>OX438531.1:4670092-5907592 GCA_949316355.1 Bruchidius siliquastri | reverse complement strand
AATTCTACTGCGATTAAAAATAAATTTATCATCTATGTATTTGAAGGAAAATGTGTGAAGTCATCTGTGTTCAAGAAATCAAATGATGATATAACTAACTTTTGTTGAGTTTCTGACTATATACATGAAAATTAAGCTAACTTTATGAGGTGCTGTTGGCTGAACAAAAACTTAACTCATCTAATAATATAATGCAACATAATAAAAAATAATAACCTGCGTTGACAGATGTTTCCCGTAAAAGCCAGACACGCAGGTGACGCAAAAATTATTTATCAAATAAAATTTGAAGACCAGAAGAAGCCACAACGAATTGTAGAAGATACAACAGGTGGCTCGACATAACTTCCGACGGTACTGACAATTCCGTTCGAGCATGTATAATTTCTCGAATTGAACAGGTTGTGGACAGCTGGAGAGTAAATTTTAAGTTTCCCATACAATATGTTTCCAAGGTTTTCATTTGCAAAACACCCGATCAACAACAATGTTCGATTGATTTAACGATTAGAACCTAAGCTTGTACGGTAAAATGAAACGATTTTTGGTACATGATAAACAAGGGCATTTTTAAGGAGGTGTCAAATGATACATGCCATTAATTCAAATAAAAATATACAGTCATTTTGTAATTTATGAGTATTTTGTGACAGCACACGGAATGAGTGTATCCGATGGTCTTATTAATAACATAAAACAACACTATCGAACAGTACGTAATACTCCGTTGAAGAAAAATGAATGTATCTAATGAAGAGAACAGTATCCATTATCACATGTCTATTGACGGCTAATTCAAAAATAACGGAAACTAGTCTTTATGAGAAATTACAATAATTATTCTGCTAATACCATTAGCGTAATTCCCACATACTTAGACATGTACATATGGTATGAAAATCACCTTCCAATATCAGTTAATGACTATGATTAGAAGGTTCGATTGACTCTGTCTGATTATTTCACAATATCAAGCATGTATAAAGTAATAACGAATCTAGACCAAAAAATATAACACATACAGGTGATCTGTAGTTCTTCGGCAGTGAGTTATATAAACCAGTGGACCTTGTTTTATACTATTTATGCGATTCCTTTTCAATAATATGATATTCATTTATGCTTATCAATTATATCTCTATACCTGTGTTATTTGGATTAGATTATAATATGTATAAGGTAATTAGATACGTATTATGCGATAAGATGGCATTCTGAATCTGTTTTCAGAGACATATAGATTTTACGTCATCATTTAGGCAAAAATAATGGTAAAATACTTTCATTCATTGAGCCGAAGGAGATGCATAGCAACCGACCCACAAATTAATTCAATATCTTGAAATATACAGATAATATCGGTTCGATTTGCAAGATTATTCGTAACCCCCCACCCCCACCCTTAGGCATTGTTTCTTGATTTTAATGCGGAATATCACCTAGAGAATACCTCCAAACACAGAGACAAACAGGACATCAAAAAATATTTCCCTAAGACGCAGAAAAGACTTAAATAAAACAACAGACATGTTGTCTGGAAAACCTTTGCAAGCAGTCATTTTATAGTCTGATGATGATCTATAGATTAATGCTGAACGTGTGACAATAAACGAATTTTTTTGTGAAACTTTTTTGTGTGTAAATTTTACAATGTTATCTCAATGACGAAAGAGTTTCACCCAGTAACAGTATCTACAATATAAATAAATGAATGAAATATTACTATTACATAAAACCGATTTATCTATTTGAACATTGTCGCTGTCATCCATGAAAGGCTAACCTAATGCCTGCATTGGGTTATGCTTTTCTATACTTCCATTTTTATATTTGCCCATAAACGGACCGCTATACACATTCATAATAAACAATGCGCATGGTAAACTATTCTCATACTGACTATATCTCCATTCAGCTGTCTTTTTAGATATATGTTTCGCATGCATTGTTTCGCATCCAATTCAATATCTCGAGTGAGATCTTCTTATTCAGTAGTTCTCCAGTTTCGTATTTTCTTCTATTATTCAGAAAATCATCATCTCCAGGCTCATAGACGTATTTTTAAAATGTTACAGTAATACTGTGAACTGTCTCATTTCGAAACGAACAAACATCTACAAAGTTTACGCTCTATGCATGTTGCAATGATACAATGTTTACTTTTGCACCAAAACAAAGAAACCAGATATTCTCTTATTGTCTGAATACGAACAAGTACCAACTAAGAAGGAAGTTGAACTAAGCTTTGTTTGCACTGATAACCAAATCGGGTGAGGCAAATGCCTTCGCTTTTACGTGAAGCTCATCTTAAACATTTTAGAAGTCGAGTACAAAGAGAATTATAAGGAAAATGTGGTTAATTAGTTGAACAATTTAAGTATTTTTCTGCGAAAGAACAGATGTGGCATCTAATTAACCAGGGAATTGTTTGCCGTAGAACGAAGCGAACGGTATATACTTGAATCATTATTTTTCGCTATGAATGCACATTTAACAATTACAATAAATAATTGGAGCAAATTATAAGGTGTATAATGCTACATGTGATACTCCCGTTTTATGTTACTATGGTGCAGGACACCTACTTTCATGTACTCCCTTCTAATGAGGTGGAATAATCATAATTTGGTCGCTTTTTGAGGAAAAATGTTTAGAAAATGGCATTATATGCCATGTACAAGTGGCTTGATATAGCCATAAAACGTTCCGTATTTCAAATAGACTCGTCATTATAGCCGGCAAACAGAGCTTCAGGAAACAGCGACTGTATTGTAGAATTCCAAATATACTTGCTTGAGGGAAACGTGTGAAAGATTATAGATGTTTAACAAGTACAGCGAATTAGCGAGGTTAAAATTTCATAGATGATAACAAAAAGAGTAAAAAGTAAGAGGAATATTCGATTTCAATTTTTTTTGGCTACAATACTTCCACTGCCTATTAACGTGGGAAATAAATGAAAAAAAAATCAAAACAGTCTCAAAGTGCGTTATGCTATATTTTCCCACTTATACTGATACCTTTTGAATCACTTTAAGAATGTATATATTTTAATAATCCTGAAAACACAACTAACACAGATTGCGAACGATTGTCAAACATATTTGATACTACTTAAATGAGCTTCAAATTCAGCCTAACTTGTATCTCGGAGTCATCCATCTTTCCAGATATAATGATAAAAATGTTAACGATCAAAGTCAAAAAAGTGTGAAGAATTCCCTCAAATCACACTAAAAATACTGAGAAGCAATCTAGATACCATCTAACTGGACCACTTTTTCCGAGGATGTAGTCGTTACCATCAAATTATCAGCCTAAGTACATGCAATGTAGAAGGTGATTATGTACATGCACAGGTTAAAATCTTGTAATTGACAGTCATTCTTCAGGAATCCGACGTGGAATTTGAGCCGCTTCCTATCCTCGTCCAGTGACTCATTGGTCCAGCCAAGATCTCCATCGATGACGCAAAGGTAAACCCTTTATAGTACAGTCAACACCGACTCGTCTGAAGTCAAAGGTGGGACAAAAGACATACCACAAGATCTACATTCGGCTGGTTTGCAACAAGCAATGTCGGAAAAAATGTTTGACTCGTAACCAAACAAATGGTGTCAAGTGGGTTGACGCTGTCCTTTCCAGGCTATGGTAGCAGTTTACAAATATAATTTCCTATATTTTCTAAACTTACTTCGAGTGGTTTAACAGTCGTAAAACCGATCAAAATCTTAGATGTGGGATACGGAGTCAACCTACTTGATTTCATTTTTAAGAAGCTTAATAGCTCATTCATAATTATTTATTATCCTGTTTTACTTAAAGTAACTAATATGTAATAGCAGTGGTTGAAACAGAAGCGGAAAAGAATAGACTCGATTAGAATACAAAATGCAACATTCCTTACAACTTCTAAAACAATAGCGTCAAGTAGCTCAACGCTGTACTTTCCATGAAATGTTGACAGCTTAAAAATTAATATTTGAATCGAATAATAAAATTTTAGATCGTTTTCAATCAAATTTGAAAAATATTTGAAATATTGGAAAACAGAGATTCATTGCAGTTTTAAAAATTCAGCGATTTCACCCCATTTTTACGTAATTTGCAGTAGTAGTTACTAAAACAAGTGAATCAAATGGAACATCAAGTGCTATCCATTAGCATGAAGAGTTTAAAACATTCGAAATGCAAATGCAAATGTTGTTCACACGTTGGATGATATATCGTAAAAGACAATCTTCACGGCTTCACGGCTATTGAACAACCATCAATGTCTAAAAACGAAGTTTATGCGCTTTTTAATATCTTTATAAGATTAAAATGTTACTGGTCTATTTTCGTGAGGAGACGTTCTTTGTCCCTTAGTCACATGAAGCTGAGGTTCTCAACCTTTTCTGAAGAAGGACATTCCTCAGAGGCAGGTGCATCAATCCAAACCATAGGACAATAGACCTAATCAGATAGTGATATTATCGTGACAATCATTTGAGATAAAATATTTTATATGACTTTTGTAATAATATAATACTTGTCATGCATTTATTATGTTTTTCTTGAACGCAGGAATTACGTTATAAAACCACAGCAGCCACCAAATTTTGTAAACTCTGCAACAAAGGCTTATAATGTTGTGGGTTTGGATTGGTTTTGTCGAGCTTCCTCGAAGTAATAGTCAAAATGTCATACACTTTTTGAAAAGAGTAAGTTGCATTATATTTAGTACAAAAAAATTGCGAAAAAACATGTTTTATCATATATGCCATTCTAAATGAGGATTCCGCCGAAGATATTGAATAACATGTTTCGTAACAATATCCATGTAATGTATACTGATAAAAAGCCTCACAATAATGATGCTTTTAATAGAAAAATCTCACACGCCCAACAAGGTTAGAAAGCAGTAAAGAATATTCGGAGATTTAAAATGGAGTAAAAAGAAACGCGACAAAGTTATTAGATTTGAAAATCCTCGGGATGCAAATTTTATACTTCGGCTATAACGCTGTTAAATTTTTGAGAAATGACACAGAACATTAGGAGAAAAATTCGCCGGCCGCACTCTTGCAATTATTACCTCCACAAATATGAAAGTTGAAACATTTATGCATCATACAAAAGTTGGTATTCAAAGGTTCACGTTATTAAAACCTTGAAATGTGTTTTATCCACGGGCATGTGAAGTTAAGTAATGTGCATATCTTACCGCCAAGTCATTACAGTTGAGAGTGATATTTTACTCAACGTTACGTGTTATTATTGTTTTAACTTTGCAATTTACCTCGACGCATGCATTCATACCACTGTTAATACCACAGAATTGCTCAGAAAATACATACATAATAAAAGGCAGTTCCATGCAAAATGAATTTTCACTGCAAACCCACCATGGAAAGTTAAAATGTGTAATTACATACATCCATTCATATAGTTGTGTATATGACAATGTTTCATAAGTTGGGCAGGTCCTCATTGTGGACAGCAACTAAGTCAAAACATGGTATGCTTCCATAGATATAATTGTTGAAAAATGAGATGGGATTTCTATCAGTCCAAGTGTTTTATAATGGGTAGTGATGACGTACTCTACTGGACAAATTTATTGGTTATAATGAAAATACGTGCTTATATAAGATCCCTTCATAATATCTAGTTACTATTTTTACTAAAAAAAGTGGACCTGTTTTTGTTATTTGTACAGCTTCGTGTGCTAGGGTTTTAATATCTAATATAATTTTTTTTAAAACTGGTCAGCTCATAAGGAATATAATTTGGTGTTAAAATGATCCAGTGTTCTTGACCCACAGCATAGTTTAAGTTTGTTTTACTTTGATGTTCGAGATGGGTTCCTCTAAAGCAAAAATTTCATACAAATTTCGTGTAGTCCTTTTTTCAATAAATGCTGCTAATTATTAAGCGATTCCGGGAAATATAGTAGCATTAGCTAGGGTAAAGTCACATCAACATCCCTCCAAACGTCATCGAAATCGATGCAGCGGTTACTAAGATTACGCCAACAGAAAAACCGACAAAATGCCTGATATGAGTGTCAGGGATTTTCGTGATGAAGACATCATGAAACTTCATGCTAACAAGTTCTTCTCACAAGTCGCTACAAATCACAAAAATAGTAATTTATTTGACTTGACTACATGAATGTCAACGATAAATCACAAAGAACGATAATTAAACAATATGCAACGTTAACTTTAATTAAGAGAATGTTTATATCAGATGCCGTGAATTCAAATGAATGTATAAAATTTAACAGACATTTTTCCTTTCATCGTATGGCCATACGTGTAATTATAGAAAATGAGTATCTAGGTAACGTCATTCACGAAAAAATCTGGGTTATAAAACACCTGTAGCCTTTCAGCATACTATAGACTCGACATGAGTACGTGAAAATACATCTACTTAAACAAGTTTCGCATACAAAGTCGGATAATTATGTTGTCGAATATTCAAATTTGTTAATTCAGTTTTAGATCAACGTGACCTACTTTATTTTATTTCCTCTTTGATTAAAGATGTGTGGCTACACAAAATTTCTACCGGGTTGAAGTAATGTCAGTGTGGACTATGGAAGTGATATGAATCAGAGAGACAATCTCAGGATAGTTTTCAGTATTTGGATGAGTTCCTTGACTCCATTCATTTTCGATTCGATAGACTGGTAATTATTGTAACTCGAATTTAGATATTTCAAAAACTGTGCTTCAATTGACCTATCTTCTATTGATGTGTCATGTATATCACGAACAAACATGTCACTCATTTCTGTCGGTCTGTCTGTCTGTCCGGTAATCCTTGGCCTTTCTATAATTCGGAAAGCATTACCACCTCTAGGTTACTACTAAGGAAGATGGGGAAAAGCTTTGTATTTTGTGAATATTGTTTCAATAGACGCGTTTTTGATGAAAAAATGGAAAAAAAATCCTAAATTTTGTTGTTGGATATTTCTGAGTTCTCTAAATTTTGAGCGTTGATAAAAGACATCCCATCATCGAGAAACTTTTCACTCCGTATTTATTAGATATAGATGATTCTTCACAGATATGCCTTGAAATAGCAGAAAATGGTCGAATCATGATGATTAATTAATCTTTGATAGATGTGACTTCACAATACAACCGAAAGTACCTACGTTAATATCAGAAATTATAGAAATTTTAGAAAACTTATATTTTCGGAAACTGGAAATCTAAAAGGTTGATCAATTTTTGTTTAACAGTACTGTGCAAGACATACAGCGTCATTCTCAATTTTCCAGATGTTATATGCAAAAAATGGGAATAATCCACATACCCAAAAGCTTTAGACGCCGCCAAATAAATAATCTATTTTTAATTTATATTTTATATACCTACTATATAATATTACGTATAGCCAATTCAAACAAGTCATATTTACGTCTACATATTACCTTCAAAGCATGTTTGATAAGTCAAGAATATAAAATGGTAATTTGTTTTTATCCCACTATTTACATCCATCGAATACTTCGTAGTAAAGGTTAGTTGTCTGGGGATTTCTAGATGCAAATGAACAAAAATGAGAAAACTGTACTCATCTTCGGCGCGACCGGTTTTTGAATCTGGGTCGCGAAGACTTCTAGAGACCGATTCGTTTTCATACGTAACACTTTGGATGCGGTTTACGATTCAACTTCGATTCGTCATAGATTGAAGTGGCTATTTCTAGGAAATAAGTTTACGCATAACGTACACTATTTGTGTACTTGGAGAGGAAAATATCATATAGAAAATTCCTGCTTTCATCCAGAGAGTGCGTACGCTTTTAGTAGGTTGACCTGTATGTATGTATGCTTGTAACTGAATCTTAGAGCGCTATTTTCACCCAACTCAAAACTTCAAATTGATTTTAAATTTTGCACACTTATCAAGGACTGAGCACTATACAATAGTTTAATAAGTTTACACATTTATTTTTATAAAGCAATACGTTTAGAAGCGATTATAGGAATCAACATTATAAGTCATTTTTTACCAGTTCTTGGAGCACTACGTTTAAAAGGTGATAATACGAATGAAATTTAATGCTTCTAATAAACACACTTTTATTAGTTTGATCTGAATCTATAGAGACATAATCTTTGAAATATATCGATAAGGGACTCATCCTAGGCCCCGTAAACGGAGAGAATACCATTCAGACCTGTTAATTAACATCCATTGAAGAGTAAATCTGACTCCTGCAGCCACGTAACTGCGTCTCCAAATATCAGTACAAGCATAAATTTATCAATGAATAGATGAGTTTAAAATCTAAAAAAACATGATAGGTAACCGAACTTATAAGTAAAAAAAATATTCCTAATGTAAGAATGAAATGATTAACGAGAAAATCAATGCCAGCGTGATAAAAGCGTGGGGTGCACGATATCAATTGTTATAATTTCCTACTAGTTTGGTGTATCGCACCAAAAATAATAATTCTGTTACTATTAGGAGTTTAAACTCCTATCGAACAAAAATCTAATCACATTGGATGTAAACTTAGGTTTTCTATTACATTCCACCTTGGCATTATAAAATTAATGAATAATATAATTCAAAAAATTGATCGTCATACAAGATATGCTGTGATATTTGCTGGATACTCAAAAGTTCAACGATAACGCATTGTATACATTACCAATGATGGGAATTTCATATACGCATCAGAAATCGAGGACGAATGATGATAGATTTTTTCTGTATTCCTTTCAAGGTTCTCTTATACTCAAAAGTAAGAAATATACAATAAATATTCGATTAATTTTGACAAGAGGAAAATACGCCAAAATACTGTTTCGTTCCAAATCAAAAAAGGATTAATCTTACCTGTACTAGCCAGCAATTGAAATGACATAAATATGTCTCACGATCCTTACCAATGCATTTTGATAGATGCATAGATAGATGGAGACAGGAAAAACGGTAGTAATGTTAATTTTAAGCTCGGTAGAAAGATCACTGGACAATTGTCATAATATGGCAAAATACTTGTAACTTTCAGAAGCTGTTGAATCTATGATCAGGAAGCAAAATCTATGAGAATGTTGCTATTACAATCTTATGTGAGATACAAGCTGAACAAGTAGATTTAAAAGCATTATCACACAAAGGGTTAAACTATTCTCTTAATTCAAACATATTAAAATACAAATATTCGATTGATGATTATAAATTGTGGAAAGACACGTGTTTTGCCATTTTGTATCTGATTTTTTATAGTTTAAAAAGGTATCTGGCTATTACATTTTGGTCAATCATTACTGCTACACCCTCGAAAATATCATAAAATAGATATCAAAATAGTGCGTCTTACGTGTCCTTGTTCACAATAAAAAATGACGTCAAGTATGAGGACACTATACTTCCCAGCCAACAGTTTTTCTTTAGAAATAAGAGTTTAAATTGGATTTTAGGGCCGTTTATAGTCAATTTCCAAAAACTAAAAGGCTCAGAATGATACTTTCCAATAATAGTGAGGCCAAGGATTACCGGACATAATACAGACCAAAGGGAAGTGAGTGACATGATTTTTGGTGGTGTATATGTCAAAAAACTCGACTTCGATTTTTTTCGCGATTGAAATAATTCTCCGCCCATTACCGTGGAAAGTGATTACGTGATAATAGACACTACAGATTATTTTTCAGTTCTTGGGAATAAAATGCAGTGTGTGTGCATTTCTGCTGATTACCACACTTTAATATATTAACATAACTAATATTGAATGATTCAGTTTTTGTTTGTGTGTGAATGTATATCTTAGAAAGTTAACACCTAATATGGCCTAATAGAAAACGCAATAAATCAATATATATCGATGTCTGAATCGCAATTACATTTGATCATAACAGTTATCAACAAGTCTAGTATATAGGTATGTTACTCAACGTATTACAAATCAAATCTTAATTCACTCTATAAATTCTTATTCGGCAGTATGACGTAGATCATTCTCAGTTAAACTGGAGCCCACTTAAGCAACAAAATATCCGTAAGAATATTAACGCATTGGATAAATATAAATATTCAATTGGACTTCGCCCAACGGATCTGAGAAGACGTTATTTTTTGTTTTAAGATGGAACGTGCACTGTATATTATATCTAATCCTGAAAACCATTGAAGTAAATAATTTGAAATTCAAATTACTTCATCCACCTGCCGTTCTCGGATATTTATTCCTTTGTTTTTGAAAAATAGCATCAGGTATAAGCAATTAATTCTGTCATGTAGGTATTAGAATTGAGCGTAATAAGTAAAAGATGTAGCTTCCGTACTACATTACTATGGCAAGGAGTATTAAATGGTATTAGATGTGATGGAGTATTCAAAAACAGGGCACATGAGCAAAAAAATCAAATTAGCCAAAGAGAGGAGATCTTAGGCCATTTTACTGTAAGTAGTTGGGTCAATATAGGTAAACTAGTCAGTTGATTGAAGATGTTTCAAAAACAATGTCTCAGGTTTCCAAAGGTTGTGTCATGTGGCAACTGATACCATTGCGTAGGACTTCAGAATTTCAGGAATTGTAAATTTAAGTAAGGAAGAATGGAGTGCCAATTATTTGCTATTTTTATTCATCTTTGAAAAATGTTTGGCTCAAAAACTACTACCTGATTTCATTTAAGATCCGGGGTGTAGCTCGATGTCGAGTCATACACCGCATTTTTAAATTAATTTTCAAACATACAAATTTTTAAGGGGGGCACAAATTAGAATATAATTACTATTTATAAAAGCTCCGTTTCTACGAAAAGTTACAATTGCCTACTAGTAAAAAACATAAAGAAAGGAAGAAACATTTGAAAACATCTCCATGTTAAACGAAAACTGAAAGAATACACTCATTCAGTATATTTTTTTCAACAAAAAATTTTGCGTGAGAACTCCCGACTAAAAACCAAAATCACCTCCATTTTCAGGTAGAATCGCCAATGCACTGGGCCATCCATACCCATAAAATTTGCTATCCTTCAAGCACATAAAGACCAGGTACTTGGAGTAGCACCACATGGCGTATTTTCTTTTACGGTGGCAATCATTATTTACATAGTATATTTCCCCGCAGGGCCAAAGGTTCTTTTGTGTTTTCAAAGGTTACTGCCCAGTGAAAAGACCAGGCAACTAACGGCACACAGTTTCTTTTATTCTTGTTATTACAAAAGATTTGTTGCAAGACAGGTTGCATTCAAACGTAGTACCCGTTCTTGATATTTTTAAGAAGTTGCTTTTTACTTCTGTAGTGATATTATGATGCAATGGTCCAATTCCTAGAATGGTGCAAAGTGGAAGAGTAATGTGGGATTTCACTCCATTAACTTTCATAATATGTAAACAAAGGAATTCAATAGTAAAATTTAACACCAATTGAGGCTGCTCATTGGCATTGTCGTCTTTAATATGTCTTCTTGATATTATATTTGTTTCAGTTTTAACAAGCTATAATTTATTATATCAGAATTTTTGTACTACCTAGAATTGGTTCAGATTTCATTGCAGCTTTAAGGCTTATTACACCCTCAAGCTTTTAGACCCAATCCAGAGAAGAGTAATACACGTGGGCGGGTCTGGCAAAAAAAATGACATCCATAACCTGGAACATTGAAGAAAAGTAGCAGATCTAACCCTATTTTATAGATTCTACCATGGTAAATCTTTAATCGAGCTGCCTCGAGCAATCCTCTTACAAAAGTCCGTCTTCTGGAGAAGCTCAGAGTGATGGGATGAGGTGCCAAGGAGTATGTTCAATAAATTTTCAAAGGACATATACCATCTCGCAGCACTTCTGGAGAAGTAAAGTATAAGAAAACTGCAAGCTTCACTTACACCAAACAACTTCCGCAGTTCCTCATCGATCAATCCATCTATGTTATCCTTATCCACATTGGCACTGACCGTATCCAGTACTACTTTGGTCCTTCGTTTGAGCGAATCAGTACCGGAGCCGATCGCGTCACCCGCGGGCTTCCTGTATCGGAACTTATTGATCATTGTGCGAGTGCGAGAGAGACAGACGAACGAGACGAAGAACGGCCGGTGCGCATAATGTTGTCGGCTTGCAGGCAGTACCGAGACTGTCGATCGGGCTAGATGCGAGAGAAGAGGTCGTACCGATGGAGAGTACCTTCTCTTGCTAGCCGCGCGGTACTCAGGTAAATGGTGCGCTTCTAGAAGAAGGTATAGAGATGGGAGAAGGAGGGTGCTTGCAGTAAATCGATGGAAGTATGCAAAAGAATACCATTCCAAAAATACAAAAAGAATTGGCGAATGGGGTCTACAAATACATCTCACCCATGAAATCACACCCGGATCCTAATGCCGTAAAGATGTAGTGGCGCCTGATACTTGAGTCATCTTTGATCAAGCATCTGGGGATTAACATTGACAGGAACATGTGACATGATCATGTTCTCGGCCATGCAAGGTCGGCGTCCCAAAAACTAGGGTTCTTTTCCGCACCAGAAAAATACCACCACCAGATAATATAATAAATACAATATTTATAAAAAAATGTATGGGATCAACGAATAGCTCCAAGCTGTTATTTAACATGAAGAGAAAATAATAGCTAGCTGAAATATTCTTTCATCCCTAAGAAAAGCGGCTATAAGGTTTCAAGTCAGTTCGTTGAAACGAGTTTTGAACTGGTTTATGTTCCTGAGGACTTTTCGATTATGCCCAGAAATGTGTCAAAATGGAAGACGCATTCAAAACATGAGTTTGACATATTCCAGGATTTTTGAGCCTCCTAAGAATATGTTTTGCCTAAAATCATTTCATCATTTGGAAAACAGAAATGGAGTCAAGCAGATCGACTCAGTAGTCGTCATTTTGTGAGGGCCTCTGGTAGGATCTATTTCTTCTCCTTACATAAATGAACTGGTAAAAGATTGGACATGATTTATAGTTTCGTACAATAGGGATTCAGTATTTAATATAAGATCATTTGGAGCCCACTAAGCTCATGTAATGTTAATTAGGAATTTAATATGACGATATCATACCAGCGATACTTAAGTATTGCTATATACTACTTGACAAAAGAAGCAGAATAAGTAATTTATGCGCAAGAATGAAATTTTTCGGTCAGTAGAAAAACGAACTTCATCTGAAATGATTTGAAGGTTTTCCTGTTTTTATAACTGCAGTTTTTATTAGTATTCTATCGGTATATTTGGTTTTGCCCATCACTACAAACTAGAGATACAAAGAATCGACGATGAGTTTGCACAAGGAGAGGACACGGTGGATTGCTAGAAGTCGATGCGCTTCGTTATTACGACTTTACGGGTATTAATATCGGATATTGCTTTGTTGCTTCCAGCTATACGATGGACGTTATAGCGGCCAATAGCAGTGGACCCGATTAGAATACAAAGCACCAAACGAGATCACATAGATACGGGTCGTACGTCTTCCAATGTGATCAAAATAGTAATATTTAATAGCTACTTCGAAGGATTATCTCCTTACAGATGTTATCTGTTTTGGAAAATCTGAAATTACTCAAGCTCTTATGAGGTTGAGGATGAGGTCAAGATTCATCTGGAAAATTGCATACGTATTAGACCGATAACAATAAAATTGAAAAAAATGTAAAGAATACAGTAGAACCTAGTTATAGCCGTCTTCGGTTGTTAAAACACTCCTTTTTTAGCGTCAAATTCCCATATAATACCCAAATGTATATCGAAAAACTCTGTTTTAGCGTTATTAACTTCCTATATAACAAGAGATATTTACCACTCAAGATCCCTATTTATGGCTCAATTTTCGGTGCTTGTCTGGCCTGCTACCGATCGTTGGGGAATCCCAAACTTTAAAATCTCTTGCTAGGATAATGTCTTCTGAAATTTGTTCAGTCGGAATTTGAATTGCCTCGATAAAACATTGAGATTTTTTTCCTATCGAAACTTACAAGTTTCAGCGAAAATTTTTGAGTGTGTACGACATAGTCGCGAATGTCGCGATAATCAAAGCGGTCGAAACTGAATGAAAGAATGAAAGCAGACGCGGCAAAATTATAAGAATCCTTGTGGAAGGAACGGGAATACAAAAAAATTGCTGAGAAACTTAAAAACTCTGAAATACATAATTATATAAATTTATATGAACCACAATAAACTTAGTTGAATTAAAAAATATGTGAATTTATCGTATTTACCACTTTTATTTCTAATTTGAAAACATGGTCCTTGCAAAAATCCCGCCAATAAGTGCACCTTGTTATAGCGTCAAAAAATTCGCGATCCCATAACTGTCGTTATAATCCGGTTCTATTGTAATTAATATAAAAAAAACATTTAAAATTTCAGATCGACGAAACATCAAGGAAACATGGCATCTCGATTTTGGATTTTTTTGTCTTCTGTGCCTATTGGCCTGCGAAGTAAAAGTTAAAAAATTAACCTAGAACCTCAATGACCAAATTGTATAAAGTGATATATAGATATAGACATGCCCTAATTGCATTCTAATGCATTGCTTTGAATATATGTGTACAGCGATCATCTAAACACATGATTAATAAATACGAATTTATATTGACGTCGCGTCAATCAATCAAACTTTTCCTATGAGAATGAACTTAACGCGCATCTTTTTCGTGTACATCATGAAAACTTCTTATCTATGACTAACATCGTTGTTGGTACCTCACGCCGTGCAGCTTTTCAGTATCGTCCGTCGTGACTTTCAACAAAAGAGACGAAACCGATTGTCATTGACATTTATCATGCTGGCCTAAAAAACACGGCTTTCCGTATATGACCATACTTATAAACTAAATCATAGAACAATGGAATCATAGGAAGTAAACAGTGAGTACCGATACTGTAATGCGCTCGACATTGATTTTTAATGTTCTGTGTGACCAACTTTTGTATGGTTTACTGTTATATAGGGCAATGTATTATAAGCTGATAGGTAACTTATAATATCGGAGAATATAGAAAATTTCACGCATTGCACACCGTTTCCTTTGTATATATTTGGACCCCTAAAATTTCTCTCATTAGATCTTTTTTTAATAGCCAAGGTGCCTAAAACTTTTTTGACTATGTTCCAAAATTTTCAGGTACTTGGAAGATGCGCAAAAATTAATATCGACTTTTTTAAATTATTGAACCCACTGAGTACATGAAAATTTTATTTCAAAATATTCAAGTAATTTTTTCACACAGCGTCAGGAAAATTTGGAAAATCAAAATAAATGAAACTGAACCTCCTACCTACTTCTAAAAATTAACAAAATTTAATTAAGGTCTTCCAGGTTTTCTCAAGACATTTACAAAAATAATGATTTTTAAAAAAACCATTTTCAAAACCCTTTATCTCAATGCTATGAAGTTTTTATTTTCAAGAAAATACGTCGTTTCAGAATTACAGTTTAGTCATGATGGAAATACCGTCTATTTAAAAAAAATCTATTATATTTGTACTGGTTGTCAAATGAAATACTATATTGAATAAACAAATTTAGTAACGTTTTAGTCACATCGACAACCCTCATCGAATTACAAAAGAGCGGAAACGTTAGTAAAATTATTTATTCAAGTTCATCTGGTTTCAGCTAGCGGTCAGTACAAGTATAAGATGTAACACTCCTGTTGGTAATATTTTTTTAGCAATGGTATATGAATATGATTATCTAATACTGTAATCAAAGATTATAACAGTACTTATCGTGCCGTATAATTTATGATCGTCAAAGCTATCATGGAAAATATGCATAAAAGTTCGTCTTTATAATCGCTGCAGCCGATACGGGCTTCAGATGTTGGAGATGGTGGGTGTAAAAAGATAATAAAATCTCTGAATATCTGACCATACTTGCAACTAGTCTTTACTTCTACTTTTTATGACGCAAGGTTATAAAATATTGAAGAAAAACTGTACAAATAATAATGATAAAACTGAAGCAACGTAACAACATGGATCGTTTGAAACATTTGCGTCATCTCGAACAATTATGCCGATCAATTTGTCCGTCAGCAAAAGAATTGCATCCCAACTACACACGGCTTGGATATCTTATAACACGATTTAAGAATCTTTATTTAGTCTCTGAGCAGCGTCATATATCACGATTATATATTTCTCGATGACACAAAATTCGCAAAACAGAAAAATCTATGACATATTCCATAGAACCTTACGTACGTGTTGTTTTTAAAACTACAGCTGCGAATAGTAAAAACGCTTAATTATGAAATTATGACTTGGCTATTTATAATTTACATAAACAAAACCACTGAAGGTGATTGCAGCATTTCAACGTTTTAATGTGGTTAATAAGAGAATCTAATCCATTTGACCGATTACATTCAACCATGATTCTATTGCTGTGCTAGTATTTTCATGATCACCAATCGACATATTGTCCTCATGCATATATATATATATATATATATATATATATATATATATATATATATATATATATATATTATTTGCTTTGTTTTGTACTTCAACATTCTCTTCCGTACCTTATTTTGTTTCATTAGACACGTAAGGTCAGATTTTATCAGTATTAGATCTCCTACAGCAAGGAATGGTAAGTCAAGGCGTATTAAATCCTCTACGGCTCAGATCAATCATGAAAAATAATAATTATTATTATTATGACTGCAGCTCACACAAAGACATACTTGAGCAATATATTGGATACTTCGTTAAGAGTTTAATTCTATTGTGATTTTTATTTCCCATGCCATGGGGAAGCATGTGAATAGTGAAGCTATTCGAATTCGAGATATCGTGTTCTCTTGATGCTGCATGACATATGCATCACGGAAAACCATGTCACTCATTTGTGTCTGTCTGTCTGTACTACGTCCGATAATTTTTGACACTCTATAACTAGGAAATAACTTTTCGAATTTTGGTTTAACCCTGAGACTGGATTACGATGTAACAAGGAGGAGAAAGTTTTGTATTTTTTGTAGATCGATTCAGTGGTGGCAGAATTATCGTCAAAAAATAAAAAAAATGAAAAAACAGGCACACTTCGTTTTCTGAGTCCCTTGATCATTTTTTAATTTTTTTTGGGGGGTCAAAAGTTAAGGATTTATCATAGATATGACTCACAATTTTTGAATTTTCAAAAATTATGTACTTTTACAAAAACCAATTTTTTTGAATTCTTCAAATTATATAACAATAAGTTTTTTTAAATTCAATTCAATTATATCAACCGATCCTTGGGGAGTGAAGTGCCAACAGGCGTACTGAAAAAACTGACTAGCTATACCTCACCATTTAAAATAAGGATAATAGCATTACGCGACGTAAAACCGACTGATAACAGTAATTAAGAGATATTCAAAGATCTGCGTACACAGCTCTCTCTTCAAGCCAGCGCCGGCGTTGCACAAGCTAGGAATTTCATTGCATCCATGAGATAGCATTTTGCAAGTATAAATCTCTATAATCGAGCAAAGACTGACCTACATTTAAAAGTTCGTTAATAATTCATTAGATTTTGGGCTCGTCTGATGATCGGCACCAAAGAACTGGCTTCTCGACTCCAAAGATAGTTAAAAACTAATATTTTACGTCAACCTGAAAACGCAGGTAACGCCGGTATACGTTTGACGTTCTCTGAACCTTTATAACTTTTGTTTTATTACCTGTTAGTCCATAAAACTATTTTCTTCTTTTTGGCGGGAATGCTTGTTGGCCCTTGAAACCCTTTTTTGTTATCAGCAGTATCTTGTAGTTGAATCTACAAGGTATCTTTTGAATAGGTACAGGGTTGCACTGAAAATGTCACCCAAAATTTGGTCATATAGGATAGGATTATTCGAAAGGAGGGAAAAAGTACCATGGTATTATTGTGATATGGTAATAGTTAATTGTATAATGAGAAAATTTGGTACAACTGCTGCAACACCAAAAAAAACTGCATTGATAACAATCACGATTGAGGCAGTTTATAAATGCATACAAAATTTCTATTATCATATTAACCATGTTCCATGTGCCTGCAGGCCATACAACTATTCCTCTAGGTGAAATATTGTTCAATACACAAGGAAAATTTACAGCTACTCAATTAAAATGAATTTTCGCAGTATTTCTATTTCTATGACGTAACGTGGTAACGTGGCATGCATCTTTTATCTACTGATTAAAAAATTAAGTTCCTTCCATCCAAAATTCAAATTCAGGGTAATAGATTAATCTTTCTTAGTTTCATACAAAATAACTTCAAGTAGGTGGCCAAAAATAAAACAGCATTACAAAGAAGTTATATAAATTATGATGAGGGGTTATATAAGCATAATTCCAGGTCAAAATATCAAGGTTTTCTGAATATTTCAATATTATCAATATATATATATATATATATATATATATATTTCTATTGTAAGAAGCACCCTGTGATATCAGCTCTTTATCTATAAGCTGGTTGGACTGATAGTTTTATGGAGTGTATACAGACTAAGAGTAATGGCATTCCATTTTTAATACTGAGAATTTACACTGATATATTAGCTAACGTTCAGCTGTAGAAGTTTGTATCGGCTCTCTACTTATCACATAGTAAGTAGAACATGTCGGAAATGATCACTTCTTACAGCAAGAGTAAGAAAAGTACATAGAAGTTAACCGCTAAGATTAAGTGCGTTTAAAACGATATAATATTTCCGTTAAAGATTTTCAGTTGTGTATTACATTATTTTGGAACAGCTGCTGAACTAAAATTAAACCAACTCAACGCATTCAAATACTATGAAAAAGCCTGGCCCACTGCGGGATGCAAACAACACACCTCATGATTATCTGGTCAGACGCTCTGCCAATTGAGCTAAGTAGGCACTTTACTCACTGATGGTGTCAGGTGCACTGCCCTGAAAGCCATTCTTCTGCCGAATTTCAAACTTCTCGCGTCATTCTTATCTAGAGATAGAGCAGCGCAGTGTCTAGGTCGGTAAAGATCTACGGCCGCAGTTTACTGACAATAGACCCTGCATCGAATAATCGTAGTACAGGAAACAACCGTGACAATTACTGATTTGCCAATCCGCAAGATGGTATGTGTGGTGCTGACAGAAAGACGTGTTTAGTTTGAAATTCAGATAAAGAATGGCTTTCGAAGAAGTGAGTGTGCCTACTTAGCTCAGTCGGCAGGGCGTCTGACTAGCAATCAGAAGGTGTGTGATTCGAATCCCTAGTAAGTCAGAGTTTCCAAATCCGATATTGTATATTGACATTTAAAGGATTTGAAAAGAATCCACGTAAAATAACAGCGATGGGTACGTAAAAAGATGCAACCAGGACCTCACACAGAATACTACAGAATATGAATAAAAAGGTACCACAGACTCGCGAAAAAAGTAGAGAAATCAGTCGTTAAAAACTTTCTTAATGATATGTATACTTCATGCGTTTTTAAAATCTTTCATGTTAAAGCCTGACTTAGTGATACATTCTTATACACTAGATCTTCCAAGAGCGCCAATATTTTCTATCATAGTGACTGCTTTTGAGGGCAGATATCAGGATAATCTTTAAATTACAAAATATATACACAGAAATTATAAAGTACTTAAAGTAACTTCTAAGACTTATCGTGTGACTGTTTCTCTGGTTCATTTTCTATTTTCTCCTAGCCGCTAATTATTTCTCTAACATAACGACACTCCTGAGATTCACATGTAAAACTGATTACGTACAACTTGATATTCCCAACGCATGATCAGACCTCTTAGTCAAACCAATGACTCCGGTACCGATCAAACCAAAATTATTACCCTTTTTTGTCGACGTCATATCAAGTACGAGATCTGAACAATGCATATTTATACATCGACGTAATATGAATTATACAACAGCTTGGGTCTGAAGAAAGGTGCGGCTGTTATATTTGCAAAGGATCACGCTAAAGTCGTACGCCTAGTAATTTTTATAGAGTACACTTTGGTTAACAATAATTGACCGTGTTAGTCTAGGAGCCAACGTGACAACATGTTTTTCATGACCTAATCATACTTGGATTCCCTCGGATATATCTTCTGATCTTTGTTGATATTACCGAATAACTAAATGAGGAGTACCACAAGGGTCAGTATTGGGACTCCTTCCATTTCTCCTATATGTTTTAGTTTTGCCGGAAAAAGTTAGCGAATCTCAGATGTATTATTAATCACTCCAAACATATAAAAAATACATTCTAAAATCTAAATTGAAAACAAAACTGTTATGGAGACTTTTAATCAATAATTATTGTACTAATTGAAATTTTTCTTGGATCTTTTACTTTGATAAAGTCTGCCGAAGTAGCCGAAACGTTAGTAGAGTTTTTAAAGTAGTCATATGAATGCCTATTTAATGACAATTTATCCTTTCATCTTATACATGATTATATAATCTTATGTAACTTTCAACTGGTCAATTCGTATTTTCTGTACAATATACAATTTAGCTCTAGTTAATAAATATTAATGTCAAGAGCACTCGAAAGGTATCTGAACGACACCTGTGCAATTCACTGCACAAAACTCGCCATTTACATAATTGAAATCAAGATCGTAAACCCCGCAAAATCATACTTGACAAAACATTTAAGGAGGCTGTGACAGGCTACTTGAAGCCACCGGCACTCGATTTGGTTATTGATGAAGTCACAGAGCAAACACAGGTCGACCACACACTGACGCCCACAAGCTCACCGTGGGTGCACAAGAAGTGAGCTTATTAAAATGTAAATAAAGCAGTTCTTCATTTCGGCTATTTTCTGTTAATTGGTATGGTTTGTCATCGGGAATTGGAGACTATCCTTTTTTACACTGCATGTAGGTATGGGAAATAGGAAGATCGGTCTACTATATAATACTATTAGCAATAAAAATTAAACATTCATGCATTAATGAGGTTTTTTATCAGCGATGTATCCTTATTTGATTTGTAAATTGATGATTTCCTGGTTCCCAAATTCAAATGTGTCGTCGACTATTTTTTTAAAACACTAATTAGCTTTATAGAGTTCGACAAATAATTGCCCAATACTGGAATTCAAGGATATTTAGTTTTACTTTTGAATTTTAGTTCACCAAAAGTTGAATGGAAGATAACTCGAGTACTGGGCATCTCTCCATCCCCACAGCTGGCAGACCAAGATGAGATTTCATCGTTAGCGTCTGTCTGCCTTGCGTTGAGTATTGGTTAGGTAGCCTCCTATAATGTTTGTTGTACTTTGACTCTTGGTGTTAATATGCAAAGCAGCTTGATTGAATATTGACCATGGTAGAATCCACAAAATAGGCTCAGTACAACCTTGATCTTCCAGACTTGGGAGGTCCTTTGTGAGGTCAGGTACGTCCACTAGACGTATTGCTCTTTTCTGGATTGAGTCCATACACTTCAGGGAGTGTGGGGAACCCCATACATTCCAGCAGAATTCCAAAGGTGTTTTCTGCGACAGAGCTACTGCTTCTGAATCTTAATCCCCAGAAGCTTGATGGAAGATAACAGTCAAGATATGATTTATTCCTCAAGGTGGTAATTTGAGCCTTTTGTACATTAAACTGAACTCTATTCGAAAATCAATAGGAAAATATTTGTTCGATATCTTCGTTGATCTCATAAGGGTGCTGTTATCTGCGAAGCTGTGGATTAGAGTTTGTTGATGTACACCAGGAAAAGCATTCGAGAAAGAACTGCTTCATCACCACGATCTCGATTCATTATTTGTTTATGCCTTTGGACGTTCCAAGTTGTACCAGTATATACAGAAGTACACGTATCATTATGCTTATATCAACCTCTAGCTGTTACAATTCCATCACTTTCAATCTAATTACACTCTTTACATTCACCGCTTACTTCCGAAGAACATACGATAAAACTAGAATTGCAACATTTATTGAGGCACGCTTCAAAGATCATTAACAACGATATCCTTCTTTGTATCGTATCATTTTCCTCTCAGTAAATAAATCTTCAGCGCACAAAGAACCATACAATCAGGCACAAGGCGTCTTGATCATATATGACTATGTAGAGCACGTAAACAATAAGAACCGAGCAGAGAACGCCATCTGCACACAACTCACCGGAATCGCTAAGTAGTACCGTACAAGAGAGCGGTGTTGCCAGAGCTTCGGTCTTGTCGGCAATATGGGGAAATTGATGACAAATAGTATGAAGATCGTCAGAAAAAGGCCTGGATGAATGAAAAAGTAATAAGGAAACTTGAAAACAGACTTAAAATTCTTTACGATCAGATTGAGATTAATTGAAATTAAATAATATTGATATAATCTTGAATAAACTTGCTGATATTTGTTTATTTGTGCTTGAGTGTTTAAACCTGTCACTTAGGAGTCCAGGTGCAGACTTGAACTATTTTCAATTGATTTCAACTCCTGCGTTCGTGTGCTCGAGATTGTATTTTTCGAGCGATTTCATTCAGCACACTCCAAGTTTTTGTTCTCATATACCGCTTTCTATTGATTTTTTGTCTAGATATTGTTCCACGGCATTGTCAATATTGTTTAAGACTGTTCAATGCTGCTTATGAATCCTCCGCCTATGCGGTTTTCAAAAAATTAAATAGCATTTTAGTTCTTCCAAAGTCAATTGAAAATGATAATTAATAACATTTGTTCATGATTTTTATCACGTGTACTCATTGATTCCGTAGAGGCAAGCCAGCCAAATAACGCTATATGCCGAACATGAGATACTCCAGTATTTGGCTGACCAACTGTAGTTTTGTATCCAGCACAATACGGAGCAAATGATCCTCAGATTTTATTATGAAATTGGATTTTTTGAGTGCTCCTGGTAAATCGTAGTAATTCCACGTTTTTAGATTGACTAGAAATACTGCATACCATACGGGCCTAAATACATCCCCCCATTTCGAATATCAAAATCGATGCAGCAGTCACTGAGATTACCAGGTCACAGGCATACAGACAGATCGACCACAAGATATACAGAGTGATACAGACGAACTGATAGACAGACAAAGCAATCAGACAGATCTTAATGACTGCAATATCTTTTTGTGATGTATATACATATATGTGTACACCATGAAGTTCAGAAAAGCTTATCAACTCAAAGTCGAAAGAATTTGCGATAACAATATTTGCCTAGAATATGGCGCAGGAAGTAAAATACAAAAAATAGTTGTCCTTGTCCACCAGATGAAAGTTAACTTTATACACTAATGATGGTTCAACAATGAATTATCCGAAACGTTGTTAAAGAAAATCTCCGTTTGAAAAAAAACGAGGAAATTTCAAAGTAAGAATCCGGCAACGGCGCTATAGAGCTCCGGGGCTCCGTGACCGGTTGACCTCCCTCGCAATTGGTTGAGAGAGTTGCTCAAGACGGCATACGAATGGAGATTTTTTACACGACAGCAGACCAATGCGATTAGACTCAACGTACTACGCCGATCTAGCTGAAGACTCAGCTGGTCGCGTGGTTTAAAGCCCCGACCGGTTCTGAATTTTAAGCGAGAAGTGATAATGGTCGTGAGCCAAGATGACAGTGGCGCGCAAGACTACGTTGTTTAGAAACATAACTTTGATAAGGTTAATCATACATTGTTGATAAAATAATTCAATTATTATGACATAAATTAAGGAGAAGCAGACTTTTAAACAACTATTTGAGATTAGAGGTTGTTGAGATGTGTCTAATAAAGTGTTTTGCAATATACAGTTGTTCACGTGTTCCACAAAGATCTGTTAAAGGACCACCGCTTTATATCATCTATAGAGCGGAAATTGATAACGTATGATGTTGAAATAGCTGAAAACTGACCTGGATTTCCTAGGATGTCAGTGACTCACAAAGTTAAAAAACCTGATATTGATACCTTTATTATAGATTGATCGTCAACAATTCGTTGAATGTTATTCGCTAAGAGTCAAGCTGCCATACAAGTTTTTGAAGAAATATACCTTGAGATTCCATGTCAATGTTCAATTGTCCAAGAAATCTTCAACCAAAATTTTTCCACTGTTCCACAAGGATCAGTTGTTTAGCTGCGATAAGCTATCTCGAGCACTATTTGAGGTTTCAAGTAGTTGACAATGACTAACGAGACATACTAGTAGTATTGATATTGATGATGGAATTGTGATTGGTAAATATATTTTTTCATGTACAAAAATATTCCAAATTTAGACTGACAATGATGAAGGCCATCGGCTTATGAAAATAATATCCTTCTCAACAATTACAAGAAAATAATATAGAGCTTGCTGTGTGTAATAATGATCAAGAAATAAAAAAAATATCTCCAATAGAATACAACTTAGACCTCCTAGAGTCTGCTTAATTACATGCTACCGAATAAAAAAATTAATCTGCTTATCTGGTCTTCTCTAATATACGTAAGGTTATTAGTCATAATTTTCTAGTTATCCCTTTTAAATATAATACAAGGTGAATAATATGTTGCTGGACTGACGACTGCCATATGTTTGCATAATAAATATATTTTCAGAGAAGTAGAGAAAGTTAACGTTTATGGATATAATGTATGTTTTCTACACATTCATAGAATATATGCATATGAGATTACAAATTAGACGCTTTTAAACTTGAAATTTTCATTTTAATTAATAAAATCTTATTCAAATTAAATCAATGTTTTCCACATCCGATACATTGAAATAAAACTGTTGCAGCAGACGAAACGTGAGTGAAGCATTTTTCTTTCAAAGGGTTTCAGGACAAGTTATATTGCTATACCCTTTCTATATTTTTCTTCATGTTAATTATGGGTTAGATATGGCTTTGTTTGAATTCAATGCGATTATGAATAAATAATAAAAAATATTTTTGATTTTAATTACAGGCATATGATGCATCTAAGGTATTCTTATAAGCGTCACTAGACAAAAAGAAGTCTAGGAATCCCCATAGTACCACCCAGGTAAGAGAAACATACTTAGGTGGTCTTCCTATACTAGATTCAAATTGAGTCATACATTTCCTAGAATTACCGCAATCTTTTCTTCAGCTTAGTGACCAAGATCCTAATTCATTTGTTTGTTCTTCCTTATTAGGTGAAAAAGTTGTAGTAACAACTACATTAAATACTGACCTCTGCCCACTTTTACCACAATAATACCACACACGCTCTCTGGACGATCGACATATATTTTTTAGAAGCCGATTTCACTCTTGTAACTTGAATGTTTCTTTTCCCAAAATGCCTTATTTACTCCAAATACTTGAAAATTATATAATGAAAATCTGTACAAACATGTATACTCTCTTAGTGCTTCTGGAGGGCGATAAACTTTCTACCTTTGCGAGAGGTTTTCTATATGAAAGGGAAATGTATGTTGATAGCGTCTTTGCCAGCATTCGTCATGAGTTGCTGTGGCAAAACGAATAAATCCTCTTTATAGAACTATATTTTTTGAAATTGACACGTAAATAAAATTATCAAATTTATCTGAAAATTTATATAATTAAGTTTCAGCATGCTTATAAGCAAAATATGATATAGAATTGCTTTTGGTTTGCATATTTGATTTCCAAGTAGTTTCATTTGGATATTAAAAATATGGTGAATGTGCTTACGTTTTGTACACGAAGATTCATGTCTAACGCACCATTGAAGTCTCTCAACATATTTTGCCTGCGTTTATGCTCAATGTTTTATTTCAGAAGAATATGCGTTTCCTATAGTCTTGGAGTTTATAAATATTTTAGATCGTATTTTAGATAATTTTTTTGGGCTCTCAAATATTTTTTTAATAGCGTCCCAACCTCATTATTACATGTTTCACAAGTTTCTATGTATTTTTAGGAAGAAGTGAAAAACTGTTGAAATCTTCATTCATTTTTGAATGTTTCCAAGTAGTGAGGTACTTTACTTTTCCTTCACAATAACACTGCTTTATTTTGTCATCGTATTACATTTCATAGTCTGAGTACACACGAATTAACAACTCAATGACAAACAAAAAATTCATAATTTTATAATTTGACTCAATTTTTTTTAAAAGCATCAAATTTCTCTGAAAGCTCTGTCTTTTGGAAGATCAATCAATTTGAAGTAAAATCACCATATCACTCCATTTAAACATATATTATACCATGCACCTATATATACCTTGTTTTTCAAAGCAAACCAAACAGCAAACAAGAAAAGAATCTAATGACAATCCCAGTAATGCCTATTTTCATTCAACCTCATTATTATTACGATATTATATAGGAATTTGAAGGATACAGCCTCATTAAACCAAGTGTGCGTTGAAAACAATTATCTTTCAGCTGGGCTGGCGTAGATTGTACAACGTTCAATTGTGTCGTGCTTGAGGAAACGATTTGTTAAGACGATTTAGCTTGATTGTATATTGTTATGTTAAGGAACTATTTGTTTACATTATATATGCGCCCGGGAAATGGGTACGCTGAAAAAATAACCGGTTACCAAAACGTACAGGTGACATTAATTTGTCTCTTGAAATTCAGGAAAAACGTGCCTTGTTTGTTTTCTACGGAAATGTTTTCAAGAAGAGTAGGCCGTGGCTATGTAGACAATAATTTAATGTTGAATAGGACGAAAATGTGTGAAAATATATGTTCTCATATTTGACTTGTTTTATACACACTTAAAAATAAATGCTAAGACGAATAATATGTGCTTTCATTCAATTATACCATATCTTCCTATATGCGTAAAGCTATAAAAATCTTAAAGTAAAAATACTGTATTTTAATCATATAGAGATAAATTAAGTAAATATTTCGAACTCAAACCTGGGGAAGTTTTGGAAGTAAGAATACCAAAATCGTAAATAGAGAACATTAAGCTATAAATATACTATAATAATGATGATTGAAGCAAATAGTTCACGTTCATTATAAAATTTTGATCTTCTTGGAGGAAGAATTGAAGAGTATTATAGCTTAAAGAAGCTGTTCTCAAATCCACTATTGGTTCCTTAAGGATTAAAAATAATACCAAAAAAGTTTCGATACTGCACCAATCTCTGCGTCATAGAGCATTTTTCCTAATTCAAGTTTGAAATATTGAAGATAGCCAGAATATATACGTCCACCATTGGTAATAGAGCCTATTCACAATTTATATATCATACATCAACACCTTTACACCTTGTATAAAATCCGCACAACAGTCAGAACCTAAATTTTTTATCAGTTCATTTATCTCAAGAGGGGGGTAAAAATAAAATGAAAAATGAAATCGGCGGAAACAGAAAGTCGCGTACTGCTGAAATGCGGTGGACGAAAATGGCGATGCGAAATAAATAAATTACTTGGAATGAATCACAATATGGCAATCGTTGTAAAATATTTTATTATTAGCCTTACTAAAAAAATATACCTATAATACTTGTCAGTGAAGCATTGAAATCAGAGTTTTACAGAAAATAATATAATCTTCTTTAGGGTATAGATATGTCATTAGAATGAGTATTTAAATCGAAAATATATTTTTCTTGGTTCAAATAACCCATAATTTTCTTATCATGTAAACTGTCTTACGAGTGAGATCAGATATTCTTGTCTTGAGTATACGAGTATATTCACAATAATATCAGAATTCTTGAATTGAGAATTTCTTTTTATGTGTGTAGCACAGTGTGAAAGTTTCATCTAAATCCAAAAAGAAATCTCCGAGTTATAGAAGGGCCGAAGATTACTAGGCAGAGTACAGTCATACATACAAACAGACCGACGAAAATGAGTGACACGGTTTTCGTGATGCATTCGCCGTTCGTATCTAGAGCACCAGTGTTTTGGTTTGTATACATCTTCGACCTGTCACAGACAAAAGACCTCTGCATCGAACAATCGAAGTACCACTATACACAAAAAGCTGTTACAATTATTATTTGCTTGCTGATCCGCAAAATGGAAGCATAATTGACGTGTCTGCGTAGCTTAATTGGTGGACTCTCTGTCCGGCAAGCGGAAGGTGTACGGTTCAGCTCCTGTTTTGCGATATTCTAAATATGGAATTTAACCAGTAGAATGACTAATGACAACCTTCAAATGCGAACTTACTTGCTTATATTCAAGATGGAAAATCAATGAAATCAAATAAGCATTAGGAAGTACCGATTGGGATCGAACCCAAGTTTTCGTCATTACGCTTAAATCCATTCGGTCACAATACTGGTTATCTTTTATAGCGCTCTCTGTTCCGCTTATCAAGACCTGTACATCCAGTTTCAAACTTCTCACACCTGTATGTAAATCCAATCCGATCCGTAAAATCAGAATCAAATGAAAATGTCTTACCTTAAGAGCGCAGAAAATGCAGGAATCAGCCATGCATGCATGGCCGGACAGGTCCCTGAAACTCCTGCGGAAGATGTCCAGATGCCACAGCACCTGCAAAACAGAAAAGGACCGGCTGTTAGACAGATGCTTTCCAGGCTGATCGGAGTTTAATCAGCAGATTTTGTGCGGTTAATGAAGATTTCGACATTTGGCGCGCGCTTGCCCAGTCTGGCTTTAATCATTCAATTTCAATGAATATAGAGATAATTCGTTAATCAGGTAAATCAACCAGTAAAACGGTAAAAACGTGGATCACCTTCTTGTGTTATCACAGAGCAATAAAAAATATGTAATTTCAAATATGAGAAAAATAAATTTTGTTACATTCAACGAACCAGATGGAGGTCCAAGTATAATTATTATTTTAAATAAAATTCCCATGATCGATATCAAAATATCTTAATCTTAAATTTAGGCTTGTCGCTTGTCCGTTTTATAATTTATTATTCACAATTGCCAAACCCCAAGGACTTCATCACTACGATCCCGCTGATTACAAATGACTAAGTGAAGCTGAAAGCAATGTCATTAGGCAATAAAATCAGAAAAAAACATTTAAATGCTGATCATATGATTAGGTACTGTAATAAAAAATTGTATGTTCGATTGATTAGTGTGTCTATGTTTATTCATAAACACATGAGCAATAGCAGATACAAGAGAAGTAGCATTCCAGACAAGTTTTCCTTCGAGGTTATGTAAGTCCGTACACTCGCTTCAATATTTAAAAGGAAATAAATGTTTATACTTGGAATGGTAGTTACCTTGATGCAACTATAAATAATGATGAGCAACGTGAAGAGTATATGAGATTAACGTCAAGATCGGTTATACGATCCACCAGAAGATATTTTATACTTTCATGAAAATATAGCTTATATTTCCATAGATACAGATTTGCTACAGCGGAGGTAGCCGAAACGGTAGAACAGCTTTTTTAAAAGAATGTGATTTCAGTCATTGGCCAGATGACGCGCCATTCGGGGTGACAGTAACAGAAAAAGTTTCGAAATAAATAAATATTTGTTAACCCTCTGGATGATAACCTTTGTCTCATCTGTTAAAACATGTCATATTCTAATTTATTTATCAAATTCATCTGAAAAATCAGGCATATGGTTTGCTTATAACATTATATATGAAATATCAATTTAAAATAATGAAAGAACAGACATTATTCAAGACAAATGAGGTTTCTACCCTGCTGGCCGAAGAAAAGTTCCCGAATTAAGATCTTAAAAATATGTTTTTGATCCTAAGTTACTAGAATAAACAAAAACATATAAACAATTGTTTACATGCAAGCTGCCTACAAATTTACATATAAACTTGGATAAAAGCCTACTGTGAAATTTCAGTCTGACACCTTCTGATTTCGGACCAGATGCTCTAGCCAACTGAGTTAAGCACGCGCGCTGCTCATGAGATCTAGGACCTCGGAACCGATGATGTTAGGTACACTCTCCAGGAAGCTACTGGGCGTCTTTAGTATCTCCAGGAACAACACCTACAGTGCTTGGACCGGTAAAGATCACCAATCGCGGGTACAGAACTCTGCATCGAAAAATACAACAATACCAATATGAACGTAGGTTTCGTAAATAGTCGTAGTACTCGTAGAACAATATTCATACAGTTGACTATTAGTAGGCAATACTGTTTTAATTTGGAAAATCCGATTATAGTTGGGGAAGTAATTTAAAAAAACGAAAAAAATCATGACACTCCCAAACTCAGTTTGCTATGTTGTTTATAGAGGTAAAAAAGTCTTAAATTTGTCAAATTGTATAAGTCTTATTATTGGGGCATGGAAAGCTCGAATTTTTTTTGTATTTCCACGAATCAACGCTACGCAAGGAATTTCGTGCCTAGCTAGAAACTTGTTCAAAACGATCAGAAGGTTTATATGCGTATATTAAGCTTTATTTACTTCGACGGCGAAAAGTCACTTTTCGTGAATATTTTTTTATGACAGATATGTTATGATGACAGTACGAAACGAGAAGAGCTCCGGGTAGTTACATTTCCGGAGGATGCCAAGATAGGATTATGGATTAGTTATGTGTAATTAATCATCTTTATACATCATATTAATCAATAATTATAGAGCGATTACCTCATAAATATGGATGCAATCGACTTGTGGAACGTGCTCTAGATTCTTACTTCAATTAATATTGAAGCGGTCTTCGTTTTATAATTTATCTTCACTCACATCTTTATGGCGCATATTTTAAATTTGATTTAATATGTTTTATAAAGTTATCACAGAGAAAATCTATTTGTTGTGATTTTCTCTTTAAATCATCTTAGTTAATAAAGCCACATGCGAGTACTGAGCGAACTTTATTCACATCCCGCAGCATTTTTTAAAGTATGAAAAATAACTGCTGCATTTCGGAAACCAAAAGGTGTAAGATGCTTACGTTCCAGGACCTTTACAAACAGGCAGGTCTTGAATACTAGCATGGAGAGTGACGTAAAAAGGCCCAATAAGTGGCCCATGTATCGATAGTTTTGACAATCAGAATGCTTCTACTCCTCTATAGATTCATGGTAGTATCTAAACAAATGAAAAATCAGGACTATTTTTTGCAGATAAGGCAGAAAGCCTATTCTAATTGGAAGTTATAATGTTTTTGATGTTTAAATCTACTGTTGCCATGTTATGTTGTGTTATATATGTGTACAATAGTGGCCCCAATACCGATCCCTGAAGCACACCTCGAGTGAACTGAGATAATTGTGAGGATTCGTCAAAATATATTTTTTCATACATCTGGAAAGAAATAATAGGAAAGGAAAACCACAACGTTGCGCCGCCACCGAATTAGCGATAGTACGGTATCCGTTCAAATATAACGAGCAACAGCTACCGCACGAAACAGGAAGGAGGTTATTTACCGCAATTCTTTTGTAAACCGAATATCCCATAGGTAAGGAGCGTTTACATGAAAATAATATTGTTAAGACACAGTACGGGTTCGGGCCTCAGAACAAAAGTATCATTAAGTCGGATTCAATTCTGCCAGTAATACGTTCAACTCGTGCCTTGTAGACGCGCGCCTCTGGATTCCCACGATGGATGGTCTTTGTTCGTTTCGTGATCCCAACCGTGAAAGGAGTGAGCCCTTCAGGCGGCACATGTATTCTTTGCTTGAGTTCAAGGGTATGAAATTGAGGCAAGAAAGTCATATGCTGGTACACAAGTTGTGGAAATGTATTGACACCCAATAAAGGAGTCATCTCTCATCAAGCTTCTAGGGATTAACATCAACAATACTATGTCCTGGTATGATCGTGTATCAGAAAATTGTATTCTCAGGAACAGCTGCCTTTACTCTACAAATCTCAGAACAGAGCATCTGTACACACGTATGTTGGAATGCGCTATGAAGTACTTTCTGAAGCTTCTGTACCCAAACCAGAAAAAAGCTTTAGGTACGTCTAACGGAGTCGATAACCTTATAAAGGACATTTACAGTCTGAAACATCGAACAAAAGGGGATGTCCTATAGAATCGACCATGATAAATGTTCGACCAAACTGTCTCAGATAAGAACACTGAGACATCCAGCCAACGGACTCATCCTCACCAGGTCGAATATCCAACACCTCAAACGAAGCTCTTCCAAAAGTTATTCCGGGAAGTCTGACCCCGCATGACTACAATTTACAGCTTTCTACGGTAAATGTTAATGGACATCATCTCACAGCGTTTCTGGAGCGCCATAGCCTTTTCTATGTGAACGACAACATCTCCATAAATTCTGATCTAATGACAAATCATCAGAAAACCTGAAGAGAAAGTCATGGACCATCTGTAGATTTGGAAAACATTGATTGGATTTTTCTTGGAAGATACGCAAACCAGACTGGATCAAATTCCACTGAAGAATTGGGAAGAAAATCATGGTTTACTCAGGGCATAAGTCATAATTAGAAAAATGAGGAAGAATAATTTTTCGCCAGTGAGAATCGAACCTTTTGAATTCTAGCTAGACGCTCTTCCATTGGGTCATTGTGAACCGTGAAGCAAACAGGAAGGTGTGCCAATTGGAGGTTGTGAGTTCAACTAGCACCGACGATATATTTGTCTTATTTTTCCTAATTATGAGTTCAGTCCATCTTGGGGATGGTAGTAAAATCCGATATGAAACTCTATAATTGTTTAATCACAGCAGATTATTTGACGTTCCTCAGTAGTAGGCGGTGATATTTTTGTAACAAATTTTATATGACATTTCAATATAGTCGTTTGAAAGTTTAATTAATGACATTTGTCAAATATATCTGATTGTTTGTACGTTGTAAGTCCAAAGTGATCATTTCGCCAATAAGTAATGGAAAATGAATAAGGAGCGTTATCGAGCACACACGCAGACACACAATTTCAAGCGTGGGTTAAACCGTAAAGAATTTTTCTAGGAGATCGATCGAGTGCATGGTGAACAGTCTTGTAACGTGGTTGAATTACTTTAATTCATAGTTTTCGAGCCAAAAACGAGTTATATAAAAAAGAAGTGACCTTATTTGGAATATTATTAAAGAGGAGCGCCACATTACTGTCATAAACATACAAGCAACTTTGAATACTGGTGTGAAAGCAATTAACACTATTTACACAAACATTTGAAAATCGGTATGCTTTATTTTCGGTGATCGTCAAATTTGATGTAATTCACCACAGAAGATAAAAGATTGGCGTACTGCTATAACCCCGGAAAAAAACAACAATAGTCAGTTTGGTTTTTTGAGACAACAAAAGTTGTTCATGAAAAAAGTCTAGAAACAAAGATGGTACCATTTTTTTGGAATACCTGGATAAGTTTCCACTGTGATACTGGATGGTATATACGTATACTGTTAATTCAGAATCGGTTCGCAAAAACCTTCCAAAATGAACGATCATCTTGCATCAAGATTACATTCGGATTCAAACTCCTGCTCGTACAAATGAGTTATTCAATATTTTCCCCATACAGAGAAATAATGAGTTATTCGCCAAGTAGTTCAGAGCTACCAACAATTGACTTTTTATTTTCGCGGGTAAAAGAAAAATTACGTTTTACATCGGCCGAAGGATACCTTTAAAAATGAAATAAACATCCTAAGGCCAGGAGATTGGAGAAAATGTTTCCAAGAATCGTATTTTCGGATGCAATAGTGCATTAACTGTAGAGGAGAACACTTTAAAAAATTGAAAATAAATATTATTTGTAAATAAAATATGTTTCACTTCACTACGATCAGTTGAAAGAAATAATGCCTCGTCTTTCACAAGCAGCCTTTCTTGCCTATGCATGGCGTGAACTCTTCAATTTTACATAAATTCCGTGCAAAGTGAAAGAAATCCAACCGACGACCGTTACACCGTCCAGACATTGACACGTCAGTAGTACTATTTCACCGACTGACTGGTACCACAGGTACTCCGACGCTAATGGATGCCTCTTCCGTTTACACTTGTTATATTTCCTCCGACTAAATATAACCTATTTAACAAGTGGAATAAGACGAGGTGAGTCACCATGTAGTAACACCTGCCGAGCGCGAGGGGCACACGTCAGACACATGTTGCTTCTGCACCGGAGCCGGTACCATCCCCCTTCTGATGGTTATAATAACGATATTGTACCCTAATACGAGGCACGAGCGACCTGTGTACAAAAGATAATTGCTGGTTTGGTGGTTTCTGTATGTGATGCTTACAGTTTGTAAAACAGCCGTTGCGTAATGTTGTCTAGATGTCAATGAGGATAATGACAATTGAAACATCCTACGGTTTTCTCTTTGATTCATCCGACGAAAAACCTGGGAGTTAATCACCTCCCTTTGATCAACAAACTGAATGCAATTAAGATCGGGTGCACCACAAGGCTCTCATTTGGGACCGATTTAATTTTTACAACAATGCTACTACTATATTCAGGAAAATAAATGTCTTTCCTATGCTGATGATGGGATTTTTAGTGCGTTATTAACCGCACTGATGAATGTGCTGCTGTTCAAAATAACCAAGACATTTTATTTGAATGGTGCAAAACCAGTTTTTAAGAGTTAAATGTGAGTAAAAGCGATAATGCGATTTCTATCCTATCACAATATCACTCTATTTGTGATATTATAGCCACTAAGTCTGTGCATAATTTTCTAGTCCATATGAATTTTAGAGCATAATAGCATTATTTGGTGCCCACATTAATATTGATATGTTCAAAAGCAATTAGCTTGTTAAATTTTTATTGTAAAAACATATATTATCATAAAAATAAGTAGGGCACAAATATATCATGAGAACTACATCGAAGTTGAGATATTTGATCGCAATTTCAATGTACTCGATCAAGGGTATTTAATTATTGTGTTAAATATATTTTTGTATTTCCTGTTGTACTATGTTGAACAAATAAACAAATAAGCAATATAACTTGTACTGGTCGTTAATTAACACCACACATGTCTTCTAAACGAACTTTTCCAACGTTTCAGTTGCCTTCACAGAATTTTTCAAAAAACAAGAAATAAATTTTGTAGATTAAAATGACATTGAGTTGAATAGATTAGCTGTGTCCAAGAATAATACTATTTTGTTTCCCAATTAAGACAGTATGAGCTAAATTGATACATTTGCATTGTTTATAAATTTGAAATAGAGGTTGTGGTGGGAAATCAAACCTATATGTCAGCCAATAATAAGCAACCTCAATAGTTTACATCTCGATAGAACAGATTCAGCTGCGAGAATGACACAGCATCCCAACTATGTGCGTCATCCCCATATTATCTACAACTCAATAACATTACTCAAAAACTGAAAATTTAAAAATATATATTTAAAATAACAAAATAGTAAAATAGTGAAATCGGATAACAAACAGTTTCTTTCAGTGACGCGTTTTGATTTATACTTAAATCATCCAACAGTCCGACGATGATTTAAATATAAATCGAAACGCATCATTGACAGTAAAAGAGTTTTATTTGTGAAATTGTGTATAAATGCACAACTTTTTTCATTTGCATGATGGAACAGTTTTACCAAGTAAAAGCATCTAAAATATACATGATAAAATAGGAAAACTTTTCAACGATTTCAAGTAACTTTACCACATCATAATAGACAAATCATTTTCTAATCCATGACCTTCACCATGAAACTTTTTCATACAACATTCCACTACTATTCATATTAAAAAATCATTTCTGTAATTTGTCAAACAATATAATCACATAAACGATAGAATAAATTATTGTACATCAAATTACATGTCGGGTCAATTACCAATTCATTAAATAGACAGTAAAAATGTCTATTAAGTCGTTGAAGCTAATCCAATTGTTAACGTTGATATATGGAACAAATGAATGTAAATTGCTGCTCGGTGCATTCAGGCGATACAAAAAACTAGGGCTCAGGTTGATACGGAGAAAATAATAATTAATAAAAAAAAATGTTCTTATAGCTGGATAGGAACAAAAAATAATTTGAAGAAAAATTAAATGAAAAATTGTATAAAATCGTTAGTTAAAATGGGCCATGTGAAATGCGCCCTCTTTCCTGATGACCTGAAAAAACACTGATACGTCAGTGTCAGTTTGAAAAGATTTGATAGTGTGTAATTCCCCCACCCCCTTCACATGCACGGCAACTCCTGATACCTAGTTTGGGGAAAAATACTTGTCGGGCTATCAAACCATGAAAAATTGACAAGATAGCAAAAAAATACCCCAATTTCATTAGATTTTGAGTAAACTTTATCGCATATTTTCAAAAAACTTTTTTGACAAAATTAGCAGCGTAAGTAACAAGTAGCAAAATAAGAAACATAAAATACTAGTGTCTAAATAATCTATAAAATTAAAAGGCTGATAAGAAGATATGTATATGGTTCTAGTAAAAAAAAATAATGATGAATAAATAAATAAAACACATCTCAAAATCCTTAAATTACCGAAACAAACACCATATTTTCTAACCTTGAAATGGCAAATCTCTCCCCTTTATGATATTCTATCAAGGGAAGTGAAACAGAAAAACCACGGAGAAAGAAGACCAATTACATTGATGTAATTATACTATAAAAGAGATTGAAATTTGGCAATGATATTTATAATAACATACACACATTTCTTCATGGTACAGGCTTCTATAATGAAGTATGTTCATAATAATCATCTTTGCAGAAGCTCCACTTTAACATATTAAATTTTGGTGTTTCCGTAAATAATTCATTTTCTAAACAGTTAAATGAATTCAGTATTATAACATTTTTGATGATGAACAGTGATTAGTCTAATGATACTTTTCAGTATTTTGGTTCTAGAAAGTCTGTTTCAAATATTGTTATTGCACTATAGCTGTGAAGTTTTTTGAATTGTTAGTGATTCAAAGAGAAGTTTGTAAATTACAATATTCCTATTCAACTACTACCACATATATTGGCTCTTTAATCTCATAAAGCTTCTGACATACATTTTAGCTGAATATTCTTCGGCTATCACGAATATATGGATATGTTACAACGCATCACTATCAACATGCGATAACATTTAATATGTTAATAAATAACAACATAACTGTAAACTTGTTCCAAAATTAAAACCCAAACTTTTACCGCTTTCGACTTACGCTACATGACCCTCTCCCCTCTCCCGCACACCGACTCCAAGATGGCCACTTGCCGCCTATAACAACAACACCATGCATATGATCGTACGTTACCTTGGCAACCTGGAATAGCGCCTTGGGCCGATGCGACTTGTTCTTCGTCATCTTCCCGAGGGTTCAGCAGCTCATTTTCCGGCTTTTTCGGAATATTTCCGGCACTTTTCCGCGTTTAACTGACGAATATAAGTATAAGCGTCGCGCGCAGTACTTTCTCGCGACAAAGCTGAGCCGTTTTGGTTTCGGTTCCTTTCGTTTACCTGAAGACTCGACGTACAGGTGTGCTTGCGGACGATGGCTGGCGGAGAGAGGGGAAGAGTAAATCAGAGGCGGAGGAACATCTGGAGACCACGATGAACAACAAGGCTCCAGATTGCCGATGGAGAGACATACTGAATCTCTTATCATGGATTCAAGACGTTCAATTAAATCAAATATTAAATTTCAGTTCTGAAACTTGTCCTGATTTGTCTCTCAAGCTCAGCTCATATTTTATAATGATACTTTAGTATCGTTTCGGCTGCCTCGACAGCATTTATAAAAATGAAATATAAAAACAAGATTTTGAAATTACGCCATTGAGATTTGTATATGCTTCAAGGTGAACAGTTTTGCTTCCCAACAAGATCCCAGTATGAACTATTATGAAGATTACAGAAGATGAATTGTTGATAAAATATCATTGTCATAATAATTTTGAAATTTAGCTTTTCATATTTTGTACTTTCATAAAGGATGCCGAGACAGCCGAACTTTTAGGAAATATATTCAATCAGTCATATGTGGAATCTATGAGAGGGCAGCTGAAGATGTTATGGATCAAGGTGAAAGTGGGAAAAATATTCCATGCCAGTAGGGAAGTCCGTACTTTTATAGAGGATAGAATTATACGCCAAATGGAAGAGTCGACTTTGAAAACGTGGAATAACGCATATCTTGGTTAATATCAATTCTAAATTATAGTATACTGACATTTTCGAATGTATAACGGAATCATCAAAGTATAGGATGTACTGATTCAATCTACTTTTTAATACGTAATTCAACACAATTTCCACCGACTTCAAGACGTTTGATTAATTAAGAAATTTGCACACGTATTAGGAACCGATGTCAGTAAATAAAGTTGAAAATTATTTTGGGAAAAATTTAACTGGAAAAACAAATTTTTAATATATTGCATGAACATTTTTGAAAATATTTGATTTCTAAAACAGAATGGGTTCTCGACTGCTTTTTAACCAATAAACCTAATCTACTGATTAATATTAGGTACAATCAAGTTATATGTATGACAAAAAATTAATTAGGAATTATGGCGTAAAAGAACTAAAAAACGCCAATAGCAAACCACACAAAAAAATAAAAAATAATTTTTCTTTTTCTACAGTGATAGAACTGACTAACTCAATAAACTTGAATGATGTTCGATAACTTTAAAATCAGAACACAGTGATTCACAAATAAATTTATTTTCTTTTAGAAATGCTTACGATGCTTCATAACATGTGATATAAATATTTCATTGGTAACTATTTGTTATGTAGATAAAAAGACGCAATTTGTGTAACTGTATGTTTGTGAAACAATATGTTCAAAATCAAACACTTCAAACAAAATCTCAAAAAAAAAATAATAAAAATTGAAAAAGCACAAGCATACAACCAACCTTTCTTTATAATTTTGGAAAAAATCGTTCCATTATCTTGAAAAATGAGCGCTGGAAACGAAATATTGGAAACCCATGCCATACGCTTTTTATGCTAGGAATAATTCCCTCTTAAGCTGAACCGAAAAACGATACACCGCTGGTAAGTCACAGACGGGTACTGCCTTGCCTGAGCGGGGAGAGACGCGTGGTACTTCAAGCACGACTTGGCGTACGCCTTTTGGAACCTGGTATTGTAATAAGCTTTTTAATCTACAGCGAGTAACGTTTGGTAGTTTTTATATCACGGGAGTGGATAGTATCGCGAATTTTTAATGAGATCACTTTGGACAGATGGATCTGCATAATATACCTATGGCAATTATTGAAAACGCTTCATGAATAGGGAACGTCTAAGTTATAGTTCATCTTACTTGTACTGGCTGCTAATTAAAACCAAATATGATTAACTTTTATAAAGTTTCGGCTGTCTCGGTTGTTTCAATCAAAGTACGGGGAATTAAAAATAGAATTTTAGAAAATTATATTATTGACATCGATTGACTAACTGTCGGTCCACGAAGCGGTATTTACAAATCAAATTAGTATTAGAGTAAAATCCTGATGGAGCGTCATCAAAACAAAGCTAATATTTTGAGCATAATCCTAGTCATCAAATCAAGCCGCAATGCCCAGTCCTTTGTAGAAAATTACCTAATATGGCAATAAGTTACTAATTTTCCCCCTATAAAAAGACCTTGACAGTTGTTAATGTCCCCCAGATATAGTATAATTTTACTTCATAGTAAAATTCTTCAAGCTGCAGTGATATTCTAAGGAATCATTAAGGTTAGATAATTTTGCAACAACCTTTTTGCTTAAAAGTTTGAGCAACGAGAAAGAAAAGTCTGGGCTTACTAAGTGCCTTATCGTCAATGTCGGAACTCGGCTCTTCATTCGACCTAATTTCAACTTTCATTATAATTTCTCTTGATTAATAAGGTATAGCAAATTTTTAGGGTGAAATTTTGTCGTTATTTTTTTTAAAGAAAATGTTGGCTTGAGAGAATCAAATAGATGTGAGAATATATGAATTTGAGCTTTAAAGTTGAGAACTATTCACCTGATCGCCATTTTACGTATTTTCGGAGCGCGCTTATTTTTGCATAGTATCTAATCTTCACAAGAAAATTACACAAACACACCAAATTACAGTTTGGATGATCAGCAATGCGATCAGTTGAAAGCCCATTATGTTGTTCATGGGTTTATCAGGGATTTCATACCCCATCTTGGAGTATGACTGCGTTTAAGTATGCATTCCATGCTTTATTAATTTAACAACTATGGGCGACATTCCATTACTTAATGTAACCCACATTCTGCATCTTTATTTACCTACGTATATTTTGGACATTATCAACCACATTTTTGTCAACTTTTTTTGAGACAAAACCACTAGAATGAATTTTACATATATAATGACAAACACAGTCAATATCTATTACTTCTAAATTAATTTTGTTTTATTCCTCATTCTGATGGAGATAACATCGAAAAGAAGTAAATTTTCATGATCCTAGCAGGGTATGTGTCTAATTTGGCTGTGAAAAATAGGTAATTCAAACTTTGTGTACAGTATTTAATTGACACTTTTTTGAAGGTTACAACGTGGCCATATGATCAAAATTTGTTCTAGGGCATTTTTGGAATGAAAGAAAATTCAAAAATATCCTATTTCGCAGTTTAGCGATGCTTTTAAAATAAAGCGAAATGCTCCACAAAAATCGACTTTTATTTGTGAAAACTTGTGTATAAATTTCACTATTTTATCTTAATTATGGAACAATTTCTCCAAGCAAAAGCATCTACAAGTGACATGTCAAAATGCTGGTATCGATTTTTTTTGAATACACTAATTAGTAACATTAATAACATCCAAACTATTTCACATGCAACTTAAACTTTATGCATAAACAATTTCTGTCTAGTTCAGAAAACGCATATTTCAGCAGTTATCTTGCGACCCCATCTGAAAACCCTTATATTATTATTCATCAGCCAAAACCATTTAAAGCTTTTAAGGCAATTTAAGACTGGCGCCTCACGTTTCACCTATCGGTAATGGCAGCTCTTCAAGGTATCTATGAAAGGAATGGTTAAAGTTTCGACATGGGATCGTGCCACCTATGGTTTTGTTCTGGCGTAACGTGTTATCTTAGAGAATGTTAAACGTGATATACTTTTCCTACTATGGCTACTGTTAATGTCCATTTCATACTATGAACATTGTTACGCGATAAAACTGATAGTAACCACGTGCCCACTTAGAATTTATCTTAGAAATGTCCTTTTGTCTGTGCCTGAGTCTACGGTAATTCATTTAATAGTACAGCGTTGACAGTTTTTGAAAAAATAAATACGCTCAACAGGATTTTGATTGCAGAAAATCGATGGGTTCAAATGGAGATTCATAGACGCTGTTTTGAGAAGTCAACATTGTATATGTTAGATTTTTATTATTGACTGAATGGTTTTATTAACGTTTTGATTGCCTCGGCAGCTTTTATCAAAGCACAAAACATGAAAAAATGCATAGTTTTTTAAATATTCTGTCCATTGATAAAAGCTACCGAGGCAGCTGAAATGTTAAAGACAACCACAGAGAAAATTGTTTTTTTATGAGAATTAAATTTCCTATCTATAACTTCTGTGATCGCATGAAAATTATTAAAGCTTGATAAAATATGGAGCCAACAAAACTTATTATGTTTAAAGAGAACTGTATCATTGAGTGAAAGTTTTTATTTTATGATTTTATGTGAATATATATTTCAAAACACAATTCTCAATCAAAAAAATCATTTCAATAAATTAATATTTTTTTATATAAACGTTTCAGTGAATAAAATAAAAATGTGCCATTTTGAATTATAATTTACAATGAATGAAATACATACTGATAATCCGGGATAACCAGAATTTTGTTAAACAAATTATATCTGTATATATCCACACCTGTTTAACGTGAACACAGGCAACACAATTTTCTTATAATCAACATAGTCGAGGTATCCTTTACACGAAGCTCATTTTCGGGAATTATATAGGCACATCAATTCATGGTAATTTAGTAATCAAATTCCGAGAAGTTTACCTCGAAGGACTCCGACATAAAAATACTATAAAGATGATAGAGCAAAAGCACCGAAAGGCAAAAATTAAACTCGTAACGTGGCTGATTTTATAGATGATTAAAGTCAGTTCAATTTGCAGTTGGGATTATTATTTCCTGTGCTGTAAATAGCTGAAATAAGTCAAACACGCTGATAAAGTAGACTTGGAATATGTAAAATAGAATCTAGGTCCATAAGGATTTCCCACTATATGAAATTTATGACTTGCCTGGCAATGTCCAATCACAGATTTAGTCTAATTGAAAATGTCCAGCATGAGCTATCGTGTTAGTTCGGTATCGTATCATGAGAACTATGTATTACGAGATGCTTGATATGTTTTGTGTATGATTCATAGCAATGAATTCTCAATCAGTGTAAAGACAGATAGGTGTGATTGAGCTTTGCCAGATGATCCAAGAACTATACAAGACACGATTCGTAAGTATGTAAATACAGACGCATAATTAGTTAAGTGAGTAATATCCAGAAAAATATTTTGTGCAGATGAGACTCAAACCTGTGTCTTCAGTAATCAATGTTGGCGCCGTAGCCATTCGGACTCTCGAGTGTTTCCCACTCCAAACCACTCACCATCTGGAGAACAGGCCACTCGGCATTTTCGTTCAACAAATTTTCTATCTGTACACTACGTTTCGGTTTATTAAACCATCATTAGGTGTTCTTACCCTTCGCGAATAACAGGCAAGCTTTTTTGACACACGAGAATGGTTTAGAACTAATGAACAGAAACGTAGTTTGAGCATTAATAATGTGATTTCTTCATCGAAATTCGAAAAAACCAAATATGGTGAAGAAAATTAGTTCCAAATAAAGTTGCAATAATATAACTTCTAAAACTTATCCTATGGCTTCATTATATTTTTTGCTGGCTGCTAATTGGAACTACATATGTACTAATGACTTTACTGAGGTTTCGGCTGCTTTGGCAGCTTTTATCAAAGTACAGAACGGAATGAAAAAATATCAGATATTATTAAATTGATAATAAATGATAATTTCGAAATGTGTGTATGGTTTGCTTTCAATCTTAGTACGGATTTATTGGCTGGCTATTATTTGATTTCACAGTTTAAGGCAAGTTCTGTTAGTATGACTAATCTCGAGCTTATTCCATAATACTGATTGATATCAATTCCTCACCTTACTATGTTTTTCATTCTGAGTAATGAAATGTAATAGATGTTATTAAAATCAGACATACCATATACATATTTAAAAAAGTGGACCAGCCTTTTATAGTAATTTTATTGTAATAGCGGCTTTTGTTACGTGACTTACAGAAACAATTATTTACCTGGGTGTATACGCCACACATACAGATACACTTAAGTATTAATGTCAAGGAGCTAGAAAGACATTGTTTTGTCTAGTGGACGTGAAAAAATTCCTATTACTTGATTTGCATTATGCATAAATGCATTTAATGCTTATATAGCTATATGAATCTTACTGCATAATTATGGTATTCTTCATCTAGAATGTTGTGTTTATTTTTTCTTTTCCTCTTATCATGGAAGACCAGAAGAAACTGATTTAACAACTCAAATACAATACCAACCTATTTGATGCCCTGTTTAAGAAGCTAATTTTGATAACATGCAGTAGTAGTAGTTGCTAAAACAAAACAGGAACAAATTATGTCCCTTGAGAAATAAAGATTGAGGCGAAGAGAGGGGAGAAATATACCCTTCTACAGATAATTATACAAGGCAAGATACAGGGAAGGAGAAGCAAAAGAATATATATTTTCTGGTTGGAAAATTTTAGAAAGTTGTAAAGATGCAATTCTGTTGAGATGTTCAGGGCCACAGATGCGAAAATAAAATTAGCTGTGATGGTAGCCCACCTACTGAAAGGAGATGGCACTTGAAATTTCAGCCAGAGTTGCTTTCTTCTCATGAACATATATTTTATCCAGGCGAGTCTGTAATTGAATTAAAACAGGAATATTCAACTTCTCCTTGTTGCATAGTAAGATTATTCAGAGATACTGTGTAATAAGTGTTGTTTCTATTTGTAAAAGTGACATGGACTGATTTTGTTTATTTTTTCTTGATACGCCAAATTTCTATCTTGTATGTAACGCTATGATGGTGGTTTGAACAAACATCAAATTTCTTTCGATAAAGCACAGTAGAAGAACTGAGATTAATGCCAGTTGATATATCCTACCTTCTCATTTACTTCAGCATGCTCCTGGTTTGAAGCAATCAATAATAATGATTTGCTTATAGTTTCATCCCATTTTACTATTATACGCATATAGATGCGTATATCTATAACAAGACCTAATTACAAAACTGACAAAGAACATCATATTTCATATATGATTATGTGATAAATACAGTGATTTCATCAGCTTGAGATATTACAGTTTTTTCTATTAGATCAGATTAATTTGATAAAGTAGGATCCATACACAAAAACTCCTAACAATGGTTTTGTTCTCTCATACAGTTCATAGTTTTGAGAATAGTCCTAATTAAGCTGTCATAAGCTTACATCGAAGATATATTCCCACTTCCGCTGCTTTGTGTTGACGTTCTTATATTTCCTAATTTAGTATTCATAAGCAGACTTTGGAAGAAGGAAAATCGTAAAACTTATTATTAACTACATGCAAATTATAGACAAGAATGGTGCTCGCCTCTAACTTAAAAGGAGGATTTTTAAAACGCAGGTAAGTATGTATGTATGAGTATATAATATATGTATGCAACAATGTAACGAAATCTTTCAACGAAATGTTTACTGACTTCAGGACCTCAGATTAATTTGAAAATTTGAATAAGTATTAAAGACCGACGACAATACAATTGTTTGAATGAAAAATTTAAATATATTGTTACATTCTTAAAAAACTTATTTATTTCAACTGATAACATAACAACTTAAATGCTAGTTTATATCCACGACTCCTGGTTCTTCACCGTTTGAAGTTTGAAGACTGACTGCTGTTACAGCTTGACGTTTCAATACGAGTACATACAAAAATGCCCATCTCGAATGTTCCAAAACCAATTAAAAAAAACTCGACGTTCTGGATGACTTACATACAGGGTGCCTGCTAACGCTGATCTTGTTGCAATACTTTTTTCAACGATTTTTTGAAAAAAAAATGATTTCCAAAATGGAATTGTTGACTTGTTGACCAAAAAACCGAATCTTCTGGTTACCATTACATTCAAGTTAGTTTTAAGACTAAAAAATAAAAAAGTTAATCTTTTTTAAAAAGCATATGAAACACGCTTTAATAGCAAACCGCACAAAGAAGTGTATAATTATTTTTATTTATTAAGGTTTTGTTTTCGATTCAATTGTAAATAAGCGTGGATAGTTCGATATCAACTAGTATGAATATTTCGTTGGTAGCCATTTGTAAAAGTAGAGTAGTACAGAAATATATAAAGCACCCCATGCTTTGCCAAATTGATGATTTTTTATTTGGCTACCTGTGACTTTTTCTTATTTCTAGACCTAAATAAACAGCCTGGTGGAAAACGATACACGATATTTTGAGGTACTTCCAAATTCCTACATTTTGGACCATCACAGAAACATATACTAAAAAACAGAATACACAAAATTCACAATTTTATCTTTTTGTAACGATTTATTGAACGACCCTCGTACTGTTGGCAGAGGCTCGTTCGGGGTTTTGGAAGATCGACCTGTTGAGGCACCTTTTCGATGAATCAACGGAACAAGTCAACGTTCAACCGTTTAAATTGGTCAAATATTGCACATGCTGATTTCCTTTTGTTTTCGATTTGATGCACTCCGCGTTTCCGGGAATTATATAACCAATCGTATTTTAGTCACTTTGCACGCTTTTTCGCTAAAATATTGCACTTAATTACAAATAAGGCTTAAACTAAAGTCCTCAAGGGACAGAGATAATAGGATCGGAATTATTATCTCATTTTTAGTGCAGCGCATATAAAAGCAAGTTTTTAACATGCTTTTTATTTGCTTTACATGTCTGTATGTATGTATGTTTATAAAGGAATCTATAACGCTATTGTCACCCACTAACCGTCAGATCAATTTCAAATTTTGCACTCTTATCAAGGATCGAGTATAATACAAGTTTGTCCCACTATTTCTTTTCATTTCCAAATATCTTCTGATAAAAATTCAGAGATACGGATATACAATAAATTATAAAAGGTAACGGCCATACCACACGGAGTGTAAATACACCCAACAATCAAACCCCGGACAAAATGTATGAAAAGCGAACTTTTTGGTCTATGAATCCTAGGAACTGTGAAAAGTGTCATTTCTTAGGAGATGACAGAATACTTGAAATAGTGCAATTTTAAATAAACATATGTATCAATTGGGCTAACACCAGACAACTCTGCGGGTCAAATCGAGTTTGGGTTCGAGAATATTTGTTAGCCTCTAGCCTAACCCACGTTTTTTCTTTTAAACTGACACCATATTGTGTTTTCTTGATGTTCATGTCATATACGTCACGAAAAACCATGTCATTCATTTCCGTCGCCGTCAGTCTGTTTGTCTGCACTCCTTGACTCCTCTACAACTTGGAAAAATAATCTTTGCATTTGGTAAAACTTGGATAATAGGTTATCGGGTCAGTGGCGGCGGAGTTATTGTCAAAAAAACATAAAAATACTCAAATATCGTTTTTAGACGTTTCATCACTCGATCTCTGTGTGACAGAAAACGTTCTATTATACATACATTTTTGACCCAGAAAATATTCAAATTTAGGATTTTTCATAATCATAACGGAATTAAGATTTCTGAGTGGTTCCAATACTAGTTTTTTTATAGAAATAAAATTATGAACAGCTGCAAAATCCGATTCAAATCTTCATTTCCAAAATGATACCACTGAATAGGAAATACAGATTCAACCTATTTGACTTCATTGTTAAGATGATTAATTCAACGTGGTTTTGAGAAAATCATACTACCGAACATAAAAACCTAGCAAGAGCACATGTCAATTCTTCTATTCTCCATGGTTCGCCCTACGCCACTGGTAGCGTCAGGTCACCTCCAGACTGGAGCCATTGTGACTGTATGTCACGGGTCATGAACTAACGGATACGTAATTAACAGGGATAAAACCGAGTTAGTTTCGCACAATCGATCTACTAATCGACTCACTTCCGGTGGAGCACTGCACTCTGACACCGTCGGGAAGACAGGTTGAAGAAAAAATTGATAGTCGGCGCAAGGTGGGGCGGGGAGACGTCTGAGTCCGCAGGTGCTTTAATTCCACGACGCGTTATGGTTTGATTGCTTTAAAGCGGAGCGGCGGCGCGTAGTAACAATCGTACTTACTTCTGACTAAAGAGCGATCTTTTATCAAAGCAAATGAGGGAGAACCAGCAGAAGCACGTCGTTAGCGTGACGTCTAGCTTTTGCTTAACACGTATAGATATTTACTTAAAATACATACAGCTTCATATGTCCCGTGTCCCCACGAGTACGTGCGGCGCGCATAGCTGCGTTTTTCGCGTCAAAAATCGAGCGTCTGAAATCGTATTTGGCAAGTTGGTCAAGTGTTTTTGTTCACTCTGCTTTTGTAAAAAGCTTATTAGATATAGAGTATGACTCTTCTAAAATTTGGCATACTCACAACCCCTCGGTAGTCCACTATGTGTCCCACTATGGTAGTGATTGATGCATTTCGCCATGTTGGGTAGCGTAAAAATTATGTCATACCAAAAATGTTAATGTTAGTGGCCGCTGAGTAAAATCACATGTGGCTGGTGAAAGAGGCTCATTAACGTTCGGACTGCCTCGGCAGCTTTTATGATAAGTACAAAATAAAAGGAATTCAATTTTGATATTATGATTTCAAACTAAAAAGCAAAACAGTCCAAATATGCATTAATAACGGTAATCATTTCTCCAACCAGGAAACGATATCATTACAGTACTGAGTCAATCTACTTGATTCAATTTTTACATCTCATCACAACGTCATGCTGACTGTTGCTCTAGATCTCCCCATGTCTACGGATGGACAATTAAAATCACAATTTTCCTGCTCTTCATAATAGCGACTCTATTATAGCCAAGCTATCAACCCCTCATCCCCTCTCTAGAGCCCGTTATTACCCCCCCCCCCCCCCCACCTCGTTCTATCAAAACTTGTCACGGTTGCCTACTTTCCGCCTCGGAACCAAGACACCGAGGATGATTACAGCACTGTGTGTTCTTTTCCGTTTCTTTTTTTCACAGTTCAAGGATCGGCACTGTACCGGGTCAACACTGGTCTGGTAGACAGTGGCGTCCATAAGGTGTACGGCACGGTTTTAACTAAGAACCACGTCTCATGACATTATTCCAGTCGACCATCAAATCAACAAGAACATTTAATCACAAAACTGATATGCCTTGGCTAAATTTAGTCGAATTTTGTGATTTTGATATTCCCGAAAAGCCAAAATTACTGATTATATAGATCTATACATTCTAACCCCTATAACTCCATTCGAACTGAGTTTGGAGTTATCCATGACAACAAGACTTTCCATAGAACCGATATTTCTACGTTTGGGTGATGGTTGCTGAAAAGAAGTTAAATATGATGAAAATTGGCATTGCCTTTTTTCTATCCATATTAAAAAAAATTACCAAAAATTTAATTTGAAATATAGTATGTGTATACTCTTCATTATACATGTGAGCTGTTACATACCCACAGATATTGTATACACTCGTCGAAATAGCTACCGACAGTAGAAAATAAACACATTATATCTATACTTGTACACGTAAGGGTTCGATATCGACATTCGCCAAGTGACTTCACAAGTGGCGCTTTACATAAGCGTCCTCCGAAATCAAATGGTCAAACTGGACTGCCGAATATACGTAGGAAACCATCTATAGCCGCTATTGTGCAGTCAAAGTGATTAAGACCATTTTCTCAGTAATACGAATAGGCAGATCCACATGTCGCGACACTTGGAGACAAAAAATCAACACAAAGAGTTCAATTCAATCCAGACAACTACCCTGACAAGAAAATCACATGGTGGTCTTCCATCTGTGGAGATACCGGGCCACCCAATACTCAGGTCATCTTCCACCAAGTTCTTGGGAATTAAGATCAACAATAATGTCCAGACACGATCATATTGCTGCAGAAAATTGTTTTAAACGAAACAGTTACCACCAACGAAACTACTACTCTATAAAGCTCATATTAGACTTCGGAACACTACCTAAATCTAGAAAAGAGCAGGACGTCTGGTAGGTGAGCCCCACCTTGAAAATTACCTCCACAGTCTGGATTATCGTAGAAAATTGAAGCTGTTTGTCTCTATGGGTCATCCTCACCAGATCCAGTTTCCAACACCTCTTCCAAAAGTGATTCTTTTGGAAGGTCTTGTGGAATGGGCTGCTGGAGAGTTTGTTTCCCGATGGTAACAATTTACCATGTTTAAAGGTCAATGAGAATAGATATTTATACTTTCGCAGCGCTTTTGAAGCTATCGGCTTTAAGAAATGTTGATATATACTACTTTGGTAATTATAAAACGTGGTGCTTGGGTATAAATCAGAACATATACATTAATGCATCATTACTTATCATATAAATCATACAGAAGCAATGTTTTGCGTATGCTTCACGCGATTCACTGCCTTCGTTGGAGATCACCAAACCAAAGTTTCAGCGTCGAATCGCGTGAGGGGCATGAGATAATAAACTCGAATACACCCGATCTGTGAATCAAATGCAATAGTTTTACATGACCATCCCGTAATTAGATCCGTCTCTAGATAAAATGGTAGATGCATCATACGCGGCTGAGGAAAAGTTTCCCAAGAATAAGAATGAAACTGGCCAAGTTCACATGCGAAGGGACGAGGGGGGACCGTCAAGAGTATAAGAAAAAGACACGGTTTGTCGCACATTCCCACGCACAACGCGCCGTCTGCTGCCGACATTATGCGTTTAATCGTATGGATATTCATTCTTAGGAGGCTATGAATTTGTTAATTTTTCGTACAGCCTAGGCGTCTAGCCGTGAGATAGGTTATAAGAACTCCGTGCAATTGCGAGCACACTGCTACCCAGCGGCGTACCGTTCACCCTTTTGACAGATGTGAGGAGTATATGTCACCACTTCAAGGCAGTCCAAGTGTTAGGACCTTGCCTTCGTAGGATGCCAATGGGCAGCGCCATCGTGCGCGACGCTTGGAGATGAGTGTTGATGTTGCTATCACACCATTGACTGGGTTACGTATTGACCACTCAAGTGCTCTCTACAGTTAGCCCGCCAGGCTATACTGACGAGTCTAGGCTAAAGACGAAACATGCATGTCTATAGCTTACCTCAAGTGGATTAACAGTAACAAGAATATTTAGTAAACTGTGATCACTGCACGGTTAACCTACTTGACGTAATTATGTATTATTATTCCGGTAGAATGCAATCTGAGGTATGAGCAGTTGTTGAAACAGAAGCAGGATCAACTAGAGTAAACGTTGAAACTTGACAAGCCGGGAGCGTTTATCTATATTATATTATAGAAGTCTAATCCGGGCGTTAGTCAGCGATATACTGGGAATATATAGAACGTTGTTATATGGTGGTGATAGTATAGCTTCAGTATTACTCAGCTGTTACTGGACAGATATCTCAAATAGTACGGAGAATTACCGGAATCACAATTTCATAGATAATATAACCAACACCTAATTTATTTGAGTTTACAACCTCACCACCCATCCCATATTAACTCAAATTTTACTTTCAAGTTTCCATAATTTCCAATACTTACCTTACTTACTACAACAAGTTGATAAGCATCTCTCACATCCATGAATATCCAACTCATCAAATGCAGAGTCAAGTTACTTGACGCCATTTTAACGAGGCTAAATAGTTCTGTTCGCCATTATTCGTTCAATTGCAGTTTGCACATCAAATTATTTTCGAAATTCTTTCTATTTTTTATTTTAAGTTTGCCATTCAACATTTTTCAATATGAATTGTTATTGTTATCGGTTCCTGCGTCAATTTTTATAGTAATTTAAATTTTTAAATTCTTAAGTCGGTGAATATTACGTTTAAATATTCCGTTATATTGTTACATAAATATATACCAGGTCAACAAAGAAATGTTCAAAATTGATTAATGTTAAATTTCATAGATATCACTACAGCATTCCAAAAGATATTTTTATTTCAAGCATATGTAAAGAAAAAGCATTGTAGGAGGTTACCATATTCTTTCGAATCCTCATTATTGGTTAGAGCTTTTTGTGGAAAATGTACAAATAAACGTAACGTTCGCGTACGCCATAATGTCCATATAAAGCATTTGTGGTTCTTTTCTAAGCTGTCATATTAAGCCTATTACAATGTAGGCGTACGCGACTAGATCCATAGTAATCTTTATATACGTAAGCTCACAAATTATCTTCCATCATTTTTACATATTAAGAGATTACTCCTACACCAAGTCGGTAGTAACTGTATTGTGCTGATATTGCCGCCTATATATTTTCGTTTTCCGGTGTGAAATGTTATTTTAATGTAATCATTAACTACTCTATGATTTCTATTTCCTACGCGAATAGGCACAGTAAAACTATAAGGGTTCAGCGAACACATCCTCACCAAATAGAACTTTGAAAGAGTTTCTTCCAAAGGTTGTTCTTTTGCAGAACCTCAGCGTTGTAGAATGAGCTGTCGAGGAGTTTGTATCGATGGCTACAATTTTAGGCAGCATTTTAGGGACAATATGTGAAGAGATTTTATCCTCTCACAGCGCTTCTGGAGCAAATAGGCTTTCTGCCTGGGAGGGGGGGGGGTAGGATACATTATATATGTAAGATTTTCACCCAGAAAATATTCAGTCATGGAACAAAAAAAATTCATAACACTCACTTCAACTATTTCCAATTATTCCGCTTTTGGTGGAGGTAGAGACATTTTATTTTTTACAAATATCATTCTTTTATTCCATACTTTTCAGAAACGTGTACAACATTATTCAATCTTGCCTCCGCGGTCATTTATTTGTGGTTGAGAAGTGTGGAAGCCTGGTAAAACTTCAAAACCAGCATCACGTCAAAGGTCATATAAGATATTCAGAACATTGCTTACATAACTTTTGCATAAACATCTTAGAAAAAAACAATGGAAGTGAATACTGTTTTGCATCCTTTCGGATTGGTCCAAAATTTATCGCACTGTTTTACATAACGTCTTATTTGCATATCTCATACGTTTTAAGAAGTGGTAGGCAGAAAGAGATTTGGTCGTGACCCAAGACAAGACCAAGAACGAGTTTCTGCTTACCTCTCGTTCATTTTATTCGCGGAACTTTCCATCCGGACATTTTGAGGCTCCTTTGACGCATGGCCAGGACTGATTTACACTGAAACACCATCCAAAAGCGTTTAGGATTATCCGATTATCTTGAATGGATTTCTTGTGCTAATGACACTAATTTTAGTTCTTAGCGTTAAGATGTTTATAATTTATTTATATATCTCTTTAGGTAACAAAAGCTGCTTAAACTTTATGATGGCCTTAAATAACGAATAGATCGTAAAACGAAGTTACATAATTTTAATGATAAAATACTTTGTCGTCGTTCTAAAATTTGTGACGAAATTACATAGAAAAGTATGGGATGCAGTATATTCAAGACAAATACAAATTATGTAGATTGTAGATGTCCTACTTAGTAAAACTCATCCATCATTAAGATAAAATAGTTCGAACTATGCAAAAGGGTTAACAAATAAAAATCCAATATTATATTTTATAAGATATTTCACGCCTTAAGATATACAATTCTTAAGCTACTTTATTCTTTTAACATATCAAAGTATACTTAGTATAACCTGGTTAAAACGCCTTCCGTTGTTGTGACACTCCTTTTCAGCGTCAAATTTCGAACAGCTCAAAAATCATGTCATTTCTCGTGAAGGATCCTTTGAATAGAAATAATTATGCTTTCTTGAAATATATAACTGCTTTTTGAAACAAAAAGTTTACAGACGAGGCTATGGGCAGACTCTCCAGCAGAACAAGCATAGATTGTAACGTTCCGATGTCGAAACAAGTTAAAAGTCCAGCGATCGTTATTTCTTTGTTCTGGCTAATTGCAGCATTTCAATTTTCAACAGTACGGTTCCCAATACCAATTTAAATAAGAGCAAAAGTGAAAGTTAACGCTAACAATGTTCGGTGAACTGCCGATGCTGTGGCATATCATATATATTCATCTGTTGAGAAATCGATACACAAAATGTGAAAACTGTTTGGAAAAATGTAAGAAGGATATCAGATATCGTTGTACTGATTCAACTCAGTAATTATTGGAAACAACAAAAACGTTTTGTATTTTCACAATGATCATCGTCATCATGTTACGATACCGCAATTGCTTTGACTGGGGTAACAGCAGGAAATGGAAAGAAAGGCGGTGAAAAGCGGTCCTGTCAAAATCATCTACTACTCAATACTGAAAATACCAAAAATATGACGTTTCCACATAAACAACATCCAGGAAACACTGAAAGCCCATCGCACATCCCCTCCAACCCAAAATAATCACTTCTGGAAGAAGCTCTTTCGAGGTGTTGGAATCTCGTAATTTACAATGGTAGAATCTATAGAATAGAGACAGACTGTGGAGGTCTTTTGTAAGGTTAGGTGCATCCACCAGACATACCTACTACCATTTTCTAGATTGTAGTGTAGTAGTGGCTTTTCCGGTGAATAGAATTTTCTGGACTGGAAGAGAATCTTCTGATTCTGAAATCCCAACCTAGCAAGGCCAGCATCAGAATCGTATCAGGACATGTCATCGTTGATGTTATTACTCAGAAGCATTAAGGGAGAGACTAGAGTATTAGATGCCCCTCTATCTTGACGGCTGGCAGATCAGCATGGGATTTCCTTGTCAGAGTAGTTCTCTGAGTCATTTGTGCGTTGAACTGAACTCCATTTGTTGCTCCTCGTTCGACAACTATTTCGATGTCTCCATTGATCTGGCCTAACATGTTGCTCCAGGCCATGTGAGGACTGCCAGGAAATTATTAGATATCCAGTGGAACCAGCTGAATTTCCTGGAATCTATTATCACTCTAGATTGATTTGGGAACCTTTTGTGGAAGGTCATGACCAGTTTGTTTGTGCTCGAAACCTGACTGAAGGTGTGTCTCGCGAACTGCCTATTTCTTCTATATTCACAGCATTATGGTGACCACAGTATAACAATGAGAAGGTTCAAAAAAATCTAACAAGGTCCTGCCAGTTTCTTTGAAAAAGTGCTGTACATGACATCCTCCCATTCTATTACAGATTGGATGTCTCTAAATGAAATTCGGAGGAAAGATGGTCTTCGAAAAATCCACTCATAGTGATTAAGAGACGTGCCTAGGTAGCTTAATTGGTAGTCGCTGTCCGGCAAGCGGGAAGTCCGTGGTTCGAATCCCAACATAAGCCAGTTATTTACGCGCATCTAAATGCGAATTTTTTAATAATACCTGATACAAATAAATAACAAAAACACTCCAAATACAATAAAAATACTACAACGTTTACCAATTACCGAACTAATTAATCTCCTAACACACCAGTCTAAGAACAGTATAACGGCGGCATTTGCTCGTAGAAGCTTAGAATTTCTAACAATCATTTGCAGCGTTTACCTCCGTTAATTGCCGACGCTGCTGAGGATACAATATCGGGTTTTTTCTGTTTGTTTGTATACCAGTTTTACAGCTTCGCGGAGCCCGGCTAACACTTTCCGGGCACGCGACATCGACCGCGTCTTTGTTTGCCTCGCTTGATGTACGAAGTTTAAAGCACGACCGCTTGGGAGGAAAGATGCTCGATTGTATCATGTACCATGTGGGTAGGTTTGTGAGTGGAGGTACGAAAATCGCAGAAAATTGAAAATTATGCCTCTCAATCGCTCTAAAACCGGAAGGCGAAGGGTTGACCGGAAAAAGCATGTCTTCGATTTTTTGGGATTCGAAAGGAATCATCCTAATGGGCATGGACAGGAAGAAAAAACGTTCACGGGATAGATTGCTAGACCTATTAGATGATAAATTAAAGGATATACGACCTTATTTGTTAAGAAATAAGTGATGTTTTACTATGATAATGTACCAGCATCTTCATTCCAAACTGTCATGGCCAAATTCCATGAAGTGATATCACATCCACCGTACTCACCCGACCTAGCTCCCTGCGACTTTTTTGTGTTCCCAATATTAAGACAAGGATCGGAGAAAAAAATCGTTCAACAGAGAGAGAGAAGCATATTTTGCAAAATTTGGAAAAAGTATTTTTTTAAGGTGTTAACAAATGCAAAAACTTTGAGAAAATCGCATAGAACTAAATTGTGATTATGTTGATATTTAAAAAAATATTTCATAAAAACTGTTTTAATCATCAGATTTAAATTTTATTCGTTATTGTTATGAACATACAAAAGGACCCACTGAAACATTCAAAACGAAATAGGTGCTTAAACTTTTTAGTGCTTACACGCAAAGGCAGCGTTTGAATCGTTCAGCAATTGACTTGCCTCGGTCTCGAATGCGTCTGAGTGTTGGCCGAGTTTTAACGTGAAAATGGAACCGGATAGTCGCGATTTTCGAGCCATGATTTTGTATGACTATAAAAAGGGACTAAAAATGCGGAATGTACGAAAGTTTACTAAGTTGCTTTGAGGACCCTTTGTATGGCTACAGTTTTTAATTGGTTTGCTGAATTTAAAAGGTACCGCGTCTCACTCGATGATGAACCTCGCACAGGTCGACCGCCCACTGCTGTTACTCTGGAAACTGTAGAAGCTGTGCAAAATATGGTAAAAAAAGATCTACATATAACCTACACCGAGATTGAGGCTTCTCTGGGTATTGGATTTGCAGCGGATCATTCATGATCGCCTTCGCCTAAGGAAGCGGTGTTCCAGATTGGTGCCACATTTGTTGACCAGTGAAAAAAGCAACAAAAGTTAATGGATACAGTAAAAACACACATCGTAACCGAAGACGAAACATAGTTATATCATTATGATCCCGAAACTAAACAGCAGTCATTAGTTTGGTGCTTTGAAAGTGAGCAGCCTCCGATGAAAATTCGTCGTTCCAAGAGTGTTGGAAAGAAAATGGTAGCATCTTTTTTTTCTGAAAGTGGATACATCACAACGGTAGCCTTGGAAAATCAAAGTACTGTTACTTCTGAATGGTATATAACCAGATGTGTTCCTGTAGTCTTCCAAGAACAGTAAAAGAGCCGTCCAATGACTGGTCTGCGGGGTATTCAATGGCACCATGACAACGCTCCCGACCACAGTGCCGGTAGAACACTCGAATTTTTTTTCTGAACAGAGTGTCAAACTGTTGTTTCACCCACCTTATTCTCCGGACCTAGCTCCGTGCGACTCACAAAGTTACGTGGTCGCCATTTTTCCACCGATGAAGAGGCAATCGCTGCATTTGATGAGGAAATTAGCAGCCTTTCAAAACAACGTTGGTCACAAGAATTTGACAAGTGGTTTTACCGAATGCGTAAATGTATTGAGGTAGGGAGAGAATATGTTGAAAAAACAGAATAGTTTTAAAAAAAAACTTGTACTTTTCCTGTATCTAAAAACTTTCACCATGACCCACATAGTGATCACACTGGATGCTCTTCCAACAACCAAGTTAAGCAAGTTTTCAGACGAAGAAGCTTGGCACGCGACATCGATGGAACTGGCGACACACGGTGTCTTTGTTTGCTTGCCGTGCCGTCGGAGACAAGAGGCTATAAGTGCGGCCACTTGACCAGTTACGACCGTCTTGCGGACATACCAGGTTGTCCACACGAAACTAAAAAGCGACAAAGAAATCTCTGCTATTTAAATTGCAGCCGGGTATTTGCAATTATGTTTATCTGAACGCGTTTATTAGACACATCTGCGAAATGACCTGCACAGAGGTGAAGGATAATAATAATAGTCTGCTTTTACACTGGTGATTTGGAATAGTCTTTGTGCAGTTTGAGGAGTCTGAATAGACCATATGTTTAATTGTCTTGGTTATATTCACATATATCTTTTTTTTCAATCAGTAAGAGTGAGGGTATTGAAGAGGGATCTACAATAAGTTCAGTTGAATGCATAGACAGCTCAACTACCCTGGAAAGCAACTTGTTCTCTAATAGAGTCTTTTCAGTCTTTTAACGTCATCGGTCATGTTCTAAACATCTTTTAAAATCAACCATAGCCAATAATCAGCTGGATTAAGATCAAGAGAAATTGGATAACATACATTTAGCAAATGCCAGCTTAGTCTTTGCATCTTCGCCCTTCTCCTATCTACGCACAAATCAGTCCGAAAGAATATCATCCCCGACTGGACAAAGCCTCGATCAGCTATCAGTATAACTACTGCAAATAGTTAAAATCCGCCAAAAGAACTCTGAGTCAATGGTCAATATAAGGGGTACTCTATCGTGCATAAAAATCATGTTATGGCAGACAGACCGACAGATAAACCAACGCAAATCAAGACGATTTTTGTGACGTGACCTGACAAGAAAATCATATGCTGGTCTGACAGCCGTGGAGAAGCAGGCACAACCAATACTGGAGACATCTTCCTTCAAACTCCGGGGGTAAGTTTGTCAATAACTTGTCCTAGTATGTGTTGAGGTAATCTCCGAAGCATTCTCCTGAAGCTTCTGGACACAATCCAGAAAACATCGAGCTGTATTCAATAGTAATGCCAATAATCATCAGTACAATGAACACTAGATGGACTGATCCACACTCGGACGAGCTTGCAATATCTTGGACGAGCCTCTTCCAAAGGAAATTTTTTAGATGACCTCAGCATTGAGGAATGAACTGCCAGGAAGTTTGATCTCCGACAGTTACAGTCTGTAGCGTTTCGAGGTCAATGTGAATAGAGATTCATCCCCTCACAGCGCTTTTCGATATTGATAGCCTTTTTACTTTGATCCTAAAATAAATACTACATTACCGCACGTGTGCCGCCACAGGCCACCCATCAACCGCATATCATGCAAATAATTACAGTACTATCAAATAGAAGAACAAAATTAGCCTTCAATCCCATACAAAAACAACATTCTATACACAACACCATCAGAAGCCGAACGAAAAAAGTAATAATCGAAGTTAGCACTCCACCGAGTATTCGATTTATACCTTCTTCTTTTCTTGATGGTCGACCAACCGGTTTAGTCTATATCCCTTAAGCTTAGAGCCTCAGGCTATGATCCTCCGTCTCTCTTGGAGTCGTTTGCGGCCGAGTACCTGGTACCCAAACAGCTTTAAGCTACAGTGTTGCCATGTCAGATGTGGCTTATCATGTAGATTATAGATGCTCTGACTAGGTGCAACTCTTACATCGGTAAGGTTACCAGAAGGCGGGAAAAGTCCGGGAATTTCGAGGATTTACCCGGAATATGCAACCAATTATAAATTGCAAGGCATGCTTATGAAAGCCGCATCGACACAACTTGTGATTCCAAATATAAAACAGCTGCTTAAATCAAAGATGATATATTGATTGGATTCGACCCCTTGAAGAACTCAAAGTATTTGAGTACATGGGCTTTAAAAAGTACACAAATATTATTTTTGAAAGAACTTTGAATCTATACTGTACCTAATTAAAAATGGGATCCTAATCAATGATGCCAAACTAATGGATGAAATTAATACTATGAATTCATTTGTAAAAGGCCAAAAGAACCATACAGGTGATTCACTAACTCAAAGACACTGTAAAGAGTTTTAAGATTGGAGATGTTTATGTTATTGTACATGGGGCAGAGAAAAGCGGCTTTTAACCGCGTCGGTGATACCGACGTGACATAACGCCGCCAAAGCAATATGAACAGCGCGAAGCAATATTACGTCGTGAGATGCCTCACTGAAGTAAATAGGAGCACCTAAACTTCAGCACTGGGCTTCTCGTCATACCTTAGTTATTTAACCTTCAATTATTTCGCGTGATTAGGTTACGACGGTCTGTCTGTCTGTCGATCTATCTGTCAGTATGTTTGCCGGTTGATCAGCCGGTTTATATGTCGGTTTATTTGAAGGTTCATTTGTTTCGCTATCTATTCGTGTTTTTGCACAACATCGGCCAGTAGAACACAAATAATTAATCTCTCTAATAGAGGATCTATATTGATATATATCATCGTATACGTGAAAATACTTTTGTATTCTTTTATAATGCAACAAATTGATTCGTTGAGATAAAATTGTGCAACTTATACAAAGTTTCCATAGTTAAAAGTCGTCCTTGTGACGCGTTCCAACAGTCTGCTGATGGTATAAAAATTGAAGCGAAACGCGTCACAAAACCCGGCTCTCATTTGGAACCCCCTGTATAGATTGCACAATTGTATCTCAAAATTATGGCTTGTGTTAAGTGAAATTTGAACGCTTGTGTTTGTTTCGACGCAGTGTAAATGATATTTGAATCAAAACTCATTTTTGGTTCCAGGAGACGTAATAAGAAAGAATAGAAAAATATTGGAACTCATGATATATTTTTTCACATTTTCGATCTTTTTCTGGCGCAGTGAAAAATTGCTCTCTGAGCAGGTCGAAATTATAAAAAGTAAAAAAACTTTTATTTACTTATGTCTTCAGGAAAACAGAAATTTGATTTTCAACTTCGCTATTTTATTAAGTTTGTTTTGATTTTTATGTTATGCTCAGAGGTATTTAGCTGTGTATAATGTGAAAATAAATTCACCCAAGTGCTTGACTGCATAATCCAGATATAATGGAAAAATGTATCGTGATTTATTTCAGATAATATGTCTTTTGGATGTTTTATGTCGTCCACAATTGGGATGTGAATTATTTTTCCAATTAAATCACGACGTTGAAAGTACTGAGTCAATCTACTTGACTCCATTATTCCACTACAAAAATTGGATATTTTTACGTGTCAAAAGTTATTTAGACTCAGGTAACCATTGAAGAAATGGAAAACTTTCAATTACCATTGCCGATGAACGTTAGGATTGCTCCACATTTTTCTAGATTAACTTCTAAAATTATTCAAATTCTAAGTGTTATTAGCAGTCGAAGACCCCACATAGGTAAATCAAAATTGTACCTCAAACCTAATATTACACGAGTTGCTGACTACATCAGTACCTTATAATTTTCTGAAGTCTCGTTTTTCCAACAGAATACACAAATAGTACCTTACCTTTAAATAATTACACTATTTATATTCCGATTGGATCCCAAGTAGAATTTGGCTGTATCATTACCGAATCTGAACGATAGACAACCTGGCAACGTCGCATGGATCTGGTCCACTTCATCGTAAGGGGAGTGCCGTGTAGTAATAGTACTCGTAGTACTGGTTCTGTATCGTAGAATAGGATTGGCTATTCCCGCCAAGAGGTACGGCGGGAAAAATCTCTGCTATTAGTGATATGTAATATGTAGATGACATGGTGGAAAACAATGAGCTGGGTTATAGAATAAACGCCAATGTCATGGATCTAATTTGTTTTTATGATTGTAAAGATATTTTACATAATATCTAGTACCTACATCGTTGTTGGTGTAATTATTAGATAATAATCGAGTGAAGATACAATTTATGCATGCAGATCAAAAGATTGTGTTATTAACACACAGTTTCACAAATAAAACTCTTTTTCTTTCAGTGACGCGTTTCGATTTATATTTAAATCATTGTCGGACTGTCAGATTTGACTGCTAACAAGGCTATCCAGATTACTTGCCAGCTAATTAACTAGTCCTATCATGGATACAAAACTAGAGCTTTGAAATCTAGCATATTAGCTATTTTTCTATTAAATTAGGTATTCTTTTCTTGTGTCTGTCATAGGAGAAATATTTTTTTGGCAACACAAGGAAGGAAAAAATAATTTAATATAAAATAGCTAAACAGGATAAATAGTATGCTAGATTTCAGAGCTCTAGTTTAGTATCCATGATAGGATCTAGTTAGTTAGTTGGCCAGTAATCTGGAGAGCTTAGTAATTGATTTGTTTTAACCTTTTAGTTCGGTCTCGTACTAAAATGAGGTGTTTTCTTTCTGTAAGCTATAGTTTGTTTTTAAAATTATTTCGTCTTAAAACGAACTTAAATGTAATAGTAACCAGAAGACTCGAACTTTTTGATCATATGTGCCAACAGACCTGATAGAAACAGATGTGTCCCTGTCAGTAGGCGGTTGTAAAGAGAAACTGACTATAAACTGTTCTGGTTTCATAGCTACCGACTCTACTTAGATACAGCTTTGACATTGACAAACAACCAAATGATATCAATATTCTAAATATAACAGTTCGCTGGCATTTCTGACGAATTACTCTTGCATTATAGTTCAAGGACTCCAAACGTACAAAATAAAAGCAAAGTATAACCAAGCAATTACCAGTTTCAGTTATGAAATGAAAAAATAAACGCATGGGCGCGGTGTTCTTAACAAGCGTCACAGTTTGTTTTAATGGTTAAGCACAACCTTTTTTCTAACGCAAAATTGTATGGCAAGTATTCACTCAATAGATTATTTATATTTTGTAGTAGGTATCATTAATATGGTAGAGTAAGCAGTAAAATGATTTTCGGAAGTATGGCATGTGTCATGAATTATATGTGTTACTAGATTGAATTAAACGGAGTACATGGTATACTTAGAAGGAAATGATTATAGGGTCTAGTTTAAAAGATGGTAGATGGTAGGAGTACTTTTGATGCAAAGAAATTGTCAATTTCCTGTAAGATACTAAGTATAGTCATTCTCATAAAATGGGGGAGATATCCCAGCTCAAACGTGCGCAAAACATTATTTTTCCTCATTTTTTGAGGTTATTCTACAATATAACAATATTTTGGCTACCTCTTCAATTGACAAAGTACAAAATTAAAGTTGATTGATATCTGTCTCCAGGTTCTCAAATTAGACCTTATTATGCACTATTATTGGATACAAAACGCAACATACAACACTCTAATTCCAAGGAAATCAAAGAACAACCCTTGAGAAAACCTGAAAACCTTCAGAAATGCATATTGAAAGTTGGAAGAATATTGATTAAATTTTTAGTTGAAGCAACCAAACTGGATTAAAATCTAAAGAAAAATAGTGGAAATGTTAAGAAGGCACATTCTATGACATTTGTTGTGAAATTGCTTAGTACAGAAACTTGCTCCAATTTTACTCTGTAATCTGTTTCCGAGAAATATAGGTACAAATGTTTGTGTCTCCATATTTTCCAATGTTTAAAACGGAGCAAGATTCTGGGCTACATTAAGAAGATAATAATAATAATAATAATAACGTAAGTGAAGTTCATTCAGTCGTCATATGGTGTTTTAATTACGACCAGGAAACGCAAGATGAACGATGCTTCGTAATTCGTAGTTCAATGGAGGATTTAAATTATTTACATGTGAGAGGAGGGATGGATCCCAGACTTCCGTGAATTTTTTTATTTGCTGTATGCAAGGAGGGAGGGGGTAGTTCACCAGTGAATTAAAAAAAAAAACTCTTCACTTTTTGTCAATGTAGCAATATCAAAAATGTCTTTCAGTAGTCCGACATCTTTTTTTTGACTTCATAACTTCCGATTTATAATAAAATAACATAATAGAATAACACTTAAAGCACCTATACATGTTATATTCCTCTGAGTTATAGTTCACGTGGCAACATAATTTTACGAGTACAGAATATGCTTATTAAATCAATAGTGTCATCAATATTCCCAGACTTGGTAGTAATACACGTCTAACTGTACATGTCGGTGTCCTTTTCGTATGCACATATCATACCTTGTATCGAGTATCAGAAATCCACCAGTGTGTGAGGAATTGATTTAATTAATTAACATTTTAATCAGATAACTCTGCTCAGTTCTCATTTGGTTACTTGGGTTGCAATAACTGCTTCTGATCGACTAGACAACAATCAGGAAGATCAAGGATTGACAGTACCAATTAACGATTAGTCATATGAACTAGTCCTTGATCCCTTACAAGGGCGTAGCTAGACCTTAGTCTTGGTGGGGAGAAGAAGAGCATGAAGTTTGTTTATGCTTTCACCATTTTCTGTAATACCTTCGTCGAGGTAATTGAAGCATCAGAAAAAGAGATATTTTGAAAGTAATTATAATGAAGAAGGATAAGCTAACAGCAAGTGGAACAGTGGGAGTTGTTGAGCTCTGAGCCGCCACAATGGAGAAATCATGCAGAATGACAGACAGGCAGACACAAATTTTGCGATGTTAATGCCATAAAACGCTTATAGTTTCGAATTCGCAGCAATGTTTACCTACAAGAATTGTTGTGAAGGTTTTCTGCAATTTCCGCAAGAAACAAATAGGAATAGCTGTACACAGAATAATTACGCGTAATTTTAGGGAGGAAGCTGGCAAGTGCAGTGCGCACATCTAGTAATTTAACGATCCTAATAGCGGAGTTAATGACATGCGAGGTGCGGAATGTGATCCGGCAGCACCAGGAAGAGGCAGTTTGATTAGAAAATGACCGGAGTGGTCTTTTTGCCATTCCGGTGCGCGTGCTCCAACTCCGATGCACTCCTCGAGCAGCGCGGTCAAACCTGAGGTGCGGTCCCACTGCTGTTTAGTGTTTGTTATCGACTGAACGTACGGTATCAACGTTATGCGGGCGCTACAATATTCAGAAATTCGTTAATAATAACGCAAACGTACACCGAAAAAGGCGTCAAGTAGGTTGCCTTATTCTTCCCAAGCAATGGTATTAGTTTCAAATTGACGATTTGGAAGGGGAGTTTCGAATCGTGGATGTTTTCGAAATTGATTCACATGAATTATAGTCTAAAAAACATACAAACGCGTTCATATCAAACCGAACTACAAAGTGAAAAATATTTTAATTGTTAAGATTTAGTTTGAGAGAAAACTCTACCTGAATAAAAGACTTTCCAATATTTTGTTTGCAGCGCTCATTTTTCAAGATAATGAAACGATTTTTTTTGCAAATGATAGAGAAAGGTTGATTCTATGTGAAACCTGTCCTTCAACGTTTTGATATAAGCGAGAGGGCGCTCGTATCAGCCGTAAAAATATGCTCTTGTACGGTACCACAATATTACGTTGGGTTAGGCTTAATTTTGAACATATTAAAAATATTTTATATGCAAATCATAGATGAAGGACGGCTCTATGGCCGTGTGGAGCCTTTTTCTATTAACTGAAAAATTGCAGAATCACATAATGAAATGTTCAGTAGTTGAGCAGTTTACATCCAAAAACAGGAAAAAATTACATTACACTTTACTGAAAAACGACAAGTTGAATCACTGCCCGCAAATTCCTTGAGATCGAAAATGCTAAAGAAAACCGCTCCGGCAGACGTTTTCATACGTCTAAGAGAGACATAACCATACTCGCCGCCAGTCAGCATTGATTTCGTGTTTCTCTCTGACCTCACACAAGAACAGATGAAATGCTCATTTGTCCAGCCAGTGCACTAACTTGTATTTGTTTAGTACACTTTCATCCACATTGACCATGAAACTATAACTAATTGGTTGCTCCCCGACAGCTCGTTCCACAACGCAAAGCTGCTCAAAACGAACCACTTTTGGAAAAGGCTTGTTCGAGGTCTTGCGATCTTCTAGTTTTGACTCTTGGTACTATTATCCGAGATAACTCGGTTCAACAATCACCATAGTAGAATCTATACAATAAAAACAGATTAGTCAATTTTCTTGGAGGATCCAGACGATGGCGCTGGTGTGGAAGTCCTCTGTTATGTCAGGTGTATTCACGAGACGTCCAGAGGCGAACTATACTCGGAAGATGTTCTGATTTGACCCTTGTAGAACTCCTAGCAAGACCGGTAAAATGTACCAGAACAACGAAACTCCGTCCAACTCTTTGGCTTTGAATTCATTATAGTAGTAGTATATCTCACTTACCTGTACAGCGCTGTTCAAAAAGCAGTTATTCTGCCCAGGTCCATTCAGAAGACCTTTGGTGCTGGTGAAGGTCGAGCAGTCCCTGGAAGGGGTTGCTATGGAAATAGGCAACGGTTGTTGTTGTACCGACGGAGCAGCCATTTTGTAACGCGAGTTTTTTTTATGTCAGTAGGTATCTCGAAGCTACATGGTTTACCTGAAACAAAAGAGATTTGAATTTAATGATGTGATGGGAAAACGTTGAAATCGCGATATTATGTATTGGTCCATGGCATGTACCTACATCATAAAAAACCAAGTCACTCATTTCCGTCGGTCTATCTGTCTGTAATCCTTGGGCTTCTGTGACTCGGAAAGTACTTAGGTCTGTCATAGGGAGGAAGAAGCTTTGTAGTTTTCGAAAATCGGTTCAGTGACACTGCGAGTGGGGGTCGTACTTGCGCCACTTGTCGCGTCACTTCGAGAATGGTAGTATTTTCTTTAATTTTGTACTTTCGCCTGTGGGTCAGCAGTCAGTCTATACAACCGTAGGTTTCAGTGCTTACATTCACCTTATGGTATGACCTTCAACACGACGCTACCCGCCAAGATGAAATGCATCAATGACCGACCTAGTAGGACACATAAACCCGTGCGTAAATCTTCTCCTGAAGATGCACACATAGCGTAACACGTGTCGCGTGTATAATAAATCGTTTTGGAAAGTGGTAAGACTGTGTAGTTGTATGTTATGTTGAGACATCCTGTAATCTTGTAATGCAAGATACCCTATCGAAATATGAATCTGGTACAGTAGCGCTATTAATTTCAGTGGTACCGCAGCCAGCTGCACTTCTCGATACCATTGTTTTTGTATGGAACCGGTCCAGGCGAGAGTTCAGGCTGCTCGGTTCAAGAAAGGTGAGGACAAAGGCCGCTTACACATATGGCATCCAATCCCAATCCCCAAATGATTGACGGACCGAAAAAAATACCATCAGCTTAAACGGACTTAATGCCTACGACCATTAATATGCTATGATGTAAGCCAGAAACCATTTTCCACATTCCATCCTTGTAATGCGCTGTAAAATTTCTGACATTGTTTTTCGAAGCCCTCCAACGCCGATGGAAATTCTAGTCCAGTCGACAAAACACTCTAGTCGACTTATTAACTTATTAAATTATGAAATAATTATAATTGTGAATATACGTATTTTATGCTCTATGACGTGTGAGTCTGTGTCAATCAGTTCCGTCGCTTTGCCTGTTGGTGTTTTTATTCCTGCGTAATCTCAGTAACCGCTAAATCGATTTTGATGAAATTTCGCGGGGGCGGGGTAGCTAATATTGCTGCTAAAATTGCTGCATTGACGATGAACTAATTAGCAACAAATGGCGTCAAGTGGGTTGACTCTGCTTTCCATGCAGTCTTCAAATTAATGTTGTTCCTAAGTGGAGGTCCTTCCAAAAAATGCTCAAGATTGATCAGATACCTCTAAAACTTATGGTTCGAGACAAGCAGCGTTGTGCTTCTGGTCTCGCAGCGCATATGTTCCTCGGTTTGGATTTATTCATAATGCAAATTCATAATAAATTCGGAAATACTGGCGATCACAATACATCTCTCGTTTATGCGTAGGAAGTAAAAGTCCTCCAATGACCAGACTATCATAAAATTCGGGAAAATTGTTTCTGGTAGCCTTCATCACTGATGATAATGACAGTTTGAAATGTGTGTCTAGATAAATTTCTCTTGACGACCTTCATCTAGGACGTGTCGTTGCTTCACGATTTCGAAGCGTTCGAGATAAAATATTTTAAGGTTGAGTGCATATCACCGTACAACCACAAAATATGATGTTGACATGGCGTATGCATTTTAATGAATATTGTGGCTTTTAATAAAACTCTCTGCAATAAATTCTTCGACAAACCTGGTGTGTTTTCAATAATTAATCATGTTCACGAGGCCAGTTTGTAATAATAAGGAGTTAAGCCGCTTGTATGGTGATGACCTTCCCTACCTTCCCTTACACCTCTTGAGGATATCTTGAAAACGTTCATGTAACAGCTTTACATCTAATTACCTGACTTTATAATATCCATGCTTTGATGTTTGCAAGTATATTTGACTGAACAAAAAGTTCCTAAATTTTGTATAAGCGGGTCTTTTCTTGTCTGTGGCAGTGTTTTTATCATTAACGCCAATATGTCTTCCTTACAACATATTTTCCTGCAATATTAACGAATATTATGAACATACGACACGCTCCTGATTAACCAACTATTCAAATAAAGGTTTAAGCATTTCTTTTTGCTTATTTGTCTGAATGTGTAAGCTCAAATGGACAAATCATTTTGCAAATATATTTGCAAATATGTTTGTTATCGATTAAGCGCGTTGATTTTTAGTCCTTGGATTTGGCTCCATTTTTTATTTTCTGACTTGGCAACTGTGCGGAAATGTCTAGCTAGAAAACTTTACATCAACATGGGCAATCAACTTTCTTCATAAGTATAAATATTAATTATTGCGCACATTAAAACTACAGATCCTTTCAATTGTAATTTTCTCACGCCACTTTTTAACATGCTACCTCGCTTCCTCCCATACAATGAATGGTGAGTTTATATACCTCGATGCACTTTCGGGCGCATTGTGTGCCTTAGTAGGTGGCAGATTTTAAATCCATGAGAACTGCAATTCTACCTGTACTTTGTGCACCTTCCCTAGGGACCTTACGTGACTGTTTGCAGAAGAGATCGACATTTATTGCCGAATTTCACTCGGTTTTACGAGTTGGTGGTACTTTGTTGTAGGGACAGTGGCCGTAGAACGTTAATTTACAGGTACTAGTACGAGTATAATAAAAAAAAGGCCCTAGAACTGGGTGTGAGTATGACCAATGTACGTGCTTTCACAATGTAATTAGTCAGGAGTAATTATGTTTGATAAGGACTTCGTGACTTATCAATGAGCGGTTAGAGCTAAAAGGAGTTCTCGTGTCGACACAGGGGTACCTTGCATTAGTGCTGTAGAAATTCAAGGAATTTTAAACTGGGAAAATATTCCATGAAATCTATGAGAACATAAAATATTCCAAAAAAAAAACAAATATAAACTTTTATGAAAGTACATTTTAAAAAGTCACATTGTAATTAATTCTAATATGCTCAATCATGATAAATGTGGCTCGATGTCAAGCTAGATTCAACTTTTCCAAATGAAAAATTACCAACACCTAGTTTCTTACCGGATGGAGTGAAGACAGACAGGCCGACAGAAATGAATAACATAAATTTTCGTGGTGGATATATGTCATCAAACATTAATAGAACACAATATATCGAATTCTAAATTTTTGGCGATTACAATATTTCCTCACGTTGGCGTAGGAAATAAAGCACACATAAGCATATAAATAGAGTTAATTCTCGAACACTCCAATGTGTGATTCGAGAAAAAGATAAAAGGAAGTGGGGTACGACAAGAGGAGGGGAGTCGCCGTCGAGCTTTTTCAAATAAAAAGACTTGGTGTCTTTTTTATTTTTTTATATTAAAACAAAATAAATATGAGGCAAAAATATCAGTAGAACTAGTTCTATCGTTTACAGAGGATGAATTGGGGGACTGAAAAAGCGACTCCAAAAAATACTTGTTATGCCAGGAGACCTCTAAAATTAATTTAATTACAATCACATTGTCTTCATCAGGCGGAAAAAGGGCAGATACTTGTCATAACTAACATTTGAGTATCATGGAAGTATTTAGATTCTGGAAAATATATAAAAAAAGCAAACTGCAACATATCAAATGAACAAACTTATTCCACAAGCTCAATTCCCATTGATAAACTACTGTATTTTGCAGTGTATTCATATTCCATTCAATACACATCTTCAATTCCTGCTAATTCACTTCCAGATCCAGACTAAGAATAAACAGACTAAAACCAAAGAACATCAAACCAACGCATTAAGACAATGCATTGCGTGAAAGTATAAACAGTTTTTGTTTATTCAAAAGTCACGTTCAAGTCTATCGTACACGATTATGCCTTTTAGGTCAACACTATATCTAACCAACAATAAGCTTAGATCACCGATACATTCTGTATGTTCAGTTGATACAAGAAAACGTGAAATGGGTCTGAGTTATGAAAACGGATCTACCATAATCAAAAACATAAGCTATACATTGTTCAGTTGGGTATAGCAAAATTATTAATAAGTCTTTTATAGATAACTTCTCAGAAAGGCGCTCCAGCAGCGCTGCGAGAGAATTAATGCTTATTGGCATGGACCTTAAAATGTTGTAGATTGTAACCACTGAGGTAATCGATGAAAAAGACCAGCAGCCCAAAATTTTCATTATACATTATGCGTATAAATAATGCAAAATATATCAATTATATCATATATGATCATTATTGTGATGAGAAGGTTAATAGAGGAAGACAAACCAACAGCTGTATCTCTATTGTGTGAATACGAAGAATAAGTTGAGCTTTCTAATGAAATACATTTATAAATATTCTACAATACTACTGTATTCACCAATTCACCTATTACTAGTGACTAGAAAACTCTTACTGTATGTAGAACATCCACACAAACTTATTATAGGTATTTAAATTAGGAAGGTGTATCAATGTGAACCTATGTAGCTAGTTTAAAAAACCAAAAAGTATTAATTATACCATTTGGTTTCGGAGATAGTATAACTTAGACAAGACTATATTTGACATTTTTTGATCCGTTGGAAATTAACACTCACCCACGACACCATTGTTTTTGAGAGGATTGTTTTTGAGTATTACAGAATTTCTAGTACGATGTAGTGAAAGTGAAAGAAATGGCGTCTATTATATTAACGCTGTACTACACGCAATTTTATCAGTTTTAGATATTAGTATTCGAATTGAATATTCATTTTTTATCGTTTAGAATGAGATTTGAAGAATATTACAAATATTTAAATTTCAAAAATTACCAAAATTTAGATGTTTCTGGAAATTTACACATTTCCTCATATTTCAAAACAACGCTTCAACTAGATCAACAGTCCTAAAATTCAACCAAAATGTTCAAAAAACTGATTCAACCGAACCCATATTTTAAAAGTCTAAAATAGAATTTCATAACAATTTATGATTTTTATTCAATTAGTTCAAACAAATGGAGTCAGTTAGTCCCCTTGTATTCGTTTAATTAAAGTGTGAACTATCTACCGTTTATGTCTAACAAATACTCTAGGGTTATACGGTTTACACAGTGGGAAGTAAAATGACTGAAAACGATTTTATTTTCATTCACTCAAATCTGAATACGCCATGCCAATTTCAGCTAGGAAGCTGGAAAACAGCTACTCCCTATTTTGACAAGACTGTACATTGTGGAGCATTTTATATGTAAGATGTTTTTTATACCAAGGATCTATTCCGGGTATATTTCTAAGGCTTCTCACATCTCAGATATTTTCCACAACATCAAATAAGAAACTGCTAAATGCAAAATTGATTATTTATGAGCTATACATTCAATCAGCCTGGTATTTCATGATATGTTACATACTTTATAGTCTTACGGTTTATACCATATTTTCATCAAGGAGCGAGCTTAAATAGACTGAGCAGTAATCATAATAATTACAGCTCGGGATATAAAATTAGCAATAAGTAAACAAACAGCCCTGTTCTGGAATGCAGAATCGTTAACCGATTTCAAAAAATATAGATAAATATGAAATCTGTAGGAACCTGGTGTTACATGTCACAGTCTCCTGCAATAATAATATTTTTTGCCAATTGTATTTTTCTGAAAATACAGCATAAAACAACTTTGAAAAACATTTACAGATTATAAATGCTGGTACTAGGTGAAACTTATTATTATTATTAAAATAAAATTTTGTTTTACAATTTGTTTCACAGATAAATCTCATTTTTGGGACGCGTTTCGATTGAATCTTAAGAGATCGTCAGACCGTCAAATTTGAATGTATAATAAGGCTATAGCGAGTACCCAGGTTAATTGTCAACTAGCTGGATACAATTTCATTATAAATGATACAAAACTATAGATATTTCATATCTTGTGTTCTATTTATTATGTCTAGTTAATCGTCAATTAAAATATTTTCTGGGCCTGACTTGAAATAGGTACTTAGCGACTTCATTTGCACTAGGGCACTAAGGATAAGGGAAACGCCTGAAAAACTCAAAAATCGCCGTAAAAATGAAATATCTCAAGAAATAGAATATTTTATAACATGAAAAATAATAAAGGCGCTTTACGGCGATGAAAATAAAATAAAAACTAATTTAAACTAATTAAATAGCACACCGTAATAAAAAGTAAAAAATACATTTCATTTATTGAGCTTTTTGTTATATAGTGATAGTGATTTGGTATAAGAAATTGATTTTAAGTTTGAAATAAGTGTAAAATATAATAAAACGTAACGTGAAGTGCTTGACATCCACAGTGGTATAAATATTTCATTGGTAGGTATTTGTAAAAGTTAGAGTTAGCTCAAAAATATAGTTAAAAGCACCCCAAGGTTTGTTTTACAGTAAAATATTTATTCTCTTTTCCTGTGACGCGTTTCGATTTATATTTATGTTCAAATCACAATCTGAACGCAGCTGGAATTTCAACAAGTGAAGTACAATCTACATATAATCACTTTATTCTTATATTAGACCTGTTAAAGATCATTTTATTGGTTTGGGTTAGTGGATTTATTTATTGCTGTTGATTTCAATGATTGAAAAATATCTACGCTACAATCAGTTCATCTAGTCACCCTACTTATCATCTATAGACGATCGTTGAGTGCTTTTTGGTGGGTTACTACTTACCGAAAGCATCTAAATAGTCCGAAAGTCCAAGAAAGCACAGCACTCAAACCATAAAGTTCCAAAGCAGTTCAGTGCGGTGCGAATATCCAATAAGACGAGACACAATCTCACTTAAGTCACAGTGCAATGTCGTAGGTATACAAAAAACACGGTAAACGAAAAAAAGCAAGGCTGATCAAGACGGCCTAACACACGAATGCGTTGTCGACGGACAGCGCAGCGGTTAGAAGTAAACAACCGACAAGAGGTTAGGTGCGCCTTAACAACCAGACGAAGACGCAAGATGTGGAAGACAGAGCGATTGGTATCGGAGGCACAGTGGAAGGTAGGCGCTACGCATACTAATCCAGTCAAATTGGGCTTTTAATTGAATAGATTCTCGTGACTGAGATTGGGGATGTATTTCTTGGTTTCTAAACACCGGCAAACATAGCTGAACCTAGGGTATCTGCCCTCCATGTTTGGGTTACCAGACGGTCCACATTTGGATCCTTGAATACCCTGGAGAGCAAAAAAGCTCTTCTATTGAAGATCTCAAAAAAGTTGTAGGTAGGAACAATGTGAAAAATTGGAAATTGTGAGATATTATCTGGCATTCCTTCAAACGCACGGAAAAAAGCTGACAAGAGCGGAAAGACGTGCGGTAACCCTACTCTAAGTGCAAGAATAATTTGCCGTCCCTTTCACGCTATCAACTGATTGAAATTGCAGGATAATATTAGGTATTGGTATCTCAGAAAGAGTGATTAAAGGCACACTTTGGAGTGAGAATAAACTATAGTTTCAAGAATTAATGATTAAATGAATAAATTCACTTTTTTATTATTTTCCAAATTTTACGTAAATTATTCAATACAAATTATTTCAAACATTGTTTACAATTATCTTATAATTTTGAATATATTTTTTATTTTTTAAATTGTGTCGTTTCCAACATTAATATATACCTTCATACATCCATACATAACAATGAAAATAAGGACGTGGTGCGGTTTTCAATAGGTTTAGTTTACTTTTCTTATATCTTGCTAAAGGCTGGACGCGAAACAGAAACGTTAGCAAAGTTATTTTAGTAATATGTTGTTTTAATTAGTAATCAGTATACAAGAAACATTCAATGGATGAATTAGATGTTTAATTGCAGACTCAACTATCAAAAATTAAAGCAAAACGCAAAGCTGGTCTATTGTAGACCACAGTTTAAAGAAAACATGTAAGACTATGTATACTGCTTTTGCAGATACTTTGAACCTTTTTTACAGCAACAGCTAATTGTCTTGTAACACCTTTGGGTTAATTTCTTGTCTACATTTTTGTATTCGCTAATAGACAACATTCGGAAGCTAACGAATATCGTTTCATCTGGATTTGTCACTGTTGCCAATAGTATTTTTGTTAGAAAATGAATTCTGGCTAATCAGCTGTCAAAACGTTCGCGAAAATACTATACTGCCTGTGAACGTTTATGGAACGTGGATCGATATTATTGCCAGAGGAAGGATAATTTGACTGGATTATTACGCATAGGCATGATGGCAGAGCCAAACGAAAAGTAGGGTTGTCGCACGCATATTATTGAGATTGAATTTGGGTGACGGTATTCGGGGTCATAGCCGAGGCCAGTGCCGCCTTTGATGACACCTGTAGCACAAAAAAGGGAAGACCTGTAGCGTCTGTAACATGTGGAGGTTATGGTGGGACGTTTATATTTTCCGGTAAGAATGGATTTCTGAATATATCTTATCGATCATACCACTCATATATGTATATGTATACATAAATAGAGTAAGCTTTCTGTATTTCTGACAGGGATAATTTCATACACGTGGCAACAGGTGGCCGTATTTATGTATGAAAACAAATTCTACTTGCTGAAACCCTTTCTCCATCTCTCTTTATTTAATAATTGTCTGCGATTATTAATGCATTGTGAAAATGAATGTGCTGAGGTTTAAATTTACTTGGCTAGTTCTGTTATATGTACACCTATGTCGAATTAGTTTGAAGTAGCTATCTAGATAGGTACCTACTTGGTGTATTTTAAGATACTTCGAAATGCTTAGAGTTAGGTACCTCGAGATATTTCGAAGGGCTTTCAGATACTTTAATTTGTAAGTTAATTAGAAGTACCTGTAAGATGAATATCTTAGAATACAATAAGGCCAGGTAAAATGATTAAATATAACTTTAAAACGCGTAATAATGAAGTTTTTTATTTTTTTATATTTTGTTGAAAACCTTTTCCGTTCTTGCTAAAGTAGTAACCCACTGTAAAAGTCTCTTCTTCGAGTTATATAGAAGGATTAACGATCGTGACTGGAACTAAAATTCGGCTTATGATAGGTACGTATCGAAAAGACAGGATGATTCTTTGGTCTTTTTCAAATGAGCTAAAACATATGGTATTTTTAAAAATTTTACGAAAAATATGATATGTTGACTGATTTTGAGTAATCACAAGGTGAGTGAAATTTCATTCTGATTTCAATTATACCAGTCTCATATTATTTATTTTAAGATACTTCGAAATGCTTAGAGTTAGGTACCTCGAGATATTTCGAAGGGCTTTCAGATACTTTAATTTGTAAGTTAATTAGAAGTACCTGTAAGATGAATATCTTAGAATACAATAAGGCCAGGTAAAATGATTAAATATAACTTTAAAACGCGTAATAATGAAGTTTTTTATTTTTTTATATTTTGTTGAAAAGCTTTTCCGTTCTTGCTAAAGTAGTAACCTACTGTAAAAGTCTCTTCTTCGAGTTATATAGAAGGATTAACGATCGTGACTGGAACTAAAATTCGGCTTATGATAGGTACGTATCGAAAAGACAGGATGATTCTTTGGTCTTTTTCAAATGAGCTAAAACATATGGTATTTTTCAAAATTTTACGAAAAATATGATATGATAACTGATTTTGAGTAATCACAAGGTGAGTGAAATTTCATTTTGATTTCAATTATACCAGTCTCATATTATCTATTTCGAAATTGAGAGTTGTTGAAAATACGAAAAAACGTATGTGACTGCACAAAAGAGGCTAAAATAGAAATACATCATGTATTGGTCTGTTATTTTTATTTGTATAGGAATAGATAGGGAATTAGCAATACCTTATTATAAAGATTACGTTAAACAAATTTATATATGAACCATTCACTCCTTGGAAGAAAACAAAATTTAATTAAATTTTGGGTCAAAAATCTTGGAGTTCGCCTATGATTCGAAAATATTTTAAAGTGACGAGAAAGAATCTTATTAGCTAAACAAATGAACGTCCACATGTACCAGTTTAAAAGGCATCTAATTGATTCGTCTTCAAGAGACCGAACATGTTAAAAAGGCTCTTTCACCCTTAAGTGCTAACATCCTTGAATATGAAATATCACACGTGTGCACACGCGAGATCATGCGAAAGAAGGTCCATTTAAAACTATTATTTATTATTGTAGCCTCTTGTACTTATTTACTCATTTACTCTTCATAGTATATTATGAAATACCAATATACCTACTAGAATTTGTTTGATTACACAAGAAACCGTGTCAACCACGTAATTTAATTCTGGTACCAAAAATATTATGTATCTGTATGCAGTTTGAGCACATGTAGCATAATATCTGTCAATTTTACATTGTGTATTCATAGCGCAAGTACTTGTTTTACCTGCACTGTCTCCGGCAACAGAAAGGTAAGATTGCTTCAACGTGTCCAGACTGAGAACATGTACAGTATCTGTTCCAAATTTCCGTGAAAATAAAGCAATATCTTAGGTTGATGGGATCCGTATACATCAATTGAACCAAACTTCTTTGATTTCGACTTATACCGTACAGAATTTACGCTATTTTTATTTATCAAGCCATTGGTGGGGAAGTATTGCAGTTGAAAAAAAATTGAGATATTGTGCCTTCTTGATGTTTCAGCAGATACACATCACGAAAAATCATGTCAGTCAAATTTTTCCCGTTTGTAAAAGACTTTCTATATATATAAATTTAAGATTCCGGTAAACATAGAGGATTATTCGCATATTAGCCTTCAAAAGACTTATATGAAGATTTTTTCAAAGCTGGTGACTTAAAATAGATATTCTGAACATGGTAGATTTCCGATACATTTTGAATGTTAAAAAAAATAACTGGATACCATGAACAATGAGGCTGCTCTTAGAATTGAGCAAGTGCCTGATTGACACTAAGTCTCTCAGCCTGAGAGGTTGGTTTTATGGAGCAAGTATCTCTTGAAACTTAGTTGGGAATCAAATTTGACGCCTAAAATTTGATAATTAGATAGCTGTAATATGTTTGATCCGGCTTTTAAGATGAACTGTTTGCAGGAATAATCTCGTTTGTGTTTAGGATAAAATATAAATTCAATTTGTTGGGATTAATAATCAAATTATGATTGTTTGATAATGTGATTATTGTGAAATTTCTAATTTGTAATGCAAGTTGCGAATTTTCTGGGTAAGTGGTATAATATTTGCGTATCATACATAGGCAAATATACGGCCTAAATTAAAAAGAACAATGGTCCTAAAACGGACACTTGTGGTACACCAGTGGAGTCAGATTTTAAGTAAAAGGTATTGTTCCTAACAGATACGCACTGAGAACAATCAAATAATTTTAACTTAACAGTAGGTAGTAATATATATGTGATGAATCTTGTTGAAGGCTTTAATCGATTCTAACCAGAGATGAACAAGTTATTTTGTCAAAAGAACTTGAAATATCATCTGACATTCAAAAGGGATGTCGTTGTGGAATGTATACTTCGAAATCCAGACTGGTTCCGAAGGATAATGCCACAACTCTCGACGTAATCTGTTACTCGTTCTTCACAATTCAGGAGAGGAGAAAGGTGAAGTCAGCCGACAATGCCACTGCGCCCTAAGTAGACGGAGAGAGCTAAGGATGACTACTTTCTGCATCCTGAGCAGACTAACACTATGGTCTTCTGTCTAAAACCCTAGCTGAGGAGCTCCTCATATTTGGTCTCTTTCAAGATGATGTTGATATCGGTGAGAGCCAAGAACTTAATAATGAACATCTTTTGTTGATTATGGAGATTTAGTATGTCGGAATTCATAGCTTGCACAAGCTCGAGGATGAGGAACAAGTTATAATAAAGGAGAGTTAAACACTTGATTAGATTACCTTTTTATTTCTCAAAATATAGAATATATATGATATAGATAACAGAAACGTAAGATTAAAATAAATTATACAGGTACTAAAACATAATGTTTAAATACTATCGAAATACTGCCAGAGCCAAAGAAAGCTAATGAGATCGCGCAATGTCCGAGAAAAAAGTCAGTATATCTTCGATCGTAAACTCCAGATTTATCATTGATCCTGGATAACACTGCTGTATCAGATCTTCTAGCGTTTTATACTGTTGGATGAATTCTTCTTGCATTGCACGCCACACCACTTGCAACAAATTACCTTCTTCTGACAGGTGCTTTTCGACTTTACGATATAAAGATTCAAGTCCTTTCTTAACCTGAAACATAACATCACTATAAAATACATGATTTATCAGGAGGATCTTGAAACTACACATCCGTATTTATTTCAATCATCCCAATTCTGAAGAAAAAACTAAGATTAGCAGAAAATCTGCTTCTATGCACAACAGAAAGAAGCATGTGTCATATTTACAGCAATGAAGGAACCACATCAAAAAAGCCTTTTCAGTTAACGATGTTTACGTAATAAGCTAATGGTTATTGTCATAGCTATTTGCTTACCGTACTTCCTGGATATTGACTGATTACTTTGCGCAATTCTTGTTTACTGTAGGCTAATTGATAGCTAACCTCAGAAGCCTTAACTCCGCTGGCTACTCGTGCTTGTACTCCATCAAAAAATGTCTGCAACAACAAAATAAACATTTATGAGCTCACAACACTTTCACAAAAAAGATTATATATCTAACCAGCTCATTTTATCTCGGTCAGATTCAAGTATATTGTTTACAATTTTTTGCTGTCCAGGATTTATTTTAATGGTGTCAATCAAAAATAAAAATGAAAGCAGTTGCTATTTGGTCAAATTATCAGAGAAAGAACCAAAAATATTGTCAATACATATAGAGCAGTATAATGACTGTCATGTAGTGAGTTACATTTTTTTAATATTAGTATGTGAATACTGATTTTAAATTTATCTCGTGTCATTTACATACAACCAGGGACGTGACATAAAAATCAACTACCGAACATTTGAGGATTTGAGCAAAGAGTACGATGCCATCTTGAATTTTACCTACATATATAATAAATCACAGACCTATTAAATGGAACTTACATTAAGTTTTTCCAAAGGTCGTCCAAAGTAAAGGGTGACATAGGCCTGCAAAGCATCATTATATTTTTGCTTAGCTTCCTTCCTCTGAGTATCAAGCACAGAAATCTTCAACTGTGATAGGAGTGAATATAAATAGTGGTAGTTTTCTGGAAATAATATATCTTTATTTTAGCTTGGTGAAGGTCAGTATTTCTATTAGTTTATCTGTTATCATTCCATGTCACATCAACCTCACCATTTTATATTTTGCTAGCATTTAGTATACTCATAGTGGGCGGTAAGACAGATATAGCAAATATCATTTATTTATTTCTAACTGTTTCTGAAATTGGGGGAAAAATAAATAAAAATTTCAATTTCTATTCATTTTCAAATTATAACCTATTTTACGTTGTATATAACTGGAAAGAGCATACAAAATTCTGGAAACGATACCTTTCCCAGCGTATCTAGCTCAATAATAAAATTAGTTTAGCTTCTAGAGCAATTAAAAAAAACATTCACGCTTCTTTGACTAGTATTTGAAAACTTTACATAACCATATTCCAGAAAAGATTTGAGATGAAAAAAATTAAATTTGGTATTTTTCTTAGTCTCAGCAAATTTCATCAAAATCGAAAATGGTAAGGTAAAATTTTTATTTAAGGTGTGTTGATTGGACAACAGCTCTCAAGCTTCAGTTAACAACTCACCCATTTTAACCACCTGCGGCGGCGTCTTGTGATCAGAGGCATGAACGGAAATGTACTCCAACATCGTGTCCAACAACCTGATATACCATTTCTCCAAGTCCGCCCGTCTGTCGCTCTTCAGTAGACAGTCCGCGTTCACAGCGAACACTTCTAGGTTCGAAACGTACGGTAGAATGCCGCACTTTGATTTCCTCGCTAAGCGACATTCCTTTATCGAATCGATCTGTTGCTGCATGAACTGATCCAGGGAACGCTTGACTTCGATCAACTGGGAGGCGAACGTATTTGAGAGGAAGGAACTCTGGGCTGACATGACGTGTTGATTCAGCCGTACCAAGACGTACATGCAATAGCTGAAATTATTGAAGATTTGAGTTTATTGTCCACGATGGCGCCATTTGCTGGACGAATGCATGATGCAAATGACAATAGACGTATTTTGCATCTTAGTTAGTGCCAGTTCTTCGGTCTACAGCTGCTGGTCTTCAAAAGTGCATGCACGGACGATGATCGGCAAAAAAATCAGACAAATCTACTGACTCAGTTCAGAAAACAAATGTAGATATTAATATAAATTGCTAGCTAAACACAATAAAATTAGTAATTTTTACAAAGTTTCAAAATCAACTAATGACTGCGTGTACAAATACTCACAAGCTATCCTGTTTCTTTATGTGGTCGATCAGCAAATCTAATTCCGTTTTCAGACAAGCAAAGAGATTACTCATCATATTTTTTACATCCTCGTCTACCTGTTTCTCAGCCTTCCTTGTCGGAAGAACAATTTCTATTTGGAATTCGGAACCATCCAGAGTTGTCTGTGTATTTTTGGACGTGGGACTGATCACATCCAACTGAAAATGAAAATCGAATGAGTAATAATATCAAAATAATAGACAGATAAAGAGATGTACATTGTTGTAAAATATCAAATCTTCTAGATGTTACTTCAGACAGGTTTTAACAAAGTAATAGTGATAAAAACCGTATCAAAAAGGCACTAGAAGTCAAACCAATATTTGCAGTAGTATTCTTGGATAAACAAGCTTTTGATTAAGTGTGGCATGAATATCTTGACATTAAATCATTAAATCTACTAGCAAATCAAAACAGTATTGTCTCATATTGAAAATTCATATATCACACACATTTTATTTAGTGTTAAATATATAGATTAATACTTAGCATCCAAAGAAATAAAAGCAGGATTTCCTTAAGACAGCATTGTGGGACTAATTATGCACATAATATGCACAAACTCCTATTTTAGTCTAGCTCAGATAATATCAAGGTAGGTTTGTAGAGCTTCACTACAAGAAGCTTAATATTATAAACATATATATCCTGTAAGTTACCTGGAAGAACTTCACACAAAATTGTTGTTCCTGCATGAAGACTGGTTCCAACTGAGTGAGCACTTGTTCAAGAATGTTATCATACCTTTGTCTATCTTGCATACTTGTCTCCAACGTCCATTGTTCCCTGTCCAATCCAATTAGTGTTGTAGGTGTAGATACATTACCATTAGCTACGAAATAATTATACTATAGCTCCATAATTCTTGAATACTAATATTAGCCTGATATTGATGTACAAAATAGCTTTGAAGTTATATTAATGTTTAATTTTGCTAAAATCTGAATACTTGGATATATACTCATATCATGGGCATCACCACAGAGGGCAAGGGATTCAGTTACCCTCCACCTTGGAAAATAGATCCTAATTAATGTTCATATTGCACAACCTCCTATAAGTGAGAATGCGAAAGATGTAAAGTGTAACATATATGCTTTTTTCCTTAAATTATATGCTTGGTGTCTCGAATGCAATCTATTAGAAATTTTGTTCATACACTCTTATTGTTCAAGAACGGAATTTTCTCATATAATTACCTGCAATTTTATCTCGAGCTGCATTAAAAAGTCCTCGCAAGTCACGATCGTACAGCTTTCCTAATGAAGAAGTATAAACTTCTTTTAAAGATTCATACATTTTCCTATCCATCGCCTACAACATAATTCTGGAGTTATTCTAAATTTTTTACACAATATTGTTATTATAATAGTATATTGTAGTAGTATGATGTATTTTATTTCCAATTATCAACACCAAATAATACGAAATAATGTATATAAATTTACAGTGAAGTGGAATCTATTCATTCCAACTAACCTTCATCCAATGCATCAATTCAGTATAAGCATACAACTCCTTGTGAACTCCACTATGCTGAGGCAGAACCAGGCCATCTGTGCTCCTTTCAGCCTCGCCTTTGTGATTCCCATAATGGATGAACAGATTATTAAGCTGTCTACTGAGACTACGCGAGAACTTTTCCTTATACCTATCGAACTTTTTCCTTTGTTCCTGTATGGCACACATTTGTAACAAAGCCTTATCTATGTTGGTGTTCATGGCAACTTTTAAAGCTTCTGCAGCTTTGACTGCTGCATTCAAGCCCTCAGTGCTGGTGAAATCGGCATCTTCTAGTGTTTTCTGGTATTCGGGGCGAAGGTCTAATTTCGTCTGTGTATGAAAAAAGGTTACATTTTTAATATTATGCTTAATACTTAAATACTTGTTCAAATAAAATATTGATGTGTTAGTACACTCTTACATTTGCAAAAATATGGTAGGGAAAGTAAGTCTAACATCTATGATAACATGTTTCTAAGACAGAAAATTTGATCATTCCACTAGTATCCTAAAGGTATGAATTTTCTAACAATAGGCGGATACCCATATTTAAAAAGAAAATATGCTGAGGGCTTGGTATACATATAGATACTTTCTAATATTTCTCCATCCTTATTCTATCTTTACTTACAATAACATTTTCCAGGTCATGCATCAGTTTCTGGTTATTTGTATTGACAACAGAAATCATTGAGTTTTTCTTTTCCATTTTCTCCATAGTATCTCTTACATGACAGAGTATCTCATCATAAGCATCAAGTTGATCTTCCAGCTTATCTGCTTCATTTATGGCTAGCTCTAGCTGCTCCATCAATGACTCTACCTGTTCCTCAGAGGCTAAGACACATTGGACATTTTCTCCATCTAAGAGGGACAAATCTCTTGAAAGAACCTCCATGAATCCTTCAGCATTGCTTATTGCAAACTCACAGCCAGATATCAGCCTGTTTATAATAATTTTGGGAATTAAGTTGATAAATTATAGATATTAATAAATCAAATTTAAAGGTGAGTGCTCTCCATTTCATCTTGAATATATTATTATCAAATTGTAAGAACTATTCACTATATTAGAAAGCAGAGTGGCCAGAAATTCAGTTTTAAAGTATACAGTTTGCTGTAAATACCTAATCAATAGACATATTTTTGACATCTTAGATTAGTACAAAAAATATTTACAATAATTAAGCTATACCAGGTACAGACTCATGACAAAAATAGTATTATGCTGGAACACAAACTTATGTTTAATTCTAGATTGGCAGTGCAAGGATAATTTCTAAGATATTTTTATGGTAATAATGGAAAAAAGGGTGTTAGTAAAAGAAATTTTAGCACATTGCCAATATGAATTTCGAAGCAAAATACTGATACCCAAAGCTAGTCAAATTTTATAATCTACTGTTTAGGACTGCCAAAAGAAAAATATCTGAATTATTTCTTACTTTTTCAAATCTTCTTGTTCCTTGTCAGTGATAGCTTGAAAATCTTCAGTAAGGTCATTTTCCAGGGCTAACAGAGGAGAAGCCACATACTTATTCTCGGGCGTCATTGCATCATCTGTAATCCAGTTATTTGGGACATTCTTGAATGTTGGTTTATCTTTCAGGATATGCCTGGAAGCCTGTTTCCAAAGATTTTGTATGAATGCATGCCTTTCTTTGGGATTGGCAGAAACCCAGCGATATATTTTATCCAAATGTAAATCAAACTCAAGTGTGTCATATGAATCATTATAACCATCCACACATTTCAATTCAGCCAATTCCCAGCCTCGCTTCTTTTTGAATACCTGCTTATCGGTCTGCTTTACTTGAACTATGCTGACATTATAAGGCAACGTTGATGTACTCACAAGGCAAAGGTAAGAAGTCTTTTTCTTTTTGAGGTATTTGCTGACATGACAACAAGTAATGAGTCTTTCTTCATTAGGCTGAAACACTTCATTTTGTAGTGCACGTATCAAAGTAGATGTCATTCTAAATGGATGATCAGTATGCCTTATTTTTTCATAGAAATTTCCTGACAAACCCGTGCATTCAAAATACTGTTAGAATATTATAAACAACAAAACACCCACTCTTTATTACTCCAGTTAAAAAAATAAGCGATACAAATATGAATATGAAGTCAAAAATTCAAAACCTCAAAACACGGGGAGCGCGAGGACAGTAAAAAGCAATAAAGCTAGATGGTCTGTGGGGTTACAAATATAAGGTAAACTTGTAATCACAACCTGACTGTACGTATAACAGATGACAACATGATGACAGTTATCAGAATGACAATTGATATATGACACATGTCATAACATAGATCAACAAGCAAAAAGATGTGTATTCATATAAATTTATCTGTGAGACGGTTTCGTCCCAGACGCCAATTCAACGTTGCCATATCTCAAAACTGACTGAATAATGGCAAAATATGAATCTTGTTAGCTTGGTAGTATTTTTGAACTGATAGAAGTTATGTTTTAGAAATGAAATTTGATTTGCTGATAATATGAACCTGAATCCGCGTGTAATTAGATATTACAAGATTATTGCATAAATAAAACTAAGTATTGTTTTGTACAATCATCCGTTGACAAGACTCAAAGCAAACTGAGGTCGGCCGCATAAAAATTTGACAAGTGTGCGCGCGTTCGGAAGAGCCCATACTGATTTAGCACTTGGCCGATAGTTTACCGACGGGTTTAGTTTAAAGGCAATCGCGTCGCCCATCAAACTCATTTGTCGGCCGATATGCAATTGTTGTAATATGCGCACTCACATACATCTTCATACTGATTAAGAATCCCACTAAACTTTCGGCCGATAGAAAATCTGTGGTTTGCGGTGGGTCTTAAGTTCACAAGAGTCCTCTGTAATATTACTGTGTTTGACAAAAAGGTAACTATTATCCCGAGCTTATATTTTCTTCTGGTTTAGCTACTGTCTAATAGATGGCGCTGTAGTGAATATCGACTTGAATAGTCAAATTTATCATGTATGTTCTTAGTATCATTAATAAAAATGGGGATATTTTAACCGCTTCTGGACTCATCAGACAGTAGGATCCCTTCCCAACCCTCGGTCAACCGCCCTACCGAGTACATCGAACCTACTTAGAATTTATGGGACTTCTGGAACTTCCATCTATACTATAATGACAGAACCACCCTTTTTGCATATATTTACTACTATGAATTTACATACGATTCAAAGGTTTGCATTCATTCAACAGATTTTTACTTGGATGTTATCCTTTTGATAGTTGCATTACTATACTAGGAGAGGAATGTTGAATGAAAATACGATTGTATTTATTTATTCATTTATTTCCATTTAACGGGACAAGCTCATGATACAAACATTTACATCATAATTTAACAAGTCATTTTCAAATTGAGTGGTGGTATGTGAAACATGCCGGAAAGGATATAAATTAGCTCTGTTGATTGAGGTTTGACTGATGTGTTTTAAGTACCCGCTTTTTTTATCTGCATCACCATATTTGATTTGTCAAATTATCAGTTTGATTCCGTGATGATAACTTTTTTATTTTTTTCTTGTCCTATGTCACTGCTGCATAGACGGCATAGAGCATAGACACTTTAGAATTGCCGTTTCTGGAAAAAAGGTCACAAGGGATGTTCAAGAGCACTGTGCTATGTGAAACGACGCCGTGGTGCCATTGCTCGGAGAGTAGAGTAAAACCGTTTTAAAATTCTGATGATTTTTTGATTTAGATAACCCCTTCTGTACAGTCGGACAAGCAATGCTATGAGCTATGTAGTCGATTGGGTATCAGAAAAATAGAAAAAACATGGCCAAGAAAAAGGGGACATAGGACGCACCTATTTGCACTTCCGATTTAGTCACATATTTGTGCGTAGCGCAAGATGGTAATCCTTATCCTTCTTTGTACACATGATAGGTTAATAGAAGTTCAAATTTGAAACTTCTGTGTTTGAAACTTCAAACTACCGTTTCTTTGCCTTCTTGTGGTGCTTGTGCTAGGGTTGAGAAGAAAAAATAAAACTTATGTGATATTCACTTATCATGGATAGTAGGCGCCACAAACCTAAACCTTTGGAATCAACTTTCTGTGCACCTTCGTCTATTTATAGAAATATCACCAGACATGCACCAAATATAAGATCATTGTCAGATTCAACATTTTGCGCTCCTTCTAATTCTGTGAGATCGTCAAATATAAAGAATATATGTTTTTATTTGAATAATTATTTCATTTTAGGTTGTACCTAACCGTGCAAAAGATGAAGCTATCAGAGACTATAATGCCAATTTAATAGCACATATGAAAAAATTGATTGCCCTGGAGACAGTAGCAAAACACCAGACAGTTTTAGATGGCCAGCTTCTTTACAGGGAACAAGAATTAATGAGAAAAGACCAGCAAGTACAAGCTTTGCACAAAGAAAATGAATTACTTGAAATACAAAGAAATGTGGGTGAAATCTTAACATTCTTAGAAAGTCATGTCACAGAATGTAAGACTATAATCAGTGGATATAAACTTTACTTTGAGGTGTATTTGAAATATTTAAAAGACGAATCTGAGAATGTGAAACTAGAAAATGTTAAGGTAATTAACAGCCAAGAAGAGTATGATAAATTAATGAAAGCATTAGAAAATCTAAGGAGCACAACAGAGAAGATTGTTAAATCCAATAGGAATTTTGAGAGATTTCATGAATTGGCAGACTATGTTAGAAAGTATTTCTACTGTAAAAATATTGTTCAAGAAAAGCAAGAGCAAGCAGCAGAAAGACTTAAAAATGTTTTGAATGATTTCTTGGAAAGTGTTTCAAATAGTATTGCTGAAAAATATGAAGAATAGTTGTGGCTTGAGGACCTTTGGTACAGTTCAACTTGCTTAATATACTCCTGGTAGGGCATATACACATGTAGATTATAGAAGCTCTTACTTTGTGAAACTCTTCCATCATGTAGATAAAAAGTTAAGTGTGTTACTGAAAGAAAGAGTTTTATTTGTGAAACTGTGTGATAATTACACAACTTTTTATCTATATAAACATTAATAAAAAAATTACAATGAGATCATAAAGTTTATTTTTAATTATGTACAAACACTTTATACAACTGTTATCAAAGTTATGGATGAAACAATGGTGATTACAGCATTACAAGAAAACTAATATATCCTAATAAAATAAGTTTCCAACAAAAGTTGTTTCATCTGATCAATAGCTTTTCGGATTTAGCACAAATTGTATATAAACTCAAAAAGTAGATGAAATTTATATACTTTTTATAAATATGTAGAAAAGTGTCACTATAAATTCTTTAAAATATAAACATTCTTGTTAGGACAAGGTTAGGAGCTTTTAATTATCGAATTTGTTTTAATTTAATTTTACAGGATGTGAACAATAAAATCTGATGCTTGAAACTTGTAGATAAGGTCGATTTTCCAAAATTTTGATTTTGGACTTCCATTGTCTATAAAATTTTTGAGTATTACAACGTTTCAATTGATATCTATCTTCAATTGTCTTCAGGTGAACTGATTGAAGATAGTATATCAATCGTAACATTGTGATACTCAAAAATTTTATAAACAATGGAAGTCCGAAAGTAAAATTTTAAAATAAAATCTGATTTTCCATTAGATATGAATAATATATACAACTACTTTTTCAGGTGATTGTGGCTAGTCATTGATTAACTAGAGATGAATTTTGATAACAGTATACTGGAATTAGCTAAAATGAAATCAACATTAACTGGGTAATGGATTAGCTGGATTTTGAAGAAACAAATTCCAATTTCAGATATTTTTATGTGTGCACAATTGTTTGACATCAAATGTATTTAATAATAGTGCATTTTTGAAGAAATTAATAAAAAAAAATCATAAAACATTCTTAATTTGCCTATTTTACGTTCCTGGAGACTGATATTTTTGTTTGTAGTCAATCACTTTGATAGGTCAGAATTTTAAACAGCATACCTCATGTTCCTAATTTTCGAGTTACTGATAGTTATATGGATATCAACGAGTTTTTAATATACACTTGAAAGTTCCCACAGAATTTCTTTTGATGTTGAATATTTTCCACAACAGTTTCTGGTACCATAGATTGTAGATATGCAAATGCTCTTACTTGGTGAAACTCCTTCATCATTAGGATCGAATTTTGAATGATATTTTGTAATTCTTAGCCTGTATTCTCCAGAAAAGGACAAAGAAATAATTCCCTTAACAGTCAAACATTGTTTAATTTCAGTACACTGTTGTCAAAAAGTTATTTCAGTTTTGTTTCCGAGTCAGATGCATTTCTAAAAATATATAGTCCCTCAATTTAAAATAGTGTCAAAACCAATAACATTGCTGTTACATAGCAACAACTTACTGTCATAACATCTCTGGACCAGTTAGTTAAGACATTCATACACTTTTAATTTTTTTATTCCATAGCTCTATTACATTTTAAAATTACATACAGTTATCCTAGATTCCTTGACAAAATGTACAAGCTGTGGGAGATTCCAGTTCTCCTAGATTTTATTTTACTTTTCATGGTAAACACCAGAAAAACTTAGTGTGCAATCAAAAAGGCTTAACGAAATGGAAAGGTAGCTCCATGAAGAAACTAGGAATGATATAGTGGTTTTTACCATTAATTTGATATGTAAAGAATAGATTTTCTGGAATTACTTACGATTATACAGGGTGTTGCATAACTTTGTGTTGTAGCATACATATGTTTTTTGAATAAGTCAAACATTTTTTATTTAATAATGGGTAGCACCCTTTCAAAGGAGCACAATATTATTTGATCGTTCAGTTATATAATCTTTTATCTATCATTCATAGTTTCCATATAAAATACTCTTTGGCACAGACTGGATGATAATTAGGAGTTTCTGCAACGTTTACCAATTGAGGTCAGCAGATAGATATTTTTTTCTGTATAGACTATGTTCACAGAGCGTGAAAATAGATGGATGATGCCCTTCCAGTGAACTGATTCCTCCCCCCAAACACTACTGGACATTAAATGTGGACGCCTTTATTTTCCATGCAAATATCCTCAGAGCATAACATTCCATCCTTGAGGAAATATCTGGTGAGAGGAATGGAGGGAAGGTCAGAGTTAAAAGTGATTCTGTGTCTCTTTTTACCGCCGTGTTACATAAATACAAATGAACTTTACTTTGGTATATTCTGTAGATAATTTTTTTTTTCAAATTGAATGTGGAAAAGGTTAAAAACATTTCTAATGTTTGTCTAGTCAGGAAGGCAATCAGAATGACAATTTTTTTTTTGTCGAAAGAGAAACAGTTGTTATAGTACAGAAAAGGACATTTGGGACTAAATATAATTTATCACAAGTACTGACTTTCCAGAAACACAATTTATTATTTGATACTGTTGAAGCTGCATTTAAGATTTTTGACCTAATTGGATATTTATTTCTGCGATTTTTGATACCATACGATGAAAAAGATTTATTGATTGCTTCATTGGAAAAAAACCAGATGATAACAAAAACCTCGACAAATTTTGATTGAGTAGCAAATTTGAACAAAAGCGCTAACTGTTATTTAATATATCAATAAAAATAATATAATTCATAAAATAATTATATTTATTAACAAATTTTTCACAGGATTGAAATTTGAGGGTGGTGGTCTCGGTTACAGGTGGTTGGCACTTTATTCTACACTAGTTTTAGTACCAGATACCTAAATGACTGCTTTTTCAACGAAATAAATACTGACATCTGCAGACTGGATAGTCTAGATTTAATGAGAGATGATAAAAATCTGAGCAAAAATTAAGTTTGCTTTGATTTTACAACAAAAGACGTTTTTTGTTTCAAGGGCTCCGTTCCTATTAGTTACAGCCAACCCGTAATATTTTCCATCAGTACAAATACACATATTTGCTTACGTCTATGAGTTACAACCTGTTTAATTGCTTAGGGACCAAGTATTCAATGTTTACATTTCTCTGAATACTTCTGACAAACAATGTCTTGAACTGCTCGGCCACAAAATTTCAAATAGTCCATCTGAACCCAGTTCTATCTAATATGATGAAAAACAACTCTAAGACGAATGGTCTGAAATCTATCTATTTATAATTTTGTGGTGTAATATTGTACTATTTTCAGTTGGACTTTGCATGATAAACCAGTGTTTGTTAGAAGTATTTTATTGGCATCCAGTTTTTTCAACTTAGTCAGTCATTTGCAGGTTTTGTTACGTAATTTTGAGAACTGAATATTTGCTATGTTGCTTTGCAAAACATAGTAACGGTTAGTCACAGCAAAACAAACATACATGATATCCAGAATTTAAGATGCGGAAGGTATATTGTTTCATAATTATTATACAGTAACTTGCAAATGACATTTTTGTTTTATTGACCGTTAAAGTACCAATGAAAGACAGTGGAATTGGATACCTCTTGACAGTGACTAACATGTTAGAACGCACTTCAATGCTTAATGCTTCTGATCAACACTCATTAATGGTACTCGCCGCATGCAAAGGACTTTAAAGGCCTCAGATCACAATCGGCCATAATGGGCCACTGCAGGCCATCGCCACTGTGTACACGGAGGAATAGAGCATGATAGCGAACAGTTGGCAATGGTTAAAGGATAGTGGCGCGCAATGGCGAGGTTTCATCACACTTCAAAGCGTATTGTTGCGTAGCCTGGCCGGTAGTGTTCACACAGTTGGCCATTTTTCAGTTCGTTGCCGAACAACAACCTTGACAACTGAACAGGTTTGATGCTTAATAAATATCTGAGATCTGTACCTGTGATGATCAGTTTTGAATGGAGAAACTGCTTTTCAATGGCAATATCTGGTACTACGTAAATTTTTGTAAAATTTTGTTGGCCACCACCCAGTTGGAGCAGTGGTTTTGCACTTAATCCATCATTGATAATGTATACATTATCCTGAGACAAATTCTAGCTGTGTTAAATCTAACTTTACAATTAGAAACTCAATAGATCTTCTGTACGCCAATGTTAGGAACACCTCCGAGGCAGCAATTTTTCCGAATACCAAACGGTGCATATTATTCGTATCCAGAGACACAGCGTCAGAGATTGGGTCAGTAAAGATCTGTGACAGTAATTTTATATGGTTCTTTCAACAACAGTTAATTCACGGTGCATAACATTCCATTTATAATGTTAATTTATATTTAATAGTCTGTACGGCGAGTATGATATTGATAAGTGGGCGTTCAACTCAATTTACATCATTATAGCTAGAACTTATGTACAACCATGACGTCATCGTCTGCCACAATCACAAACTGCGGATCGAACCGTCATAACTGAACGGACACTAAATCACATTGTTCCATGCACTCGAATTCTGGGGTCAGGTCCGGCTTAGTGGATTTTCTGGGGGATGCCGCTGTCCCCTTGGATTGTGTATTGAACCCTGAATGATCTGAAAAGAAGATTACTTTCATATATCACAATTTATAGTTTTTGCTTGTATTGAGAAGTTCATTCATATATTTGTAAGCTTAATACAGATATTTTTAGTACTTTTGGACTTTTTTTAACTCAAAACATTACGAACTACACATATGGATACTCGACATCTCTTCCAACCTATCCATAAATCTGCTAACTTGTTGGAGGCGGGAAGTTCTTCCTGTCCCACTATCATTACTGATCTGCTTATAAATTCAATGGGATCAAAAACATGCCCTACCTTTGGACGTCGCTCTGGTCCCCTTAGGAGATGCATTCGCATCCCCTACATCTCTATGCTATACGGATATCTCCTGTATCTGTACCCTCTTCTTAATTGTGCCTCCTGGGGGGTTACTCGAAGTCCTTTGAGGCGGAGGCGGTTTCTCTCTCCTCAGCGTCCCGTGCGCGCTATGGTGGGGAGAAAAGTCGCCCACTGATAGGCTATTGGGTATGGCGTTGTAGGAAGGGGGCATATCGTGCTTTTCCTTTTTTGAGGCGATCGGAGATTGTCGTGCTGAGCTGCCTGGCGTTGAGGGTCGTTGAGACATGGGGATGACTTCCGTTGATGGGGTGGAGTTTGATCTGAAAAACATACATTTGGTCAAGTAGAGCAACTCTGTATTTTCCATGCTGTGCTATAAAGTTATATATTCCTGAAAATATCATCCTCTGTCGTTACGAATTCATTGGTGGTGGAATGTGGCGTGGACTCTTGTTCAAAGTTGTTACTAATTACCTCGAATTGCGGTTATGAGGTTGTCCTCTTCGTCTGTCTCTTTCCCTCTGGTAGTAGATTCCGGCAAATATGAGCATGTTCAGGACCAATAAGAGGCAACCTACACCAACTGTTACACCAAGAGCTGCTGTGTAACTATAGTAGTGCCGATTAGCCAGGTGCTGTAGCAGTTTCTCGTCATCATCGTCAGCAGAACCTGGATATAACAAAATAATTCAATTTTATTATTTATTACGCTGCATCTGACAGAAAAATGTACAAAAACGTAGGCAGTGGCAATCGAGTTCACGACCTCTTGTATTCCAGACAGATGCTTTATCCATTTAACTATAGCGAGCAATGAAGCAAACTGACAAATAATCTATGGGATGTACCTTTGCCATGTATTTTTTCCTACATCATTTTATCTTATAAACAGCTCGAAATTGTGACTGATGTCCTCTTCAGAATCAAATTTTGTCGAGATGTAACCAATGTTGAGGCAAATGCGATGTCGGCATCAATAAATATTTCAATGTCTGATTATACTACCATTCGTATAAGCACTCTAAACGATGATGCGTAAAACATTAACAAAGTGTAAATAAAAAAAGACAATTTGACTTTTTGCCACATCACTGCATGATGCTTGGCACAAAATATGCTGAAATGTAGTTGGGTAGAAAATAGTTATACATGTATAATTTACCTGCTCGAGGTATTTCTAGTTATTATAAAAATATATAGGTCTGATAATGGTATTAATGTAATTTAATCTTTACACCAATTCGCCTTTAGAAATTGGACAATACTGGACCTTCGTGGAACTCGAGCCACGCACATTTTTCTTGCCGGGCAGAGACTCCACCAATTAAGCTACGTAGGCACACCCCTCAATCAGTCTTCGGAAGTTCAAATGGTGCGCGTTGTTCGTATATAGAGAAAGAGTCAACGTTTTACAACATCAAATATATGTGAACACGTCTGACTGACAGATCTCTGCATCGAACATTCATAGTAATATCTATATAGGCTACCGACTGTCAACGGAACTAGGCAAATTTATCAATATCTTAACTTGTTGGCTAGATTATTGATTTTGCGCTGTCGACTTCCTTCTTTGTTGAAAGATAATCACTCCTTTGCTCTTGCACTGTCTAGCATCAACATCCAATCATATATTGACCAAATGGCATTTAGCAATAACACTGGTTAACACATCAACAATACCAAATCAAAAAGCATAATGATGACATTAATACAGTCATGGTTAAAAAGGCTGGATACTGGTATTAGTGTTGAAGATCTGACAACACTGTGATGACTAATTATTGGTATCCCAAATCGTAGTAAGTGGCCCTAAAAATTCAAAGAATTTAATTTCATGTGTTGGAGTCACCGACAAATCTTAGTTACTCACCTTAAACATTCAGAGAACTTAATTTCAGGTATTGGCGACGCGAAACAACACTGAAGTTTTATGCTTGACAACTCCCACTTTGATTTATTGTTTGATACTTGCCCTTTGCATTTTTAGTTATTCGTGAAATAACATCAATTTCTTCAACTTTTCACTTGAAATGGTGATTTACCTGAGCAGGTTAAAATTACTAAAAATTTTATCCTTGTCACGTAGTTGATAATTAGTGAAAATTAGTAGAAAAATTGGAGTCGAACCCCTTAATCTACACGTTTTGAACAATAATTATTGAATGCAATGTAAAATTCTGAACAATGAGGAGAAAAATATGAATACATACCAGCTTCACTGTCTTCTCCGTAGTTTCCTTCAGAAGCTGCAGCTGCTGTCACATTTGGAACACATTCTGCACTGTTGCTGAGATGAGTTTCGCTTATCGAGGCGGGATGCAGGGGTGGGGGTAAACGTGTGAACGATTCTGCCTTGACAGCACCTGAAGCAAAGCAATGACATCAGAAGGACTCTTTTGATGAGTTGTCTATTAGTTTACAGCATTTTTATAGAATGCTAGGAAAACGTCTATAAATAAAGTTTGTTATATGTAATGGTATTTTTCCTGAATTCAGTTCTAGAATCACTACGATTCGAGTTCGAATCCTGCTAACGCCTAATTTTTTGCGAGGTCTGAAATTATTGAAGTTGATTTATTTGGTTGATGTTTCTCTTGCGGATGAGAGATTAATTCAAATTACTGTACTTTTCATAATATATGTATTCATGTATGTGTTGGTGAATGGTCTTTTTAACTCAATTGTTATCGATACACTACTGTGAGTTTTCATCTATTTGTATTCTAGATTACTCTTGAAACATCTCAAGTCATGGAATTTATTAATGACATAGCTTAACGCATAGAGTATCTTAAAACACCGAATATCTTTCGGACATTTTTAAGTCGTTAGTTAAAGTTTACTAGGAGTTTCCGTTAACACTGGTGTAATTTCAGTCACCAAAAAAATATTTCCCCCAAGCCAGATAAAAGAAAAATAATTTAATAGAAGAATATCTATACATGATGGATAGTATGCTAGATTTGAGAGCTCTAGTTTTGTACCTATAATAGGATCTAGTTAACTAGTTGGCAAGTATTCTGGATAGTATTTGTAAACAGTCAAATCTTACAGTATGACGATGATATAAAGATAGATCGAAACACGTCACTAGAATAAAAGAGTTTTATTTGTGAAAATTTGTGTTAAACACACATTTTTTATTTGTCTGCATTGAATGTTCTAGATTTTGAATTTGAATTGTTGGAATGATAAAATGGCTTTGCACAGACTCAGTGAAATTCCGCACGGTTCTGGACTTTGCCGGAGCGAATTCATTTATTTAGGCTTCATATAATCGTTCTTACAGTGAGAATTTTTTAATGAAAATTTTAACGAGTCATAATAAAAATGTTGTAACGAATTACATACTTATAGCAATAAGGAAAGAAGTTTCATCAAACTATTCGTTCATAAATACATTTATTATTTAAACATGAATTTCACAAATATCTGTAGGACTAGCTGAAACCTATCATGATATAAAACTACACTTCTCAAATTTGGCATTCTATTTAACCCGTCTGGCTATTGTTCTATCAAGTTCTTTTATTTTCTCTGCTTCTTAGTGAACTTTTTTTGCCGACTCCATATCCACTAGAGTTGAGGAAAACCCCCCAGACAAGAGCTCAATTATCGTCATAAATCCCGAAGCTATTTCGTGTCATAAGATATTTTTTCTCTTAAGGTATTTCATGCCTTTCAAGAGTAAACAGAAACACGTCACTAAAATCGAGTTCATTTGTTAAACCTTGTGGTTAAATCACGCAATTTAACTATTTGACTTTTTTTAGATCTGACTAGTGATAGTTGGAATTGGATTTCCTTCTGCAATATAATTTTAATTAATACAAAAGCATAATACTAGGACAATACCGACTGATGAACGAATCAGAACGGAAATTGGAACAGCAAAAGAAAACAAATCATAGAGAAATCGAGGCAGAGCCGGCTGCCTGCAAAGAAAAAGATAAAAGCAGTCAATTTCAGACTTGTTAGTCGAATATTCGCTCTATGGTTTTTTCCGGGAAAAGAAAAAAGCAAACGCATCTGGGATATAATTGTTTGACCGAACGTAATTGATAACTGGATAAATATTGACAGTTCGAGCAGACTAGAATGCACAACAGTTCCTTTTGTTTGTTTGGCTGATTGTAGATATTACAAAGAATTGCATTGAGGCAGGCTGGATTAGAGACGGGAGGAGGGGGATTCTACTCCGGGGCCTCGATTAACCTTTAGACGTTTGAGGAGGTCCAATTTCTTATAGATAACCCCTAAAATGTTTACAGTTGTAACGTACATTTACTTATAACCAACTCATATTAGCGAATTGACCATATTGACAAACTCTTTCTGACATAATGGAAACGAGTTTCGCTGCACTTTCACCTTTCTTGAGATATAAGAAATACTGTTCTTATGAGTGAATCCACCATTTTTCACACGTATCGTACGAAGTCTCCAAAATGGGTAAACTTTGATGTCATTGTTCTATTCAGATACGTACTTGAAAATGAAAATTGACACAACGAAATTCTTGGCACCGTAGTTGATTATACTAAATACATATGCATAACAAATTACTAGGTGATGAAGATTATATATTAGTATGGAAATAACTTGTTCATTAATCATATATTCTCTATGGCTATTTTTGGTTGTCGTCCATATGAATTCCAAGGTGACTTTTAATCTGTTAGCCTGAATAATGTTGTTTATTAATATTTACATGCACTATGTCGATGATTTAAATATAAATCGAAACGCGTCACTGAAAGAAAAAGAGTTTTATTTGCGAAAATGTGTGTTAATTACAAAATCTTTTCACCAAGTAAGAGCATCTACAATCTACTATCATTATAACAATCAAATATATGTTCGGTTCTTTTAACATTGTTGCTAATAATTTCTTAATCCTCATCGTTATTGGAAAGTGATCAAGGCAATTGGTGGTAAGTCATCTCGCCTACATTCCATCTAGAGCCACCACGGACAAATCGGACTTTAATTGATTTATATCGGAGTATCGTGTTGAACAGGAAGAAAAAAGTGATTTAGGGAAGGCTAGAGCCGAAATTAAATCTTCTCGCCAGCGCCAAGCCAGCCAACGGATGATTTGTGGGCTGAAACTGCGTGCCAGATAAATAACCAGAGGGATACAGGAATTTCAGCTTTGGATATTTATGACGGTTTCATTATTTGTAAATAACAGCGAGCCGCGATTCTGATGTAGTAGTTTTATGCTTGGAGCAGCTGGATTTATGTAAATCATTAGCATGTTCTTAGGAAAATGTTTTCCCTTTTCTTTTAAGCTGATTTTATATTTTGTGTATTCATCAATCCACTCGCTTAAACTTTGTTCGCATTGATTAGTAGCTGATTTTCTTGATTCATTTCTGGGTGTGGAAATTCTCAATATATACCTTTAACATTACTATGGTTCGACATTTAATAAGTTATTTCTTATGAATGGAGGCGCTCCAGCAGCGTGGCGAGAGAATAAATGTCTTTTCTTTGCCACACAAAACTAATCATGTCCTGAAAAGTTTGATTTCGGACTTCCATTGTCTATAAAATTTTGAGTATCACGACGTTTCGATTGATGTGCTATCTTCAGTTCACCTGAAGACGATTGAAGATAGCACATCAATCGAAACGTCGTGATACTCAAAATTTTATAGACAATGGAAGTCCGAAATCAAACTTTTCATAAATCCACCTTGTCTACAAGTTTCAAACAATAATCATGTCCTCTACGAGTCTCTATTCTTCTTTTTCAAGTGCCAAGTCGAAGCTTGGCAACCATCATGGCTATTTTTACTTTGGAAGCAGCTACTTTAAAAAGTTGATTAGATGTATATCCTGGTTCCGCAACCATGAGATTCGTCTCCTGCCTATATTGCGTTTTCCCTGAATTTTTCCTTGGTCACTCAACTGTAGAAGCTCAACTTTTTCCCTCTCATGATATCTATGGCCTAGATCAGGGGTGAGCAACCTTTTTAATCAACGGGCCAATTTGGATTTTGATTTTTTTTGGCGGGCCGCACATAAAGTAACACTTGTTAATAATTTACAACTTTGGCATTGTTTTTTTCGATACAAGCTGATCAATATCAGTCTTGATCGGTGGCCATTCTTGATTAATTTCATGGTTGTTCGCAAACATACGTACTTCCGAACAGAGACTTCATTTGCTTTGCATTTTTCGTCAAAAGCGAAAGTTTTTCAGGGCTCACATAAGATTTATGTAAATTGTCGATGTTTACTGAGAAAAATACAATTTTTTCCATTTGAAAGTCTTCGGGAACCGTATCCACATCGATAATAAATGGAAAGGAAAACATTTTCATGGAAACCGTTGTCTTCTCAGCTTTGAACATTTGGAATCGTAGTTGAAATTCGTTAATTGTAATCTCTATATATTTTGCGTATGTTTGAGAAGTAGTAACGTTTTCTTTTCCTAATTGTGGACAGTGAGACTGTGAGACACATTATTCTGCACAAGTTGTTGTTTCCATAATTTAAATTTGCCCTCAAAGCCCTGAATTTTATCATACAAATTGTGAATAAACTGTCCTTTGCCTTGAAGTTCCACATTAAGATCATTGATATGCTGAATATGTCTATAAGAAACCCAAAATCGCACAGTCAAGTGAGTATCTCGCCACAAAAAATTGTTTCGGTTTAATATGTACTATCATTTTATTATAATTAATTTTATAACAATATATTGATGGGAGGAAGTCGATAAAATAAATTCAATTTTAGAAATGCTTGGCGGAGCCACATAAACATGTTTAATGGGTCGCGTGTTCTCATACCTGGCCTAGATATTCCAATTTACGTCTTTTGAATGTATTGACAACCTGTCTCTCCCTGCCTATGCGTCTCAGAACTCCAGCATTTGTTACTCGTTAGTGCGGCTCATCACCAGCCTTGCTCTATGTTGCTATCACATGCTCTCACTCCCTCATCTGGCTTATCAAATTAGGCGACAACATTTTTCTCACTAAGACAATTCTAAATCAACCCTTATTCAGAATATTGAAGATGTGTAAAGTCATGATAATATCCGAACCCGCGTCTTATGCCTCCCAACTCTCAATCAACAGCTTGGGGATCCTCTAAGCGCGAACTGAGTTGTGGACCTTCCTAATCAACCCCTTATTAATATGTATGCTTACACGGATAGCTCAACTACCACGCCGCCTGGGTGAATTTCTTGGTAATAATCGAATTATGCACGGTGTGGTGTGACTTCCGTCTAATTTGCCTCACCCGTTCAGAACGGAGGTGAAGAGGTCCTGAATTTGCTGCTTTTAGTCAAGAAGCTGGACTCGTAGCATGAATTGCTGGGATTACCAGAAATATCTATTTTTTATCGATATAATTTGTTTAACTTGTTTGGAGGGGGGGATAGCGGGAGGTGGGTCAAAAATGTGTCTTCTAAAACAGGACAAATAAACTTATTTCCTGTGTTATTGTGTGACTTTACTATGAAGTAATTTCTGTCTCATTTTAATTACTATTTTATAAAAAAAACGGCAATCTGTATCTCGATATCAATTAATGGTGAATGTGCTATATATCCTATAGTCTTCACATCCACCTATACTTAAAAAAATTAATCTACTTCCATGTAATTACGCAATCAGTCCTGTCATTTCACAATAGGACAAATAGCCTGTTTTTTGAGCTACAATGTTTCGGGTCTGGAATTGATAAAATTGAAATCGTTCCTCTCAAATATTCGTTACAGATTCAAATTTATTCCCATGGAGACATATCTAGAAGCATGAGCGTTACAGACCTCAGTATTGGGGGGTAGCAGGTCATGAAGATTCTGTGTGCTTTCACCATTTTTTATATACCTTCGTCGAGGTGGTTGAGGGTACAGAAAGAGGTATGATAATAATATCATCATTAAGCGGGAGAAGATAAGCAAGTGAAACAGTGGAGTCTTTCGAATTGTAGCAAGATGAAATGAAACATCCATTGATGCACTAATTAATTTTTTTGGGCACAACCAACAAAAGGTAAACTTGCATTCATGCTGAGATGTTTAAGTGTCGCGACAAGTGGCGCTGACCATTGCGAAGGTATGTAATAGGCCATAACAACTAGGACTGCTTAATATAGATGGCCTTGAAGCAAGTACAATATGGATTGTTATTTGTACCTGGTCCTTGATTTTTGCCTGAAATTTTGTAACAGCAAGTCAAACATTGGTCAACAGCGAAGTGTAGATGGTTATTTATCCCTCCTTGAATTTGTTAATGTTTATTTATTTATGAATATATTATTTTCACAATCAGCGTATCCTAAATGCTTCGTTATATGCTGAACCGATCGCCGTGAGGTCCGCAAACATGAGCTGATAACAAGGTACACATTCCGTCGACTTCCCGCCTAAACTTAGGATGTAGGTAAATAACTTTCTGTTTACTCATCATCCGCCAACATGCCCTAATCCATCTTGGGAGCCAGCAAACACACGGGCCAATAACTGTTTGCTGCAGGTGCAGTCACCTTCTGCCTTGAGGGTCTATATTCAGTCTGGGTCTGATTGATTGTGGCAGGTCGACATTGAAAGGCACTTATACAGGATGATCCATTCATAAATGAAACCAGTCAAATTGAATGAACCATCCACTGAAAAACTAGCAAACTTGACAAAGATCACTTGTTGGAAATTGTTTCCGAGTTTCTGAGCTGATCGCTAGGGGGACAAGCTATAAGATCATTTTGAATTTATCAACAATGCAAATGCATCACTCTTCAATCAATTACTGTCAATGTCATTGTAGTTTTCAAAATCTATTATTATTATTATTCATTTGCTTACATAATCGAAGGCGTATATATGGGGTAATTACCAACTCCAAGATTGTTTAACAAAAATTTATTTCAAGGGTTTCTTCTCAATAAATGAAAGTTGCGTCACGTAATCTTTATAAGAACGTATGCCTAACTCGGTATCTCTTCCCTATACATTGCGTTTTAAATGAAAATAACAGATCAATACATGATATATTTCTACTTTAACTTATTTTGAGGACTGATTTCCAAGTTCTTCGTATTTTTGAACCACTGTGATTTTAGAAATAAATAAAACGAGACTGTTTATAACCTCATTGATGATAATACTATTAACTTACCCTTTTCTGTTGCCTCAACCTCCTCGACGAAGGTATTACAAAAAATGGTGAAATAATATAAAACTTCATGTCCTGCACCCTCCTCAAGACTGGGGTCTAGATAAACCCTTGTACACGATGAACGAAGGTGAGTTAAGTTGCTCTCAGTGTTTACCTAACGTAACATGTGAAAATTGTGACAGACTATCCATAGTTTCTGTAATATGTGAGGTTTAACCACACAATAATGGGATTAAATAGAAATATAAATTCGTCGCCAGCCGGGGTTCAAGTCACAACTTTTTACATTCTACCTCCCGACATGCAATTAATTCGTTAACCTAAAAAAATTGACTGCAGCAGGTGGTTATCGCGTTCTTTTGGTTATTGGTACCGTTTATGCATCTTTTTGACTATGAAACATTAACAATATCAACAAATATCAAACAAGTCATTTCAACTCTAGCTTCAAAAACCGACATTTTCGACAAAAAAAAGTTTTTTACTTACACTAGACCTTCGGTGGAGGCTTAATGAGTTATTGATTGTATTTAATCTCATAATAAGGAAACTAAATCTCCCATCTGATATTAGCACTTACAATAACTTAAAAGCAAGTGGCTTATTTGTGTTAAAAATAAGTTTAGTAGAATTTAAGTGGGTTTTAGTTATTTTATCAAGGAGCATGCATAAGAACAATAATTATTATTACTTGGCAATATATCTGCCATCGATCTATAAACTAAGAGTAGGCGTAGATATTCGGCATTTTTTGTTATTATTATATCTATAACTCCCTTAGTCTGAGGCAGAATGACTCATCACAGCTAATAGGTTTCAAGATAAGTGGACTTTCAAATAAAATCACTGGATTTGTTACTATCGTTAGTATATTTAGAATGATGCTTTTGTTTTACTTACCATCAGCTGATTTTTTTTACGGATATTTATTTTTGTCTACTTGTCTAGCCTTGTTTGTGTTAGTATTCAGAAAACTATTGCTACTACTAATATTATGAAACATAGTTACAATGAGTACATCATTGATTAGAACAATCGGCTAAAAAACAATTTCAAGCAGTTAACACTTTTTTAAAAACAGACACGTGTTAAAGTCTTTATTTTTCCCTGGCGATGCTGAAGTAATTAACAAAACTCGTGTCTAGAATATAAAAAAGTGGTTTGGCGAGTGGTAAAACTGTGTAATGTTTGAGGTTGCTGCTTCCAACCCAGTTTCACAAATCGTTTAAAAAAGTGCAAAATTATCGGGTCTAGTGAAATTTGAATAGACCCAGTTTTTTTGCTACCCCCTATTCCAAGCACGTGATTTTATTCATATTTCCCACATCTTCGTTGCACCAGTATACCTTTGCCGGGTGAAGACTTACATGTCGTATTCAACCACGAGTTTCAATTTCCTTTGTGTGCTCTATAAGAAATTGTTTGCTATAAAAACGGTAATTGAAAGTATTCTTACAAGCTTTTTCTATTGTACCTCTACTTTGACATGACTTGTATTGGAAGAGAGGTTATTCTTCCTTTGTGCAAGCAACTCATAAAGAACTCCCAAAGGTTCTTAGATCTAACTTGTTATTATTCTATCTATTCATCTAGCTTCGCCATTTAATGAAGACCCAGTGGCGGATGATAAATTCTCTAATAGGTATAGTCTGTCAGAGCAATTCCTGGAAGGCATAGTAACAGTACGGACGCCAGTAGTTGTTACTTTAGATGATCAATAATTAGAGCAATGCTTGGACTGTTTCTGTGTTCAATTTCGCATTTGGAAACTTAGTCTTATGCGATATTCTGACTACACACCTTCTGATTGTCGGTCAGACGCTCTGGCAAACTGAGCTAAGCAGGCACTTAGCTCATCAATCTAGACGCGTATGATGTTAGATTTACTTCCCTTGAAAGGAATGGTTTTACCTTTCAAATGAAAAAAAATGACCCATATGTGGAATCAAATTTGTGCCTACAGCTTCCAGGTTAATTCAAATATCGAAAAATTTGTTTGAAAATCCCATGCTACCCTTTGTAGCAAATTTGACTATTAATATAATAGACTATAATTTTTCAGAGAAAGATTTTAGCAGTATAGTGGATGGTCGGAAAATTTAGAACACACCGTACATGAATGGGGAAAAATCTAATGATCTGCAACTGACAACAGGAAGGACGATGAGGGTACGGAAATAAATGTTTTAGGGATCAAACGTATCTTTTACGATTTCTTAACCATTTTTCGACACTTTTCTGACTGATTGCTCGGTTTTTTTCTGTTTGAAAATACACATTCATTGGCGAAAAAGCTATATATATTTCCAAGCGATATAATAATTATTTGCGAATTCAATAAAAAAATTGAACTCAGAACCTTTACTCTAAGATAATGTAGAAAATCATACTGTTAATAAGGAAAACCTATGATTAAAGTAATCTGACTCAAGATATTGAGCAAAATGACAATCATTATGCAAGAAAAATGCATATACCTTATGTACTATGAATTTTTCAAATTTTGACCTCTCGAAAGCGGTTTGACACTGGTCTATAAATTCCAACTACGGAACCAATAATGGAAAATATTATGTTTTCTTATCACAAAATTCTGACATTGCTTCTGGCAATCAGGTGTCACTGGTTAGCTCCTGTTAGTGTACAATGGTTGAGGTTAATCTGTAACAGTGGGTAATTTGCCACCTACCTGCATAGTAATGTGGTTCCCTTTCGTGGAAATGGTGGTGGCGCATACTGACATCTTCATCACCAGGTTGGTGTAGCTGTGGAATGAGATTTAGCCATACCGCCATCTTATGTCCTCGGTAGTGACTGCGCATCTTTGGCTTCAAAGCTGCAACGAAAAAGAACTGTTGAAGTTGCCTGAAGGTTTAGTGTGTCCAGGAAAAAAAAATAATAAGAGGTGATCAGCCAAGATTGGAACCCATTGCGCTTCTTGTACGTCTTCTCCAGGTGTTTCTTGGGCATTCTGCCTTCCAAACTATTAAAGAAGAATATCTGTCTGTTCACATCCCCTACCTCAGAGTAATCTCACTCAATCTCATGATAAATAGGATATTTCAATGTCCCGTCGCAATGCCGGAAGCAAAGCGAGGGTTTTATCTGGACATGACAAGTAGTACTTCGATACGTCTTCACTAGGATATTCAAGGAATTCTCTTATAAATAGATAGGTAGCTGGAAGTGTCAAGGTATCAAATACCTGAATACGTGGATGAATACGGGAACAACTAACTTCACTAGCATCAATATTGCCATATATAGTTTTCATTGGCTTTAAAATCAAGCTATCAGTGGATCGAGACTTTCTGACACCATGTCATCAAGTCTATGATTGGTAGTGTATTACATAATTGCATCAGGTGCAGGTGAGAACCAGATTACCCTTTCTATCCATTTACAATACTTAAATTTACGATTTTTTCATTATTGAAAGGTACCTTTCTTCTAGTCATATGAATCCCATATGTATGTTCGAGTCACAAAACAGGAGAAAATTTAATAATTTTGAATACATATCAAAAAGCTTAAAGGTCACGATGAAAAAGCCCATCGTACTGAATATAATAAGCCTAACAGAAATGCTCGCGTCGCACACTGGAACCACCGATCGAATCATCGATTATCAGTTGGCTATTCTCCAGTCTGGCTCAAAGGCTATATAATATCGCCGTAATCCCTATCACTCCCTTCCTCCCTGTTTGCCTCTCAATCTTCCTTTCAGTTGGACAGCATCGACAACAAACGTTTTATAAGCCTAGCTGCATATACAGAGAGCCAAAATTGTCGACCTCGAAAGAGGAGCATGCGGTTCTAGCGGGCCGAAAGTGTTAAATTACCTTTTCATTTGAGAAAGTTTGCGGACGCAATGCTGTCTCTCGCACCGACTCCCTCCCAGATTAAATTACTCTTGAACTTTTAGCGCAGCGCAGAGATCGTGTTCTCGAATTAAACTGATTTCGAGACGAGTTGACTCACCGCGAGATATCTGCTTGCCGCTCTAATCAGAAGTGGGATACAACTGGTTTCGAGACACTCGTTAGTGTTTCGATCTCTGTGCTGACAATTTAAATTTACTTCTCAATATTCTGGTATTATTGTTACGGAATTGCGAGAGAGTTAAGGCATACTATGGCAGGTGGTATTTTGAGCTCTAGGACATCGATTTTACTCTCTATGAATAAGACTGAAATATAGTAATTGCGAGAATTTTCTAATTTGGGATAATAAGCATTTAAATGTTTTATGATGCATTCATTTCGGTCTGTTGGTCGGCTTTTTGGCGTAGGTATCACCACGTACTATCAGAAACTGCTGCACCAATTCAGACCAAAACCTTAATTTGGCGGCGGAGTAACAGCAATTAACCAAAATTCTAAATTTCGTCTTTATATGCTTCTAGAGTTTCCGATCACTATAAGTTGTAGTAATTTTTTTTGACAGCTTCAAAAATTAAGAGAGATCTTCAAACCTTATTTTTACATGGTTCACAGGTTTTGTTTTTAGGTTAGGACAAAGTCCAATATTTTTTTAAGGGGCTTGAAGTTGTTATAGTTTTTAAGGTAGCATGTCGCTTCATACGTGCTCAACAACATTTTGAGTATTTAGAATGTTTTCCAAACCAAGCCTATTTATCAGATTACAATTGGGCTCAAGAACAGTGCTTCATTTTCAGATAACATGGCTAGTAGAAGCTCTACATTTCAAAATGTTTGATTAAACATACCTATTATTAGATACATCTTTAATATACATTTATCAAATAATTAGAATCTGAGCCATAATATTAGTTGACCATAGTAATGCAAATTTCATATTATTATCAAAATATAATATTCAAATTCAAGTGCTCCAAATCAGTGACCTATATTTTCGTCCAAGCTTAATCGCCACCAAAAAGTAAGCCGGAAAAATAGTATAAAACCTTTTCTTGTAACATTAAAAAATTAATTCATTTTTTTAAATAAATATTTGTAATAAATTAATGTATGTAACTTTTCCCTAAACTCACACAAGATTACAATAGATCTTCTGCCATACTGTAGCGCTAATTCACTAACGAGGAAACTTCTTTTTCGTTATACCAAAGAATGCAGGTCAAATGGTGCAATCATAGCGCGAGACGAATCAAGACCACGCACTTGACTATATTTTTTATTATACGCGAGAACTTGTTAACACGCATTTTCCCCATTGCCTTGGCATTGCCAATGGCAATAAATCAGTTGTTGGATTTCTATCCAATATTTTCCTTGCAGCTTTCTTCAAAGGTATACGGTGAAAATACTAAATTTAAAATGGAATATACACACAACATATTGAACATTCAAAACAGAAACCCCAACAAAACTATGGCATAAAATTTATTTTGCGCATGCAAGAACAAAGTAGAATTTTATATTGCTTCCGAAATAGCTTCATTCTGCTCGCGTTTATTTTTCGTTTGATTGCGCTTTAAAATTTTATCAAAGAACGCTTTTATTTTCCTTTTTTTCCAGGTATAAGCGTCTGAGATCAAACGCAACAAGTGCTGCCTTCTTGAGGTGTATATTCGATTATTAACACACTTCAGCAGTCTTTCAAAGTCAACGAAGACAACAAATAGTAGCATTTCATTAGATAAAAATGTTTGAGCGAAAGGTATTTGATGGAACTGGTGAATGTTTTTTTTTTCGGTGTAATTTGAATGTTATGGAGATTGAAGACAAAAATATGAGATCAGAAATAACGAAACATTTATTTTGTTTCCATCAGGACTCGAACCCGTGCTATCGTCGTAGCCGCTAAACCACCGCACAGCGGTGAGTAGTCGATCTAAGGCGTTATGAAAGGTACGTTCTCAACCGCGTCATTGATCTCTTTGTGTATTTCCTACTCCCACAGTCCCACATGGCACACGATCTGGAAAACACACCAACCAGGCCAGTAATCCTCTGACCACGCGAGCATATGTATCTCCGTTCTGCGATGTCGCGTGGTTTCACCACGTGGAAAATAGTATGGAAGATAGGTCGGATAAGTTAGCATCCTTAACCGTCTCAGTACAGAAATAAATTTGGGTGGACGGGACTCGAACACGCGTCTTTAGCATTCTGTGCTTGACTGGTCACCACAGTGTGGTGACTGAATCGCTAGATGTAGACTTGTTTTAGATTCAGTTTGGTGGATTGCGAGGTCGTAAAAATGTTTTTATTTTCTAATGAACAAGGACTCAAGACACAGTGGAGTGAAGTGGATCATCTCACTATTTTCCACCTATTCATGATTATAGCACGTGGCGATAGCGTAATCTGCTGGCTAAAGTATCCATTGCCCATCACCATGCAGTTAATTTGAATTTTATGGTATCTCTTTGCAGAATAATTTCCTTTATTTACGTGAATGAGCGAGTAAAAAAAATGAACATGAACATATTTATGTTGTCTGTTGCTGATGTGTTGTGTAGCTTCCTGCGGTAGCGTTTTGACTTTTGATGTTTAATATTTTCTGTTATTGCTTTTGTCTCTTCTCTCTTCCATGAAGTTCAGTATTTCACCTGTCATCCATTCTTCATGTACTTCATTAATTTTACATAGATGCCGTTTACTCAGCTGTTATGGATATCACTTAGTGTATCTCTTTCTTCTAATGATTTATACACATATTTTTTAGTTGCTATAATTGGTAACATCCCGTATTAATACAATTTGAGGTGGCATCTATCTACTGACCGGATTCAAACTGGAATTTTTTGATTCAGTGGGCAGGTCAGTATACAAAAATATTGCTGAAACATTCACTATAAATGTACCGTGAATATGAACGTGCAATGTAATATATCGGGGTTTGTAGTTGTTCAGTGAACCGCTAGTATATGTGGTGTATAGAGCAGGGTTGGATTTTCTAGAAATTTTGTGAGAAAAGTTGATTGCAAATATACACCTACAAATATAGTAATGTACGCCAGTCATTTAATACGCTCTAATTCGCAATAAATCTGGTCCAGTGAATTCATATGTTGCTAGGGTTCATAAAAGACAAAACCTAGTTTGCAGCTTTGAAAGACTTGTGTTCACTGAGTGGTGAGGAAACTGGAACTTGTTTCAGCTTTTGGATTATAACTTGTAAATATGTAAATATGGATTCTACTTTTTTCAAGCAGATGAAATTTCCTCCATTTGGAGATTGCAGATTTGTACGACCAAGAGATTTTAAAATAGTTTAAAAAAATAGATTTAGTGGAAGTATAACTAAGTTAATTGCTTTTGGTTCCATTAATATATTGCCTGATGGACTAAAGATTCTAACTCTTAGCCCGTTTAAAATGAAAACATTCTTGAAGACAAACTGTTTTTACTCATTAGAGGAATATCGCTATGATGTACTTACTGAAAAGAGAATTATACCTGCTGTATAATTTCATTGAGATATTCAACATAGTTCATCTATACTTCTGATCTATAATCTATCTAATGCTTTCATAATATTTCAGGTCAGTACGCGAACCCTCTGTCTACCATTCATATCAATGATTGATCCATCGATATCCAGTTTTACTTCAGGACGGTTGCGGCTGGTCAAAACCAACAAAAAAACGCCTCAAAAATAAATCTTCCAAACTCGCGTCCACATACAAATGTCCTCTGCCGCACATTATTAAAAAAATTCTCCCCGGTTTGCCGGCAGATGAACTTTTAATTACGCACCAATGAAATATATCCTCATATTACGTTTTACTCCATTTTCGTTTTTTCAGCGTCATATTAGTGTTTTAGTTCAGTTACAGTAGGTGGTTTTTTCGAAACTCGTACTCATTTTTTATTTTGAAGACAATACACAGGTACAAAGAATTACCGAGGTTAAAAGTTCATAGATGCGAAAACTTCTTTTATCAACGCTAAAAAAGTTGAGATATCCCCCTCTTAGTATCCACCAACATTTGTTCCCCCACCAAATATTTCTTGATGAGGGCACGAGATTTACTACAAAAATATCACTGGATACAGCGTGATGTACCGACTGTGGCAACACCGCACTTAAAACCAAGAGACAAAATGTATCAAACTCCGAATTAAAAATTATTTGCGATTACAATACTTCACCGCCAATTAACATGAGAAGTGAAAATAAATCAAGAAAATGTATACAAATACACGCACTGAAAAAAAAGTGACTTGAACAGAAAGATACGCAAGTCCCCACTAGAAACACCGATCGACCGACATTATCTAGCCGCCCACGACTGCCGAGCCAGGACCGCTTAGGCTCAAGGCCATGTAATAACGCCTTACTCATTTCCTCCTTGCTGATATTGGCTCCAGCAAAGACACCTCTTCAGTCGAATCAAATATTTTCACTAGTACCAACTAGGTTCCTTGAAGGAACTTATTGGTTAGAGGCAAATCAATTTGGCTATATTATATTGGCAAATATATCGGGTGGTCCATTTAATTTGAAACATCCAGATAGTGCGAAAACGGTGAGTTTTTAGACAAAAAAGTTCAGATAGAAGTTCTTGAGAGAATGGGGGGAGTGATTGGTGACTTTTATTTTTGACATTGACAGCATTTTCTAGGGTTTTTCAAAGTTAACCATGATTTTTCAATGAGAATATATATTTATTATTGTGAATCTTACTCTACGAGAAAAAACAAATATATATATATATATATATATATATATATATATATATATTTCGTTCACAAAAATACAATATTTATTCTTTTTATAAAATTTCACATTTAATGTTCGAATAATTACATGGTTTGTCAGAAATTCTCACGAAGCATAAATAACGTAATTATCATATGGGAAACCTTCGAATTTATCATAACAAATGTTCAAAATGATGCCCGCTAACTTCAATACCCGTCTCACACAACTTCTTTTAGATGGCCCAATAAAAGGAAATCGAGGGGGTTAAATCTGGTGACCTAGCAGGCCACATAACGGGACCACCTCAACCGATCCTTCAATTAGGGTATTCCCGATCCAACACTTCCCAGAAAATTCTAGCATAATGAGCAGGGCAGCCATCATGTTGAAACCTCCTACCAGCCCTTTCTTGAAGAGGTATAACGTCTCTTAGTTCTGGTAAATGGTGTTGTGAAAAGTCTCGATATTTTGCCCATCCCATTTCCACGCTCCAGTAGCGCATATTATGTCGATTCACTCCACCACTGAGAAAATACGACTCAGTCAATAATGTTCCAAAGAAATGATAACGGCGTTGTCTACCGTTGCGGTCTGGAAACGTTTCGAAAAAGAACAAATGTTTTATTTTTTATCTACTTAAGTTGCAATCGGATTAAAAATTTTTGTGAACAAAAGTTGTGTTTTCTCGTAGATTAAGATTCTGTACTAAAAAATATATGTTCCCGTTAAAAAATCATGGTTGACTTTGAAAAACCTTGAAAACGCTGTCAATGTCAAAAATAAGTCATCCATAACTCTCCCCCATTGCAACCAAGAATTTTCATCTGAACTTATTCACCTAAAAACCTACCGTTTTGAAATGTTTGAACCAGGCAGTTTTTTCATTGTCTATGAAGAAGCTCCTCATAGCAAGTCGCCATTGCAACAGTCCATAAGCTTTTCAAGGAACAAAGCCAATGGTGACCAGAGTAATATCCCTATTGACCGCCATGTTTGAATTTGAGCGTTGGCCAACGACATATGTCTCATATCAATCAAGTCGATTCTAAATTGGCTGCCTGTCAATAGACTAAATGACCGACCATCAATTTCTTTATCGTGGCGCGCTTTGTATGGCAGGCATTCAGGAATATTATGCTTTTAATCGCTGCCTTTCAGGACACTATGAATGGATGGCGTTTATTTATTCCGGTAGCATCTTTTTGTGGCACGAGGTCTTTGACGTTATAGAATGATTTAAAAATCAATACAACATATTTAAGGGTTGTTATCTACATCCCTCAATAGAGTTTCATCGGATAAAATTAGATTTTCTGTTATGGTTTTTCGGCCCACGCTTATAAGAAATGTCTGATGACCCATCCGTCGAGACTTTGTATAACTGCTTTTTATGCGCAGTCAGACAAATTCTTCTTATAATATAGACCTCACTTTTTGTCAACCCCTCAAATTAGGACGTCAAACAACAAGATTTTCTCCCTGAAAATTGTTGGACAAAACTACCCTTTTACCTTAAATATTTTAAATAAGCGATTTTGCAAAAATGTCTGTGAGGCAATACATTTTATGAAGTCATAACTTCACTACAGTTTAGAATCCAATGAACATCTTTTATACACTAATATCGCAATACGAGAAACACAGTGTCAATGTAATTGAGGCCTCATTGACTACAAATATAGTAATCTGTAGTAGTTACTAAAACTGAAGCGGGACAAATTAGAGTAAACCGGGCAACCCAGAAGCGTTTGTCTTAATTATAGACATTCGATCTGACCGTTTGTTAAAATCGATTGAGTGGCATAGAGAGAATGTACTTAGATATACATTAAGCTATTGGAACTCTACAAGGCTCAGATCAGATCATCTCTGGAGTACTGATTGCATGTGTGGTGATGCGATCCGCAGCACGTTGTGAAGCTTCTGGAACATCGGAGAAAAATGGATGATTTGTATCTGTTCCATGGTAAATGATGGACCGTGTTGCCTAACATAATAACACTAACAGTACACACCTTCCGATTTCCGGTCGGACGGTCTGACCAACTGAGCTAACTGAGCACCTGCTCCCTCGTTGCAGAGCGCGGATGCTGCTAAGCGGAATCCCCGAAAGTCATTTTTCAGAATTTCAAACTGCGTGCGTCGTCCGTATCTCGAGGTACAGAACCGGATTTCAAAATGCGAATTGTGTGTCAGCTTCAAGCTTGCAGGAAAAGCAAGTAATTGATTTGAATATCAAGAGTTATCAATACAATGAGCACTAGATACCAGCGGGTACTCCATCACTAGGTCAGACTACCAATATCTCGAAAGATCTATTTGAAAAAATCATTTTTTTGGGAAAGTTCAGCGTTATGGAATCGACTGCGAGGGAGTTTATTCCTCGATAGTTCGAATTTACAGCGTCTCAAGGTCAATGTAAATAGACATTTATCCTTTTGCTGTGCTGCTTGATAAGCCTTCTGCTTTTAAGAGGGGTATTTAAACAAAAAAACTACCTTCAAAACTTTTGATTATTGCTCCACTGCCACTGTATCAGCTTTTAGATTCTAACAAGCATTTTTTTCTTACTGATGCGTTAAGATTCCATCAAAATGAAATGGAGTTATAGAGGGGCCAAGGATCATCGGACAGATAGACAGACCGACCGACAGAAATGAGTGACATTACTTTTCGTATGCATATGTCATGAAATACCAAGAAAACGTAATATACCGTGGTGTACAACTCAGATACTAACAAGTATCGGTATCAAGTGGAAAATAACTGATTAAAAGGACCCTTGTTTATTTGGATTAAATATACTGACTTAAAAATAAATATATTACTGGTTTTTATTTTTAAATATAAAAAAAACATTGACAATCTGCTAACAAACAGCTGCGAGATGACTGAAACTACATAGTTAAACAAAAATTCGATTCCACATAAATCGAGAACTAATAGTGATTACATACAGCAGCGGCCATGAATGGGAAACGATAGCTTACAATAATTTTTATTGTTACTAATCCGAATATACAAATGTACAGTAATAGCAAAAAATGCTTGCAGGGAACTATGCATAACTCGCAGGAAATCCCACACAAAACAGTCTTAAGGTCTATGTAAATATTGGAAAGCTTACAGATCTGTAAGATTACAGATTTCTGCGAATTTTGCAGGATTTTATTGATTTTAAGGTAAATCTACCGCTACTTGCTAGAGAGGGTTTCATTGGCATTTAGTAAGGTCACTGTAGGTAAACCTTTAGGATATTATGATTAAAGCAGCATTTGGCTTTCACTTGAGTGAGTGACTTTAGTATTTACATTATTCACAGTTTTCGATGAACAAAGAAGGAATCAAGTGTATCCACGTTTTCAAAAATGAAGTTTCCGATAATTTTAAATCGAATAAACACTTTTTGCACGTCATTAGTAATATCTCGATTTAAATACTTTGGTGAAGTCGTCGTTGGGGACAGTTAACAATTTAGTGTCAATGTCAGTTCATTTGTCGAAATTATAAATCATCGTATATGCGAAATGTCAAAAAAAAGATGTTCTCTGAACACAATTATTTACGAAGTATAGCGATGATGCTGATATTTATCAGATTTCCAACAGAACAAACTTTTCACATTCATAACAGCTTATGTGTGGGGAGCAAAAATCATATTTCCTCATTCCTCTTTCTCATCTACTTCATTTGTACACATAAAAATGAATAACAGTTGAACATAATACGCGGTTAGCGGTCGACCTCCGCCGCCTCTCCTGAGCCCTCATTAATCTCGGCGTTTCAGTTGGTAGTGACGGAGAGGGAATTCCATATTCATAAAATTCTAAAAGTACCCCCTTCGGAATAATTACTAGCCCAGCCGTTAATCTTGTTTCATTAGGACGGGATGGAAATGCTTCAAATTACGGACGAAGCTCGAATAAAAACTCAGATGGAGCTGTTTCTATGATTCATTTTGAATCGCCAATAGATGGAGGAAATACCTAAGTTAAAAACGTTTTTTTATGTAGTATATTATAAGTAGCATTCCACCATCATCTGTCGTAGCTTCAAATTGATGTTACGTTTGCAGAATAGAGATTCCATTTTGAGGAAGGTGAAGGTCAATCGTATGTCTTGATTTCTTTATCAGTTAAAGCCCAGATTTCTTATATGTTTGTACATTTCTCAGGTTCTTACTCAATTTAGCTCTAGATAAAAACAATTCTTGGGTCTCAAAAACATCAGATATTTAATTCATTTTTTAATGTTCGTCTAGTTTCGATCAGCTGCAGAATTTTTTTTAATTGATATAAAAACGTGAGAATTGTGGGAATTTTATAAATTTTTTATCTCCTTCTATTTTTGAACTCGAAAAAATCGAAAACAACTGTTCAAGTTGTTTATTGTTGCCATCATCTGCAGACCTTAGCCAGTTTCGATTCCGGAGACATCATATATTGGGCGACTTTCTTCAAATAGTTCTATCTTCAAGAGCAGATAGTTTCGTTGAAAAGGAGAAGAGAGATATTAGGAAAGTTTCGCATAATTACCCAAGCCAACGACGTTCAAAACAATGGCTTGGGAACCAATTTTCTCACCTGTCGCTGTCAGAGGCAAGCAACTTTCCGTGGAGTCTGCCGATCATTAATTCACATCCTTTCCTCATCCTTCAGGGCTTTGGCTTCATTTCAACAAGAAGTTTTATACACGAGCGACGTTGTGGGCGGTAGAACTTCAGCCAAAAGCAAACAATGGAATTTCCTACCCTAATCAGTGGTGTAAACGAAAAAAGTAGTCAAGTAGATCTACTCAATATTTCCCACTATCAGGTGTTTTAAAGCGGTAGCGGTACTATAATAATTTGCCTGGTTAAAATGTCATTTAAATTGAAAATAGTGGAGCAGCAAATTGGGGAGAGGGCTTGAGCAATACAGGACGGGTATCATATAAATGAAAAGAATATAAAATCAAACAAAATATACCGTCCCCAAACATGAAGTATTATGGGTGATGCTGTGATCATTACAGAACGTTTGAAGTGTTGAAGGTTGTCAAGCTGTTCAACCCAAAATGATTACGTCACAAAACGGCATGATATTCCTGCGGCCTAGTCTACAATGTTGCCAAATTACATTGGAGTACAACCAAATCAGCTACAACATGTGAGATCTGTTGTTAAATTATTATTATCACTGTACCTTTTATTAACATATCAATAAGAAGAAATAAGGATAAACTTTCTTTCCAATCTACATTCAATGATTACAATTAATTTAAGCTATTAAAATATCATCGATTTGAAAATACTCTATTATAGATATACCTGTTGGTTTTGTTTTCGTTCTGTTCAAAATCTATATATGCAATCTGATTTGAAAAATAGTTATACTGATATTCGAAATCCAATGGCGATCACGAGTTGGATTACGTATTCATATGTCGAATGCATGATACCGACCATGCTTCTGATGTTTTCGTTATTTTGTTAATCGCGTGATTAATATGTCGACGAATCAGCGCTAGCATCGCTCATAAGCGAGATTTAGCAATAGATAATTAATTAGGTAAACAAATATGCTTGTTGATTAAATATCGAACGATTATACTGTGTAGGTACTCAAATTATTACAGTTAAATATGACCCGGATTGAAAAGAATCCGGATCTGATGTGAAGAAACATGAATACATAGGAAGTACCAAGTCAATCTACTTAATCTTATTTTTCAACATACTTTATTGTGCGTTCATATGGGGAGAATAAACAAATGAATAATACAATCACTCCATATCTAACATAATATACACCGTCAAGGCCTGCTTGATGGCTTGTTAACGAGAAACAACTACCTGCTTTAGACTGGCTGCTGAGCCTGACTCGATCCCGAGCCTGAAAAGGGCTGTCAAGAAGTTAATTTAAGGGACAAAGAGCTACGAGACTGAGGCGGTGGTGCAGCAAAGAAATTCCGTTAAGCTGCTGAAAGGGGGCTGAAATATGACAGAATCGGGAGGAGTTAAGGGGATAGTAACGAATAAAAATGTTGTTTAAGGAGTCTCCGAGATGGAGCTGGAATTAGGATGGATAAGGAAGCAAGGGGTTGTAACAAGGAGTAATGTATGCCGAAATTGGAATGGTAATATTGTTGCAGTGTGACGACCATTGATATTGCGAGTCTTTAGACCTGATGGTTTATTATGTATGGGAGAAAACGTATTAGTTGAAGCGGTGTAATAGAAAAACATTAGGAACAGCCTGAAATAGGTTTTAAGGAAATTTGTGTGATCAATCGTAGTGCAAAAATCACGTGCCTAATGCACAGAAGACTCAGACAACACCTCTGGTGTCATGGTAGTCTACTAGCCATGGAGATGGAGAGATGCAAAACATTTGAATCAACTTCCATCAAGCTTCTGGGAATTAACATCATGGCACAGTCATGTTGCCGGTCTCGCTAGGTAGGCGCCCCAGACGTTGGCGATTCTCTTTCACTCCAGGAAGTTTTATTCCCCGAAACAGCTACTGCTACCCTACAAGGTTCAGTTTAGATTATAGCTAGAGTACTGCTCGCATTTATGGGGATGCACTGCGAAGCTCTGTCTAAAACTTCTGGATGGGGAAAGGTGGCTAATCTGTCTATATTCTACAGATATTATGGTGAATCAACTCATCTCTAAGCCTCAGCCTCTATGCCATGTCAGAACACTTTGCTCTCTACAGTTAGGCTATACTGACGAATCTATGCTAAGGGCGAAACATGCATGTCTATAGCAGATCTGATGCGTAGTGGAAAGCATACACTTAATCATGGTCGGTCTTTTGGAGAACCTTGGCGTTGTAGAATGAGCTTTCGGGAAGTTTGTTCCCCGATGGTTCCAATCTTTAGCGTTTTAGAACAGTGAATAGATATATATCCTACCGCAGCGCTTCTGGAGCACGATAATCTTTCTCAGATTATATATAAAACGGAAATTGACTTGAATGTTCAGAAAAACACACCTCATCATGAATACTGGAAGACACACAACAAGAGGCAAAATAAGTGTGTCTGGGCTTACCAAGTGAGATCTCTTGCTGCTTTTGCTGTAGTCGTCACCACAAACACAGAAAGTACATTCCCAAATTAAATCAGGATTGAAGCTCAGTATCTTATTCAGTAGATTGAGTCGGGTATTTCAACAATTTTTACCTCTGTTCCGGATTGCAAACTATTATGCATAGTTTATAATTATCCTAACTACTATATCTTGATACTGATAGCTGCGTTAAGCTTGTGTATATTGTATTTGCCTTTCTAAATGGTAAAATATTTTTCCTTCAATATTCAAGAAAAATCTGTAATTTTTCTGACTCATCCCTTCTGTCACACCATAAATATCAAATTCACCACCCACTACAAAAACAGAACTTGACACAAAAAACTTACTCATGCTGAGGTAGAACTGCGTGCCTATCTCGTAAGGGTCCCACACCAGTCCCTTGTACCTTGTCCGCTCTCTGGCCGCTCCGTAGTCCGGCAGGTCCTTTGCTGGAGCTGGTGCGGTGTTTGGGTCACCGCTTTTGGCAAAGTTACTAAAAAATAACAACACCGCCTCTGCCACAGCGATATCCTGCCTGCTGAAGTTTGCGGGGAAGTACGGTTGACCTCCTACGAGAGGCATGCCCAGGATGTACGTAAGGTCTTCTCCACGGACGCTACCAAGGCGCTGCGAGGAAATAACAGTTATTGTAACAGTGTGTGTGATACTGAATCCTTCGGTAGAGCCCCCATAGTACAAATATTTGAAAAACAGATTTTTTATATTCGATACGTGTTCAGATAACTAATTTCGCATTTTCGATGGAAGATCAAAACTATATACCTATAGTTATATAGTGACGTGATAAAATGACAAGTCATCTACAAGAAGCTAGCATAAACTATAGCTTCGGAATAGGACTAGTATTCTTATTAATTAACTGACACAACATGGTGCCTCTAGAGTGGCCCAGCGTTGGCAATTGTGTAGAGGGGGCTTTAGGATTATAACCCTCGTGCTCAGTTGACGATTTTCCGAAAACGCTTTATATAAATGTAAAAGAAAAACAGTGTAATCTCACCTGTGGATAGTCGCTGTCCTTGGTCTGGTAGCCAAAGTGGAAGAAGTACGTTTTGGCGCCTCTCCTGGCGTGTAGATACGCGACCCTGATTAGTGGTGCCACCGTGTGACCGTCACTCAAAGCTTCCATCGTTGAGTCCCTAATGTTGATTGGGTGTTGAATGGGCTTGTCCCAATCTGTGTACTCGTTTTTCACAGCCGAGAAGATCTCGTTCAGATGGTAGACGTACGCGTTTCGAATGTAAGTGCGCAGCACCCTATTTCGTTGGTCCTCTTCGAAACTGCAAAAGAAAATGGAACAAAAATATCACTAATGGTAGCTAGATGACTAGAGGAGGGAGGGAGTTAAGCACTGGTATCCTGGAAGCAATAATCAATTAATTGGTCATTGTCATTGTAACTTTCAAAATTTAATTTTAGTCATTTTGTAAAAGGTTGTAGAGAGCAGCCGAAACGATATTGAAGTTCGTTCGGCAGTCAGACGAGCTCTTAGTTAACGGTCAAGGAAAGTAAGATGAGTTACGTGTGTTCTATTAACTTTTGACCACCTAAATGTAACGCTTAAGCTGAGGAAAACACGGTACGGCATTTCCTGTGAATTTCAGTTCGCTTTGGAATTTGAATAACCATGTAAAGACGCAACTGCTTTAACAAGATTCATCACTTACAGATAATTGCCACGGTGTAATTGGTTCATGTAATAATATGCATATATGCAAATGCATCCTAGATCGATGTTCCATTCATACAAGTATGCTACAGAACTCAATTATTGCGCTATTTGAGGAAATAGAGGAAGGATATGTGTAGAGTAGGGACACAGATTCCGTAGCATACTTTATTTTTTCAACTTCACTTGGCCAGTCATGTTTGTGTATTTGTGATCGCTGCATTTAGTGGAAAAAAATGAGGAATATGGTGATGCTAGAATAGATGGCAATTCAGAAAATAACACATCCACACACATGGAAGAATGTGGATTTTTTATTTTAATACGCAAGCGTGAATAGCTAAGTGGAGGAGCAGGATGAAAAATAGAGAAATCAAATGGTAAATTTGATTCTTGATTATGTAAATATTATACGGTATTCGTTATTTTATTCATTATTATTATTCATTATTAGTTCTTCTAGCCATATGTTTAGTATTATTATGGAAGTCGAAGTTTAATGTTTTTTGATAAATATTTCAAATATTCCATTCACGTACGTTTGAAAAATGATAAAATACCTTTTTGTCTACTTTTATAAAACATTGCCTTTGTAAACTTGACTGAAACACTCCATAGGCCGGTCATACCTCGATTTATTTTCGTTCCGTATCACTTTATATACGGTAGTCGGTAAAGAAGGTATCTCTCTCTCTCTCTCTCTCTCTCTCTCTCTCTCTCTCTCTGCGACTATTGCCCGAATAGCAAAAAAACAGGGAGAATACGAAGCCCTAGATAGCGAATGAAGCTGCTGCGTACAGTGTCAAAATCGAGGCAACGTAAAAGTGAATAAAGAAAAACTGGAATATGGAGGATGAACCCTAAGCTTGTACTATAGTTATTGCGTTTGAAATCGAGCTTGAAATGTATCGGGGGGGGAGTCGTCTGAAGGAGGTCCAGAAACGATAGATTTTATCAACTTGTTATACTGTGATGTACCAATTTTCTTAAGTTTTCAGTAGGGTTTTTTGACTTCTCACTCCAATCGGCGGATTTTTTCTCAGTGCCCCTGAAGGAGTCAAAGCTCATTGGCAATAAATTACCACAGTCAAAACTTACCCGTACTGTATGTCGTTAGCGTCAAAATCTGCATAACTTTCGGTGGTCGTCGTGCCTAACATGAGCTCGCAAACGATGAAATTATCGCTGGCCCTCTCCATGGCGTGTTCCGGATCAACGGTTTCCGGGTCCACCGGAAGGGAAGGTCCGATACGTGGCATGAACCGAACCGATTCTAGTCGGAGGTCGAGCAGGGCTTGGAGAGGTCTGGAAAAAACGGACGAGATTTCATTTATACAACACCTCCATTAATTACACAGACACCTTCAAACACACCTAAATTTAAGGACTTTGACTAAGAAACTTGGAAATGTTCAATAAGCTTCATCTACTCGTCCTAAATGCAGTGGCTGAAATTTTATTTTCTTATTCCGTATAGTTTTTGAATTCTGTTCTAAAGCTTGAGAAATATTCAATACAATATTTACTAGAAACATATTAAATACAATCGTGGATTGCGAAAGTGATAATTCATATAAATTACGTTTAAAGCTAGCAAAATTTCCACAAATGTAAATTTTTTTTAAAAGACACTTCAAGCGATCTAAAATCTCTTCTAATATTTATGATTCATAGTTAGTTAAAATGTAGTGACTTGTCGTAGTAGTTGCTAAAACAAAAGCACAACAAATAAGTCCCTATTAGAAAAAAGTTAACCACGTCCCAACATACCTTACAGCTAATTAAAATATTTGAATTGTTTAAAGTTTGGAACGTTCGAAATCATCGTATCATAAGTCAGGTGTAGAAAAAGTCGTTTAGAGTTTGCAGCTTTTACAAACAAATAAATCATATCTTTATTTTGAAAGATAATGTGCATTAAAAATTAAAGAAACATACTCGTAATAGCCGAAGCTAAAACATTTCACCATTCCCACATAACTCAGTTCCAATTTGTGATTCCCAGATTGTTTCTGGAAAATGATAATCAGGATACCGGGCATACAGACAACAGACAGAGAAACAGACACACCGACAGTGATAAGTGACATGTATCCTTAAAAACTAAGAAATTAATATATCAATATTGAAATATTTTGCGATTACAATGGTTATTTCGCCTATTGCCGCGGAAAGTAAGATTGAGAAGTGGTATTGAATTAATCAAACACATCTACTGTAATATGAAACTTGACTAAGTGGCCCTATTACATTACCCTGCAGCATAACTTTTTGCCTATCGTCCTTTCCATTTGTCTGAGCAAGTTGTCGTAACGTTCGTAAAGCATGTCGCCTGGAGGGTTTGAGTCGTCCATTAAGCTAGGGCGTAATTCAATAAAGCAATTGTTTCAATGGCTCGTCCATTAGTTACAGAATTATTCGGCATTAAGGCTGAGCCACGGTTGAACACCTCGCCACCCTTGGTTTGGTCGAAAGACGGCATGGCCGCCGTAATTCCATATATAACCATTAGAATATACAATTAGCTTGTGTTTAACCTGGGATACCGGATACAATCGATCCATGTTAATATGGGATACAGCTTCATTGCACATATACCGGTCGGTAATAATTGAAACCACATTTGAATAATGAGCTAGGTCGTGATTGAGGTGGAAGAGTGCAAATTCAGCAGCGAGTAGGCGGTGCGGAGGAGAATAACAAGGGTTGTCAGATTTTGAACGTCGTGTTAAGATTTCAGGGAGAAAGATTGTGAATTTGTTCAATAATTATTGTCTCTGCAGTGAAGTTATTCATTAAAGTAAGTATACCAGTATGCCAGTGATTTTTTTTCAAAATTTGGATTGATTACGGAATGTTTAAATATACTCGTAGTTCTTTTCTAGACAACCTCACACAAAGGCAGAAAGCCTATCGCATTCCAGAAGCGCTGCGAAGGGATACATGTCTATTTGAATTGAGCTCAAAATGCTTTAAATTGTAAAAAACTTCCTGGTAGCCCATTGCCCAACGCTGGAGTTCTCCAAAAGAATTACTTTTGTAAGAAGCTCACTCGAGGTGTTAGAAGTCCCATCTGGTGAGGATCAGCTCGTAAGACCTTCTAGTGTTTGTTGTATTGATATCACTGTTAGTGTTATTATGCGAGATATTACGGTCGAACATTCACCATGGTAGAATCTACAGAATAGGGACCTGTTAGCTACTTTTAATCGATGTCCTGGACCGTGGAAATCCTTTATAAGGTCAGCCTTATCCACTAGCTGTATTGCTTTTTTTGCATTGAGACCAGAAGCTTCAAGTAGTGCTTTGGAGCGCATCCCTACACATGCAAGCAGTATCCTAGAGATGGTCTGATCTGAGCCGTTTTGTGTAGTCATAGTAGTACCTCTTCCAGTACATCAACTCTATGGCTCGGGAGAGAAGACACAAATGCATTTGACTTCATTTCTGTGGTGTGTAAAGTGCAACTAATCATTACTTACATCTCTCTAAACCCTGACAAATTTCTAACAGGAACGTGCGTTGTCTAGTTGGCCGACATAACATAATCAAGTGGGGGAGTGGACACGCCGTATCCATGTCCACGCTATGGGCACACATCCACTTGCATATCTGATTTCGTCACATTTTCGGACGTAACGCACTATATCAGAAGGTTATCTTCATCCTGAATCCGCTTCACTATATTCCTGTGGTATGTGCAGTATCCCAAAGAATTGTAACACATACTCACGTATACAGTATGATTTGCGCCAGTATCATGGATACTTGGAGCCCATGTTTGGCCGCCATGCTGCTGGACCTTCTTGCGAGAGATAACCGAGTGGGGAATGCAAACACAGTATAAAGACACAGAGTATGACTCGATTCACTTGACGTTATTTCTGTGGTCATTTTAATGTGATAAAAAATCGTATTCCAGAAACTTACAACACGATACTTGGCCGCCTTGATTGGCCGTCTGGCTGCGATTATTCATTGGAGGGGTGGACACGCCGTATCCCTGGACACGAGATGGGGACACACCCACTTGCCCATCAGATTTCGTCACACTGTCAGATGTAGCTCAAAATACAAGATATGTTATCCATTATATAATATTTATATAACTTTGAGGAGTACGGAGTCAATTCACTCCAACTTTGTCGTCTATGTCCGTGGAATGCGACAAATCATTGTTTTCATTTCTCTAAACTATTCCGTATCCTAGAAACTTATAAGGCGAACGTACATTTTCTAGTATGAGTTTCGCGAGTAGTTTCGAAGGCTATTATTCGCATAAGCGAAGTTAGAGTATGAACGGGTGGAAGTTGGCCGTACTTTTATGAGCGCCATATTTTCATGGGGAAATAAACAATGCGCGGGCCGCATACGTCGTATATCAATTTCACAGATTGAAGCCGACAGAGGAATGCAATTACCCCTAACTACATCTCGGCTGTAATATGTGCGCTTGTGTAATAAGGTTCGGAATGATAAAACGGTTTTTATGTAGTATGCGCATGGAGGGTAATTGGGGGATTGATTTCAGCTGAATGCCGCTATGTGAAGACGAGGAGCGATATTGTTACACTGTTTTTATTGTCACTCATTTCTGTCGGTCTATCGGTCTGTGGGCCTTTCTGTCTGTCTGTTTGTCTATACTCCGGTAGTTTCGGACCTCTCTATAACGCGTAAAGTACTATTCAAATTTTGATAATGGAACTTTCTAAACTAGAACTAGATTTCTACTGTGACAAATTCCAAAAACCTTTGTGATTTTCGAAAATCAATTCAGTGACGGCGGAGATATAAAAAAACAAAAAAGAACAAATACACTCAAGCTCCGGTTTTTGAAGTTCACGAAGCCCCTGGTCATTTTTTTGGGGAAGATAAAAAATGATGGAGGAGAAGACATAATATCGTCTGTACTTCACAAACAAAGCTTCCCACTTCCCAGACTTCCCACACATTCGCCTTCTGGACAGATGAATATGAATTCGTGATTCCCGAATCGAAGGGCATCTCGCAATACACGAACAGTTTGCCGTGCATGCATCGAGAGACAGAAGGTGACTGTCTGTTTCGGCAGCGTTCCAGGGCGTGCAAGCGAATTAACGTACAGTGTTGCCAGGTCTCATGCTTCCACGGAAGATGATATTTTCGAAGAAAATCAAATACATTAATGATGAAATCTCATCCCTTTGTGTTGCTCAAATTTCAAAGGTGGGAAGACAACCAAGGCAGCATTCATTATGCTTGAGTTCATTTTCTGATCTGGCAGCCATTAATAGTGGTGGGCTAAGCTAAAAGGTTAATTCCTGTTTTAGCGGCTAGATTACTACATTTTAACTGAACAGGGATCTTGAATAATAAGAATGATTATCTGATCTTTGATATTGCTACATCATGTGGAATATATATGAACAGAAAAAGACTAATAATTGTTTGTAAGGATTACTCACGCTGATAGTGTCGACTTCATTTAATCAGCGATTCGAGGGAGTGGGTCAACTATTAGAAAACGCTGATTACTCTGCACGAATTTTGATGAATCTACTAGACAGTTTTACAAACAGTATAGAACTATATATCTTGATGTGAAGACTGATAAAATGCGTGCCAGTTTGTAAACAAAAATCTGTATCAGATCATTGTTAAAACAAGGTGAACAAGAATAAACTTGCGACTTCATTCCATACTGAACACTTGTAACGAAATACGGACTCAATGCTGTCACCCAGATACTCGAACTAACAAAAATACCTTTATTTCTGATGCTGCATGATATAAAAAGTTAATGTAAAACAAACTACTGATTGATGATCGGTAGTCTGTATCACCGCTGATATAAATTATTCTTCTGCATTCGAGGCAAGATATGTACTTTAATTGAAAAATCACAGCAGTGTTTATCTTTGTGTAATGTATATTTGCTATGTAACAATCCTCGTATTGTCTGCATGCTCATAACATTTCGCTGTTTTGTTTTCATGTCTTCATTAAATTAATGAGTGGAAATGTTGTTAGGGTACTAAACGGGCAAGATCCATTTCCTGATACCATTTTACTCATTTCTTGTCAAAATAACTGTGTACTATTGGTTGGTTATATAACTTTTAGAGTACTGTAGATAAAATTATTGTGTACTTAACATACAGTTTCACATATAAACCTCATTTCTTTCAGTGACGCGTTGTACGACGATGATTTTAATATAAATCGAATCGCGTGACAGAAAGAAAAATTGTTTTATTTGTGAAACTATGTGTAAAGTACACAATATTTTAATCTGCATGATGGAAAAGTTTCACCAAGTAAGAGATTCTACAGTCTACATGAGTTTGGAGTTCTTTAAATTACGTAAGGTAAATATAAATATGTCATTACTTTCATGTGAAAACGAAATATAACCAAATACAAATAATACGAAGAAAAATCACATGCCTAGTGTTCAAAATAAATACTCGAATTTTTCAGTAGATTCATCTTCAGATCGGTAGATGGGTCTCAATATCGGTACAAATACTGAAGTTTCGCTAGAATTGGCAGCATTTTACGAATCCCTCTCCATAAAACTTCCTTGGTAACAGCCTAACATTTGCTATATTTCCGTATAGTCTGGGTAAATCTTTGTATCAGATTCAGTGATGGGAGAATACGTGGTATATTGAATTTGGATATATACTCAACAGGTAAATACAGCATGTATTGCAGTTGAGGTACAAATCATATACCGGGTATATGCCCAAGTATACTTTGTTAGTTAAATGACCTAACTGTTAAATTAGGCTATATAAAAATAAGAAAGTTATAATTAATCGAAATTAAACAACAAAATAGTTAATCACAAATCAAAATATTTTCAGCTACAATGCAATAAACTTAAAGTTCAATTATATTAGATATATGTATGCAACAATTCTGTCATTAATTCTTTGCATGCTTATGTTTTCTTTTTCGTCGTAAATATTATCAATTGTGTGTATATTTACTATTTTAGCAATAAATATTCCATTTATTTACTGTTTCATAGTTAGATATTGAAAAATATGCAATTTGGAATGTTGCTAGGGTAGAAATATGTAGCATAAAAGTCACAATGGTATATAAATAATCAGCGGAATGATGCTAGAATGTGAAAATGCATCTTACTTACGCGGCTATTTCAGCAGGACGCGGTTGATAACTACCAAAATTGGGACGGTCTGTCTGTTGATTGATTTGAATCCATATCCTGGGTACTATAATTGAATGACTCCTAAGTATCAAATTTTCAATTTTAAAGATGTTTATGAAAGTCAACAGCATGTTCAAACCGTTTCCGTACAGAGACTGATCAAAATTTGAGATTTCTATTCCCGAAAGGCATTTTTAGAGGGCAAGGAATTTACGAGTATATACCCGGTATATATATCAAAATTTCATCTACTTAACCGTTGGGTGTTTATCTATCGCCCATCACGGATCAGATCCAAATAACGTCACAAGCAGCATTGTCCACGTGTTCACCTACATGCACATCACGATGTTGGCAATTAGATAGATCTGAAACCTATTTGTTCCAACCCAATTCACGTCAGTACAAGATCGTAGGTCGTCCCTAAATTGGTCGCGTATAACTTACCGGAAATAGAGACCAACCGGAGCAAGTGCACGTTACATTATTAACAGTCAGTGGCGTAGGTTGTGCTTGTATCCCGATTGACCCATGAATGGTCTTTATTTGAAACGTTAATAGAGTGAGACCCTAGAGCAGGTAGAGCTACGTTATTTCATCACACCTAATATTTCCAACGTAAATATTATTTCTACAGTCATTTGAATGAACTAACTATCTAATGTAATCGTTCGCTACGTGTGGTGCCGAACAATCTTTGTAGAATATATCTACACACATGAAATGAAATTCTTAATTCAAGAATTACGATACTCTTATGATTTGATCTCACTCTGAGACAATTTACTTGATGAGAAAATTATGGATTATTACAACCACGAAGACTATATTTTGAATCTTAATACTAAAGAAATTCTAAAGAAGTAGATCTAAGAATATTCTTAAGGAATATACTCTAAAGCTTGAAAAATATAATTTTCTTCACATGTTGGATATCTCCAATGGAGCTTCGTTTACTTCGATCAATAATACAAACATCTTGTAGATTGTGGAACCTCCATTAGCAATATAATAGTCTTGGTTCGAAAATATACGTATATAAAGAAGATCTTCGTCTTCTGCTGAAATGATTTTGCCGTTTGTAAAACATAGTGTGAATAAGTTGTCGACTGCCACTCTCAGTCCTATCTTTTTACACTTTTTTGTCCACCTTACTAGGAATCAGTCCAAGTACATTTTTAAAGAGTTGTAAATAAACAACAGCGCTGTCTCAAATCTTTTGTTATTTCAAATGAAGATGTTAGTCTGTTCCAAGTTTGATTGTGGTGATATTTTGTTGATAATACCTCTCAGTGGTTTTTACTCCGAATAGAATTTACCAAGTACTACCGAATAATGCATTTAGTGAAAAATAATAAACTGTCTTCATAGAAACATTACTATCCGACGTTATATTTAAAGTGGTGCTGAAACAACAAACCTTTATATAGATCCAATGTTTCATGTCAGTAAAGATACACGATAACAACTGCAAGCCTGAACAGATCCCCTGAGGCAAGCTATAAAACTAGGAAGTACACACTAAATAAAACACAGTATGTATGTATTGGTTGTAAAACGGTCGTATCTTGAAATTATTGTTCATAACCTTTATCTTTGAGAAGCAGCAGTTTCAATGCAGTAGTAATGCTACTGTTTCTGAAACAAGTTGGTGAAGACTGTAGCAGTGGCGTACCCATATATTTTTTATAACTAATTTTCTACTGCTTTTATGAGTCATCAAACTTAATTATGCAACCCTATTAATTTATCAACTTATCCACGGTAAATGTTAGAGTTGTTGATAAATACACTGGAATCATAACTTTTTTAAATTATTTGGTTTTAAAGTGAACCTAAATGTAATATCAAACAGAATACTCGCTTATTTGGCAATATTAACTCTGTTTAAATCATCTGGTGAATGCTCAATAAAATTGAAGTGATATTGAATGAAATGTTTTTTTTTGCAGCATATAATATTTTGGATTCTTAAACTCTTTAAACTACTGTTAATATTATTGTTCAAATAAATCCAAAATATAACTATGTTGACTTATAGTGACAGGTGACACAACAAAATTAAAAGTTAAATTAAAACATCAACGACAAGGTCATCTATGTTAGTTTCTGGATTTAATGTAGAATATAGAAGAGATTGATTTGATAAGAATTTTAGTTATGAGAATATTTTGTTGTATACTATTTTAGGGGCAGATTTATATTGTTTATTACTCTATCTCAAATTAGTTTTCGTTTCCTTTTTTTTAAAATCTGAATTCAAGGAAAATCGATTCAGATATGATAAATTGATGTGTTCAGTTTAAAAGAAGTGATTTACCAGATGCATAGAACTAATCAATATTTTTCTGAAAGTATGATGTCTCTTTGTTACATCTCAGTTGTTCTGGTCGTTAATCAAAACGATATATGACAACTAAATTAACTTTACTAATGTTTTAGGTGGCTTGGCGGCATTGCTCAAGTTACAAAAATAAACATTGAATATGCTGCTAAAACTTTGGTAAAATTGCAGTGCAGAGAAAACATTCGATTTTGGAATATATTTTTTTCAAAATCCTTGATTGTAATTCTTTTATTTTTTATTCAAACTTTATTTTAAGTTAGATATATATAGGTGAAGCTACCAGAGCATGGTAAAAACATAAAGTTTTCATCTACATTTTCCTTCAACAGAAACGTGTATCTAATTTAACTGTATCATAATAGGGAGGTTGCATATAGTACAATCTACGTATCACGTCAACAACACTGCTCTAATTGCCAGGAAAAGCTGAATTTATGCATGGCACTATAATTTCAAGATGTATGCATGTAATGGTATTTCACAGCAACGGGGATGTTCGATCTTGCCAGCCGTTTCAATTAACCGTGGTTGTTCTCCCTGCACAAATTACAGGTTAAATATTCTAGCAGTCAGAATCGTGTTCAGAAGAAGGACTAGGAGGAGAAAGAAGTGAAATCATTCTTATATCATCATCACAATTATTTTGTGAAGACTTTGTTTGAATGATCTCTTATCCACAAGCAGGACAAAAATGATCAAGTAATGAAGATGGAGATACGCTTAATACTTGACTCATCTTCCATCATGATTTTGGGAATGAACATTAATAACATGTCGTAACCCGATTATGTTGTGGGCTTTGCTAGCGTGGAAGTTCTCTTACGCTTCAATATTCACTGTAATAGCTCCTACTACAAGGCTTAGATCAGACCATCGCTGGATTAGTGCTTGCATGTGCTTTAAAGCACTTCGTGAAGCTTCGAGCAATACGTCCAAAGGATGCGCCTGAGCTTTTAAAGATCATCCACAGTCTGGAACGTTGAAGGGGTGGATGATCTGCTCTATTCTATAGATACTGTCTTGGTAGATTGGCGATCTGTATCGCATAATAAGATCAAGAGTTGTCAGTACAGGAAACGCTCCAGGAGCCCAACAGGCGCATCTTCACCAGGTGTAGCTTATAACGTTTCGTTATTTTGAAGGACCTCAGCGTTGTGGAATTGACTGCCAGGAAGTTCGTTCCCCTATGGAAACGTATCCTGTCGCGAGATGTTAGGTATAAAAAACAGATTGGTTTGGAACTTCCTGTACAGAGGTATTAAATACTACATCTATATTCGACATATCTCAGCATTTCCAACATTAGCTGTCAACGGTACAACTGGACAAGATTATTACTTAATAACCTGGAATAACAACCTAATAACTAGGATTTCTGGGATACAAAATAACATGTTTGCTACTATATTCGCAAGAGGTCTGCAATGTAATATGAACAATATTAAGTTACATCCCTTCTACATCCAAATTACAAAGGTATGCTAGGAATTCAGGCGTAGCCTTCCTGCTTTCACCAAACACGCCCTGAATGTTCCTGAAAATAAAGGCCGTTATGAAAGCGCGATAAAATTGTTGTGTGGAAATTCTATGGAAGAACAAGCAGTATGAGCTGAAATAAAGACTTGGAAGGTGTTTTTTGTACCGGTATGAAAACGTTATATGGGGATGTTGTAATGAAATTTGAAGGCACTGGTGTTCTGCTATCTGTGATGTCAGGTCTCGTACATTAAAGCGAAAAGTTACCAAACAAATCCAAAAGAGCTAATTTATTTCACTTGTTTCAGTAACTACTACTGTAGATTACTGCATTTAGACTGAATGAGAATCATGTCATGAATGACTACGAAACGGTACTTTAGGTTCATAAAGTCGATTGAGTCAGATTTAGAAAATTTTGGTTGAATTTTAGGACTGTTGATCCAGTCGAAGCTGGTTTTTTTAAACATAAGGAGCTATAAATGGAAACGAGAACAACATTTTCAATTTTGATTCATATATTAATTTCTGAACTGATCATTGCGTGGGGAGTCCAGACTTAATCTACTTGACATAGTTTTTCCTTGACAAAAATTTGTTGTTCTTGTTATTGGAGGTCAAATGTTCTTCCAAGGTATTGTCACTGAATTGTATAAGTTTTTTATACATATATGTCTAGACGCTCTGATAGACATTTTTTAAAAGATAGTTGATAAGAAGTTGTCACGTTTTTAACAGAATCGCTTCAACGAAACAGCTTACTTATATCAAAAATAAAGTATATAATGGAAACAGAGTAATTTGCTGGTACAATAATAACTACAATACTTACCTAGACCGCAAGCATGAGGCAATGTCGATATCCTCATCTCCAGTGGCATCTGTTGCTAGGCAGCCAGTTTGCTTGCCAACGCTCAGACGTATCGCATCTGCATCGTGGATTGTCGCCCACGAACTCAAAGCTGTTCCACTCAGCAGAATTACTCGATGAAATAGGCCTGGAATTTAATAGTGAGATTTAGCTCCTATGCATACGTTAGTAGTAGAGTATTACTGAGGTCAATTGAAAAACCTCGAATTACTCTCATTAAGCGGAAGAACTCAAAAATGTTCCATTCCGCTCTGTAATCTAATGCTGTTGATACGTAGATTGTAGATGCTCTTATTTGGTGAAACTCATGCAGATAAAAATATTGTGTAATTAACACACAGTCTCACAAATAAAACTCTTTTTCTTTCAGTGAAGCATTTCGATTTGTATTTAAATCATCGTCACTACACTACTATAAGCTTTCATCTATTTGTATTCTAGGTTAACTTACTCTTGGGATATTTCAAGTTGTAGAATGTATTAAGAAGTATGAAATAGCTTAAGGAATAAAATATCTTAAAACGTGAAATATCTTAAGAAATAAAATAGTTTATCATATGAAATATCTTAAAGACATTTTGAAAGCGATGTTATGTTCCTGGTATAATACACATGTATACGGCGAGCTGGTCACAAAATATAATAAAAAAAATGACAAAAATGATTTTTTTTTTGAGTTTTTCTTGTAAATTTTTTTTACATTAAACAGTTCCCGTGCCTACCTTTCGGTGCCTTTATCATTTGATGAATGGTGAGCAATTCGTTGGTATCATTCTCACCAGAAGCATCTATTCAAATTTGCTTCGTCGTAGTTGCTTAGCTATCTTAATCGAGATAGCTTATCGCCATTCAGGCAATACTTCTCATAGAATGGTGGCCATCTATGCTCTTCTTCATCAGTTCCAATACACTAAATGATATATTCTGAATGTGAATGCTTGACACGTTGCTCAACATAGCAAAATCGCTATACATATATATGCCTTTACAAATTGGTACTATGATTATTCTATGCAGGGGTCTGTTTGTCAGTAACTGCGATCGGAAGTATTTGCTGACCCAAACACTGATGATGTACCTCGAGATGCGGATGACGCGCTGACTTTTAAACTGGGAATGAAAATGGTTTTCAGCGGAGTGCACCTAACACCTTCGGGATTCTAAATCGAGTGAAAAGAGTGCCCACTTAGCTTAGTTTGCTAGAGCGTCTGATCGGCAATCAGAAAATGTTGGTCTGCAGCAGGCGAAGATTCAACAGTGTTGATCCCAGAAGTAATGGCATGAAATACCCCTCGATTGGGATTCAGGACCTAACAATAATAAAGTATGCAGAAAAACATGGACAATTCTGTGAGGTTTGAGAACACTAATGAGATTTCACCTTAAAGCATACATAATCAGAGTGGATCACAATTCACTGAGGAGTTGGAAACAGAAGCATGGTTCGATTTTTTATATATTATTTTTGATCATTCTTGTGTTGTATAGAAATTTGTTCAAATGTCACAGTACGAGTATCTTGTTTACTAAACATCTTCGCTTTGTGTTGACGTTGGTATTGTCGTGATGTGCTCTTATTAATAATTAATAGACTAATGGAGAAGAACACACAAGTCTTCTCAGGACTTGTTGGTTAGGAAAGCAACACAAGGTTTTACATTAGGTTAATGCTTCATTTAAAGTGGAAGAGCAATGTTAGCATACTTGCTGCCAGTGCAAAGTTTGAATACAAGTTGAAACAAAACCCAAAGTTTTGGCTCCATGATGAAATCCATCAATGACTTCCGTGATAAGACACACAGTGGAAGGCACCGGGACAACTCTTGGAGAGTCTCATACTTCGGGTGGAAATGGTTGATGTATATAAAAAAATATACCAATGAAGCTTTTGTTTTGCACCTCAATACCGTGAAACACCATCCTACCCAGCAAAGCCACTCTGAGATATATTCTTCTCCTTGGCTCCCAAGGTTTTTGCAAGTTATAAAGATCATACTCTACATTTGAGCATTTTGATGCAGTATCATCTGTTCATAAACTTTCGGAGAGCGGAGCTCATAAAAAACAAATTGAAACTACCTGGTACCTACAAAGTTGAAAACCGTTATCTTATCGTTCTGGGTAAGCTGAATGGAGTTGTTTAATCTATCTGAGTGCAATCATTGTTTAAGCCGTAAGCGCTCTACTTAATTGCCGTTTGGAAGTTTTAATGAGAAGGTGTAACATTGAAGTTTCCGCATAGGAATAACCGGCTCTCGAGCAACACATAATAGAGGTCTTTTATTAGTTTTAATATCATCTTAGACGCGAGTCGGGTAGAAACGCCTCTTAAGGAAAGATCCTGGGGCGCCCGCATTCAAAAAGGGTTCATGAGGGATATATTTTCTGAAATAAAAATTAGCATTAGCAAACTTGGAAAAACTCCTTCGTAATTTGAGCTGCAGCGCGATCAGTCTTGGGTTGGATTCAAAACCATGATTCAGAGGAAAACTGGGTAATTTTATCTGAATTACTTTTTTTGGATCCGCAAAACGATAGCCAATATTTAAATTCGCATTGAGAAGTTCGTCAACTTCACGATTTCAATCACACATTTTCTGATTGCAGGTTCGACGCACTAGCCAACTGAGTTCAGCAGATACTGCACTCACTCACATTTCTTTCAACTCTAGAGCTCATAACTTTCTAAGCATATTATTTATACTTGATTATGTTACTTTAGAATTTATAACGTATCCCTGAAGCGTGGTAAATGCAAAAAATTTTGTAACCCTTTCCTGGTTTCTTCTTTTAGCCCTCTCTGTTAAAAATGCCATGAGTCGCCACTGGGTGCTGGATCTACCATGGATTAAGAATTTCGCTGCATTCTCGTCGTCAGATTAATCTCTGTCCATTGTTACTATGAACGGTTCGTTAGGAGTTAGTTTAATTGACTGTCGTCAAAATTTATAAAAAAATGAAGGGGTTGCGTATAATATTTCTATATATAAACATAAAAGGATGAAAAAAGCTAATGTTTCAATGAGTACAATCATATCTGCCTAATGTCACTAAGTATGGATTGAAGTTCGTTGGGAGTTAGTTCAATCTATTGAAGTCAAAGTTTAATGAAATTAGAATAAGAAAATCAATTTTTTCATTCCGTTCTGTACTTTGATAAAGGCGGCCGTGGCAGCCGAAACGTCAGTAAATATATTCATTCATACGCACGTGCTTTCAATTAGAGGCCTTCGGATAATGTAATGAAAAGTAACATGTATTCAAGTGATGAGATAAAATGTCTCAAAGGCATGAGACTGCATATACAGACAAGATAAAATAAAATAAAAAAAATCTATAAAACCCGCGCTGGTCAGAGTGAGTAAGAGCTGGATTTGGGAACATTAGGTTGATACCCATGGTAGTTAGCTAGTTAACAATTCACCAGGGCAGCCATTGTAAAAAGGTAACTTTTTTTTGGTTTCCAAATACAACACAAACTTCGCCAAACCAATTGAAACTCACTAAAAAATAGCTGTTTCACATAACGTTTCGTATGATTGCAACACTTGCCCACAAGGGCACGTTAAGTAATGAATACGAGCGTACTCCTCATACCACAACTAGCGGGATGAAAGATTGAAAGTCAACCCACGCATCCTTTATCCTTTGGAAACGGCTCTCGAATTCCGACATCCTCGAGGATCGAATTCTATTGCCGGGATGCTGCGACCCGTACCAGAAATGGAATTACTAACGCGGCATATGTGGAGTAATTGCCGTTCATTTTGCTCGAGCAACAGGCTGAATGGCTTTTAATCTCTCCGGTAGTCACGTCAATGCACCCACCCTTAACGTTTGATTCTGATTCCGATTGAATGCCTTTGCACAGTTACCAATGTGGACATACGGTTCTCCTTCAGAATAGACGGAAAAGAATGTATAATCCAGTAGAGGTAGCTTCAGCATAGAACAAGAAATGATCATAATACGATCTTTTTTTATAGATAGCCTCACGCATCGTGCTTCATAAACGCTGCGAGGGAATAAATGTCCATTCACATCAAGCTTCAAATGCTGAGTTTGTAACGAAGTCCCCGGTAGATGATTCCAAAAAGGTTCTCCAAAAGAACGACTTTTGGAGGAGGCTCGTTTAATGTCAGGGAGTGTTTTGGAGCACATTCCCACACAAGGGAGTAGTACTCCATTGAATAGGTCCAGAGAATATAATTGCCTGGATCGGAAGATAACTCCCAGTTTCTGGGACGCCAACCTAGCGAGGCGAACAACATGATGTGCCATGATATGTTATCGTTGATGTTGATTACCAGAAGCTTGATGGAAGATAATTCCAGTATTGGGTGTCTCGTCTTCTCCACCTGCATGTGACTTCTTTGTCTGGGTTGTTGTCTGAGCACCAGGCCATTGAAACTCAATTAAGTGAGTAATTATCACGGTTGTTCTGCATATATGGAATTATGATTGTTCGAGGTAAAGCGTCTGACCAAAATTCAGAAGGTGGGTGGTGGTCGTGGTAGTTCAAGTTTTTTACAATTTCCTAAATACGACTTTGTGTATTGGTTTCCATTTTGCGGATTAGCAAGTATATAGAATTTATTTTTAAAAATAAGACTGCTTTCAAAATTTATGATTTTAATTGGGAGTCTTGAATTCATATTTTAGATTTGGGTCTTTATGTTTTTTAGGATCTCAATATAAACATAAATTTTAAGACTTGAGATTGCCTTCGATATTACAGTCCAACACTCGAAAAAGCAGCTGGATTGGAGTAGCTTCAAATGCCCCGAGATGAACGTGTTTGAAGGATAGAATCCATTTTATCTATTTCCAGAAAGTATATCTGGAAACCTTAGAAGCTAAATGATAGCTTTGTTATACCTCATCATATATTTCGAAGTAAAACGTTGAGTTCCAACTTCACTTTGAGGAAACTCCACTTTGCCCACATGATGTTATGGCATGTTTGTTGACCATCACAAGACGACGTTGAAACTAAATACCTACTAAATTGCCGATTTAAGTGGATGTAATATTTCCCTTGCCCATGAAATAGTAATATCGATTAAGAAGAATTATAATACTAAGTACACCTACCTTTCGAAGATGGCATCACAAAAAGCAGATTGGCGATAGCAGCTCCTGTATCATGTCCAACCAAGGTGACTCTTTTGGGATCACCACCAAATGCAGCGATATTCGTTTTGATCCATCGCAAAGCCGCAGAAACATCTTTGATAGCTAAGTTTCCTCCGGACGGTTCTTCTTCTTTCTCTGAGGAACGTGGGGGGCCTGTTGATGAAGTTGACATCGCCGATCCTGGACGGGTGCGCAGAAAGCCTGGAACAAAACGGACTAATCAGTAAGAGGCAACGTGAAATCCACACTCATGTTTATCAATAGATGACGTTACTAATAGCAATAGTTTTGTGACAGTTTTTACTTGCTGATCTGCAATCGCGAATAATCAAATATTTCACTGATAAGAGACAACTACCCTATGGGAACGCCAATTTAGTACTGTGATTATGAAACCAGAAGCACTTCTGAAGGCGCTCGGAGCCCTCCTTGCGGATTAGGTATTCAGCATCCAGTAATCAATACCCAGTGACCGACATCCTAATGTTACAGTTTCCAATCCATTGCGGTTTGCGGTCTCTGTGGCAGTGGCGTGCGAAGGTGAGGGGCGTAATGTGAACAACAGGGTGGAGTAATTAGTTGCTTCAGCATGTCAATATAAAGCAAGTGTGGTTCATAGCTGTTTTCTGCTGATATCTTTGGAATTAGGACCGTCAGGTCTATAGATTTACTCACCTTCACGATATCATGAAAGATTCTTCAACATGAGAACGTATTATTCATAAGAATGTGTTTATAGATAATCTTCACGAGTTCAAGAGACAGATCGCTCCTCTCTTGGCTCATTCTAATCATCCAAAGATTCAGTAGTCTATAAACAGCAGTCGAGTAGCGTAATTCATCCACACTGACCACACTGGAGGAAGATATCTTCGGGGAGAGATCTACTACCTTCTCCAGGTTTCCTTATGGTTGGTTATTTGATCCAAAATGGTGGAACACACTGTCCGATGTTTCGTTTTATGTTGTAAGACAGGTAGTGTTGTTTGAATGTATCAACAATGCAAATACGCCATCTATACTTATCTAAAAATAAAATTGTTCCCCAGGAAGCAATTAATTATTATTGTCAAGGTCAGTATAATTTGCAGATTTAAATTTATCTCATTTTGTTCCTTGATAATGGGTGTCTTGGCAACTGAAACGTTACCAAATATATGTCAGTTAATCGTATGTGGTTTTAGTTAGCCGCCAGTAGAAAATATAATGAATGCATATGTTTGTAAATATGACATAATTAGCGCACACATAAAAATAAATTCTTAGACTAAGAATGTGTGCTTTCATTCAGTATTGAATGAAGCATTTGATGATCCTGAAGCAAATAGTTCTACTTCGTTATATAATTTATGATTGCCAAAGACATCCTGTAATTTTGATGAGCTGTTATAAAAATTGGTTCCTTAGCCGTAATTTTCATAATTTAAGTTTGAAAGGTGTTGTATCTACACATACAGATAAACAGAATATAACAAATGTGTACCTGTGATTGAGGCAAAATATAAACGTCCACCATTTGTAATAGTATTTATTCACAACTCACAAATCACTCATATCATAACACCTGTACACTTTTATGGGATCCGCACAACTGTCACAACCCCAACTTTTTAACAGCATATTCATCCTGAAACAATGGAAACAGACACACGCGTACCGCTAAATTGCCGTTGACGAATATGGCGATGCCACACAAGTAAATGAATTACTTGGAGGGAGTCGCAAGATGTTCGTGTTATTGATTGCAGTGAACGGAGATCTGTTGGAAAATATGATAACCTTACAATAAAATATGGGATACTTGTTAGAAAAGCATTGAAATGTTAGTTGTGAATAAAATTATATTTTTCTTTAGAGTATATTTCTTTAGACTGGATATTGAATTCCAAAATATACTTTACTTAGTTCACATTAATAAAAATTTTCTTAGACTTAGATTAGATGTTCTTATCGTGAGTATATATTTACAAGAATATCGAAATTCTTGAATTGAGAATTTCTTTTATGTGTTCGCTCTGTTCTGTGATAAAAAAAGTACCTTCTATACGTTCTCATGAGCTACACAGCAAAAAAGATCAACTTTTTCTGGACTGGCATTAAATGGAGTGCAGGACTTTGCGTACGGAAGCTTGCAGCAAATTGCGTGTTTATTTTTACAGAAAGCTCTTTACAGCGCTATGTAATAAAATTAAATTGAATTTTGGGTAACTGCGAAATGCAAATTAGGATTTTTATTTGCTGGAAGCGGAGAATTGACCGTCCGGAGAGAATTTCGTTCAGGCAGATGGACAAATCCGACAAATCAGATTTTTGTGGGTTGTGTGTACGTACTGTCGCTGTTAGCTGGCTTTAATCATGAAACTCATTAGCTGCTTGGTATTTTCAGTCTTTATACCATATTCTATGGAGGAAAATGAATTGAAACTTCATATAACGCTTCTGCTAAAGTAAATTTAATTTATAGCGCATTAATATGGTCAGTAGTAGACTCAAGGGTGTTTATTTCCCTACAGATCGCCGAAAATGGAATGCTATACTCTTCAGAATACTTTTAAAAAATGTTCGGTGATAGCTTCAGTCCTTAACTGGTAGCTTCTATATGAGAGTAATTAAATAGAATTGTTCATAAAGAAGCTGTCATAGTGGCAGGTAGCTTAGCTGACAAGCATGCAGTTAAGTCAGAATTACCTATTTTTCAGTTCCAACCTAAACACAAACCCTAATATGAACAGAAAAATGTGCCTATTTTCGACGCTATCTGTACCAAAGTACCAGCAACAAGGATAGCTTAGAAGTAAAAAATAGTTATGAGTCTTTGTGACTATACAGACAGTATCAGTTTTAGTGCTTATTAATTTAACAGAAGCAAAAATTGGTTGTATTGCCCAAAATTACCCAATGCAAATTATATTGATGATTTTTTTCTATTTTTTTTAATTCAAAATGTTGAATCCATACGAGGGTCACGCTGAAAATATTTAGATATCCCTAATCTATACAAGTTTAAACAAGTTTGAACACGCAGATATCTTATCTAAAGTTGTAACTGCTTACACGCAAAGGTATTGTTTGAATCGTTCAGTAGTTGCCTTGCCTTGGTCTCGAATGCATCTAAGTGTTGGCAGAATTTTAACGTGAGAATGGAACAGGGTGTTGCAATTTTCGAGCCATCATTTTGTATGACTATAAAAGGGACTAAAACAAGCGGAATGTCACGAAAGTTAGTTAGTTGCTTTGGGGACTATGCTCCTTCTAGGGCTACAGTTTTTGATTGGTTTGCTGAGTTTAAAAGGGGCCGGGTCTCACTTGATGATGAACCTCGCACAGGTCGACCGCCCACTGCTGTTACTCCGGAAACTGTAGAAGCTGTGCCAAATATGGTAAAAAATAATAACATATAACCTAAAACGAGATTGAGGCTTCTCTGGGGATTGGATCGGCAGCGATCCGAACAATCATTAATAATCACCTTTACCTAAGGAAGCGGTGTTCCAGATTGGTGCCACATTTGTTGACTAGTGAACCCAAAAAGCAACAAGAGTGGATGGGCTAAGTTTATGCCTGAAAAATTTGATAATGGGCACAGTAAAGACACTTTTAATAACCGGAGACGAAACATTTTTTTGTTTTTTTTGTTTTAGGGGGGCATAATGCCTCCATATTAAAACTGATCAAACTGATCAACCATTAATTTTCCTTTGAATTCTTACAAACTAATAAATACTAACTAGTGAATGTATTGAGGTAGGGGCAGAATATGTTGAAAAAACAGAAGGAAGTTTTTTAATAAAACCTTGTGGTTTTTCTGTATCTAAAAACTTTTAGCGTGACTCTCATTATTTGTATCTTTCTAATTGAATACGTTTTCAGATTTTCAAACAAAGCAGACGACCTCCCATCAGAGCAAGCTGGAAGTATGTTGAAAAGATTCCACACAATGCGCAGCATCACCAGTTTACAGCTGCGAAGATGGATGACCATCAAAACAAACCACTGCACGTAGCCATTCCATACCCAATACAATTTTGCTCGGCATTATGGATTATAAAACCTGAAGTGCCCTCAACTACAACGATACGACCGAATGAGACCCCCTAACTGCATTGCAACGCATAAACTCCGGGCAAACTGTTAGAGTGAACACAATTTACGCGGATCTCCATAAAGCCCACAAACGACTGCTGTACTGGAGTTTGCTATTGTCTACAAGCAGCCAACGATTCTTTGTACCGAGCATAATAAATAAACTCAGCTACTACTCGTTCACGGAAGTTTCTTATAAGAGTAATTCCCGATTTAGTTGAGAACGCGCGTTTTGGTAGAGGCGGGGAACAAAGATACACGCCAACGCAACCGGATAAATTGCATCGCGAAAATTGCAGCCCAGAGGTGGGCATGCAAGCTTTATTTCCGGAAGTTGTATTATCAAGTTGACTGTTTATCTACATAACTGTTGATCCTTCCAGTCTGTACTTTAGAAATGTACCAATCGATTGGACTGCAACTTATTAACACGCTTTTATTAGCTTACGTGCATGTATGTATGTATCTTTGTTTGTAACGGCTATTTGCACCCAGTTGAAAACGTCACAATAATTTCAAACACACATGTATTGGTTCAACCTAATGAGAGAGAATTTTTTAAATATAACGATAATACACTTGAGAGGCGATACGATACGGGAAATCTGTTTAAAAGTGGTAGGAAATTCACTAATCTGTCGAGGCATCTGAAACGTCAGTGAACATTAATTTATACGTATTTGGTTTCAATTAGCGGTCATCAGAAAATATAATGATCAACCACAGAATAAGTTTTAGTTTTATTAGTAGGGGGAGCATATAAATAGTCACAGGAATAGCTAATTCATCTGAAAACTATTTGTGATCACATAAATCGAAACTTTGTGAGACACAAAATGAAAGCAGTTATTTTAGAATCAATTTTTTATGGCTTGAGCGCTACAAAAACTCTACCTTGACACGACACTGTTCTATTGAACGTTGATTGGTTTTCACGGATACCGGAAAGAGGCGGAAATGATTTTATTTTATGTCCGTAAAACCCATTTAAACTTCTTAGTCAACAAAGATGTAAAAAGAAGATAAAATAGGGTATTAGTATTGCTTCTTGTCTTTTTGACTCGTATAGCAAAAACATGTGCTTCGACTGGATGGTGAGCTGCATAAAAGCAAAAAAATAGCAAAAGGGTTTATATAAGATACCGGCACAACCCATCATTGGGGAAATATGAACCTAGACGGTAGAGCTGTGGGTAGTAAAAATGCATTCCATATTCAGCGACCATTGATTGCAGTCGGTTGATTGGATTAGTCATAACAATTACTCACTTACTTATCTGCAAGATGGAAGCCGATACACAAATTCGCATTCAAAAATCCTGAAAAAACCTATCCCAGTTCGAAGTTCAAACCACCTTCCAATTGTCGGTCGGTCTACTTGTTAGGTGCATAAGCTGGTTGCCCTTGCCCAACGAGTAGAACGTCCGTTGGGCATACAGAAGGTGTGTGGTTCGAACCCTACACCAGGACATCTTTTTATGGATTCCTCAAGGTTCAATGGGCGCAGCGGTATTCTAATACGCCTTCCCCAAGGGTTTATCAAGGCTATGTATAATCGTCCCATAATGACGAAGAATCTAACGGCACTACATTTGGGCTGAAGCAGGCGGGAGATCACAGATCATCTATCTAATCTTCGTATTCACGTTTCTTGAACAGCGGTATAGAACTTAATATCATAATATGATGATTTATTAGCTTATTTGTAATGCTGATACCAACTCTGTCAAACATGGTACATCAGTAAGATTTTGTTAAGATATTTACCCACTTTATTCATAACCTTTTATCTGGTAAACATGACACATATTGTTTGAACATTTCATTTTTTCAGTTGAAGGAAACTGTTGAAACAGGTCTTTTATTTTACATATTAAAGTTTCTTATTTGAAGTTTCCAAACTATTTCTAAAACAAGACCAGGTATTTCTGGAACGTGGTTCTTGCAATCTTCTAAAAATGTTCAAACGAAACATAACGGAAGTGTTGTTGAACACATAAACGTTTGCGTCTAACCTCTTCTCGTATTCCTGTTTGTCGTTCGTCGCTTAGTTCTGTGATCGTCCTGTACTTTGGACGTTTGGGTCACTTTTTGACTTCATCTGGTGCTTCCAAATTTCAAAAGCGTTAAAAAACCTGAAGCTTTCAGACTCATAACAAGTGAAGGTAAATTCAAGTTATAAGTGCGTGAGTATTATAGCTTATTTGTTTTTGTTATAAGAGAAAAGATGCTTATTCAGTTGCCAGTGCTATGAAGATATTTTTATAATAACCGTATCTTTATAATGATAACAAACATACTTTTTAAAATTGTTCAATCTTATTATTAATAACAGAAATTGAAAGTCAGACGGTTTGAGTGATGGCGTGGGTTGTAGTTTCAGAAAGGTATTCCTCTATTGTCAAGGGTCGTTGTCTGTCACGTATGTTCTGACGTTCATCTTTGCGGGCGGTGATAAAGTTGTGCCCGCACCGCCGGGATCGCTCTAGTGTGACGCGACAGATAGCAGGGGTGGAATAGCAGGACAAGCCGATGAAGGCATGAAGGGTAGATTACGAGGGTGGATACGTTCAGGTACAGGGTGGTGAGTGGTGGGTAGGGGAACCTGCAGTGGAACTGTGCCTTGTAGAATCTTGTCGATATATGCTAATACCTTGTTAGGGTTGCCAAATGGTCCGTGTGAGAAAAGCAGACATGTCCTGCTGTACCCACCACAAAAAACTTGTGAAGTAGTTGATATACTGTATTTTTTGATAACCTCACACAAAGACAGAAAGCGTATAATGTCTTATGAGTGCTGCGAGAAGTCTATTCACATTCATCTTAAAACGTTGTAGATTGTAATCATCTGGGAATAAATTCCCTGGTAGCTCAATCAACAAAGCCCATTCAACAATTATCCCAAATTCCTCATTAATCTGGACAACATGCTGACCTCGCTGAAATCAGGTCTCTCGGAATGGTAGTCTTCTGTCCGGTTCCATGTATGGTGTCTTTCCAACTATTCTTTGGATATAACAAGAAGGGCGTTGAAGAAAGGATCTACCACATCTACTACCACAAATAAGGCGCGATAGTTGAGAAAACTATCCAACCATTGTCACAGACCATGTGGCAGCCAATGGGCAGCAAGATTGATCAGAAGACTTTCACATATATGTGACGAAGGCCAGAAGATCTCCTGTGGATCCATGGCTTGAGTAAGCCATATTGACGACTGTATATCAGAATACCTTTGCCCAGGTATCTTCCCACATAATTGTATGAGATTTGGGGGTAAAGTTTGAGAACGGATCTTGGAAATGTTGATCTGGGGATAAATGTAAAATGATATTGGAAATCATTAAGTTTTCTATCAATTCAAAAACTGCCAGGCTTCCGAATAATCCAGGAAACGAGTTCTTGTAGGAAAATGGTTTTTGGCACACTACACATCCACCCGAATGAGAGATATCTCAGCGCAAATGTTAACATGTCATTTTTTGTGTGTCTTTTATGAGCAATCGGAAATCATTATACTATAAGCTAATTTGCTAGGCAGTACAATTTTCTTAATCTACTGTACAAATAATGGCGTGGTAAGGTGCATCATCCAGCGACTATCTATTGTCTATTCCACGTAGTAGGGGCCTAAGTAGTTGATTGGTGTGACTTGCTAATTTCGTATGGTGTCTCTTGACTCTTTCATGGATTACTGCTGATATATCTGGATTTTTGAGGTCCCTGTGCAATGTATGGTTGGATACTACATACCATGGTGCATCCGCGATAGTTCGGAGGATTTGTGACTGGGATCTTTGTGTGATGACTGTGTTCGACTTACTGGCGCAACTCCAGAGTTCTATTCCATATGTCCATATTGGTTTTATAACGGTTTTGTAGATGAGCAGCGTATTTTCAATTGAAGTGTGATTTTCGACCAATTGATTTCTTCGATTCTCAGGTCAACTTGCTTTTTTCTTCCCTATTCCAGTCCAGCGAGAAACTTTCTATCGGATGGAGTGTGTAATATACGCGGGAACAGATACTTGCTTCGAAATTAGCCAACTTATTTTTAATTTTTGTAAGAAAACAAAATTTCGTTTCCTGAGTATTTAGAAAGCGCTAATGACGAATTTAGCGACCCTCGGGTGCTTGCCACCCTCTAATTGTACCCTTTTATTAGGGTTAAAAATACGTAGGTATCCAGGTTCTGATTGGTCTGTCGCGAGCGGGCGCCACTTGACGATTTGTGCTTAAAAATCATTAAGAGACATCAAAAGAATGTTTGGAAGAAAAAAATTGTAAGCCCTGGATTTGCCGCCTTCCGGAACATAATTTGTTCCTGAGCATGGGATGCAATGAGTTTGGTTGTATGTTAATACAGACTGCTGACCCTCACAAACGTAGATTATTAAATAAAGCCTTGTTTTGGGTAACAGCGAAACGAAAATTAGGATTTTTATTCGGCTGTAGCGAAAAAGGGTCCAGAGAGAATTTTGTTGGGGCTGAATGGACAAATCCGATTTTGTGAAACGAGTGTACACAATCTGTTAGGTGCTTGTAGACTGTGAGACCAAAAAATAATAATTTAGCAACAGCGTAACTACAAGGCTTTTCATCAGTTCCAGCATTCGTCCAAAAAAGCGTTTTCATATAAAAAAGTAAATGGGTCTTTTTCTGCACTCAAACTGTTCTTCTGAATCTTGTCGTGAAATAGAATTCCCAGTGGGGTAATGATATCGTTTTTTTCCGTTTAAAAATGGAAGTCTCTAAATTAGCCCCATGGCCAACGACAAGGAAAAGATATTCTAGTACAAAAGTCGAGCTAGAGAAAAAACTATACTATAGTAAACAATTAATAATTTTTATAATATCGACTTTATTGTACTATAATTATTATATATACAATTTATAACTATAGCGCAACGGCAAAGTCTGACCTTTGGCCATTCTACATAACCTCATTAAAATAATGTACCTAACCTAACTAAGAACTATACTCAATTATTAGGTGAAAAAATATTTCTCAAATAATAACTCAAAATTATTTTATGTTGAGCAAATTTTAATGTTGGATTCAACGAATTTATCGCCTTTACGGCGATTTGCGTCAGATGAGTCTTGCATTTGGATAGTTAGGGTTTCATGTTTTAAGAACTAACTAGGTAAAGGACAACAACTGAAGTTTAAAAAGTTTCTCCATTTTGGGCCACCTGGTACTAATAATTGGTGGTGAATTATAAAATAATCATCATTCTTATGGACTTTATTGATATTAAAGCATGTACACATATTACGGAATTAGTGGCTCAGATTAAGCTGATTGTGAAGCTGCCTGTTAGAGTTGTAGAATTAGCTGAAGAATTACACAAATTGAATGCCGGTAGTTTAGAACGCTATTACAAACAAAAGTCAGTAATTATCTGATTTATTTTCTGGTCAAAATAGTTTAATAAAAATTGTGAGAAAATGGAGTTATACTTGAATAAAAAATTAAATCTCTATAAAAATGTACAGTGAAACCAAGTATTCAGCAGAAATCAAAGCTCAGCTGCCATAAATCAAAATAAGAGCAGTGGTTTTGTTACAAATTTGAAAAAAGTTTTACTGAGATAGTTTAAAAGAATCAATAACGTTCTATTAAATCACTTTTTCTTGGGCCAAGCATTCACTGGTTTATATGAGACAAAATTAAGCGAATAATTAATTTATCACCTCGTATAATCCAACCATACTCCAAAAATGCATTCTTCATTATTTATTGACAATACTTTTCTATAAGGGTAAGGCTCTTTTTAGAGGGGAGTTTTTTTTAAGATTACCATTTGAACAAAATCTGTTTTTTCAAAATCCCCCTTCCTCCTTAAAATTAACCATCACCACCATGTGACCATGTGAAGCAAAATGTTGATCCAGTTTTTTCTCAGCATTTTGCCTTTCGGCGCCACAGGTGGAAGAGTTATAGCATAACATCAATCCATTCATCATCCTTTAAACAAAACTCCCATCCCTAGAGTGACGAAAACTCAGATTTCGGTGCTGGATCACTTGGGAAATGATGTATCAGTAAAAACTTTATAACTTCTCAACTTACAGCGTTGCTGATAAAAGCTCGTTTTATGTTTAGCAAGCAAGAATACCATTTTTTAACTCGATATAAAGTGATACAATTTTTGTTCCCTCATCGTACACGTTATATAAGAATTATTATACATTCATCAAGCGTGGTTCTTCACTGTGGAAATAAATGAGCCAAGGATATGGATATGATTCTATGTGGCTTTGATTAGAAGTCTATGCTTTTGAAATATCATTGTATTGTACAGTATGACGCAATAATTATGTATGCAAACCACTTGCCAACAGCGACCTGTAGAGGCTTGTGACTCAGTTAGAGAGGCCGGCAAAATATTTTTTATAAGAGCTCGTTATAGAATTGTGTTGTGTATATGATGCATCTAAGAGATTGATCACATATTTCGAGACAGCCTGTGTTTCTGAAGGTTCCAAATTCAGCAATTATACGTTTCTGTCGCTGCCTCCTCCTCAAGGTCAACCATTCTGATGCCAAAATTATTTTAACGATTGCTGTTTTGAGTACATTAAACTCTATTTTATTAATGGAACATTTGAAAACTCTTTTTGTTTGTGGTTTAATATATTTTCTACTGGTCGCTAATTGAAATCACATACGATTGAGTTAATATAAAATTGAAGATAATGATACTGTATAAAATGTGTATGCTAGAAGCCGGTCAAAACATAAAACAGTGCAATCCCAATGCAAGAATACAATGTCAGTATCTCAAAAATCGAAGACTCTACCTTTATAAAGTCTAATCATGATTTCTCAGTAGACTGTAAGCCAGTTTCTTTGAGTATTTTTCAGGATATATCTAATCAATGTTCTCAAAGCCTACAAATGAGCCTGCTGTCAAAGATGTCACTATCATTATAATTTCAAAATTAAAATTTCCATATTTTGCACTTTGATGAAGGAGGCTGAAGAAGCTGAAACGTTAAAAAAGGTATGTGGACTTAATTAGCCATTTTAGATTTCGATGCATAGCATCCACTGCAAAAGTCATAGACTGCCGGCTATTGATCCTGGTATGATTCTAAATATCCTTCCAGGGAGTATTTTTATCCTCACATTTCCTTCTTCCTTCTAAGTTGTGTACATAACAAATGAATCTCTTAAGCGATGACGCGTCAAAACGGTACCTTGCAGCAAAGTTAATGTGCTGTGCAAAAATTGATATATTGCCGAATGAACCGGGGTATCTCTATCAAAAAGCCGATGCCAGCAAAAGTTTCCCCAGGAAGCAAATGCACTTGGCATGATATTTTTATAGGGGTGCGAAAATGCGAGTGTCTTTGGAAGTTTCACGATTCGTCGAAGGAAATAGTAATCAATGCTGTTCGGTAGTTGCGTGATAATGAAAGAAATTCGAATTAACATACAGTGAGCGATACACCTTTGCTTGAAATGAAGGTCATACAGAGACAGAGAGCCATTAGTGGTGTTGTCAGAAATTCAAGGGGATGGCTTCCATTGCTAGCGATGGCAACGTGTATAGCAGACCTAGCATGGGGAGCAAACTTATAATGATCCATAACATTGATAGACCGCATTCAAACCGAGTCAGCAGCGCTTACAAATCACTTGGATATAAAGACAGTTTGGATATCCTGCTCCAGAAGAGCTGTGAGAGAATAAATGCTCATCAGCACTATAAACTTTCAGTATCAGGCAATGTACACCTCTGCAGTTTATCTGCAGTTTTGAGCGGTTGTTTCTGTTTCAGTCATTCTTAAAATCACTTTACCCAAAAATTTCCAATTATTTATATAACCCCTTTTATGGTTAAACACAGGAAGTATATGGAGAGTGACATTAATTTGGGGCAGTGAAACTCCTTGTTAAGCCTTAGTCTGTTTTTATAGTCACTACATGTCCCAAAGGATGCTCAGGTTTTTTGGAGGAATGCAAAAGCTTACTATTGCTGATGTGGTTTGTCAACACTCCTAAATAAAAATCGGAGACTCCGAGTTTAAATCCTGGTTTATCCAAGGTAATTCTGTCATTTATGCTGTATGCAGATTGATGACAATGAACTCGATAATTTTTTGGTAAGATGGCATCAAGAATTGCGAAACTGGAAGAACTCGTTTCAAGGTAGATAAAGTAAATGGAAACTGCATAAAACTTCGGAAGTAAAATGCCTTGCCTATCCTTACTGTTCCTAACTGTTTTTGTAGTCACCAAATGTCCCTTGAGGTTCCTTAAGGGTTTGGTAGGTATTGGTTTGCAAAAGTTCACTACTGCTAATGTCGTCTATCTGGGACATTCCCAAGCTCATTTATACTGTAGGCCACTCATTTAAAACAATTAATTTTGGCATTTTTGGGTCAGGAAGCATCAAGAATTCCGGAAACAAGAACAACCCGTGTCAAAGTAGATACTGGCAAGTAAATGAAAAGTGACATAAAATTCGGGGATGTAAAACTCATTGATGATCCTTAGTACTGTTTTTATAGTCACTATTCGTCCCTTGAGGGTCCCTCAGTCACGAAGCCCTTGAAGACTCCGTAAGAAGTTCAAAATTGAAAGGTAAGAGTTGATAATTCCTATGAACGAACCCTGTCTGCGTCCTCAAGGCTTACTCAATAGTCGCCGACTATGAACTGCAATCTCTCTATAAGGGACAAGGCTTCTACGTTATCAAGGGTCGATTATGAATATGGCCCTTAAATTATTTGCGCTGTTGATAAAATACACGCACCAAGTTATTTAGCCAAGTATAGCGTGACCGGAATCTGAAGTTCCCATTTATATTTTTATGTTTACCATAATTTGAAAGTAAAATTTCAGCACCTCTTTAAGAAATCCTTTACTTTCCATTTCATTGCTTTTCTAATATGTGGCAGGTCACGTACAGATCCTGACAGATTGAGGAACTACGTGCAAAAACAAAAAAGCTAAGACTTTGCAGGTCTGTTACCGAGTATAAACCGTAATAAACCGTTTGCCCGAGAAAAAATGGAGTCAAGTAGATTGTCTCAGTAATTATAATGCATTCATGATTTTCTGTAGTGGGCACAGATATCGCATTCTGCCAGATAAAATATCGTTCTTCTACAAAAAATGTCATTAACTACTCCCGAAAATGATCAGAAAATTTATTATATTTCCAGATCGTACATACAAGCCAAATGTGTGAATAATCATCGATCTCTAACAAGTTTAAAGGAGTATCGGGGACAAATATTTATATATAATAAAATGCCTTTCATCAACGAGAAAAACAATTGAAATTTATCAATTAACTTTTATACACAAAAAATTTTATCAAAAAATGGTCCAGCGACTCGAAAAAACTGGCAAAGTTTCATCTAGATTGAAATGGTATTTTCCGAATTCGAGGATTACCAGACAGACTCTAGACGACAGACAGACATACGGACAAAAATAAATGATTTGATTCTTCGTAATGCATGTCATGAGACATCAATAAAACGTAATATTTCGAATTCGAAATTTTTCGCGATAACATAACCATCCTGCTTATTGTTGTGGGAAGTAAGATGAAGATATCACAAAATTAGCACGACTATCTGGTTTCAAGCCAGCGATTAGCCTACGCCACTGGCTTCTGAAACCGTAGACATTATGAAAATTCCCGTTTTCGCTGTTCCAAGATTGGATTCCGCCGATGAATTACCCGGAGATGGGACGACCAAACAATTAATTTTTCATGACATCAAAGTGTAATTAAACACACACAGAGAGGCAGAAGCTGTAATTAAATTTTAATAGATTTTTTTGCAAGGCGGAAAATATCCCATCCGACCGTTCTACACTAATGGAAGCAATCATCGGAGAATATGTCAACTTTGGTTTATGTCGCGGTATAATATGACGGGGCTTCATGCAATAGTGGTCGTAGAGACTTTATGCATATTGGATATTAGTGGTCGTTGCGATAACTAGCATACAGTTTATCGCAATACGAGGGTCACGCCGAAAGTTTTTAGATATTCCTAATCTATACAAGTTTAAACAAATTTGAGCACGCAGCTATTTTGTCTAAAGCTGTGTGAGGCAACAGTGTGACACCCTGTTCAGCGGCGCTGTGTTAAGTTTCGGGATCATAATGATATAACCATGTTTCCTCTGCGGTTACGATAGCTACTAAAATTGTTTTTACTGTGCCCATTATCAAATTTTTCAAACATAAACTTAGCCCAATCAACTCTTGCAGATTTTTGCTCACTGATCAACAAATGTGGCACCCATCTGGAACACCGCTTCTTTAGGCGAAGGTGATCATGAATGATTGTTCGGACCGCTGCCGATCCAATCCCCAGATAAGCCTCAATCTCGGTGTAGGTTATATGTCGATATTTTTTTTAACCAGATGTTGCACAGCTTCTACAGTTTCCGGAGTAACAGCAGTGGGCAGTCGACCTGTGCGAGGTTTATCATCGAGAGAAACCCGGCCCCTTTTAAACTCAGCAAACCAATTGAAAACTGTAGCCCTAGAAGGGCTAGATCCCCCAAGGCAACACACTTTCGTGACATTCCGCTTGTTTTAGTCCCTTTTTATAGTGATACAAAATCATGGCTCGAAAATCGCGACTTACAACTTCAGACAAAATAGCTGCGTGCTCAAACTTGTTTAAACTTTTATGGATTAGGAATATCTAAGGATTTTCAGCGTTACCCTCGTATAGGTAGATATGGTATACTTGAATGAAAGCAAATATTATTGGTTTGAGAATTTATTTTCATGTGTGTACGTAAGACTACTAAAATATCTTTACTAACGTTTTTTCACCTCTTTCTTGCAGCTGAGGATAATTATTGAGGAAGTTGGTCCAATAGTCAAATACAGCGTCTTTTTTACTGCTACAACGTTGCCATTTTAACAAACAAATTTACGTATTGTTCCTAAATTCTTCTCCCCCGAATGTAATTCTTCATCTCAAGATTTTGGCTCTGCAAGACAAAATGAAGGCTGGATTTTTTGTAAAATTATCTCACGGGACCAAGCTTCCTTGTAGCAATGAAATTCAAACCCTTTCGAGTGTCAAAAACTGGTATTTAGCTGTCGCACCACTTCAATAATTACCTGTCAAAAATTTGTATTTGTTGAATTTATTTTGATCTGCGGAAAACCGTAATTTAATGGTCATAATATGTATGCTCAATTTTGTATATGAAACTCACTTTTGTATGAATCTCTAGTATCTCAAAAAACATACATATTCCCTTCAGACAATATCTGGCTACTAGGCTAACTACGTATATGGAAAAGGTATTTTCATAGAAAATTCCGTGAAATTAAAAAGTTCTGCACGAGAATCAAGTAGTAATTAGTGTAGTCTGGAACTTTTTCCATTTTCTGATATTCGAGACCTCGCTTGATGCTTCGGATTACAAATTAAATTCTGATTAAGGATAATTTTAGCCCGCTAGAATTAATACTCCCAATTAAACTCCGTTATGGAAAAAGCTCAGGCGATTATCTTTGTGTGATAGAATGTAATTGAGAGAACTGTATTAAAAAACATTTTTTTTTCAATATATGAAATATTTTCCACATCAATGATTTTTTTTGGATCATCTAGTGATTCATGCGTTTTTAATTTATCTTTCAGGGAAACCAGGATAAGTCATGTAATTATTTATTTGATAACACCAGGATTATTGGATCAGAAGGAAACGATGAATAGCCATTTTGTGAGAGGTTATATCGAAAAAAACATAACGACAAAAATAAAATGTCAAACATTCCAATAACATGGACATTAATTAATTAATTGTCATCAGAATAACAATTGAGAATCATTAATTGTCATATAAGAATGGGAATGTAGAATTCGACAATGGCACAAAGTCTCTTGGTATTTGGCATCTAAGAATAACACTATAAGAACACATGAGGGAAATACTGGTGGTCCATCTGTAGGTTTAAAAATGTTGTTTGAACTTTTTCTTATAACACACCCGTTCTCTTCAGATTGAACTTACAGTTTTGGAGTAAGAGAAAAAATATCCAGTGCGTGCGTGATTTGGAGTGGGATGAACGAGAATGTACTTTACAAAAGTCCACCTCAGCAGCTGAACGCATCAGAATGGAATGCTGGAGACACGAGTTCGAGTGTCGTCCGCATCAGTCATTTTCTTGGATTTTTAACACTTCAATTGCGTCTTTTCTCTGCGTTTACAGAATTTACCTACTTGTCTTCTACCCGTTTTTTTGTTACATCGTTCACGAATACCCATGATGCGTTGTCACTGATTGGTTTCTATCAATCAATCCAACTAAACAATTGGACAGAAGTAAATTCGAAAGGATATTTACCAGAAATGAGGAGAAATTCTATTCAATTTGCTTGCACGTCGACACAGCCCCTCGGAAGTGAATACAAATTGTCTATTTTGCATTTTAACGTTTTTGCGCCGTGCTAGGTTAATTTTAATATTTGCTGTAAGTTGGAAGACGTAAAACAGATGGCATACAATATTATTTGTTGCCTTGTTCGCTTGGTTCTTTATAGCAGCTACATAAAATATACATACTGTTACTACTGTTATACAGGTAGACTGTTAGAGAAATGCATGGTTGTGACTTAACGTACACGCTAATTAGTGCAGGTCACCAGCTCATGGTACAGAGCATAATTTGAAGTTATGGAAATGGAACTTGGATATCAATCTCACCCATGACGAAGATACTTTCATATAATCTTTAAAGAAATACCTTCTGGTAAATTTTGGACGAAAACGAATGTGTATATATGTATACAGAGAATTACAACATTCCAGTGATAGGATGCCGATAAGTCAATTTCCTCAATCTGCAGAATCTGGTGACATTGGTTTGTCCATGAGATAAGATGTTTCACCACCTGCGACGAACCAAGTAACATAGGGTATTAATATATGGCGACTTGTTGCCATAAACGGCAACACTGCGTAAGTCCCGTCACTCTCTCCTTCCTCCTTTCCTCTCACCATCATACGCGGAGCCAAGCTGGTCTTGGCACAGCTGCGGCATCGTTTCAGCCAACAGTGTTGCCAGATATCTTTACCTGTAGCCTTTTTGGATTCTTAAAGGAAGTTATTGGCTACAGAAATAGTATTTTGTTAAACATATACAAAAACATATCTGTATTCTAGCATTTCGTAATAAGGTAAGGTTTGCAAATATCTTTTCCTGGAAACAGTTACAAATTCTGATAAGTCAGTTTCCTTAGTCTTCCTTTGAGAATATGACGTTGGTGTTGCTGGTTTACCCATAAGATAAGACGTTTCACCCACCTGCGATGGACCAAGCAACATAGGGTATTAAAATTGTGACTTTTTACTCTGAATGATCCCACCACTCTCTTCCTTCCACCTTCCCTCTCATTCTCCCTCGCAGCTTCATACGATGATAATTATCATTGTCGTGTTATTTCTTCCCATATATTGTATACAACGTGTATATTTATTATACACTTCGATGGATACTAGAATTATTTAACTACTCAAAAATTCAAAACTAAGCTTTTCTTGAATGTCGCCGCTACACTCCAATAAACACATAAAGTCGTTATTTTGACGACTTGTCGCCCTAAATAGCAACACTGCGTAACTCCCACCACTTTCTCCATAGCATATTTCTTCTCATTCTCCCTCTCATGTTCATACGCTGAGCCGCGCTGATCTTGGCTCACCTGCGAAACTGCTACAGCCAAACAGTGTTGCCAGATATTTTTATCTGTAGGCTTTTTGGCTCCATAAAGCAAGCTATTGGTAAGGATATATGAAAACATATCATATGGAATATAATATGAACCAGACGTTTTCATCATATTTTTTAGGTAGAGCCTTAGGTCTTTAGTACAACAATGAACAATGGGTTCAGGCCTTTCATAGTAGTTTATACAGCTTCTCCTGAAAGCAATAGGAAATGCCAATAAGTTAGTTTCCTTAATCTTGCCTGGAGATTCTGAATTTGGTGTTGCTGGTTTGCCCATAAGATAAGACGTTCCACCCCTTGCGACGAACCAAGCAACACAGGGTATTAACATAGATCTGTGTACTCAACCTCATCTGGGAGGATTGCGGTGGGAGACGTTACGCCTCTGCAGACTGTTTATACAAAAACAGAGCAGCGCCACTTGGACCGTCTGCGTCTTGTAACCGTAACGAGACACTTATTAATGCAACTTGTGTGTGTGTATGTACCGCGGGGCTTATGCAACTTATCTTTGCAACTAAACATGTAGCTCAGAATAGGGAAACTAATTTATAATTCCATTCGGCTGTGTTTGGTCCCAAATGGCCGGGGGTGTTAGCAACGTTCGTCTCGGCTCTACTCCGCCGTGCTGCCAGGCCGCACCGTCTACGTCTTATTCCAATTCAGAAATCCTGTGATAAATCGTCGCGCCAGGATGCATCTTGGCACCGGCAGGGCCGACTCGAGCTGGGAGCTGTAAATAATTCTATGAATAGTTGAGGGGAGTTTTCACAGGTACGGAGTTTAAAGGGCGGAGATGGATGAGATCAGTGGCGACTCGTACGTGTATTAGGTGGTCGCGCTAGAAGCTGCAACCTGGTTTATAATACTTCACTTTGAATTCTCTGCTCTCCACTACACATAATACCTGCTTGTTAGGGATTTGATTTTGGAAGATACTAATGGGCAGCGCCATTCTGCGCGACGTGTGAGGATAAATGTTGATTTCAATTTGAGACTTTTCCTTTCTGAAAAGTTCCATTTTTATAGTCTTATAATGAATATCAGTGGCTTGTCACGGAACAGAGAAAAAAAAGATAGACACATTTTGGAAAGTTTAAACGACGACGCAAAGGCACACCTACACACTGTAAACAATTAAGCAAGCCGAACAGAAATGCAGTTGTCAGAGTCGCACGCTAGAAATCTCGATCGATCGACATCACCTCGATGCCGACTGTCGAGCCAGAACCGCTTTGGCTCAAGACGCATGATATAATTCGGCTTCTCATTCTCTTCCTCAGCTACATAGGCGGAGCCAAATTGATAATCGCACCACCGCGGCATCGCTCCAGCCAAACACTGTTGCCAAATATATTTAATTGTAGCCTATTTGGCATCTTCATGGGAGTTATTGGCTATAGGAAAATCAGTTTAGCTATTTTACATCGGAAAACATTATTATTTTGAAATGCTTCAACTAGGCGGTTTTATATTTTCTATTCTCCTATATGCAGTCATTGTCAGTGTCAATTATAATTTCAAAGTTTCATGTTTTATGTTTTGTACTAAAGGCGGCCGTTGTAGTCAAAATGTCAGTAAGTATTCCTGGTCAATCGTATGTGGTTCTAATTATAAAGCATTAGATAATATAATGAAGCAAAATAAGGGTCTTGGTAGTGTTATAGAGTAAAATAAATATCAGGCTATTGGCATAAATTAAATTTGAACCTAGTTGCTCCAATAATTGGATTTTACTGTATATATAGAAAACAAAACAGTTCTCATTGCAACTGCTGATAAAAGTGTCAAACGAAATCATCGCGATTAGAGAACTGCTCTTGAAATAAGGCTCGCTCAAACGTATACCAAAACCATTTAAGCTTCAATGACATGGATCGACCAACAAGTATCGATTCCGTAAAATATTATGAATGTCGTAGGAATTTCACTGCTCGATTGCGAGATAGGTTTGAGAGCCTGTCGAATGAAAGCGTATTATAATTTAATTAGCAAACTTGGAGGAACAAGATATCTAACTGACCGAGCAGGATCAGGATCATAGTCACCAAACCTCATAAAATCCTAAGTATCTACATTTTAAATGATAATGATAAATGTTTCCAATAATAAAAACATGAACAGTTATAATTCGATTTGCTTGACCCCACCTTTCCTTAAAACGGTTTTTCATAATTTCCAGAATATACAGATTAATGACACATTATGGAATGACAAAGATCCAGACATTTTTTTGTAGCTCATGGGAATTGAACCCGTAGCTCCAGAATTCCCTGCTGACATCGTAGCCGCTTGGCCACCGCACTGCGTAATGCCAGTGAATAACACTCACCATTTAATATTGAATATTATTATATCCTATTCCTATTATATATTCTATTTCATTTTGATTATAAACCTCATCAGGAGGCTGATGATAGTTACGTGGAAGTAATCGTCAATAATCGGCAAACAGTTTATCAGAAACCTTTCAGCAAATAAAAAGGCGACCGCTCCTTAGTAACACGAAATATCAGAGCATCCATCTAAAACGAATCGATTCTGACCTCATTTAGCATCCCATCGAAAAAATAATTGTTTCCGCCCTTCAGTCACACCGCTCGCTAAAAGATGCATGCAAATTTATTCGAGGGAAGACGCCAATATTTGCAATATTCTCGGAGCATCTGTCTTAATTAATGCTTGTAGCACTAACATTTTTAAACTGTTAACATCATATCTTTGTAACAAAACTACTTCCGAAATAGGAAACTAATTTTGATCAAACAGAGTGACTTAAAAAAAATAATATATACCCCCCACGTAATATCAGTTTAGAAATAACAATTTGAATGAAACTTTGGAACCAACTGTTGATAGAATGGAATTTGAAAAATAATAAAAAACTAAATCTTCTCTAAATTCAAGAATAATAAAATAATTATTAGTAAATGATTTCCAATATTTCAAGTTTTAGTTCAAGTGGATCAAAAGCTCTAAAATTCGATCGCAATCTGTAATAAAGTGATACAGATGCACGTGGATTACAGAGTTAACTCATTTGACGTCATTATTCGACACTATTCAGTTGAAATGTAATCTGTAGTAAAAGCCACTAAAACAAAACAAATAAGCCCCTTAAAGCAAAAAAAAAATGTTTTGTATTGTGTGCTATATCTCGCAATATCCCTGAATTGTTCATATTGGTTATCACCTTACAAAATTATTGTACATTTAGCTATCATCGTGCCAGCACATCCATCGTACAAAAACAATAATTATTGATTGCATGGCAATGCTGTTTCCTCTTTGGTCTCACAATTTTTTTTTAAATTTATCAGGAGCCTTGGAAATGTCATTTTTGACTATATCCCCGCCGCCACTGACCCTCTTTTCAGATATCATAAGCTATTTCATCGCATTAAGAAATTCAGTTTCCGAGTTATAGAGGAGTTAAGGACTACTGGACTGGACTGGAGTACAGACAGGCAAACAGACAGACAGACCGACGGAAATGAGTTAGATGATTTTTGTGATGTATATATCCTGAAAAAATATATCAAATTCGGAGTTCTTTGCGATTTAAATACTTGCTCACCAATTTACGTGATAAGAAAAACTGTATTATACACTGATAAAGTTATTAATTATTGTTTCGTAACTTGTAAGGAATTGAAATTTTCATTACCAGTTGTGCAAGCGTTCCGAAAGCGTCCTCAACCAAATGAGATCACAGTCTATTGAGGAATCATAAGTATGATCATCATTCATAGAAGGGTCAATGAGTTTGCCTCTATAATGTATCTATAATGATCATTGTATTTCTAATTCCCCAGTAGACTGTAAACTGATTTGATTGACTAATCTCATATCTCTATATTTTGAAACGTAAATAAAATATTAATAATTCATCGACTAGGCTGAACTGCGACGGCGGCGTAAGACGATTGTTGCTAGGGAGTATGACAGGGTAAGTTCCTCAATTTCCGCACTTCATGTAGACATCACCTCCCCCCAAAAAGAGCCGGAAGAGCAAATAAAACCTTTCACACACCTCTCTACTGAAACCATTTCCCATTCTTCTGAACACTCACCTTTTCCAAAAAATCTGAAGAGCTAAATAAAATCTCTACCCAACCCTTATACTTTTGCTTAATTTGTTCATTGCGTCGCGTCCATCGGAAAGGTCTATATTTGTTTTTTTTTGGAAGCTCATTATCCTTGCTAAATGATCGAGTGGTCGTAAAATTAACGCTTTCTACCAGTCCTAAGGTCTCAGCGGACCCCTGCCACTACTAACGAATGACCCTTTTTACGTACCGCGTCCATATCAACCGAACTTTTTGTACGACCACCATCGCTGAAATGAGTAATTTCGTGGTTACCAAATCCCACTGTTCCAGAGCTCGATGCCGCAATATTATAGCCTGGACATTTCAACCTTGGTATGTTCACAGAAAAGTGAATGCTCTAGATGGGATGGGAATAGTGCGTGGTTCATAATTTTTGAATCTTAACCGTACTTTCATATCAATAGAGATTCTTGCATCTGATTGGGCTTAATAAAAAACTAACTGTATTATGACAGTAAAGGTCGTCAGAGAATGATTAATGATTGAAATATATCAAAAGTATTATCACAATACAAATAGTAAATAAATCATAGTAAAAAAATGGTTTAATAGCAAATCGCCCTGAAACGTAAAAAATCTACCTTTAGCAGATAGCTATCAATGGACAATTTATACCAGTTGATATCAAACATCCAAATCTTTCTGTGAATCATATTATTTCTATTTAAAGTTTATTAAAAATTATTTAATTATATTGAGTTAGTGGAATTTCTACCGCTGCTGAAAAAAATCTTATTTAGTTAAACATATTTTTTCTTTTTAGTCTGGTTTCCTATTAAATCCTGTTATCTGCCTTTTAAATAAAATTCATTAATCATCTTTAAATTTTTACTTAAATGTAATAGTTACCAAAAAAACTGACCGCAGAACCCAGTCCATTTGGGAAATTAAATCTTTTAAAAAAAATATAATGATTGATTCATAATCTGAAAACAAAACGTAAAATAGCTTTCAAATTATTGTTCTCTGATTGGTCCTTGGAATAGGTGTGTATTATTTTCAATTAATCAGGTGTCTTAACGTCGGTGAAAATTACACTGAAAGAGTCCGTTAAAAGCTAATAAAACCATGTTTTTGCCTATAGTATGCAAAAAATTGAATTAATCATATTATTTACAGTAAAATTGTTGTAATGTCATAAAACACCTACAAAATAGTTATTGATAGATCACTGTATAATAATTATTTGGGAAGCAAAGATTATAAACTACAGTATGTGTCAGATTTGTATGAATATTCCTTGAAATATGTTAAAAATGTTTCCGAACATAGCGCGATAAGGATGATATTCATTCGATCGGAACGAAGCAAATATCCAGGAAAGCATGTGGAATGCAGGGAAGTTTTTTTGCATATTTAAAACACTTTCCCCAGAAATCTGAGATGTACAGATTATAGCTTATAAGCTCTTCTTTAAGAGACAGAAACCCCTATGAGAATTCTCGCCTTTATCCTGTTTATAGTACTTGCAATGAACTATCCTTATTCCGCAAACTGACATTAATATTATAAATTAACAGTGCTGTATTTTTTTTAAACGAATGATTCGATTCTGTCAAATCTATGAAAAATATAATAATTTTCAGTCGAACAGAGAGAATTCTCAGTATGCCTTTCTTTTGGCGCCACCTCTAGTTTAAGACAGCGTAAATCAAAGATATTGTTACTATCAAAAAAACAGAAAAACAAATGAAATATTTTAACATCAACCATTTTACAATAAACGATGGTAAAAATTTCTTATTTATTATACGGTTCTAGTTCATGCAAAATATAAATTGAAATCAGATGATAAATCATCGGCATTTAAAAAAAAATTAAAAATTAAGTCTCGTAGATTCATTCGGTATTTCCTAAACTGGAATGGTCGTCGCGTATGCCCAAATTAGACCTAGTTGTTTTTTGCATTTGTTTGCGAGTCTGTGTTTGAGCGAACTCATTGGAAGGCATCTAGTTGTATGGAAGGCTAACAAGATGTGACATACGTCTTGTTAGTCTTTGTAATGGTGATCATGGTTGTTGAAACTCACTGCAGTACGTACTATTATGCTTAAGTGTTACACACGAACACAACATTTTATTTATCTTCCCGAAAGCAGAACCACAGGAAGTCCAAACCCAAGGTTGTCCTGATCCGTCCGTCCTGAATTCCTGTACTATTGTTAGTCCTTTACAAGAGCACAGCATCAGAGGCTTAAAGCTCTCCAGAACATCGAGATTTACAGTTGTGATGTATCGCAATTTTATACTCTGTATTGTTCTCTAATGGCGATCCAATGCTTTGTTCTACGAATGGGTTTTTTATACGGTCACAGTGTTGTCAGTTCATATGGAGACAGATTTGGCACCGATTAAAACTGTGATTTATTCCACAAACCTTAAAATCACCCGATGGAGGGATCGGTTGAGCAGATATTGAATTAGTTCGACGGAGGAATGTGTCAGTAAAGGAAGTCAGATATCTTTACTATCACAAGAACATTGACCCTGTGACTTTAGTTACGAATAACACACGTTGCTAGAAATTCGAAAAAATTGGTTTTTATGGGAGTGTACCTATTATTAGCATTTGGATTGAATGAAAGATCAAGCTCAATTGGTATAGTGTCTGTCGGGAAACAGCAAATGCGTGGTTTAAATTCATCCAAGGGTGTATGCTCTCTACGATGTATCAGACCTGCTATAGACATGAATGTTACATCTTCAGCCTAGACTCGTTGACTTGTTGACATCTGTTGCCGCTTCAAAGCAGTTCAGGTGTAAGGACCTTAGACTTCGTACCTAAGTTGATAATGGGCGTCCTCATAGAGAGCGACACTTGGAGGGGTTATAAATACAGATATTCCAATTCACGTCCCTTGAATGTATTGACAACCTTTTTTGCCCTACCTATGCATCTCAGAACTTCTGTATTTGTTACTCCATCCATCCACTATATTCTGAGAATCCTCCTATATACCCACACAAATGATTCAATCTTTTCAAGAATTGCAGAATGTACAGTCTGTGGCTTAGCTCCACAAAGCAGTGTTGAGAAAACCTGAACCTTCTTGACTCAATCCAGAAAAGCGCAATAAGCCTAGAGGACACGCCTGGCCTTACAAACGATCTCTATGGTCTGGAATATCGAAAAAAACGAATACATTCTTAATATGAAAATTCGAGCATGGTGCAGACATTCACTGAGCTCTTTCGCATAACAACACAGAGAGTCTTCCATACGAAGAACATTAGATAAGCCCATTGGGCGCAGCCTCACAAGGTCAAACCTCTAACACCTCGAGCGACCCTCTTTCAGAAGTCATTCTTCTGGGAGGTTGTTCTACCAAAGTTGCGGTTTACAGCGGTTTTGTGAGAGGTTATCTATGAAAATCGTGTTTATCTGTGAATAAACCACACGCCTACACTGCGTAATTGCATCGGAGAAAACTAATGCAATGCATCCGTCTCACCGTCAGAATCACCATTGTTTTTCCGGGCACCGTCCGGCAACAACATTGTTTATTGAGGTATAAATTCAACCGCAAGTGACAAGGATGACAGCTTATAAATCAACCGCGAACGGTTGCCGGCAAATGAAACGTTTGTTTCCTTCGTCATAGCCGACTGGATCGTCGTTTTGTTCCTCGATGTCCGTCCGTCAGTCCTCTGGAACTCGCCGACACTTTTGTTGTTATTTTTGTATGTCCGGGCTAAAAACGGACAGACCGGAATCAAGCGTGGGACGAATCCAAAAAGTTATTAGAGTGACTGATGAAATACTGTGGACCCGTCAGTGGAACGCGTAAGGGTTTTTTTCCCACTATTAAGACAGCAAACCAACTATATCTATAAATAGAGTTCAGAATAACGCACAGAAGACACATTGACAGATAGATACGGCTGGATTGGGGTTTCTAGCAGAAAATCTCACTCAAAATGCACCTTTATCAAGTTTTGTCGTCTATTTTTTTTGCCTACGTCCGCTTATATGTCTGAAAATCGGCTAAATTTCAAACCATTCATTAAATCTTTACTAGCAAGTCGCTTGAAAAAACTCCAGCTCTTACCGATAATGTCTTTATAAATTCTGTAAAGTAATCTAGGTACGTTGTCAGTTAGGCTTCGCCTTCAAGGCCATATAGGTATAAAAAGCTATGACTAAGATGCTACTACTTGTAAGGGATCAACCGTTCTTAGAGAACACTTACTATTCCGTGTCTGTCAAGAAAGGCTATGTTTCCCACCGACTAAGTTCAGTCCTTTTTTTTCTATGCTATTTGTTCCTACTGCCTGGTACTTCTTCCTACTCCATGACAGTGGACACTAATACAGCTGTCTTACTTAGCAATTGCTTTGCTCTGCCTCAGTGTATCCAATCAGTGGCTCTTCACATTCATTTGTTGCATAAAGACATCTCTAGGCATTGGTAAGCATACTTTAAATATGAGACAATTAAAACTCATGTTTCTGGTCACCTCCATATCACCTCCATATTCAGGACGATGTTGCCTTTGGGGTTCACCTTTACTCTCTGAAATACCTGATCTTGACGTGAGCTTTGTCTTTCTTCTGATGATGATTTTAACGTGATGTTCACCTCTACTTTATGATGATCATTCTACCGTAGGGTTCACCTATCTCCAGGAGCACCACCTCTGAGCTGAGATAAGAATTTGTAATTTTTAACGCCTTTATTTGTACTCCAAAATTTGTAACCAATACCCCCCTTCTTCCCATGCAATTCTTCCTGACTCTTAACCGAAGCTAGCACACCATCAGGGGATGAAATAGGAAGGGGTTATATACTAACACGTACTAATACACATTAATAGCCAGTAACCCAAAAGGGTTGATTTCAAATCTTATCAATTCTCAAACACTTAACTGCAAGATGAAAATAACTTAATTCTGCGTGAACTATTAACAAGAAACTCAAGTCTATCAACTCCCCTTTTCTTTATCATCCCCAGCATAAGCCACAAAGTTTCAATGAGCCTTATGGTTTCTGTAAATACCTCGAGTCGCGTGTATACTCAAGATATTAAACTTCATGGAATCCAGTTGATTTATGCACTCCTAAATTGCTCGGTAAACGCAAAGAGAAAGGGGACAGGATCATTCTTGAATATGGTAGCGGCTTCTAATGTATTACGTTAACGGAATTCCCAAGATGCGAAACATGGCGAGAAAATTATCTACATTCAAAGTGAAGGGGCTCTAAAAAGGCCCTGGGCTGAATTTCATCCGGCTTTAACTTGAGATTCAGAAATGAAATGGAGACGATATTCACTGAAGTGTTTCATTGTGGTCTCCTTGGATTTTTTTTCATAGATAGCCTGTCTCAAAGGAGAAAAGCCTATCGCACATATTGACATTAAAATGCTGTAAATTGTAACAATCGGGGAACACACTCCCTAGGAGCCCATTTAACTATGCTGAGATTATCCAGAAGAATTACTTTGAGAAGAGACTCGCTCGAGGTGTTGGAGGTGTTGGAGGTTCGACCTGTATTTGGGTATTTTTGATAATATAAGATTTAGCATGGTATAATGTGTGCATATAACAGAATTTCAGGTATAAATTGGACAAAGGGAATAACGGAAGGTTGCAATATTTGGACAAAGAGAAAGCAGATGAAAAAGACGCATTTCCTGATTGAGCAATTTAAGACAGTGGTACAGAGGCAATTCTGTTGAGTTGTTCAGGAGCACAGTATTGAAGATAAAATTAGCTGTGGACTTTCTGAAGGGAAATGGCCCTTAGAGAAGAAGATTCAATCACTTTGATGTCTCCGTTGATCTGTATAACATGTTGTTTCCGGCAATGTACGCTATGTAGTTTGACTGTTACCATGCAATAAATAAGGTCACTATCATCTGGGACGCTGTAGATTGGATTAGATATCATGTCCACAGTTCGTTGGGTACAGTAAGAGGATCGTTGGAAATACATCGGAAGCATATATTCTCAATATAATTGTTGTGCATCACTTACCGAGAACTCCTAATCTAAAGTTCAATGTAACCACGATAACGTGTCCGTAAGACGCCAAAACGCTGCCATCGTAGGGGTGACCAGCTCCCCATTCGAAACTCTCCCCATGGACAAACACCATCACTGCGTACGGTGCTTCCAAACCACGATTACCTGCAACAAATTCGTGCAATAAGTACTAAAGTATATTATTCCTTACATCAAAGCATCTGAGGATGTCGAGAAATGTAGAAATGAATGTTTCGTTTCTGATATCGGAGAGCCTAAGAGCACACTTTTCCAATTAAAAGTATACTCTTAGGCTTTGGACTACCTGTATCTGGTTCGAATGATATCGTTAATTATAGCTATATATGACTACCGGGCAAACTATACTAACGTTTCGGCTGTTATATAATCAAACACTGGGTGGTACTCTTAAATTCTGTGTTGCCAGATTGTGCAAAAGTGGCAGAATTCGGAGAACTACGGTTTGCGACGTCACAATAAAAAAATTGAAATTAGACTGATTTCATAAAAATATAGGTTTTAATTTTTTCTTGCATTTTAACCAGGAAACGCCTTTTCTGAATGACGATCAACTTCCTCATTCTCATTTAATTGTACAGTTTGTTTAATAAACGAAATTGAAGATGTACTGGAAGCTACAATTCAAATTAGGTCATTCGTGTCACGGCGCACTCGCTCAAGAGCAAATTAAGCGATACTAGACAATCACCATTGTTCACCAACCTCCCAAAAGATCAGCTAATTCATCACTGCCCTGAATGTACGTTGTATTTCAAGGGGAGTCAAGTTCCGTTGCTCCAATCTGATGAAAAAGCGTTGACTCAATTCAACCGACTAAATTAGCTGCAAAACAATAAAGCCTGACATCCTGAAATATTCACAACTTCATTACGACCGCCTAGAATGGAGCTCGCATTGGCGGAGTCTGGATATGGTCGAGGGTGTAATTAATGTGAGAGACAAAGTGAGAGTATGGAATTCTAATGATACTCAACCTCATACTTGAATTGTAGCGGGAGAATCAGCAGGCTCTTACAGAGCTGACTCTCGCCCAACTTAAAGCCCACATCATTACTGCTAGAGCAAAGGCTATGCATTTGCTACAAACATCTAGGAGAGCATGTCCTGTATAAGCAGTTAACCCCGTCTTTCCTAAGGGGCTAGTGGGTTGAAGTTAGAGACTGGGGGCTTCATAACGGATTGCCAGGATGATGTCTTCAACAACTTGGTATGCCGTAGTAGGGTTACGGGTACCCGATATCAGCTGTAGAACATGTAGGCAGGCACCAGTGATGGTTATGTATCTCTAATCAGCGTGTATAGGGTGTACGCCGGCACTGTTAACGTAAATCAGCAAAACGCAGCTCATCGGATGATATAATATCGTTTTAGGCACTCCTTCGGTATACACCTGTACCACCTTACGATCCAGAAGATATTGATTCAGCTGTAGAGAACGAGAGATGCCGGATTCAAAGGAACTATTCATTCCCCATGCTGTAGCTTGTGGAAGCCAACAAGGCTGACATCGTCTTTCTCTTCTTCGACCACCAACAGAAGAATTTGTGAATTGAGATCTCGGTACCTGACGAGATAAAAATCATCTTGATGAGGAACGAACCTTTTAATCGGAAGCCCCTAAGATATCCACAGGCTTTTGCCACTGACCACATAGTTAGTCAGCTAGTTATGGTCATTGGATCCTTAGAAATGGTTTAGGAATACGCTGCTCACTTCTCTAAAAACTAAAGCGGCATGTCGTGCCTTGGCAAACATCTGAGCCGTCCGTGCATCTTCTTAGGGCGTACGAACTGCAGAAGGATGAAACAGGTTTTAATTATGCCCTGAACATGCTGAAACGAACACTTGGCGAGTAGTAAAACAGTGTGTCTGTGGTTACTGCACTCAAGGAGCCAATATGACATAACGTCATCGTGGTTAGGTTGATTTGATCCTGAAATAGAACACGTCACTTTAGTGTATGCCCTCCCCCTTCCTATCGCCGCCCCTCAATTCTATGTTACCGGAATAATTACTTAGTTTTCATGTAATAGCTCCAGATATATCAAGCAAACTATGTTCTTGTTCACGCAGATATTCAACTCCGTATTATTGCGAGACCTTGTGTATTCGAGTACAATGTACGTGCTTAAAGTTTGAGACGTTCGTTGTTAGCAATTGAATTCATTTGCGGAATTGAAATGTCAGACTAATTCAGTATAATCGCAATGTTAATGTAGCACCTGAAACTTATTCTGTTGTTCATTAAATTTTTTACCTGGTGCTAATTGGAAAGTTAGTGAGGATATTTCAGTCATTCGTGTTTGATTTTAATTAGCAGCTAGTAGAAAATATAATGAAGCACAATCATTTTGTGATGGATGCCGGGGGAGCAAAGGAATGGGGTCAAGTAGATCGACACTGTACTTCCCACGAAAAAAAAAGGTTTGAATTGGATTGATCTTATGGAATTACATTTAAGAATAATGGAAGGTATTATAGTTTCAAAAATTTCAAAAAAATTTGGGGTACCTAAACTTCCATAAAATTGTAATACAGGGTTAATAATGAATTTATAAACATTTAAAGAAATTATATAAGAGAAACTATTTTAAGAATAATTTATTCACACTGCAGCTATTTCAGGTTTTTTTTTAAATAATACCATCTAAATGACCACCACATCAACGCTGGTATTCTTCTAAACGGGTGCAGAGATTTTCGAAAACTCTTCAGCAAAAAGAGCGTGAGATAGCAGATATCTCTTCTCGAATTCTCGATTTCAGTTGGAGCAGCGTTTTTGGGTTATTATTGTACACACAATTATCTTCAAATAACCATGAAAGAAATCTGGTTGGGAAAAATAAGGACTTCTGGGTGGCCACGGGACGTTGCGTCTTAGAAAACAGCTTTTACGGAAACATTTTTTTAACAACTGGTATGGACTCGTTGGTCATATGACTAGCGGCTTCATTCTGCTGATACCACATATCTTGATTGTATCCGTCAAATTTTAGTAGTTGTGGTGCCAGAAACTGCCGTAACATTTTTACTTACTTGGTACAATTCACAATACAATGGTTCCTTTGTCTGAAATTGCTGGCCATGCAATTACATTAGTTCAATGAAGGGATCTTTTATGCTTTGCTTTAAGATCTTCGCTGCTCCAGTATCTGCAATTTTGCTCATTAACATGTCCATTACGGTGGAAATGGGAGTCGTCAGAAAACATTATGTCAAAGTTGCAAAAGTGAAATAGATTTACATCATTTGACTTGAGTTCCTGCACTAGCTGGATCTTGGTACCATTTCGAGTCTAATTTCAAAATACTTCGAGAAGATGTACGGGATCTTCTGAACTGATCTGATGAACGTTTGCGTATTGATAAATATGGATCACGACGAACAGACGCGGGCACTGTTAGCACTGTGGGCCATAAGTTTGCTTCACATTCAGTATCGAGCCTATCACTTCAAATTTCTTTACCTATTTCCTTATCAAAGCAGCACTGATTGATGTGCAAATCTTACTTGCGCGAACTAACCGCCTTACTAAGTAATTAGTGATCCATTGTTTAATGCTTATGTAAAAGTGTTTTACGTAGAACGCACGTCGCTGTTCTGTATATAGATCCATTGCAAATACATTTCCAAGTAACGAGCTAGTGGAAGGACCCTTCCCACCACGTCACACTTTTTTTGTTTGCCCGGGAATTCAAATATTAACGTTCACGAATTCATGGCCTACCCTGTATATGTAGTTAAATATTGAACTAGCATGGATGCAATAAAAACATGAAATATATACATATTCAGGTACAACATATTGTTAAGACGCACATATTGCAATGGTGTAATAGTCAGCTAGGTTAGACGATAAATGTGTGACTGCTGTTATTTGTATTAGCAAAATATACTTCCTTTATAAGAAACTATGTATAACACGATGTAAGGTATTGCAACCAGGGGTTGAATGAGAGCGAATGATTTCATATATGAAACGAGGCAGATAGAAGACTAGAGTTCACCACAATTCGCAATATAGTCCAAAGGTCTTTACTTGCTAAAATGGAAACGGGACACATTAGCTATCTTCACAATACTCTTTCTTAAATTGTGAAGCTTCCGAAATACTTATTACCTTCTTCAGGATAATATGACATGAGATAGATTAAAATAAGTCATATAAAGAAACATCACTTACGTTCGAGTAGAGGTTAAATATAAAGATTCCGCACCTTTTGGAATACTATCAAAAAAATTTAGTGCAGAGCTAGCAGATGAACTTTTGGAATTTATCCATCAAAAGCAATTACCTTTGGCATCAAAAAGACCAAACTTTCTCTCTCTGCTTCATCTTGTAACCACGTGCATAGCAGGCGAATGAACGAAGTCTTACCCTGACTATAAAAAACCATTTTCTCCAATTTCGAAAAATGGTGTGAAAAAATATTCTCCTGTAGCATGGCACCATAGCTATGTATTAATACTATATCACGAACCATTATAAAATAAATTCCTCGAAATTACATCGTAATATATTTTCTTACCAGGACTGAAATGTTAAACCGCTTACCGTTCGTCAAACAATTTCAATCTTATAGAACAGTATACATACTATTGCTATGAAATTCCTTATTCCTACCACATTCCTTTATTTCATCTGATAAATATTTCATGACACGCCACGATCTCATTTCTTGAGTATTCAGAAGTGGCTTGCAAAATTTATAAGACACTTTCTTGCTTTCTCAATACAATGTCATTGCAACTCAACAAGTTTCAGGTGAGGAATGAACACTCTAAAATATGATACGTTCACAGACATTTAGTGTAAATTGTTATGTTTATGTTGATATTTTATAGCTAAATATACAAATGTTCATGAAAAGGTCTTTATAGGTTTGTGATTCAGAGCTGTATAGCAATCTGGTCCTGGTTTCAAAATCTATTAGGCAACCTGAAAAAGAAATACTTGATAGGTATGGTGTTTCTTATATTAAGTATGGTGGCTGCAGCAAATAAGGACTAGATTTAAGAAGTATGTAGCACATTTAAGGTTTGGAAGTATATGAAAGTTTAATGTGGAAGAACACAAACATGTTCGATAGTGAACAGAAAGATAGTTTCAAGCAATATATTATACTAGCAAATATATTAGAAAAATTAACGAATTAGGACTAGGATCCCATTCATAAAAGGTTTTGGTGGTGACGAAAAGAACATATCAGAATTAAACGCGAAAAAATACTGAAAGCAATTTCATCTCAAGCCTTAGCCTTCAAGACAGACGCTTGAAGAGTAAATCATACTAATACAACTCAACCAATTCCTTTTTCATTCAAAGGGGTTAAAAGTGCCATGTAAATCCCGGCTTAGACACCTGCCATCAGCATAATTGAATATAAAACAGAAAAACTCCGTCCGCACCAATCATCCAGAATTTTCTGGTGGTAGCTTGAAAGCTCGCTGTCTGGTATAACTCAATTTATTCGCAGAATTTTTGCTCATCGTGGTTTCATATTAATTTGCGCTGAGTTGCCGTCTTTCCTGGGAACTTTTAATCCAATTTTTGAGCTTGCCATGATAAAAAACTGGTAGATTCTTTGTCGATTTATGCCCAAAAGTTTTAGGTAAGTTATTTCGAGAGGTGTTAAGTAATTTATACCCTAACAGAGAAAGCCTTCTATGGAGTACCTGGTAACTTGATATTTTACTAACAATGTTTGTTTGGTATTCAACCACTGGAATACTGGTAGATTCATTCTAGCAATACGTCGTGCTTTCCTTCTTAAGAGATTTCGACTTTTAATGAAATTATTCTGAATAGACTGTGACCCAGTCTGGTTGAGCATGCTTCAATGAAATACCGAATCAATCTTCTTCAAACCTACAAATGGATCATTCGTTTTATTCAGGTTTTCTTCAGCATTATGCTTCTGTTGTGTTACTTGTGTAGAAGCATCATTTTTATTACTTCAGATGTTAGTTTGCTTAATGTTGGAAACTCTTTTGACTCTCTTTTGATTTTGTGAGTTCGAGAAGTGGCTAGTTTCATGTTGAAGGAAGTCAAATCATAAAATGTTTACAGTCTTTCAGTAGTTCCAATATTTATTTGCACAAATTCAAAAGGTTAACAGCTCCAACATCCGATTTAAACTGTTATTTCTGAGCTGATACAATTGCGTGGGAAATATGGCGTCAACCTGCTGGACGCCATTTTTTCCTTTTTTATGGAAATGTGACCGTGAAGCCAGTTTCATAAAAGATAAGCGAGCAAATATTTATATTGTACGTTGCCGTACGGATTTAAATATAAAAATACCACATAAGTAACCGAAGATAACCCAACTGCTCATATATATATGAATATATAAGGCAAAATGCGAACTTTTATGAAGTTCACTGTAGCTTTGGGAAGATTTAATGTCACGTTGCCGGAAATTGGAGAAGGGGGTTTACGTAAAAAGTTTAACTTCCATTGAGCTTGAGATATTGCTTCAATCAAAAAAAAATATTCCATACAAATAGCACATTTGACATTGGCATCAATTTGATGAGGAATTGTATAAGATCTATGGTCCTGAATGCGTACTTCAGGTTTTAGAATAATTCGAATTAATTTAATAGATAAAAAACAATTACACATATAAAATATCACTCGAGATTCAGTTCGTCATTAATTTTCTCTGAGATTAAGAAAAAATAGACAACTTAAACTAAGTTTATATAAACAGATCATTATAATCATGTAGATTGTAGGTGCTCTTGCTTGGTGAAACTCTTCTATCATGCAGATAAAAAGATTGTGTAATTAACACACACAAATAAAACCTATTTTCATTCGGTGACGCGTTTCGATTTATATTTAAATCATCGTCGGACTGTCAGATTTGACTGCTAACAAGGCTACCGTGAATACTAATTAGATCCTATCATGAATACAAAATTAGAGCTCTCAAATATACCATTTATTCCGTGTAGCTATTTTTCTATTAAATTATTTTTCCTTTCCTGTGTCTGTCTTAGGGGAAATATTTTTTGAATACATTAATACAGAAAAAATTGTAATAACACTGAATTATCTAACTAGTTTTCAGTTTTATTCAGTTTGTATATAGATTCATAAATCTTCAAAAAACTGGGTATAAGAGCAAATATTATTACTATTATTTATTTAAAACTCGATTATCTACAACTCTAAATTATATAACTTTCCTCTACTATGCACTTTTCAAAAACAAGTAATTGAATAATAATTTTAAGCGTAGACTGGTCTGTATAGCTTGGCGGTTTGATTACAGAAAGCACTTGACTAGTATATATCTAACCCAGGTAAGTGTCTGATAGCAACATTTATCTCCAAATGTCGCGCAAAACGGCGCTGGCCATTGGCATCTTAACGAATTTCCTAACAGCTTAGAGTAGGCATGACGCTATAAATTTATTGTTTGTATCCGTCACTGTTATTAGGCAAAGTCCGAGCCGTTAGGCCTTGGATTAGTTAAGACGCCAATGGGCAGCGCCACTGCGCGATTTATCATTTTCACGTTGGTTAGTCGTCAGTGATACTGCAGCTGAGCATTGAACTGAATTTTCTCTTCAGGGAAATCACTTCTTTAAATGGTCACGGGCCCCCCGTAAAACCAATAAACTGATCTGATTTCGCGTTCCAACAAATAATCAGTAGAAATGACGGCGTTGGCAAGTGACAAGGATAAAAACAAGAAAATCCATTTCTGCGGCCGGGTGGCTCGGTGCACTGCCGGGCTAGATCCGGTTTAATCGGATATTACCGAGCAATTCCGATTTGGAATTGAATTTTGTTCCGTAAAATATCAGCATAATTGCATTAGCGGAAATAACACGATTTCTACGGCTCTGATTAAAGAAATAAATTTTACTGCTTCTGGTTTATTTGATTCATTCGCTACTTGGCTTGACTCGATTCCGATGTTGTGACTTCAGTATATTCGACCTTGGGTAACAACATTTATTATACTAAATACCCCACAACTAATTTGGGTATGACAAGATTTTCTTCCAGAAAATAGATGGCTGAGGTTTGGTCAAAGAAAAACGAGTTGGAGTCTCTTTTACCGCTTTGATGATGTTTCGGCCTTTATTAGGCAATCTTCAGGAAGGTAGAGGTGGAAACATCTTTTTTGTAAAACGAGATTCTCTAGGACTGCCACCCTCAGAAGTATCCTAACAAAAACTAAGCCCAGGAATGAATCTCTGCATCTACCAGATACCATGTCGATGTGGTAAAATCTATGTCGGAGAAACAAAAAGGCCACTGGAAGTAAGAATCAAAGAACATCGTCTCAACACCCATCGAGCAGAGACAGGAAAATCTGGAATAGCTGACCACGCATGGACGGAGCACCATAAAATAGCTTGAGACGACGCTAAGGTTATTGCCAAGGAACCGCATTGGTATCGAAGGAAATTCAAGGCGGCGGCATTCATCACCAACAACAGCAAAGTGTACAGCAAACCCAGCGTAGACATTAAACCTATCTGGCAGCCACTCATAAAAAAGATCAATAGACTACAACTGGACCAGACAACAAACAATGACCGACAAACAGCCACGTCAGCAGACCGGGATACCGCGCATCGGGAGCCAATCAGAACAGACCGCGCACAACGACACGTCACCGGACGGGGTATAAATAGGCATGAAAGGAACGTGTTCGCCAGTTCACCTGAAGACGATTGAAGATAGCACATCAATCGAAACGTCGTGATATTCAAAATTGTATAGACAATGGAAGTCCGAAATCAAACTTTTCATAAATCCACCTTGTCTACAAGTTTCAAACAACAATCTTTTTTGTAACCTAGCCCCAATCATCTGTTTTCAGGAATAAATTATAGTATGTCAGCAAACAATTGATAGCTGACAAGATTTTCTTCAGCATACAACAAGGCTGATTACTCCAGAGCATGAGCTTCTGGAGGGGGTATGTATTGAAGGAGGCCCAGAAATGATCAAGGTTTATAAAAAATTCCAACTTTTCACACTGATCTGGTTCTTTTTTCAGATTTTTTGTGAGATGGTGCCTTGAAGAAGGAGAGGCTTGAATATGTAGTGGGCCGGAGCGTTTGATGGAAGCCTGCATATTTATTAGCTTGACTTATATTATTAATGTAAAGGACTCCTTCATGGTAATTTTCAACCACATCAAGACGATTGATTGATTTAAAAATTTGCACACGTGTCAATTGACCGAACACGACACAATAATTTGAAAAACAATGGAAAATAGCAATAAAGAATAAAGGGAATTAAATTCAAATTAAAAAATTCAGATAAGCAATTTGACAATAATTTGGATTGTATAGTTTCAAAAATATTTTCCAAATTTTGAACAAAGCAATAGAAAAATAAAAGGATTGTGTATTTAGCACAGAGTTTCTCAAATAAAACTCTTTTTTAATCAGTGACGCGTTCGATTTATATTTAAATAGTCGTTGGACTGTCAGATTTAAATATAAATCGAAATGCGTCACTGAAAAAAAGAAATTTATTTGTTAAGCTGTGTGTTAAATACACAATCCTTTTATCTGCATGATGGAAGAGTTTCACCAAATAAGAGCATCTACAAACTACATGACAATGGAAAAAGTTTAATTTATTAATTTAAATGGGTGGCTGGCTATTGCTGACCAAAAGATCGAGTCTTTTGTTTTGCTATTATAGTTAAGTTCCTATTAACACAATAAAAACGCTCGCTTTTATGCCAAACTGAATGACAAAAAAATAACTTTTACTCATTATTTCGTTCGAACGGTGGAAAGTCCAAAACTCAATATTCAAATGATTTTGAATAAGTTCATGATAAGAACAGAGTAATTGACCGAACCGATTTGCTTTTATATGAAAGCCTACTTGGATTGGTAGCTGTTTATATTTATTCATTCATCTATTTTATATTCTCCTATTTATTTTATAGAGTAGCATAAACATATATAGTAAACACAGTTGTTTTACAGTAAAATAAATGTCTCAGCTTTATCGTTAATTTAGACTTGATAAAATAATTCAGTTATATTTAGTTAGTGGACCTTCTATCGCTGTTGAACAAAATCTGAAAAATGAAATATATTTTTTATGGTTTTAGTGCGGTTCTGCTTTTTATTTTTTTATAGGTACTATAATTCATTCTCCAGATTTTCATAGGGCTTTCATACTTCTTGTTTCGTTCAAACATTGGAAAGATCGGTGATGGTATTCATTTTAAATTTTGTTTTTTTAATAATATAATTTTGTTTATCAAATTAACTTAACCTATATATTGTGAAGGTTATTTTATAAGCCCGCTATCCAAAAAGCATCTTTTGTTTGGAGGTGACAGAGTTTCATATTGAATCCCTTAAATGATGACTGCATATCTTACAGGACTTTTAACTTTTACAGTACATTCCGTAAGACGTCATCTTTTTTGTCACGTGTACCATTTATCAGAACTACCAACCGCAAATATTCAAAATATCGCATGAAACCAGTAAACTAACAGGAACAAAAGCGGTGCATCTCGTCTCTGTCTAGCTCTAACTCTAATGAGTTTTTTCCTTGTCGCAAACTCTCCCGGAGCGAAACCACTGCGGTCGGGAGTTAACGCTTCGAATTATTAAACACACTGTGTACACACAACTTTACACTATTAGTACAACCGAACCCGCGCGCTACCAGCTCCTACAAAATACTGGAATTACAGGTTGGGATTGAGGGATGATTTTACCCACATTTGTCTCGATTTTGGATTTTAAATGAAAAGAGCGGGAGTGTAACCTATTAGACACTTTAGATCGATTGGCCAAGAGGTTTTGGGGTCAGCAAGGAATGCTTGAGACACGGGTTCGAGCCCCATCCGCGCCAAAACCATTTCTGAATTTTTTTCGCTGTAAAATATTGGCTTTTATCTGTGTTTATATTGTTAAGGATGCTGACTTTTCCGAATTGTCTTCCATACTAAGGCCAAGGTTCTGGAATTAATGGTACTTCTAAGAACGGATTTCCCTCCTAAGAGTAAGGTGTGTTATCGTAAAATTTCTGAGTATGTATGTATCTCATTTGTTCATGTAATTGTTTAAAAACACATTTTTTAAATTTCTTACAAAACCTGGTGAATGCTGGTAAGTGATGTGTTAACTCCAATAGCACTCCTTTCCATTTGACATACAGTAGAGGAACCGGAATCATTGAGGTGCTGACACAAGATCTTCTTCAACTCATCTCCAACTGTCGCCCTCTATGGGGACGCCCATTGGCAACTTACGAAGTCAAAGGTCCTAACACCTGGACTGCCTTGGAGCGGCAACTACCTTGGACTTCGTAAGTTGCCAATGGGCGTCGGCATAGAGGGCGACATTTGGAGATGAGTTGATATTGCTATCACACCCTTGACTGGGCTACGTATATCCCACCCGATTGCTCTCTACAGTTAGGCCGCCTATACTGACGACTCTAGGCTAAAGACGAGACATGCCTACCTGATGCATAGTGGAGAGCCTACACTTAATAACAAGATCTTATTGTATTAATATTTTTGTATAGGTAGATTCACTACCAAAGGCAGAAAGCCTATCACGCTCCAAAACCACTGCAAAAGCAATAATGTCTGTTGACAAAGATGTTAGACAGTTGTAAACTGTGACTGTAAGTACCCAAATTTTTCGGTAGCCAATACCATAATGACAGGCTTCCCCTAAGGAATGCCTTTTGAAGGAGACTCGTTCGAGGGTTTGGAATTTCGACCTGGTGATGATGCACTCGTTGGTTATATTTATACTGGATACTCTTGGTGTTACTACGCAAGATATTATAGAAACAGTGAGGCATTTACCATGGTTGAATCTATAGGATTGGGATATATCAGCCAATATTCCAGTCAGTTAAGGTCATTTTTAAGGTCCACTAGTTGTACTGCTCCCTTCTGGATCGAGTACAGAAGCTTTAGAGATTCTGCACATCCACATCATCACGCCTGCGGCAGTATTCCAGAGATGACATATCGGAGCCTTGTAGAGTAGCAGTAACTGAATATGAATACCATTTTCTGGAGCGGAAGAGAACCTACAAATTCTGGCATGCCTCCCTAGTAAGGCCGGCAACATGATCTTTCCAGGACATGCTATTGCTGAAGTTAATCCCTAAAACCTTGATCTCGAGTATTGGGCCACCCTCCATTTCGTGATGGTATTGGTTTGACTATTTCTATGCAGAAAATACGGAAGCTGTGATCTGTGAAGTTGTATATTGGATTAGATATTATTTCCAACAGGTTCTTGATGTGAAACAAGGAGAGTGTAGGAGAAACGACAGATCTCTGTGGCACGCTGGCATTGGTGTTATATTTATATGTTAAAGCGTATTTTTCCATTACTATGAATGAGGGTGGGGACAAAACTACCCAACCATTGGTATTGACCCGATGACAGCCCATAGGCTTGGATTAGAAGTCTCTAATCCTTACACCCGGTTGCAATATATCGAGCACCGTGAACTTTTTGTAGGAAATTAGAGATTTGGTTTTCAAACAGTTGCAATATTTAATGAATTTAATGAATTTCATCACAAAATTCCTCAATACGACCCTGCGTGCGCTGGACAGGGTAGACGAGTCGTTAGTTTTGCTAGACGATGGCGCTGTGTGAGCTGGATGCCGAATTTAATTCCGTTTGAGGTTCTTGCTTTATTTTTGTCTCTCCATATATGTCGCTAGCGTCTAACTATCCTACGTTGCTAAATTTGATTTGTTCCAGGGAAAAGATGAGACTTCCACGTGGAATGCTACATCACAGATATGCAACCTGCATAATAGTGATACGTGTCTCACTAGGTAGTCTCATTAGGGTAGGAAGAAATGGAATGTAAGTTTTTGAATAAGAGATAGTTAATTCAGTTATATTAAAAACGATAAAAATCATCCGATTTGAGGCCCATATCAAATTCCCGCTTTGACGCTTTTTTTTCTATTTCTAATCATTCCTACCTAAAAAGGGGGTCAACACATAATAATTTTTTTTAATAATCACCGTAAAATGCATACATCTCAGTGAAGGCAAGATAAAATTACGTGTAGTGCTTGTAACGCGATTTACTGAGAACTACTACACAAAGAAGATTAAGTAGGAATGGCATTATTGAACAGAGAATTAAATGAGCTTCAAAATCATATGCTACTGGACCACAACTAAGATTTACCATATCTAGGGGACAATACTACCAAGGCAACAAATATTATTTAAAATTGTCCCCCTCGAAAAGAAAATGGACGTGTTTTTCTTATTTTCATTATTATTTACAGAAAGAAAGATATTGGAGGTGGCAAGTTTTTAGATTGACACCCTGTATATGAAAATGTTATTTGAAATATTTGAGCCAGGCGGTTTTTTGCCTTTTTTGGTGAAGCCGTGGCTCTTCACAACAAGCCATCCCTAGAAACAAGGATTACTGTACAAACAGACAGACAGATCGACGACAGATAGATATAGAGACCAACCGCTGGAAATGGGATTTATTCTGTATATATCATAAAATATCAGAACAATATCACAGCTGGAACTCGATTTTTTCTTGGTACAATGCTTCCCCCACATAATGCGCGGAGCGTAAAAAACGTAAATTAAATTCTGCCGATCCTTTGTTATTCAAAAGAAACGACTCACAACGTAGCTGATTTACAAAATCACTTTTACGAGCCAATCACCAATAACCATTCGGCGAGGTAATATCTGGAACAAGCTGGCAATTATAAAGTCCTCTATAAAATACGCGTCCATAAAACTGCCGGAGCGCAGAATGTAAGGCAAACATTTCCGGCGTCTTAAAGAGCACTGTCTGAAAATATTAGGGCAACCATAAAATCTTAAATTACATTTTTCGGAAAATCGATGGACGCTCAGACAATAATTCACTTTTCTTCAAGGAGGTAAGTACGCTGCCAAATTGGGTTGCCGTATTACGTGAATAATAAGAACGATGCCCTTTCCGTTTCACGGTGGTGCGACGACAGGAAATGATTTGTTTCCACCTGCATTAACGCTTCGAACTTTCCGCATATAATTGAATTTTCTCTATTTTTCATAGTGCTAAGTGGCTAGATGTGAACGAGTGCCACTTCTTGTCGATATTAACTTTTCGAATTGATTTATAGTCCGGAGACACTTATAAGCCAACGTTCTATATTAACTCAACATACTTTTTGACACGCTTTTATTAGCTTCACGTGTATGTATGTTTGTAACGAAATCTTCAAACGCTATTTTTACGTAGTCAAAACGTTAGAATAATTTCAAATTTTGTACACTTATCCAGGACAATACAATAGTTTGATAAGTTTATCCCATTATTACTTTTCATTTCCAAATTCTTCCTGATGAGAATTATATTTAAGGTTTGAATACACAGATAAATGATGAACAATTTTGATAATAATATTAATAATAATAAACGCCTTTATTGTATTATATTATTAGTGGCGAGATTTAGCAACAACGCTATTCCTACACAATGTATTTTCACCCATTTTAAAACGTCGGATTAGTTTTAAATTTTGCACAGCTAACAAGGTCCAAGGACAATAGTTTTTCCCATTATTTATTTATGAAGTAATAAGTTTAGAACTGACAATACGAATTAACATTATAATTAAATTTCTTATCAGTTCCTACAGCAATATGGTCATAAGGTTTTAATATGAATGACATTAAGTATTTTCTCTTAACACACTTTTATCTGTTTAACTTGTATCTATAGAGAAAGAATCTTGAAAATATAGTGATACGGGACTCATACGAGGTCCAGCAGCCACAAAATTGCGGCTCTAAATATTAAAGTACAAGGATAAATCCGTCAATGAATGAATAATTGTTAAAAAACTGAAAATCAGGCTCTTATAGTTAATCTAACTAAAAAGTAAGAATTCTTGATGGAAGATTGATATTATTAACGGGATAATTCGTCATAGAAACGTTGATTTTCCGACATATTTTGGAGATGTTTATTTTCAATCGAATCGGATATAAAGCGATATTTGTCGAGTTGCATTCCACACGATTTTCGTATACGTTAAAGTGTTGAAGTTTGTGACAAACATCGGCAATAGTAATTTATACAATTTCTAGACTATACTACACTGATTTTATCAATTTAGTGAATCACTTTTAGTACAGATTGCAGTAACATTCAGTCGATAAAGTGGCCAAAATGGCGAAAAAAGTCTTAAGCATTTTCTGAAAGTTTATCAGTTACATGGAATTGGCTTTTCTTGATCTTTAGGGAAAAAGTGGACGTTTCTTGAAACTCCCTAAATGTAAATCGGCAATACTCTGCAACCTCGATCAAACTTTGAATCTAGCACTTTCTAGGTACCTGCTCTAAATGATAGTAGACACACGAAATTAATAATAAACTATGGTATTTTTCTCAATTGCAATATCTCTTACGAATTATAATCTGCTACTTGATGGTCTCCAGTGAAAATCCCGCAAGATGAAGCATTGCGGTTCAGTTTTTGATTTGTAGCATAATATCTCAGACTCCGTTACCAAATAAATCAAAGCGTTTAAAGAAAACATGAGGTCTACCTCAGCAGCAAAACTCTGGCCCAAATCGCAAAAGGTCGCATCCCAGTGTGCCAAGCTGGTTGGTGGAATTTTTATCAGGTCTCTGTAATGGCTTCCCCTTCATTTCACTCCTGGGACAAATATACAACTACAGTAAATAATGGAAATCCAGGAATTATCAGGTACTCTGCATTATTACCGTAAAATGTGTTACCGTTGGGCATTGACGTGCTTTGGGAAAGGACATAGATATTATCCTATTTTCAACACCTGAAAATGTGTTTCATCAAGAGCGTCATGATTTTATCATGTATTTTGCTGTGCGTGACGTTTTTATTTCCTAAGTTATAATCGATGGAAGTATTGTAACTGCGAGGTATATTATTTTCTTGATATTTTATGCTTTGCAAAGTCTTGGAAAATATTATTGACAACTAGAGGCATTCGTTATGAAATACCTTATACATCAAAATCAGCATGTCTAGAGGCAAAGCTGCACCAATGAAACAGACTACAAGTGGTGGTAGAAAGAGTGATCCATCATGCATTATTTGACTTACAGGCATCCCTTAACAAGGCACCTACGTCACTCTTATATAGAGTCCTGAAGACTCTGTGAGGGTCTTAAAAAGAGATCCTGTAAAGGCGGAGTAATTATAAATTATCATATACCGGTTAGCCCATTTAACTTGAGACAACAGCCTATAATGCGAAAACGGTGGGTATTCAGATGAAAATGTTCAGACGAATGTTCTTGAGTGCAATATTGAATGATGACTTCTATTTTCGACATTGACAGCATTTTCAAGATTTTTTTGATATTTTTGATTGTGGAATCTTACTTTAAGAGAAAAAACAAATACTTCTGATCCACAAAATTTTGAAATCCGATTGTAACTTAAATAGAAAAAAATACAATATTTTTTTAAATAAATTTTTCAATAAATACATGGCTTGACAGAAATACTTTTCTTGTCACGAAAGCCTAATTAACGTAATTATCATATGGGAAACCTTTAAAAAATGTTCAAAATGATGCTTTTCAACAGCAATACACCTATCAATCCATTTTATAAAGTTTTCATGATATTCAAGGAGAGTTTATTGATTGATTGCTCTTAAAGCATTTCTTATGAGATAGATGTAATGGGAGCTTCTCGAATAGACAGCTTTTTTTAGATGGCTGAATAAAAGGGAATCGAGAGGGGTTAAATCTGGTGACCTAGCAGGCCACATCCGATCCATTCCCGATCCAGCACTTCCCAGAAAACATAATGAGCAGGGCAGCCATCATGTTGAAACCACATACTTGCCCTTTCTCGGCATGACATATCGTTCATTAAGCTCTGGTAAATGGTGTTATAGAAAGTCTCGACATTTTTGCCCATCCAATGTTCCTTCAATAAAATATGGTCCGATCAACCTGTCATCAGTAATTCCGCACCAAACATTCACCAAAGAAGGCCGCTGAAGTTTCACTTCTCTCAACCATTGGGGATCTTCCACACACACTCCTATCTACTCAAGCTGCAATCGAATTACACAATTTTGTGAACAAAAGATATTCGTTTTTTCTCGTAGATTACGTTTACTTCATAAAAAATATATGTTCCCATTCAAAAAACATCGTTGACCTTGAAAAAACCTTGAAAACGCTATCAATGTTGAAAATTAAAGTCATCATGAAGTCTCGCCCATTGCACCCAAGAGCATTGATCTGAAAGTTTTCATAAAAAAACTCACGGTTTTCGCGCTATACGGCTGTCTCAAGTTAAATGGACCACCCGGCTTCAGCATAATGTGAAGTATTTTGCAAATTATAACGGGCGAAATTAAAGAAGAATGAGTTTACTTGTATATCTCACATTTATCATGCGAATATATTTCTTGATACACAACTTGCTTTTCTCCGCAAGATGGAGTTTTTGATATATAAATTCGCATTTAGAAATCCGAAAAGAAAGACCCAGTGCAGGATTCGAACCCGCATCTCCCGATGTCATGTCGGGCGCTCTACCAACTGAACCAACTGGGTAGCTGGTCAGTCGTTACAGAGCGCGGATGATATGTTAGGCAGAATCCCCCACAAAGCCATCCTTCCGAATTTCAAATTGCGCGCGTCGTTCGTATCTCGAGGTGCCGCAGCGCCAGTGTTTGGGTTGGTAACTATCTCCGACCGCGATTTCTGACAGCAGACCTCTTGTTTCGAACAGCCATAGTCTTTCACTATGCAGAGGTAATCGTGATACACAACTTGCTTTTCTCCGCAAGATGGAGTTTTTGATATATAAATTCGCATTTAGAAATCCGAAAAGAAATAGAAGAATATATTTCTTCCTTTGTAACACCTTTCCGTTCCACTGCTGTCTTCGATACTACTTGAACGCGGGGGCGTTATAATTTCAGGAGAGCAATCCATTAAAAAGAGAAATAATACCAGCACACCACCTATCTTCTATCTTACCGTCGCCTGTTTTTGCGTTTCTGTACGTAACGTAGATAAATGTAGAATCATTTCTCCCCAGAGTGATTCGCTCCACGTTTACTAACAAAACGAAACCGACCTAAATCACGCTAGGCGTCCCCTTGCGGTTTTGTGCCAACCAAAATTGCACGTATACTCGGTGAACAATAAAAACTCACGAAATAATTTTTTTCATTATTAGCTCAGGAATTTTTTGCTTGTTTGACTCTTGCTGAAACTTGTTTTGACAGAATTTGTGCGCCTGTGACGTCTCCACCGTTTGAGATACGACGTCGTTGAGCTATTTTTCAAACAGCAGCACCAATTTCTTATTGTAGCTTACAAAAGAGAGTAATTATTTTCAATATATATTGGTAAAATTTATCTGTGTTTGGAATTTAGAGACAATGCGGATGATGTGTTAGTAATACACTTCAGAATTTTGTATTTAGATTTTTGCGTTTCACAACGTTTCGATTAATGTTTTGTCCTCAATCGTCATCAGGTGAAAGAGTAACATTCATTCCAACATACTTGTTTATGTATTTCCTAAACTAACTTTTTAATGGTGATGATATCACCGTTCGAGATATGACGATATAGACATGAAACGTAATTCCTTAAAAACACAGCAGTAACATTTATGATCAACGAATTAAACAAAAATAAAAATTACGTTATTGGCTGTGGCTGGTTATTCTAAACGTATTTCAAAAATTGAATGTTGCAACTCAAATGACATTAATATTAAGTGCAAATATTACAACAAAAAATTTCATTCCTAAAGTGTTTTTCAAAATATGTATTTATGTGATATATATATATATATATATATGCTTGGTCGATTAATTGCTTTTATCATCAATAAATTTTACTATATATAAAAAATGACGTTGAAACTTGTACCCTAATCATAAATACGAGTTGCTGTTTAAAAAAATGTATGACGTCAGATCACAAATTACATCTCAAAAAATTCTTCTTTTGTTTTCTGGAGTGAAATTTGATATATTCCAACTTTTACTTCCACCCTGTATACATTGCTTTCATTCTTCTTCTTGATGTCAGCTGCTTTCTTGGAGGTGCTGCAGGACCTCATAGTCCCCGAGCTCAGGCCTTCAAAACATTTTCCTAGCGGCAATGTTTTATATATCTGTTTTTTCCGTCGAGTAGGATAAATTTTCAGTAGCAAGAATACCCCATTGGGGAGCGTTTTTTTGTGATTTACTGCAAAAATCAGCTATGAGGTGATCTATTTGATGACATCACAACATCCCGAAAATGATAAATTATGTCGTCGACATTACCTAACAGCTGTTTTTCCAGAATATCCAAGATAAAATTCAATTTTTTTCCGGGGGGAACAGAGAACAGATCAGACACCTCAAATACTACACAGATTTACCACTCAATAAACGTGTTTCGCTAACTACGTTAGCATCTTCAGGTAAGGTAAAACTATGTAGTGTTGGAAATTGTTGCCTCAAAAATTTTTACAAGCATTTATTTAATTTGCATTGTATGTATGTAGCTATGTATGTAACTATGTAACTATTTTTGTTCGGTAGAATCTTGCAATTCAATTTTGAAGCAGATATCTTCGAACGATTGAGCTGAAATTTTGTATACACGTTCAATTTGGATCACAATGCATGGTTAGCTGTGTGACGTCATTGAAAAAATTATATGATATAAAAGCTTGTCGCCCGATTTATCTGTGTAGATAAACAAGTAAATTAAATTTTCTTGATCTGATTGGTATTATTTTTTTTTATTTTCAAACTAAGTAAGTACGAGTACTTAAACCTCGCGAAGAAGTTTTGTATCATATAAAATCTGTAATGACGTTATAATTTGATAGTAAAAGATTCAAAGGAAAAGTTTATTTCACTCTTTTGAGCGCATTTAAATAAAAGCTATTGATTCATTTCATGCAAGACCTCTTGGTTCGTAGCGTGATCCGGCCATGAAATTTTCAGCATGCTATATCGGTCTATGTTTAAATTTTTGAAGCTATGTTCCATACAAACTCAACTGGAATAATTGCCTGCTACATGAAATCGAAAAGTGAGCTGTTTATTTTACGAATTAGCCAAATTTACGCCATATACATGAAATCGACGATTTTCAGTGCACACACAAATTATATACAGAATGTCTATATTGTGGAACGGAAAAGCTATGCTCCAATAATGTGTTGATACGGAATATATAATGGATAATTCTTAGCTTATTATGTATGTTCAACAAATTAAGCTAACAGCAGGATGTGAAAGAAATTTTGTTGCTTAAATAATGGATCTTTGTATGTCCCACAAAGCAGAGAGGTCAAAAATCGGGAAAAGGAGATTAAAATACGTAACAATTCGCAGACTCCCACAAAAATATACAAAATGATGCTTTCGAGGTTGTCAATTACGAATCCAAAATCAACATAGTCGAAAACAGAATGGCGGATCCAACTTGGTCCAAATCTGCAGAACAATGTTTTATTTCCATAATGATCGCAAAATGTGATGTTCTTAAGGTGATTTATTATTATTTTTGACTACAAATTTATAATCCGATATTGTAAGAAATTCAAAGAATATTTTTGATAAGAACCTGTGACTCACTTCTTTATTACAAAATCAGGATATCACATGTATATAATTATTGTTCTTCTCCTTATTGTTGTAAAACATAATTTTAAGCATCTTCAAGTATAAAATAATGTAAAATCAACTCATCTCCAAGTGTCGCCCTCTATGGCGCTGCCCATTGGCAACTCACGCAGTCAAAGGTCCTACACCTGGACTGTCTTACTCTCTAAAGTTAGATCGCCAGGATATACTAACGAGTCTAGGCTAAAGACGAAACATCATGTCTATAGTAGGTCTGATGCATAGTGGAAAGCATACTATTTATGTAAAAGTCAAAATTGCAGTTATTCGCAGTTATTTTTTTTTGATATGGGATTGGTATTTGTATGAAGAGCTATGTAAATATGTTAGCGGTACTCGGTGGGACTTAACATCATTGGAATATATGAATTTGTGTCTTTCCTCTGAGAAAATTTGGTTCCATTTCACAAGCGTTGTTATTTTCATATATTTACAAATTTATTACAGATCAGCAACCTACTTTCTGGTGAAAATTGTTGAAGAACAGAAATTCAGTTTAGAAGTTATACGTTTCTTGGCACAGCTGTTCAAAACGTGTAGATATAAATAGGCAGATGCAGACTTTGAAATTTTGGACCTTCCTCTTCCGATTTTTCAACACTGCCCACTCCAAAAAATTGTATTTATCGGAACAGTTACTTCTAACGCTACAAGGCTCGGACCAAACCGCCTCTCGAAATAATGCTCGCACGTGTGAGGGTGCGTTTGTCCCTGTAGATACTACCATGGAAACGATTGGATTACTGGGAGTTTGTTCCTCGATGGTTATAATTTTCAGCGTTTCAAAGTCAATGTGAATAGACGTTTCACCTCGGGTGCCGATTCTGGCTGTATTGCGATAAGAATTTTTGAAGACCTCTGAATGCTTCTGATCGAATGTATATGTAAACATAAGTTTGAGTAGCGGTTAGCGTTTTTTTTTGATTTTGTTGTACATTAATTGTTGGCATTGTATATATTGCATCTGAGAGGATTAGAGCGCAAATCTAATCAGGGAGTTAAATTCCATCGGTTCTGTCAAAGCGATAACATCTAGCTATTTCAAATGAGCGCATTGTCTTGTCTAGAATACCGATCTCGCTGTAGCAAAGCGTCTTCTAAGGTATAATCAATATCCAATGTGTCTGAAGAAAACTTGCGAGTTCAGCCGTCACGAAAGGTACATGTTACGTTGTACCATTGGCGGCACGGACGTTCGTACTTTTCATAGCTTCAAATAGTTTCACTTGCTTCACATCTGAAGCTTTGAAAAATCATAATGTGGTGCAATCGAATTGAGTAGGTACGTTCACTTCGACAGTTCCATCTGGAAAGAAACTTCAGAGTCACGGGTACACCAAACCGTGGAATGGTTGCCGCATAAAAACTGCTTTACTCTACCGATATTTCACTAGTAGGTACTTTTAGAAGAGCTTTGTTCAGAGTGGAAAGCCTAATGCGTAGTCTTAGCAAGAAATACAAAAGTTAGGCTTTGAAATATCATCTGTTATTTGTATGTATGCTATCGCTTTGTGATGCGCTATTCAGTACACTCTGTGGTATAAACGGTAAAGATAGCCTCACTCATCGTGGACGCGTATCGCGCTGTGGGTAAGACGGAGACAGTTATCAATAATAAAGTGGCCAGCGTACATAAAGCAATCGATTGTTAAGATTGTATGATAACAATAAATACTTCTTCAATAGTAAATCCCGACTGTATCTTTCGGCTTCGAAACTATTCATTTAGCGCCGATCGTGATGGGAGTGTCAAATCTGCCAAATGTCACAATTCAGCTTACGTAGACATATCCTAACTTGACCTAATGTAATTTCTAAAACTTATCCTGTCCTTGCTTCTCTCGTTCGTCTCTTATTTTTGACTGACAACTAATTAAATTTTAAAATTTAATTTTTCGCATGTTGTATTTTTGATAAAGATGCTGAAACAACCCAATTCGCTTTAATTCGCTGCCAAAAAAAATATTAAGAAAAGTGTTTCATATGTCATTTAAATACTGAGTCTTATTTGAATAAAGTGTTTAACGTAATTTAGTTTTCAAAATATGAGCTAAAAACATTCTCCCTTTATTTTTATTCTATTTAGTAACATCACATAAGTTAAAAATTATATTGCTAGCGGACATAAATACAATTACTTTTTATATTTGATTCCATTTTGACCTTTTTCGTTTACGAGTTGCAAATTTTTGTTGAAATCTCTATTAGCAAAAATTCCTTACAATCACATTTATGCTAAGAGCCCATTTTCATCACGGCGAAGTTCCAACACTTGAAATGAACCTATTCCAAAAGCCATTCTTTTGGATAATCTCAGTGTTGTGGAATTTGCTCTCAGTATAATGTCCTATCTTCGATCTAGCATATTAAGCTCAATATGTATAGACGCTCCTCTCACAGTGCTTCTGACCCAGATAGGCTTACCGCCTTTGCGATAGGTTAATTATGAAAGAAATAAATAAAATATATAAATACAGATAAATGTAATCTTTGTGTGGGTACCTGGAAACAAAGGATATGTAGGGAACCTTAATATATTTGAAGTTCTGTGCTAAAACTATAGAATCCAATTGAAAGGTCACAGCTAGACATGGCGCATTAAGGAACTACAATATCCATAGGGTTCGAGCATATAGTCCCATCTTAAGTTAACAATAAGGATACCTCAAGCAGGGAAACCTTACAAGTTCTGATGTATAGTTCAAGTTTGATGCTTCCTTATAAAAGGAACTTTGTGACAGCAAAATTCTGTCATAACAGTTTCGTTTGTTCATTCGTTCTATATGGGGTTATTTCTTGTTTTGTGGTTTATCTTATTTATACTCATTACTGAACTAATAAAGGTTGTTTCCCGATTATTTGAACTCAGAAAAATTGTAGTATTGGTAAATACAACTAATAAGCTTCTTTCTGTAGATTTTCGAAGACTTGGCTGGAAGCGGCAAAATGAATCTGATATATGTTTAGGGGATCCAAGCTGATATAGGTAGGAATTCTTTGTCCTTGAATTCATCGTAAGAATTTTCCATATCTTTTCAATATGCGGTGAAAATCATTACAGTGGCTTATAAAAGCCTCATCCTTTTTCATATTAATCGAACTGACTCCGTCCCAAACCCGAACCAAATGAAACAACAAATTAATTTAAGATAAGGTCGCCTTAAGGTAGCAACCAAGCTAACGTATCACCAACGATTCATTGGGGAAGCCTTGGATGACTATAAATGGCGTTTCATCAATAAGATTCAAGAAAACCTCAAGGAACGACTGCCCCTAAAAATCGTAGAAGTGTCAGGCTTTAGGATCAGTCCCTGACAGTATTCTAACCCCTATACGCCACTGAGTCTCTATCGCTCTCAAAGAAAAGATGTGTATTTGTGGAGGAACCGAGTCGACATCACAGTCGTAGAGGAAGCAGGGCATAGAGCAGCAGTGAAAAGGAAACAATATATCATCCTTTGGAGAAATAATAGGTTTCCCGTATATTAAGGTATCGTACCGGAAGTAGAGCATGTTTCTTTTATTGCAACGGCGGATTCTGCTATTGAAGGCGTCCCTGGATAACGAGTGAATGATATGGGGGATGTTGGGAGGATAATGGCGGGATCGTATTTCACCGCGGAATTAAGAAAGTCCGGAATGATTGGGGTTTCTGGACGACCAGGTCAATCGATCTGAGCACGGTTCCTCGAGAGAGAGGGTCTATTTTCTCAACTCTCTGCAGATGAGCAGCTTTTTTCGTTAGAGCATTTGCACAAAAATGTAGTAATGTATGGTGGCATCATAAAGGAAGGAGACATATACTTTCAAGAAAACGAGTTCGTAGCATAAATTAAATTAATCTAATTGTTTCATAATTCAATGTTGCTGTATATATGTAGAACAGATTATTCTATTGTTGAACTATACTTTTTCTTTGGAAATCAGGCTACTACGTTTATGCTCGATTTTGGAAGAAAAAGTATAGTAAGAAAAATGAAAAAAGCTTCAACTGCAAACCATACTGAAGAGTAAAGCATCATTTTTCAATTCATTGGACTTTCGGTAGGTATTGACGATATATGTAATTGACTAGCTCAAAATACGAATAATGGGAATAACAAGACATTCATTTTTTTATAAAAATTTATTCTCATTCAAATTATTTGATTGATTGAATCAGTGATTTTTATAGCTGTTGAAAAATATTAATTATTAGATATTATGTTTTGGTTGTTAGTTCTGTTTGCTATTAATACTTGTATTGTTTGTTTTTTAAACTATAACTAATTGAGTTCGATCCAGATGGCTCATTTCCAGAACGAAAGCTGTGTAAAACAAAGAAAAATAATTATAATCCCAACACTACCAGTAAAAAGGTTTGTTCCCCCTTAAGACGTGCTAGATATAACAGTAATTAATTACAGCAATAATTCTGCTTTATTTATGGACTGACTACGTTATCCGGCAGCAGAACAAGGCATAAGGTAATTTATCTTTTATTGTCACCCTCTCTACCTTCAGGGATTGCCTTCCAATGGGTTTGGTATCAATATTCTATTGTTGCCGTTGACGCGAATATCAAAATAGAAATATCGATGTATTGGAAATGGTATGATGGAAGCAGATGTCAAAATCGAATGTGAATGCCAAGCTTGGTCCAAATGGTTAAATTGGATAAAAGTTTGTATACCTTGGGGAATGCCATTAGACGCCGATCTTGATCCTTTCCTTTTAAGAAGGAAAATCCTGTGTATTCGCCTTGTTTGGTGAATTAAAGTATGTTCCAAAATTCCCTCAAGATTTGACTTTCGTGCCATTTTCTGGGTTATGCGTTGTATGAATAGCAATATCATATGCTCGTTTCCATTACTGTTTATGTAATCTTAATGAAGCTATTGACTTCAGTTGACTTGCATACATGCATCTACGATTATTCAGCAATAATGCCTTGACAGTTAATCCTTATTGTAGCCCTGATTGCACAACGACTTTTCCAATAACTCCTTCCAAAGCAGCAATATACCGACGACCTTTGAAAGCAATCTAGTTCCATTAGTATGATAAAATCCCAATCAATAGAGGACTCATCTATCATTTTACTATTTATTCCTGGCAAATTTCCAAGGATAAGCTTTCACGGATCCATTAAATCCTTGTTTCAGCAAATACATCCTCTAAGTACAGTAGCCTGACATCCATCGGCGCCATTGAATGGTATTTTGCAGGTAGGTATAGTGGATGCAATTAGTGCGTTTGGTAAACAATATTCTCGTTGTGCTACTTAGAAGATGCACATTGTTATTAGAGCAGAACATAATTGATCTCTAATGTCAGACTGTCGAGCTATATTGACGCGTCTAGGCTAAAGACGAGACATGCATATCTATAACAGGTCGCATGTATGATAGTGAAGCATACACTTAGTATTAGTCGCCTGCTCCTGAAGGGAATGATGCTGAATTAACAATATATCGTAAACAGTGTTTTGAATGTGGCTGTAATTCAGTTCACCTTTGTTGACAGATGTCGTAGGGGCATCTATCATAGCTATTATGCTAAGCTGTTTGGATCGTTGACTTCGTAAAGACGCCAATGGACAGCGTCACTTTGCGAGACACTTGGTTTAGTATTGGAATCTGATCTTGAACCTGGTCACGGTCTTTCTTTATTATAGCAGCTTGTCACGTTTAACTCAAAGATGGTTAAATAACGGCACAGCTGGACTGAAGATATGAATCAGCTTCATTTCATTGTTTATTTGTCAATATGTTTAGCGGTATTGTCATAGCTGAATAGTAAAGCATGTGCCTATAATGCAGGAGGTTGTGAGTTCAATTCCCACAAGCCACATTTTTTTATTTTTTTTTCAGATTAAGATTGTTTTTAATGTGATTTATATACTTTCCAGTAGAACTTTGTATCGTGTGAAATTTGACCGACTAATTTGATTCTTCACATCTGGTGCTTTACGTCCACTTGAGAAGCCACCAAGGCTGTGCCTGAATATCGAAGTACAGTGACTGTTAAGGAGAACTTGTTGATACAAGTTTTAACTAGTTAATATCCACAAAATCGGGGATGGTGACGATGGTGTCTCCTGGAAGATTATCACTGATTCAGAGATAAGTTCGACCTGGTGAAGATGAGCCCATTGTACTCTTGTGTTTTTTGTACTGATGACACATGGCGTTGTGCGAGACAGCTTCTTTTAACTTGTATCATGGTAGAATCTGTATAATAGGGACAGATCAGCATCATTTTGATAAAGTTCCACAATGTGATTTGGTTTGGTCTGAGCCTCGTAGAGTAAGTAGTAACTTTTCTGGTGAATACAATTTTCTGGTGTGTTCGAGAGCTATTCACTGATACCTAAGGTTTAATAGTATATGTGTGGCTTATCGCCCTTTCAGATAGAGCGACAATTTTTTTTATCACCGTGGCTCAGTCTGGTAGAGTTATAGTAGCTGTTCCGGTTAATACAATTTTTCTACAATGGAGGAAACGGTTTCATAGTATTTTTTACTAGTAGTGTAAACGAATTACAGAAATTCTAGCTGAAACATCCAATTTTCCAACAATTTGATACCAATCTCAGAAGAAATTAACTATTTCCAATAGGTTGCGTTCTATCCAATTTCCAAAGAAGCTCACGTGATTAATGGGAATCTATTCGGCCACAAATATTGTGGGATTTGTATTCGCGAACGTGGAACTGCTGTAACTTGTAAAATGGCAGTCATTTTCTATATTACATATAGAAGATACCGTGAGATAGAAAGATGCTTCAGTGAAGGATCTAGTCGATGCTCTCCAAGCCAGGTTTTCTTATGGTTTGTCCTTGAAATATGCAAAATGTTGTATTTTTGCCTTGGGATCACAGTGCTGCACGTTTTGGATCTATCAACAACACAAATTTATAATCTAGCCTGTTATAATTATGCTAAGGTCTTTCTTGATAGCAAAACTGCATGGAAGCAGTCAATGTCAGTACTGAGTCAATAGTACGAGGTTTTAGTTAGCAGTCAGTAGAAAATATATGACGTTGAATTATAGCTTAACTTGCATCTTTCAACGGTGTCCCAATGTCGGCGAACGTTTTGGAAAGTTGCCAGCAATCCGTCCCAGCACGTTCTCCCAATAAAGAACGCCTCCCTCGCTGTTATAACGAGGGCAAACGTAGCGACACGTAAGCCGTGAACATCTACGAATTTCGGTAATTTTTCTGTTCGATTTTAGGGACACGTACCGTTCCTGCAGTTCTGGCGATGAGGAAAATTTGGGCGACAAATGGTGCAGGAAAGTGAAACGTTATGACTAGGGGAATGAGGGGAGAGGGCGTATAACGTGTTCGGCAGTCATATATCAGATGTGCTTATTGGGCATTATATGGTCTTGTATCAAGGAAGCACATGTCTCTGCATGTCTTTCTGTCTATTGCGTGTTTTTCTTCAGTTGCCGCTTCATGATTTAGATAAATTTTTGTAAAAGCTACATTGTGGACATATAGCAGGAAGTCCTGATGCCAATAGTCAGGGAAGGTATTTTAATGGATCATGGAAGATCAAGCCACTTATTTCTGTCGGTTTGTCTGTGCTCTGTCCGGTAATCCTCATCACCTCTATAACTTATTCGGATTTTGATGAAATTATAACATCCGATTATTATGACAAAGAAAAAAAGCATTGTAGGTTCTAAAAATGTGGGCCGTATCGGCGAAGTCATCGTCAAAAACAAAAAATTGTTCAAGAGCTAAAATTCTCGTGCTTGGGCGATTCTGAGGTCGTTGTATTTTCAAATACTTTTGGAGAGCTTTTAACCATTCTCTTTGGAGAGAAAAAAAGTTTCCTTTCAAGTTTACTCTATCGGACAGAAAACTTTCTGATGAATCCAATGGTGTGTTCAGATTTTCAAAATAACGTTTCATATTTCGAACAAATAGTTTAATAGACCTGAAAAACACGCTTTTTTAGTTAATCGAAATAAAAGGTAAGAAATAGTTCTCAATATGAGAATAATGGGAAAATTTATGAAAGCGTATTTTTCAGTTTTTTTAACACATATACATGCAGGTGAAGCTAATATAAAATAACAGCGTGTTGATGAGCTAACGACACGCGATGTTCCCAAACGACCACCCATCCAAGTACTAACCGCGCCCGACGCTGCTTAGCTCCGGCGATTGTACGATAGCAACAATTTTTTTAGCAACAATTAAATTTATTTAGAATGTTATCTACAGTTACATGTACTTGACATATATGACTAATACGTGGGTTAGGCCAAGAGGCTAACAAATATTCTCAGTGGAATCAAGCCCATACTCGTTTTCATACATCGGATACATCGTCCAAAAATTTTATTCCTCGTACACTTTGTCTGGGGTTTGATTGTTGGGTGTATTTACAGGAAAGGTATTTAAATTTAAACCTGCGCTAAATAACTGATAATATTTGGAATTATTTACATATATACATATTTATAATTACACTATTTACATTTAAATTTACATCAGAAAGATTCTCTGAGGATAAACCGATAAATCAGCCCATGTTTTCTATTTTTCCCATCTAAATGTGACTGCGGAATACTGAAAGTCGGTCGACTTTTCTTCATTGAAGAGCTATAAAAGTTTGATCTATTATGATTTGCAAGATATTTTTGAATTGACTGTCATATCTTATGAGTTTTTGTATTAATATAATAATAATAATAATAATAATAATAATAATAATAATAATAATAATAATAATAATAATCATAATAATAATAATAATAATATAATAATAATCATAATAATAATAATAATAATAATAATAATAATAATAATACTTTTGTTTGTTTGTCTACGGGCCGCACTCACAATTATCCTCAAGAATTTGTTTTCTAATTTCTGGAGGAAGTTCAATTGTGTTTTTCCAAATATTTAACAGTTTTGCTTTTTTTTTAATTTTGATTTCATATCTAGCAAAGTTGATGGTGCAGTTCATAACTTCAGTTTTTTCGGGGTTAATTGAAATTTTGTTTTGTTCGAAATATGGTAGTATTTTTCTAATGATGGGACGATAGCTGGCATTCTCAGCCTGGTAAGGTCATTAACTCATATAATTTATCGTATATTCGGGTATTTTAAGCTTAAATATCATTTTTATCTGAAAGAATTTGGAAATGAAAAGCAATAATGGGACCAACTTATTAAACTATTGTATTTCATCGGAAAATTAACCTGATATTTTGAAGTATCTGAAAATAGCGTCTACAAACATACATACATGTAAAGCTAATACAAAGCGCGTTAAAAACAGATACAACAAGAGCATATAAAATTGGTCCGATTGCAATTCGACATGAAACATTATATCAATTGATGAATAAATTACGAATTTTATTTGAGAGAGTCAAAGGTCGAAACTCCCAAGCCCCCCTCATTACGCCACATCCCAAAGCCCTTCCTTCGTCTGACCCGATTCAATTACACGTCTGCTATCCTCCGTCAACCAATCACTGTTGGCCCTGCGGCACAGTCCGGAATCGCTTTAGTCGCGTCAAAGCAGCCCTTGAAGGACACATTACGGATCAACCGAACCATGAACGTGAGAAACGCTCCGAAGATAGCCCAATTGGGGGAGAAGTTTTGTTTCCGGTCATGATATATTCCGGTTCGCCAGTGCGTGGGACAGATAAGATAAAGCCGAATGTGAGAAAGAGGTCGAGTTTGATAGGCTGGAATAAAAGATCCTTCTGTGATACAGAACAGAACTCTCAAGAACGTATTGCGTCACATGAGAGGAAGGTATTTTGATTGCAAAATGTTTCAATCTATCACGATCTTTCATACCAAAGCATCTAGGACATACTCAATTTTGTATGCGATTTATTATAAACAGGGACGTATCTTGATGTTCTTGACGACGGAAGCAGTAAAAGTGCTTTCGGAAAGCTCAAAATAAATATAGAGGGCAACATTGAAGTTCGTCATAGAAAACAGTACACACCGTAATCAAACAGAGCCGTGCCGGCCTTGTTAGATCAGGGTACCAGGAGCTCGGGAGTATCTCCCGCTCCAAATTGTATTCACTGGAACAGCTACTTCTATTCTACAAGGCTCAGATCAGGCCATCGTTGGAGTACTGCTGCATGTGTAGAGATGCGCTCCGAACTGCCTCCTGAAGCTTCTGAACACAATCCAGAAACAAGCAATATGTCTCGCGAATGCGCTGCATCTTAAAAAGGACCTCCACAGTTTGGAAGATCGAAGAAGCATCATACTGTGCCTATTACATAAATAGTATCATGAAAATGTTCGACGGAGTTGTCCAGTTTAATAACACCAAGACTCATTACAGCAAATACTAGAGGAGCTCATCAGGCGCATCCTCGCCAGTTCGACCTTTCAACATCTCGAACGTGCCTCCTCCCAGTGTCGTTCTTCTGGAGAACCCTGGAGTTTGGTAATGAACTTTTATAACAATTCCTTCTATCCATTGTGTTGTCGGTCTTCCTCTCCTTCTCGTGTTATGTGGTGTATACTTCAATGCTTTTTTGGCCATCTTGTCCCATCCATTCTCGTTTCATGTCCGTACCATGATAATTGCTTTGACTCTCTTTGCTGTTGTTACTATGTGCCATGTTTTCCTTCTTATCTCTTGGTATCTGACGTGTTCTGGTCTAGAAGTATTGCATGATCTCCTCAAGAAATCCATTTCTATCATCTTTATTCCTTTCTCTGTGAGTTGCCAGCATTCACAACCATAAGTTAAAATAGGCTCTACAATAATTTTGTAGATTATCATTTTTGTTTGACCAGAGTAATGAGTTTAATAATCGGATCGCCATTTTTCCTTGTTGTGTCCTATTTTAGATATATTTTTTTGATGTTCCGTCTGTCGAAATAACGCTTCTCAGGTATTTGAAATGATTACATTTTTTCAGTTTGTGTAAGTGTAGATCTAGGTCTTCTACTTGTTTGTCTCCTACTTTCAAATACTCCGTTTTATCTATGTTAACAGACAGGCCCCATGCTTCATATTCCTCTTCCAACTTTCGGAACATATAATCTGCATCGTGTTCGTCACTCGTTATAGTTATATTGAATCAACTTCACTTAGTAAATATTTAATAATCTATGTACATATAGGAATTTGATTTGATATTTGAAATATAATTTCAACTATAAGTGTGTATATTTATATTGAAATTATTCAACATCTTACAGTCGACGATAGTTCATAAAGTTTTATGTCCCATGCACAGAAAAATGTATTTTTATGTTATACTGAGGGTTAAGTGGAGGAGTAGCTCATGCTAATCTTCCACCCGATGAAGAGGTGTTATTATTATATTTCTTTGTGCTTTTTCTGTGTGACGAATTTCAAAGTCAACCTTTATGTATGTTGCAACCTTCCTGAAACCACTTTTGCTACTTCAAGTATAATTCTTGATAGATCCTTGTTTAAACTAAATCGCATGCGATATCGAACATGTGGTTCTCATTTCCATCGGTCTGTTATACAGACATAACATCCTTGAATTCACTTCCGTACATAAAGGAGAATGATTCATAATTCGCCTCAAGTAATAATATTACATGAACGCGAAGCGGTAGAGACTTTTCATTAATTTTGTTTAAAACAGAAATGCCACGCTCAAGATTTCCACGATTCGTTATTGTTTTTCCTGAATAAAACACGCGCCGTGATGAAAACGTTATAACTGGAAACTCACCCCGGATAGATGACGAGGTCACGTTTTTCGAGATAATACACGCACTCCCATTTATCTCTGAGAGCCCTGCGAGAGTTGGTCTTATTTGCTGTTATACAGGGTGATCTCCTTTTTAGAACTCGGAGAAAATATGTCCTACTGTTGGATTTGAACCATATCCTTTCTCATTGTCTTTCAGACAATTAGGTCAACTTAGCTAAAATTATTAAGCTATTCTATTGTTATCGCTTCTAGTCAGGTGTGCATAATTTAAAATTAATCAGATGTGGGTAAGAATGACGTTTGAAGAATTCGTTATAAATACATACATACATACAGGTTAAGATAATAAAATAACAGCCTGATGATGACCTAACGACACGCGGTGTTCCTAAGCGGTCACCCATTCAAGTACTAACCGCGCCCGACTCTGCTTGTTCGAAATATGGTAGTATTTTTCTATTTATAAATGATTTGGAAATGAAATACAATAGTGGGAGAAACTGATTAAACTATTATATTTTCATAAATAAATATTATATATATATATATATATATATACATTATGGATGTCCCAACATGATGAGGAGGTAAAAATATTCCTGGTCTTTTGGTTGTTTATGAAAAAAAAATTATACTTGCTGGACCAGTAAATAATTCTAGTCAAGTCATTTTCAATACGTTTTAAATCGTAATTACATCCTTTGTAAAATGCCTCACCAGTGTCGTCGAGAGAAAATCAGGGAATAGGGCAAAATTTGAATCTCGGAGTACTCTTAAAAAAACAAAGCTTATTGCATACTTGAAAAATCTGGTAAGTAACAGGTTCGTAACAATGTAAAAGTTATACAGGATCTTTCATTTCCGGGCACCTAAATCTTGAGCCCGGGTATTTTACTTCGTTTCTTTCCCACTCATTGTACTGTACTGCGAAACTAATTAGTTCGCCTATTCACAATCATTTTAGAATCATTCGAGTGTATACCAAATAGTAGTCGACCTAGAACTGTTCCTTGTGGTACACACACTTGACACGCAACGCCTCACTAAATGACTTTCCTAGATTCCTTTTAAAACGGTTTGGATACGTTAGGCCTCTCAAGCAGATAACATTGATCCGAATTACTGTTCTGTTACATCTAATAGACCTTCGGAACGTTCATAAAATCTACCCCCAAGTTTAAAATATAAACATGCCGTAAATCCGGTAGCTCGTTTTACTTGACTCCTAAACCATCATGTGAGCAATGCAATGCCGATTTAGGTTTTTTTTATTTGGCCTTTTTCCGGATATGTGTAACGTTCAGCCCCTGAAACCGGTGAATTTTGAATGAAAATGACTAAACGCATACAGCAGTAGCTATTAGCACACAGACAGTATTTACCTATCCTGGCATCTGCGCTGGTATCAAAGAGAAACAAATAATTGCGCAGCGTTTAAAATTACACATGCGACTACACTCCAACTGTTCACATTAATTACACAGGATCAGGTGTAGAGAAGGCAAGCCATGTAAAACACCCAGACAGCGTACTTTCAATGTCAGCATTCGACAAATGTTGAGTTTTTTCATTATAGGAGTTTTCAATATTGAGTTTATACTCCATGAGGCAATCATTTGTCTGTTTGAGTAAATTATTTGAAACGTAGATATAAAGATTGTGTAATTAACACACAGTTTCACAAATAAAACTTAAAAAAAAATAATAAACTAATTTTTTTTGTTGTTTGAAACTTGTAGACAAGGTGGATTTATCGAAAGTTTGATTTCGGACTTCCATTGTCTATGAAATTTTGAGTATCACGACGGTTCGATTGATATTCTATCTTTAATCGTCTTCATGGTGGAGAAAAACGCCACTGGAAGTAAGAATCAAAGAACATCGTCTCAACACCCAGCGTGCAGAGACAGGAAAATCTGGAATAGCTGACCACGCATGGACGGAGCACCATAAAATAGCTTGGGACGACGCTAAGGTTATTGCCAAGGAACCGCATTGGTATCGAAGGAGATTCAAGGAGGCGGCATTCATCACCAACAACAGCAAAGTGTACAGCAAACCCAGCGTAGACATTAAACCAATCTGGCAGCCACTCATAAAGAAGATCAATAGACTACGACTGGACCAGACAACAAACAATGACCGACAAACAGCCACGTCAGCAGACCGGAATACCGCGCACCGGGAACCAATCAGAACAGACCGCGCACAACGACACGTCACCGAACGGGGTATAAACAGGCGTGAAAGGAACGTGTTCGCCAGTTCACCTGAAGACGATTGAAGATACAATATCAATCAAAACGTCGTGATACTCAAAATTTTATAGACAATGGAAGTCCGAAATCAAACTTTTGATAAAAATTTTTCTCATGGGTTTCTGGTGTCCGGTGAACTTTGATTTTTCTCTGATGTATAAGACTAAAGATATAAGCTTGCGGTTGACAGAATTTCAAAATAAATTGAAAGTAAAAAACTTGTTTGAAAACAAGATTTTATTGAAATGCGCTAAATAGGATAAAATAAACTTTCTCTTTAAAACTTTTATATCAATTTATACACATTACACAATTAATATCATATAAAAGCTTTTCGCAAGATTTAGGTACTCATATTTACTTTTATATCATATAAATTGTGTAATGACGTTATAAATTGATAGTAAGAGCTTCATACATACATTGCAAGTTGAACAAAAGATTTAAAAAAATAGAAAAAATATTATGGTCTTACCGTCATTCCGATTACATATCTAATTGTTTGTATGGACATTTAGACAGCAAGCAGCATTTTTTGTTGTGTTTGGCTTGGTATACGTTAGCAAAAATCGAATTTTTTCAGGAAACATGAAAGTCTTAAATTTTTTCCATCGTATTTTCAATGTATTATGACAATAAAATCCATTTATTACTATTATTGCCTTTTGTCAAAAAAGGCTTCAGGTTGATATACACTGGACTTTCCACGCTATGGATTTGGATCTTATTTTGAAACTGTGAACCTTTTGGAATTCATTCTAAATAATATTGAATTTCCAGTATCTCAAAAACTCACTACAAGCAGGTCACAGATGTAAAATAAAATCAAAATACTTACACACCGATACTGTCGCTGGTGCAATACAGAGTCCACTTACTCGACGCCATTTATCATGTTGCAAATGGCACATTCATAACATATAGTTACTTGGAAGTCGGATATATTACTTCTACTTTGAAGACGAATGTGTGAACAATCATCTATGTTTTAATAGTAAACACGAAGTGTTACTGGGATCAAACGGATCCTCAATACTTCACCCTCTCCCAAAATTTTGGAAAATGAATGAATGAAGGAACGTCTAGAAACCGAGTTTGAGTTTTTATATTCTTCGTTTCTTAGTAACTCCGTCACCACCGTACCGATTTTCACAAACTGCAAAACACTTTCGTATTCACCAAGTAGTAACCTGGAGTTCAAATTTCATTTAAGTCTGAATTGTATCTTCCGAGATGTAGAGCAGCACAGAATATTTCGTGATGTACAAATTGCGAAAGAGGTGAGTTCGCCTCCAGGATGCATAAAAAATGTGAAACAGCAACGTCGCACTTGAGGGTAGATAAATGGTGTCTACCTCAGGCCCTAAAACCCTTTGAGAGCATCGCGATGCTTCCCTTTGTCGATATATCAAGCAGTCTAGAGGCAAATTTTGTTTTTTTCTCAAAGTATACATCATAAACATCATGAAAACATAATATCTGGATATCGAAATATTCCGTGATACTTCCTCTACCTAAAGTAAAATGGTAAACATATTATTCCCAACAGAATGAAGATCGGTATAACATCCCTGGCTTTCGTACACAAACACTTTTACTCCGCATGTTAGACGGAGCTTTGCTAAGCCTTGCCGCCTCCAGAATCAAGACAGCAAATGTATTCGGATGTTTAGGAATATTTCGCTCGAGATCCAATTGTGAGGCCCGTAAATAAGGAACTCCCGGAATTAGCCGTTGCGGAAATAGGAACGTCGACCGGCAAAGCGCATCCTGATCTCGCCCATCCCTGTTTTTATACCCCTCCTTGCCGTCGTTTCCCGGTTTTGATGGGGACTATAAAACAGGATGTGGGCGTATTTGCGGCTACCGCAGAAGCATTTTGCGCGTTTTGTGCTTTTTGCCTAGTGAGGATGAAATACAAAGGTTAGTTCTTTACTTCATTGACGCTGTGGGTAGAGATAACATTTAAGAACGAAGACAGATAACTACCCATTCAGGGCCAAATCTCCTAAAAACCAGAATGGGTAGAAAAACCGGTAGGAGGGTTGAATTTCAATGATTTACATTTAATTCCCTCTTCTTATTGATAACCTCTCGCAAAGAAAGAGCCTATTGCACTCTAGAAGCACTGCAAGAGGATAAATATCTATTCACATTGACCTTGAAATGCTGTAGATTGTTATAATCAGAAAACAAGCTTCCTTGGAAGAGGATCGTACGAGGTGTTGCAATTTCGATCTGGTAAAGATGTGCCCTTTTAACCCTTTTAGTCTTTGCTGTACTACTTAGTGTTTTTATGTGAGACAGCTTGGTGAAATACCATGACGGTTTCTGTAGAATATGCCCGCCAATATGCTCGTGCCAGGACAGGTTATTGGTAATTCCCAAAATGTGACGTCCTTGTCAGAGTTGTCTGTAAGATATCTCGGGATGGTAGTAATTTGCCTGGTTACATGCAGGAAACAAGGATGCTGTTATCTGCGAAGTTGTGCATTTTGTTAGATGTCATTTCCAACAGTTCAGTAATGAAAAGCGTTAGAGAGAGGATATACTTAGTGAAACACTGGCGTTGAAGAAGCAAATCCATCATCTATTACAAATAAGATTCGGTCCCAACCACTTGAGACTCTCTGTGGGGCTCAATCGTTTTGCTCCACATCTGGGTAACGTACGTTTGAAGATTTCCCGTGGATTTATGCTTATGGAAGCCATATTGGCGATCATTGATGCTATTTTTATTCCATATTGATCAGAACTTAAATACAGGGTTTCATTAATGATATATGAAAATCCTGACTTGTGATTAAGAGCGTAAAAAAGGTACACTAGCTCACAATTCTATATAAAAAATAACAAAAAACAAAATGTTCGTGTTTAGATATTCACTTGGCTTCATTTTTTATTCATACAAAAAAATTATATATCACATGGTAAATTAATAAACATAAATGCATAAACGTCATGCCTATTCAATATTCAGTTTAATTTGAATTCCCTAAAACAGCACAAACTATAACGAACTTCTACATTGCTTACAAATCGCATATTATTTTTGGTCATCTTTGTCCAGTGGGTACAAAACGTGTGTAAGTATTTGCAACTATTTAGAAAAATTTGAAATCTTTTGAAAATGGTGGGTATGCGTGAAAAGTGGGTCAATCTACTGGACTCCATGTTTGCCTGCAGATAGCAGAAATTCGCTCACTAATATTGTGGAATCTATCTGGAAATTCATTGAACTACGAAAGACTTCGTCTAGTGGTAACCCGCCTCTGGAGTTTTATGGTTTTCAGATGCAGCAAGCAATCGAAACACCCATCAACTTAAGCCAAATCACTCTAAACTTCATAAAAGTATCGTTCCCAGAGCTGAGATTGCCATAAAATGAAAAATTCATCAAATCCTTGAACCGAAAACGATTGCTACGTCATTCGAGGAAACTTGAGAAATTAAAAAATTGCGACATACTTTGGGGGGCTGAATATAATCCACGTTGGATCGGAAAGTTTTTCAATTAAAACTCAGATTACTGTTTGGCATAATCATTGGCCAAAATCAATAAGGGGACACAATAATTCGCCGATTATCGAGTTGGAGAGGAAAGCGGATTTGCTTACATACAAAATTAAATATTCGGTCCTAATACAAAGAATATAATCGCTGCCATAATCATTTTCAATTCGCTATTTTCTAGGCAAGTATCAAAAATTCTTTCATATCAATTATTTGATACTTTTATTGTCTATACACTTCTGGTGCAACGATGCGATCTCTGGCCGTTTTCAGTAATGAGTAAATTATAATTTAAAAACATAAAAGATACGATTTAACTGAAAAAATGGTTAACTTTATTAAGGCAAAAGGTTGAAAATAAAAATATAATTAGTGTGTATCTATAGCTTGTTCCAAAAAATCGTTTATTTAACATATTTTCATACTAAATCTACGTTTTCTTTCGTACACGCATTTTTTTGATCAACTTATTCTCATTTCTGAAATATTAAAAACTATTAAATTATTTTTAGTTGGTGGACTTTCAGTCGGTACTGAGCAAAAACTTAATATTTAAAACATATTTTACAATTTTTATGTAGATTGTAGATGCTCTTACTTCGTGAAACTCTTCCATCATGCTGTTAAAAATATTGTGTAATTAACAAACAAATAAAACTCTTTTTTATTTCAGTGACGCTCTAAATATAAATCGAAACGCGTCACTGAAACAAAAAGATTTTTATTTGTGAAAATACTATATACAAAATATTCGTGAAAACAGATATTACCACTACTTCTACCATGATTCCTATCATCGTTTAGGTGGTTAGAATGTTATCCTTATTTATACCTACTGGAGACGTTCAGCCTAGTTTCCGTCGGCCATAAATATCCAGCTTACATTTCTCCCACTTCGTTTCAATTAAATAACGTTTAATTCCGCCGTGTTAATTACCAGTGAAAAATTCACGCTTTAAAACTTTGAAATTATGCGCCTTCCCGAAGGAGCTAGACGCAGCTAGTTCAGCAGCAGGTAATTTGTTGTGTAATTCGACGAAAAAATTGCATAACAACGCCCGGGCAAATTAAAAGTTTCCTTGGCACGTTTTTCAAATTAAAGTTGCCTGGAAGTGGTCCAAGTAGCATTTTAAGTTTGTAAGATTTTTAATTTTTGCCGACCTCAAAAAGGGAGCTAATTAATAAATTATATTTTAGCCCATTTGATTGCCCACAGTAACTGGAAATATTTGCTAAAATAAAGTGGGTTCCCCGTTTTAACTACCTGCAATCAAAAGCTGCAATATTTCAAAAAAAAATCTAATGACGGATATTAAGAATAAATAAAATAGAAAAGCTAATTTATATTATTTTTCCGACTCTAGTGACCACAATAGCTGGAAATATTTAGTAAAAAAACGTGAGTACCTCATTTTTCCTAACTGATATCAAAATTGCATCGTCAGCTGAAGGTTTTATAGCTTTTTGGATAGAATTATTAAAAGAAAACATTGGTCCATCCCCCAATCTGGTTTCGCATTCACGTGAAATGTCATCCATGCGGATGTTTATCCCATTTAGCTTTCCCCCTGTCGCTCCCAACCAAATCAGTCGGCATTAACTCGTTAACTAGGAGTCTGGTAATCTTTTAAGTCTTCCGCTGGTGCACAAAGGAGGACACAGCAGTAAATTACACCCCGATTCACGGAATGCCACCTCTTTTATTTATCTGTGTCAGTTTCTATACCACCCGACTGGTCTTTTAATTGCCACGTGGACTTTTACGACCTGGAAATGGGATTTCGCTACCGGGAGGGAAATCACTCAGGAAAGGGTTGAAACGACAGTCGTGTGAAAATATTTCAGGAAAAGTAAAGGCTTGACACTCGTCGATCTCAAATTAAACTAATTGCTTACTGTGACAATTATTTATTGGGCAATTCGCAAGATTGAAATTGGTTATTCCCACAACAATGGAAAATATCCCAAATCAGTTCTACACCCAAAACCAACAATCCAAAAGATTTTAACGACTTCAGTTCTATTAATACCTATACAGACAATTTAATCAATTTTTTTGGAGAAGGTTATCTATAATCAATTAATGGACTGTGTTTCTTCGAATATTGTTTTAAAATCAATCAACTTTCAGGAAGGACCATATTGCCTTCTCAGTTATTGCAAATTTGTCTGACAAAATACTTCGTTGTCTTGTTAAATCATTATTATGTTTAGTTGTGTCACAGCATTTGATGCCATCAGCTATGATTTGTTATAAGGTTAAATATATTGGCTTCAGAGATTTGAGTATTCGATTTATAAGTTTTTATTTATGCGGAAGGTTTCAAACAGTAAAATAGTTTCACTGACACAGAATATTACTGGTGTACTCCAAGGGTCAGTACTGGGACCGCTACTATTTTTTATATATAGTTTTGATCTATCTTAAGAAGTAATGCACTGTAAAGTGAACTGCTATGAACAGACAACTTAAACAACGAAAATCTCTGAATATGTATCGAGTCATGATATGCAGTTCAATCCAACTGAATCTAAGCTCATGTTACTTGGTTTTTCGTTTGGACCTACGAACAATAGGGATATTTAAATCTGTCATGCATATCCGACGAGAAACTGCTATTTACCGATAGTATGAAATTTTTTGGCCTGTATTTTTATGAGGGTTGCTTCCACACACACGTCTCAAACGTTAGTAAAATATATATCACAATAAAACTGTTATATGTTAACAAATCTTATTATCTACTCATATTAACTAAAGGCTGTGTTGTATTAAGTAGATTTTAAATAACTTTACTAACGTTTCGTCTGCATTGGTAACTATGAATAATTAATTTAATCCTCCAATTGTATTGGTATCTCCCCCCTCACCGCAAAGAAGAAAAAATCGACAAGCCTGCGCTCGTTTTTATGCAGAGAGAGAAATTTGCAATGCAAACGCATCCTATATTTTTGGCTACCCAGCTGAGCTGTCATGAAGCACTGTGTTTAGTGCTCCTCTAAGTACATTGGTCACGTTAGTCTCGATAAGCACTTTATAAGGGTGCGTAGTGCTTAGCTGTTATTGTGGAAATTAGCCTCCAACCATAGGCATAGACCTGGTATCTCAATGAAGCTCAATTGCTCTGCTCTACATGTGGGTGACGCAGATCATAAGTAGAAGAATTTTTACGAGATGATTTGTATACAACGCCGACGGAATATACAACAAAATTAATGCTAATCCACAAAATTGAGAACTGAAATTGTCTCCCTACTTTTATATAAACATGCTTTCTATTCCTCGATATGTTCATATTTTAATCATATTCAAATTTGCTCAAAACATTTATTAACGTATATATAGTACATTACATATTGAAACTAATCTACTGTAGCTAATTATACCCAACGTACAGCAGAAATGTTGAAAACCTGAACCAGTATAATGTAATGAATAGTTGAAATACGTATAAATGTATATTTTTTGCCGAATTCAATAGGGCATAGTAATTATGTGCGAGTTTTAATAACAACGTATTCCAATTGCTTTTGAACATTCAGATTATGCTATTTGTGATTTTATAATTCATAATTTTAATTGACATACATTTTTGTGCTATATGAGGTCATGAAGTTCTTTGATATAGAGCCCAGTTGATTACAATTATAACCTTTTCAAGCCATGAAATGTCATAACATCAATGACTTGTCTAGCCAAAATTTTAATATAACCAGGCATTGAAATAGGTGCACGTCTATAATTCAGTGAATTTAATCTCTGCTCCAGGTGATGTTAGGTGCACTCCCCAGAAGCGGGTTTTCTTCCAAATTGCGCGCGTTGTTCGTATCTCCAAGCACAGCACCAAGGTTTGGGTTAGTAAAGATCTTTAACCGCAGTTATTGAATGACCATAGTACCGGTATGTAGGAGACAGCCGTGACAATTATTTACCCTGTGATTCTTGTTAACTCAGTTGGCTAGAGCGTCTGACTGGCAATCAGAAAGTGAGTAGTTTGGCTCTTCGCCAGGACAGTTTCTAAGTGCAAATATGTTCCACTAAAATCAGCAGAAGCAGTGTACATTTTTTATTTATTGCAGATGTTATTTTTGACAAACTATGATAAGTTTTCATTCGTGGAAGTGATTCAGGGACTTTGAATTGACGTTAGAATAAAAAAATTCTGTGTATGAATGTATTTTATAATTCAGGGAAATCAATGGTTGTATTATAATTCTTTAACTGTTTATAGTTATGCAACGAAATGACAGCGACGTTGATATTTTAAATGAGACACCTTGTCACTTTATGTTAAACATGCTTTCCTTATTGTTGTTTGAAACTTGTAGACAAGGTGGATTTTTCGAAAGTTTGATTTCGGACTTACATTGTCTATAAAGTATTTGAGTATCACGACGTTTCGATTGATATGCTATCTTCAATCGTCTTCAGGTGAACATTTTATAGACAATGGAAATCCGAAATCAAACTTTTGAAAAATGCTTTCCTTATCTTCAATAGTTTGACTAATTATATTTTTATAGACTGTGAATGCTTTACTTGACGTATGAAGTGACACATCAAAATTGAAATCAAAGGGATCGAATTGTATGTCAAGCACGAAGTAAAAAAAGCAAGTCATTGATTTTGATGTTTTTTCAGTTATATTTTGTTACCTCTTACTGCTTTGCCCTAGGGTGATCTGAATCTTGAAAATCATGATAAATAAATTGAGCTAACATTATTCTGTTTTACTTAAAATGCTAAATACGGAGTAGGTCTTGTTATGAATTTGAGATACCTTGGAATCCTGATCCTTCATGACATATACATTACGAGAAAACATATTATGATCCCCCAAGATCCCAAGAATTGCGGTTACAATGCTATTTAAGCCTACTGAAATACGATTTGGGCACCTAACATCTTTGAGCATCTCAAAATCAATGTTTATCTTCGACTAAAAAAGATTAAGAAAAATTCAAGAATCATAACAATGCAGTGACTTTTGAAGAGGAAAGACATAGCCTACTACGTGCCCACATCAGATTCCTTCACAAATTTCCGCAAAATCGGTGCAGCGGTTACTCAAGTTCCTCGGTAACTATAGACCGACAGACAGACAGACCCACAGATTGATGGGAATGAGACATGGATTTACACATGGTAAAACGCCCAAAAAGTGTATTAGTCTAAATTATTTTTTTATGATCGTAATACATGCTGATGTGAAGCGCATTATTGCTGCTATTTCAGAAATATTGCTATATTCCACAATTTCGATACAGTCTCTATACTACAAAGACTTCTGTTGCACTGTAGGACGTGCTCCATGTATCGACGTTCTTTTGTTCGGCATTGTCGTGTTCTCATCTTTATTTCCGTGCCATATTGATTAATGGCTGGATTGCATCCTGCCATGTTTTCTACAGGAAATAGTGATGTATTGTATGTCGCATATATTTTTTTGTACGGAACAGATGCTAGAAAATATCTGGCAACATAGAATGAAATTGTTGTGCTCATATGGGAGGCAAGATCGAAGCTGAGCTGGATTCTTTCTCAGTTTATAACATGATTGTTTTTACTTGTCATGCAGAAGCAAGGAACGAATTGTGCACAAGGAAATTTCATAAAGTGAGATATGTTATACGTCCTAGAGAGATATTTTTTGCAACTGCATTTACAGTAGGGTGAAGCAAACCCGTATAAGATCTCAATCATCACCGTCAAATAACTCTCAGTATACATACGTATGTTAAGTTATTCTTGGAATATGTTACACAATATATTCAAAGAATGAGGATATCTTAAGGCATGACATACCTTGAGGAAAATGATATTTTATGGTACGAAACGTCTTAAGGACTTTTTGTCGGCGATGGTTCAGATTTTTTAGGGCTTACCCTCAACTTAAGTACAAAGGAAGTCGCCAAAAAAAATACCACAAGACGCAAGCTAGATAATATCAAAATTTTATTTGTGGAACCTTAGGTTTAATTAAAAATTTTATCCTAATATACACCTTATCATGTATATTACTATATCTTAATTTCAGGGGTTGTAAGTTATTCCACACGAAACAAAGGGATTGATTGTAATCTATCTGATACTCATTAACTCACCGCTTCCAGGCACGTAGATGTTCAAGAACAAGCAGTCCTCAGATTGGTTCGCTAATAGGGGTACCAACTTCTTTAGGTATTGGTACCTCCCCTTCGGCATCTGCTGCAGTGCTGCGGTTTTGTTGGACACGTCCGGGTACCGCTGAGGACAGGCAGGACCGAAGGTGTCTGCCAATCGGGTGCCAGGCCAACGTACGGGGGAGTGTGGGGGCCGGAAACGGAGAGGCCCTACTGGAGGTGCTGCGTAGGGGACACCACGGAACACCTGGAAAGAGACGAACAGAACTTCAACATTTGGCATGAGAAAGGGTCATGAATTGGAAAAATTAATTATTTGAAAAAATTAAAAACATTCATTCATATAAGTTATTTCGTAACGTTATAAATATAATACCTCAACCGGCTCCAGATGTCTCGAGTTCAGCTCCAATATGATCCCCCGGATGGCTCCGCTCTGTATCTCGACGATGCGTGAGCTGTACCTTGGCCCGCAGTGGACCACCCCCACAACGACGAGTAGTACCACCAGCAGCGTAGCGAGCGAAGTCAGCGACGTCGACCCACCTGACGGACGGGGTGGCATGGTACGACGACACGGAAAGACGACAACGGCATCACAGCGCCGCTGACAGGTGCTGGTCACCAGTAGGAATCACGACCCTGTTGTGGAGCGACTGAAACAATGTAAACACTTTGGTTAGGCCTGTGTGGTATGAGGATTTTCATACCGGTATGAAAAAATACTTGTATGATACCGGTATTCACACTGAAAAGAACTACATCGGTTTACTTTCCGTATCGGTATATACTGGTGTGAGTAGTAGTGGTAATATTACTAATGGGAAGGCAAAGCCTGGTAAGTAACCCACCTTTGGCCCCGAAGGCCATCACTAGAATCATGGCAGACATGGTAGTTCCTTAGTGTCGTACCTTCCAGACCTTTTAATAAAGGTCATCATGTCCGACCATTCCGCTAAGTGGCACTCTGTCAAACTCTGCTGTGCTGAGCACCTCAGCCCTAAGGCCGCTGTATACGGCACACTCACCCAGGAAGTGGAACGACGTCTCCACCTCCTCCCAGCACTTCTGACAGATTGAATCTTTGACCACCCCTATGAGTGTCAGGAGCCTGTTCAATCTGCAGTGACCTGTGAGGATCCCTACTAACAAGTGGAGTGAATGCCTCTTCTGATTTAATAGCCATAGGTCCCTACGTTTGTTGGGGCCATCTCTCTCCAACCATGCTTTCGCAAGTTTGTTATACGCCCAAGCAAGTTACTTTCTTGGATTGGGCTAAGCGGAGATATCGGATCGTATATAGATGTCCTGCTCCGTATATACATCAATATTTCCTAATGTTATTTACATAACTCAACATCCCTGATGAACATTGAGCTGGCTTACCATAAAATATCAGTCCTATCAAACAATAAATCCCCAAAATGATGACATCGTACACACATTTCTTATTTAATAATTCAGCTGAGAGTTACAAGTATTAAAAATACTCTATATGCTGCTTACTTTTCACATGTATGTCGTGAAAAAACAGACCTATACCGAAAAATGACCTAGACTATATCTAAACTTTCATTTACGTCAACTGAGAGACGGACTCAATGAATTGATATTTTTCAACGAAACTGATAACATTACAAAGTGGGATGTTCTGAGTCTATCTACTTGACTTCATTTTTCTCTGATTTGTGTTACGTTCTGATCCACGTCGCAATTGAGTTATCATTTTATTAATAATGTAACAGCTTCCTTTGTAAAAAAAGCCAGATCCATTATGTATCATTCGGAGGCGTAGCTAGGGCAGGGAAAGTGGGGACCTACGCCCGGACCGCGGTGTGTATGGGGCACAAAATCGAATGCTGAATGGGCGGGAAATGGTTCCAGTAGAAGCTTTTTGCTCTTCAGGTCTTTCAGAGTGTGAACATTCAAAATCGTGGAGGGCGGAAGGGGGTAGTGTTATGTCCACAAGGGTGCAAATTACTTCTCTAGGGCGCCACAGTCCCTAGGTACGACACTGTTATCATTATTCTCACCCAGCTCACTTCACCACAACCGACGGAATCCTCGCCTAACGCCCAGATGCAATAAAACGTTCATCTACCACGACTTCTCTCTCTCTCTCTCTCTCGCATTTCCGATGCACCTCCTGAGAAATTATCATATTAAAGAAACAAATGTATCTGCAGCTTGCTAGATAATCATAACTTATCTGGGGAAGCGCGCCGCTACAGTCATTTGGTGAAAACTGGCAAACACACAGCGTAAAACGGCATTAGTTTAAAGTGCGCAGCCATTAGCATAGAAATTTAGCACATTAGAAGTTTTGAAGCGCTATTAGACATCCAGGTATTGCTACAATCCCACCATTTGTTCGGAAGTTTCGTTAAGGTATGCGCCGTTCATGATGAGTTTTAAATGGTTTATCTACCGATGCACTAGTACAAGGTTACTTGAATCCTACCCTATCCGTTAGGCTACAGGGTGGGTTAAATTGTGGATAAGGCTGAGGAAATTTATGTCTAACGGAAAACCCAAAATTAAGGTTCCTTCATATATAGTAATGATATCATAATTTCACTAAGTCCTCTCGAAGATCTTTAAGTTAAATTTAGTTACTTTTGATTTTTTTTTGCAAATTTGTGGTTGATACTGTTGCGGACATTGGTTAGGTTAATTAGATAGTGATCTACAAATGGAGTTCCGTTTAACGAGCAGAAGGCTCAGACAACAACACTGACAAAGTAGGACAAAGGAGGGAAGAACAATACTTGAATTATCTTCCATCATGCTTCTGTGAAAAGCTGGTGGTTCTCTTCTGATTTAGAAACAGTTACTGCTCCTTCACTAGGCCCAGATCAGACTATCACTAGAGTACTGCTGGTACGTATGGGGATGTGCTTGCGAAGCACACCCAAAAGCTTCTGGCCACAATCCAGAAAAGAGCAGTACACCTAGTGGAAGCCTTGTTTATGAATTGCGCACAATTTTACTTTATTTTATAATTGGTCAGTTTAAAAAATGAGTCATTCCATGTTTTTTTAATCACGACCAAATATTCTTCGACAAAACGTAAAAAATGAGATTTGATGAATATCTGATAAGTGTTTTTATATTTTACTTATTACTCTGACCACCAATCCACTGTTGAAGAAACCTACCAGAACCTACAAAGTTCCTACATGTTATCCCTTCACAAATTTGATTAAATTTGATGCCAACAGACAGATCGATAGACCACAGACAGACCGACTGAAATCGGTGACATGGCGCTTCGTGATGTAGACATCATAAAACATCAGAAAAATTACATGCCCTTCAAGCGATAGAATTGCAAGAGATCTAACTGATTCATAGTCACTAGTTGTCACCACGCTATACTGATGAGTCTAGGCTAAAGACGAAACATGCATGTCTATAGCAGGTCTAATGCATTGTAGAGAGCATACACTAGATAGAGTGTTTGACATTTTGAAATGACGGTAAAGGATGTGGCGTCTAGACCTAATCTACATCCTGAACAGCGTGTTTAAAGTAATTCATAATTGTGTTCCATGGTTGTAACTGTTGACGCTGTTGACGGAATCCCGGAAATGCGGGTTCGAATCTCGGTGGCACCTTTTTTGCTGAGCATTCAAAGTTTATTTATTTGGCCGTTGTTCCTATCGCGTATTAAAACTTGGTTATGCAAACGAATTTAGTTTCAACTATATTTCATAAAAATCTCATGAACCATGAACCAATAATCCAGATTCATTTTCAAGCTAGGAAGGCATAACGTTAATGTACGTATATTGAAATTAATGGGCTTTATTGACTAGCCTGGAAATCTCATCCAATCCGTCTGTTTCCACCATATTCATCGAACTGTGTATCTCAAATATAGATGAGAGTTTCTATTTGTGCAATTATTAATGTTTACCCGGCATTACTTGAATGAAGCATTTATTCTATATGCAAATCTCTGCAGGGCATCAGGTTACTGTTTATCCATTGCATTCGATCGATGGATTGGTATTGAATTGCACAGTTTGCTCAAGCATCACATTTGTTGATTTCATAGAAGACAAGTCGAATCAGTCAGTATCCGTAACTGAATAAACACCCTGAAAGGCAAACCATTTTAATATTGTGGGACATTTTATCTGTTAAATCGATCCATGGCAATGTATTCCAGATAAAGACAGATTTTTATACCTATGTACTTGTTAATCCACAAGATAGATCGAGACGAACACAAATTCACATCATGAATCAGGAAGATTTTGCTGCTGGCATAATAGCTAATATGAGACCTGTCAGTGAAATGTGTTGAGAGAGATTTTTACTGACCAGAGTTCAGCTGTGTGCTAACAGCGCGTGCAATTTGAAATTTGTTGAAATATAGTGGTTGACCTTTGACCGACAATAACTTTGAGCCCAATCGATTTATTCATTGAACGCTTGGTTTCATTTTCGGCCATAATTGCATGCCAGCGAGTTATCTGACATAAAAAAACTCACCCTTTTTTTGAGATGGCGACAGTTCTCAACCTCCTACCATCCCACAAACTAGGATTTTTCAGACGTATCCACACAAATGACAAGAAAATGTGAGCATCGAAAAATGCAATTTCATTCTGTTTTCTGGCTAATTTGATTGAACTATCTCTGAATATATAAGCAGTTTCTTCTGTATAAAAAAATATCAATTCAATTTCATCTTTTTCACATAACGCTGTAGGTTTCATACACTTCTCTAGCCTCCCCCAGGCTTAGTTTAAATAAAAATACGTCTATACATACCCACCGGATAGCAGCTCTACCTCCACTGCCTATTAAGAAAAGCCGTGAAAAAGTTTTTCAATTTCACCCTTACGCCACCGCCACGTTTTCCGCCCGCGGTTATTTTCATAGAATTCCATCGCCACTGTGCGAAATGAAATTGTTTCAATATTCTCGGCGGGTCCGAAACAAAATGATTAAAATGTAACAGCATATGCAGACGTACGTTCAGTCCATGCTTCGTTTAATATACCAATTTGAAATTAATAACGCATGCACAGTTAGAGGGTGGCGTGTATGAAACATTAAACTGTGGCGGTCAGTATTATAGCCTGAAAATACAGTGCAACTTTTTTTACGAATTTTGACATGCAAAATAACATAGCGCAAATAGTATTCGGAACTTTAGTTCCATAAGCAAAGGGGTATCGTATACAGACATACTTATATTATTGGAATTATCAATCATAGTAACAATCCGAGTGGAGGGATTTGACCCGCATGCTCGAAATTCCGAAACGTTGCTTCTAGCCATTGGACTGCGCTAACACATAGATTCAAGAGGTACCTTTGGTCCTATTTGCCGTCTCCGCTAATCAACACTAAGTTTATCACGGTGGTTCCTTATTGTCGGTCCTACCAGGCCTTTTGATAAAGGTCATGATATCCGACCATTCCGGTGAGTATACTTCTCCCTCAAATACCGTGGTGTCGAACACCTCGGCTCCAACGGTATATGTAGCAGATTTGCTAAGGAAAAGGAATAATGCCCTTCTTGCAGAACTTCGGACAGATGGGTCACGCTGAAAGTCTTTAGATATTCCTAATCTATACAAGTTTAAACAAGTTTGAGCACGCAGCTATTTCGTCGAAAGTTGTAAGTGCTTACACGCAAAGGCAGCGTTTGGATCGTTCAGTAGTTGCCTTGCCACGTTATCGAATGCATCTAAGTGTTGGCTGAATTTTGACGTGAAAATGAACAGGGTAGTAGGAATTTTCGATCCATGATTTTGTATGACTATAAAAAGGGACTAAAACAAACGGAACGTTACGAAAGCTCAGCAAGTTGCTTTGGGGACTCAGCCCCTTCTAGGGCTACAGTTTTTAATTGGTTTGCTGAGAGTTTAAAAGGGGCCGGGTCTCACTCGATTATGAACCTCGCACATTTTGACCGCCCACTGCTGTTATTCCGGAAACTGTAGAACCTGTGCAAAGTATGGTAAAAAAAGATCGCCATATAACCTACACCGAGGTTGAGGCATCTCTGGGGATTGGATCAGCAGCGGTACGAACAATCATTCATGATCACCTTCGCCTAAGGAAGCGGTGTTCCAGATGGGTGCCACATTTGTTGACCAGTGAGCAAAAAGCAACAAGAGTTGATTAAGTTTATGCTTGTAAAAGTTGATGATGTACACAGTAACAACACTTCTAATATCGTAACCGGAACCGAAACATGGCTATATCATTATGATCCCGAAACTAAACAGCAGTCATTAGTTTGGTGCTTTGAAAGTGAGCAGCCTCCAACCAAAATTCGTCATTCCAAGAGTGTTGGAAAGAAAATGATCGCATTTTGTTTTATAAAAGTGGATACATCACAACGGTAGCCTTGGAAAATTAAAGGCTAGTTACCTCTGAATGGTATATAATCAAATGTGTACCTGTAGTCTTCCAAGAACTATGCAAAAGCCGTCCAAAGACTGGTCTGCGGGGTATTCAATGACACCATGACAACGCACCCGCCCACAGCACCGCTGGAACACTAGACTTTTTTGCTAAACAAGATGTCAAACTGTTGCCTCGTGCGACTTCTCCTTATTCCCTAAGATCAAAGGAAAGTTACGAGGTCGCCATTTCTCCACCGAAGAAGAGGCAATCGCTGCATTTGAGGAGGAAATTAGCAACCCTTTGAAAGAACGTTGGTCACAAGAATTTCACCAGTGGTTTTACCGAATGCGTAAATGCATTTAGGTAGGTGGAAAATATGTTGAAAAAACAGAAAAAAGTTTTTTAAAAAACCTTGTTTTTTGTTTTTCTGTATCCAAAAACTTTCAGCGTGACCCTTGTATAGTCTTTTTCCACTCTAATCAGAGTCCGTTTGTCTGCAGTGGTTCGTGAGAATCCCAGCCAGCTTGCGACGTTTGTCAGAGTCTGCTATGAATCTCTTGGCATACCTGCAATCATCTCTCTCTCTAGCAATTCTTTGTTGCCGATTCGTATAGGGTTGTCCTTAACTCTTAGACACGTTTGAAGGTTCCTTAAAAACGTTGGTGACCTCGTCCATAAAAGATTCAGCGCAAAATGATCGTACATTGAAACGGATACCTACTATATGAATAATATAAAAACGTGTTAAGTAAAAATCCAATTATCGAGAGAAAACCTCTGAGGAAAATCGAAAACATATCGGATAGACGATGGAAATATCTAGAGAAAACGTTGCTAGCTCTTCCCTAAATCAAACACTCGAAGATGGGATGGAATGGGAAAAGTACAAATAAACAGTGGGTTTTTCTCCTACAACCGAACGCACCGCCGATATAGAAACCGTAAGAAGTTGATTTGATTATTTGGCCGTCTGACACGACGCGAGATAGGGTTTTGATCTGGGTAATGGACTATAAGAAGGACTCTAATTTATGTTACTGTCAGAACAATGTTTTCTTTTCGTGGTAGCCTTAGGGAATGGAAGATACATACATACGTTGGATTGGATTAGGTGAGTATAGCGATACTGATGAAACGCAATTTATATAAGTTAAGGCTTTTTTAAAGTGTCCTTAAGGATAAGGTATCTTGATTAAGGTGGCGTTGATTAATCTGCTAACTGAGGAGTTGTTAGTTGTTTATTATGTTTAATTCAAAAACTATTATGCAATTTGTTATTTTAAGAGTAATTTAGTTAGTATTATACAGCGACGCATTTCGATTTATATTTATTCATCGTCAGACTGTCAGATTTGGCTTTAACAAAGGCTACCCAGATTACTTGCTGACTAGATCCTATCATGGATACAAAACTATAGCTCCCAAATCTAGCACACTATTTATACTGTCTAGCTATTCATATAATAAATTATTCATTTTTTCCTTTTTTGTCTGTCTTAGAAGAAATCTAATAATTTAATAAAACAATAAACAGGAAAAATAGTATGCTAGATTTGAGAGCTCTAGTTTTGTATCCGTGATAGAATCTAGTTAGCTAGTAGCAAGTAATCTAGGTAGCATTTGTTAAAAGTCAAATCTGACAGTTCGACGATGATTTAAATATATATAAATCGAAACGCGTCACTGAAAAAAAATAGTTTTATTTGTGAAACTGTGTACTCTTTTACCTGCATACTGTATGTATGAGTATCGACAATCTACAAAAGAAATTATCATTGCACTAAAGAAACACGTATTATAACTTATTCTGTACGTTTCTTCCAATATACTAACTTGCTAATAATACTTATTATCATTTAGAACAGTTGTGTTGTTCCAGTTGATATCAAAAAGGGCATACAAACACACCACAAACACAAACACAAGACGTCAATAGTATTAGAATGCGCTCTAGTATTTATGTTGTTCCAATATTTGCGTAAAGCCTATTTGACTCCTTTGATGTGCCCTGATAAGCCAACAGCGACCCGATTTCGTGTATTTGTTATTTACCCTATTTGCTAACTAAGACAAATACAGCCAATGTTTTGTTAATTATACCATCCACACGTGGCGATTGTATGCCAAATATACGAATAGGCAAACACGAATAGCCAAATGAAGTGTCAGCATCATGAGTAGGGGTCGTTATGTTGACAAATCGGTACGTCAAATCTCCTCAATATTCATGTCACAAAACAGTTTGTTGAGCCAATGAACACTATGTTGAGTATGAACTAACTTATTTTCAGTGTTGCTCGAAGCTGACTCACCTCATACAGTTCCAGGCGTTCCAAAGACGGTTACAGCCTGTTCTTGCTATATCGCTTCGAGCTTGATATGAGTCGAAGTCGCTTCGGCCGCCTCTTTGATGTTTGCCCTTTGCGAATGCCCTCCATGCCACCGTTTCACAGATTTACGGTTCCTTTGGGGCTCATTCCAGCCTGTCTTCACGGCCTACTGCAGCTTTGACCGAACGGTCGACAGTCTTATCATTGTGGAACGGTATCTGGAACAAGAAACATAACTGTGACAATTATTCACTTTCTTATCCGCAAGTTGATATACAAATTCGAACTTATGAACTTGAGAAAAACCTGGCCTACTGAGGGATTCAAATCACACGGCTTCTGATCAGAGGCTCTATGGAATTGAGCTAAGCAGACACACAGCTCACTCACTCTAGAAGTCAGATGACGTTAACGGCATTTTCCTGAAAGCCCTTTGTCCACCTCAATAATTTATAATATTTGAACTATAAGCTTATATGATTTACAATTGTTTGAAATATTCAAAATGTATCGAGGAGATATTCTGTTCATATGTCGATGTATCTCCATAAAAACGTGTCATTGTTATTGAGAAGAACCTATTATTTATCTTTGGTAAATCGTATACAGATGTGTGAACAATAATAAAAAGTATGAACTATCACTGCGACTAAAACTGTATAAGCGATAGAAGGTATCTTAGTAACAGATACTTTCTTCCAAAACCCCAAAATTGTGGAAACTGATCACGGATTTCGGGATCGTCAATAAGCGAAGTTTGTGTGTATATTCTAGCCGTTTTTTGACGATTAATTCGCCGCCACTGGAGCGATTTTCGAAAACGGTATACTTTTTTCGTCTTGGTTGTTGTAACCTAGTATCATTGTTGCATCAAAATCCGCTTTATAGAGGGGTCAAAGATTATCGGACAGGCAGGCAGACAGAGAGACAGAGCGACGAAAACTATCGACCTGTTTTTTCATGATGCGAGTACCTGTAAAACATTGGATTCCGAAATTTCCGTATAAAAAAGGAAATAGTATAAATTTCATATCTGCAGGAGATCATATTGGAAGTGATGCCTAAGCCTATTCAAGTAGATACGCTCCAAATTATATGATATAGAAGGATATTTTAGTAAACTCTGCAGGTCTAGTCAATATTAAATTCATTGAATGGTAAATGACTTCAAAATCTCTTTTCTATATTACTCTGAGTCGAACCGAAATAAAGATATATCAATTCAAGTTTTAAAACATATTCTGTGATTTCCTCTCTGATATATTACGATTTATTGAACACTTTTCCTAACTTTTTGTGCCACGGCAGCAGCCTTTATTAAAGAAGTCAGAAAATCGAAACTTTAAATTAAAATGAAATCAATATTTTAGATGAAATTGCACAATACAGGTGATACATTTACAAAAATAGATTTGCTTTCTCCAGATTTCCTTTCTTCTTTTTTTAAATAAAACTCTTGCCCTGGAAGCAACCAAAAAGGTCACAAATTGTATTTTGCTAAAAGCTGCCTTGGCAGCCAAAATGTTTTCGAAGTTGTGCAGCAAATTAAATGATGTTTTAGTTATCGGTTAGTAGAAAATTTAATAAAAGACTTAAATCCCATCACTCCAGACGTATTCAAAACACGGAAAACTATAGCTCGACAACAAACGACCCCTCATAAACCATTACAAACCCACTTCCACTGTGCTTCCGTGGATTTTCAGTCCAAGTGCATTATTCAAGATTCGGTAAAATAGCTCGTGAAACCCGGACCATTCATGCTAGCGGCCTTTTGTTGTCTGTGGAAGTGAGACATGAAACATTCAAGAAGCTTCCGACCCACATTTTGTAATGGCAGCTATTCGAAGAAACATTACCATTACCGTTAGATTTTCATTCACTTCATATTTCTGGTTACCACCGACTATTAAATTAACTAGACTAATTTATCTATATTTTTAGATGCTGAGTAGATCACTTTCTGTTTTTGCGCCATTGACTTGATTTATTTGTTGAGAGTTATCACTCGCCAGACTACCTTTTTGAAACTCACAGGGGTCTCGCATATTCAGGAATATTAAGAGTTTCACTCTTCCCCTGAAAATGATCTTTTGGTCAAAACAGTAGTCCTAATTTTTTTAACTCTGGCTAGAGTAGTCGTTTTAGTCACTGCGTAATCTCAGTTGCCGTTTCATGGATTTTAATAAAATTCAGGTATGATTAACCGAGAGCAGGTATTATCTTGACATTAAATCACGTTCCCAAAACTGACTGGTTTGCAAATAATCTTATATTGAATATTATAACCCTACCTCAAGAATCTATACAAAATATCCACAATAAACACCAAAAGTACTCATGCATGTATAATTCACTTGCTTACGTAAATGGAGAAAATGATACTACAAGGGGATCTTATAAAATTTTGTTATTCCATCATGACATATAATAGAGCTCAGCCAGTAAAAGTACGGTATCGCCAATGAAACTTATAGGCATAGGAAATACGCATTCACCATTATTTGACAAATCTATGAATCGTATAACAACCAACTCACGAGATTCGGCTGTAAATAGTCGAAAATTTGATAGAGTTAAATGACCATTGCGCTTTTGTTGCTCCTAAGATATGATGGTGCATTTTAGTATACAATGTACTTTTTAAAGCACGTAAATTTGTCATTTTCATTAGTCCTATGTTGGTTTCATGTTAAGGTGTGGTTTGGTTTCATGTCAACCCCCTTTTATTTTGGCCTTTTGCTTGAATTCCTCAGGTAACTTACATGTTTCAAAAGTTATGCTTCGAATTTCTTTAAACAAAAAATTATATAGTCAAGGTCAAGGTAGAGAGCAAATACCGTTGGTATGTATTTTAATGCACCACTACTCATCATGCAAGCATTATCTAGGTTTTGTTTTAGTGAATATGCTGTATGGTATGCAGAATATTAGGAAAGTCTCACCCATTAAGCGGAAAAGGCTGAGCTATCATTTCTATGGAGCTTTTTCACCTGAAAAGTGCTATAAGCGCGAAGCAATTTTATAACGTATCACCTTGTATGTTCGGTCGTTCAGACGTCTTGTTACGTTCTAAGCGAACTGAAACAATTTACCGTGAACGTCGTAAAAGTTTACTCTCGAATTAAGCCTTTTGTCCTCTAAATTAAGCGAAAAATGAGTTTCGATTGGTGTCGCGTACGTACCTGGAGTAAGGCCAACAGATCTTCTCTAAAGCGGAAAACTCTTGCCAACTGTGTTGAATACGCTATCGTCCCCAGTCGAGATCGTTAAGATGGACTTTTATTATCGGACTGCCATGTCAATCGGAGCAAATGGAATGCTGATAGTTAGAGAATACTGTGAAGCAATTGTATGATGTTAACTTTGTTCCAGTGTAGTTTAGCGATTTATCAACCGATGTGAACGAGATCTTTAGAAAATGTGAACGTTTATCATAAATGGTGAATTCTCCAGTTCGTCGGCGTCGTACAGTGAGGCAGGTATGAATACATGTAAAATTGATGTAATTTTCTAATATTTGAGATTATATATACTCTTACTAGATGAAACTGTTCCATCGTGCAGATAAAGAAGTTGTGTATTTAACACACAGTTTCACAAATAAAAGTCGCCTTCTCACAGTGACGCGTTTCGATTTGTATTTAAATCATCGTCTCACTGTCAGGTGTGACTGTTTGCGTAGGCTACCCTGGTTACTTGTCAACTAGCTATCTACATATATCCTATCATGGATACAGAACCAGAGCTCCAAAATCTAGTATACTAGTTATCCTGTCTAACTATTATTCTATTAAATTGCTTTTTATTGTCTGTCTTAGGGGACAAATTTTTTTGGCAACTGCATTTGCACTACTGCTAAAGTAAACCCATACAAAACATTCACCATCGTCGTCAAAATGTCCTTAATTTAATAGGAAAATAGCTACATAGGTAAATAGTAGCTATGCTTTGAGATCTCTGGTTTTATATCCATGAAAGGATCTATTGGTTTATCGTTGAGTACTAATAAAACAAAATTTATGTTAAGTGTATGCATGAGGCCTGCTATAACCATGCACGTTTTGTCGATAGCCTAGACTCGTCAGTATAGCCTGGCGGTCTAACTGTAGAGAGCAAGCGGGTGGTATATAGGTAACGCAATCATGGGTGTGATAGCAACATCAACAGAGACTTACGAAGGACCTTTGACTTTGTAAGTTGCCAATGGGCTGCGCTATAGTGCGCAAAGCTTGAAGATGAGTGTTAAAAATTTATTTTAATTTAAAAAATGCAGCAGAACGTATATCTATATATACGAAATCAGTTGTAGTGAAAAAATACAGATATTTGAATATCGTTATCAATGAAAATAATGACAGTTCTTGAGAAATAAAAATAAGAATCTGAAAGGTCAGGAGAGGTTTCATAGAAATGAAAAGACTATTGTGTAGCATTATTTAAGCTCATAGTTAGACTCAGGTAATGTAATGTACTATGGATACTGTACTACAGCGTGGAGACGTGGATAATGAAAAATACCATCGAAGTGTTGAGATGAACGAAAAAAAAAGAAACAAAGCACTGAGCCTGAATATTAAAAAACAAAAATGCACTTTAATATAATGAGCGACGTGAATTACCAGCTACTCCAAAACATAATACAAGGCACAATACTCGGAAAGCGTTTAGTAGGAAGAATTAGAAATTCATGGCTGAAAAATCTACGTGATTGGACCAACTGCAATTACAACAATCTGTTCAGAGCAGCAGCTCCGGAAATCAGAATAGCCACAATGACGGCGATTCTTCGTAACGAAGGCGGCACATGAAGAAGAAAAAATTATACAACTAAGGGAGAGTTGATATTAGCACTCAGTGACAATTTTAGGAAACAGAACAAGAACAAGAAGAGTGCAATGTAAGTCTATATAATACAAAAAAATATGATAATTTCCAGGTCAAATAATTAGCCTTTACAAAGTTGAATCATTATTGTCTTTGTATCTCCTCAATGGACGCAAGTGATTGTACGTCGCGGAATGATCTAATGTATTTTCATCAAATATGGACTATTAATTTTTGCTCCAGGTTTCCTTATGGTTTGTTCTATTATCCCCGATGTCTTAATGAGGGAATTTTGTGTCAATACCTTAGGATAACAACTCATTTCAAATACACAATAATATTGTTTCCATGAAAATAGTCATGTGAATGTGATTATAATTCCAAAATTAAATCTTGCTGTACTTTTATGAATACCGAAGCAGTACAGTCAAGAGCATAGCAAAAACTACACTAGACGTTTGAATCCATAGAAACTAAAAACAAAGGTGAAATTATAAAATAATATTATATCGTCATAGTTATGTAACTGCACTGTCTCTTGTAACTTTCCTATGGCACGTATAAAAATCTCTTATACTTGGCATCAATGCTGATTTCGTTTAGCAAAGACATGCAGACCTAGTACACGTATCCCATTCTCCAAAATAGAGAGATAAAACTTTTCCAACTCCCAAAACTCCGTTAAATCGAAAACAACCTATATAGGTGCTCCAGTGCGGAGTAGAGTGTGGTAGAAGTAGTAATGTAAGTGAACCTTTACAGTGCGAGAAAGATAGAAAGACAGCAACAAAGTTACTCCATAACTTTGACAAACCGCTTGGTAGACATGACATTGTTGTTGTTTATCTTGAGTAAGTCTTGAATTTGTATATACTGTAAAATACCGGTATGGTAAGATTGGGACTTTGATAACTCTTTTTGATAGAATCATCTAATGAATATGCGGGTGAATATGTTTCTCATTGCGGCCAATACTAAATCAGGAAATAATCAAAGATAATAATTTGAATGACTATTTGTCCAATGAAATTAAAACAAAAAGCATGTCAAGATCTTGATAGGAAATCATTGTAGAAAAAGGATCGAAAGAGAGTTAGTAAAAATTAATATGTAGTTATTAACGAATGTGGGTTTACGAACAATGGAAACAGACCAATAATCATGCTAATCGCAATTGGTAGAACACTATAAGAAGAAACAGAAAAATGAGAAGGAAAAGAAGAAAAACGTACCCATACAAATCTATAAAAATATTTTGTATTGAAAATCAAAAGGGGGATCCACAGGAATAAATAAACAAAACCAAAATGAGTTAAATGGGACAAACCACGGAGTATTATCAAATTTTCAGCATGGTAATAACCAATAACACAATTCCGATGATTTTTAGCTTTGAAGCAGCATTCACATTTTTTTAAACAACTATTCTATCATTTTACTTTATATTTTGTCTAAACAGTCCAAACTAACAGTGTAAATGCACCTCGACGGCCATTTCAATTGCATCGACCCCGTAAATATTCCAGACTGTCAATGGGAGCGCGCTGCAAAGCTGCCTTCCAACTTCCGCAATTAGATGGCCCGGGAGTTCCTTAAGTTGGCACCATTCCCACCGACGGAGTACTTTCGATCGCAAAAACAATATATGCGTCTCTGCGGGAGATCGGTTTACTTCAAAGTGACGCCCAGATAGAGTAAAGTACGATACAGGGAAATGGACTTATTTACGCTTCTGTTCTTTTATTTTTCATTGTTTTCCTTCCCGTATTCGTCTTCTTTTGACACACTTACAACAGAAAAAATTGTAACAGTTTCAACGATCAACCTAATGTTTAATAATGAAAAAAAATGTGTCTCTGTCTACCATTTGAATCCTGCTCTGAAAGTATTATGCAGAAACAATGCTGACCTATATACAAGTATCAGGAATCCCATCCCCATTATAACCCCCGTCTTTCTATCTATGTATATTTGCGTATTTGGTTTCCTCTTCCGGGAGAAATTGCTTACTCGAGCTTATCTGATCCTCCCGTAGAGTGAATGTTTTATGATTGACATTTATTTTGAATCGAAAACTCCCAGCGAAGTTGCTGAACTAGATATAGAAAGAAAGAAGCAAAAAAAATAGAATCAGTATTCTTAGTAGAAGCTACGTTGCTTATTGTTACCTGTAAGTGCATTGGTATAGTTTTGCATATATTAAAATATATCTGATGCTTTTCTTGTTTGAATAGCTATGAATTATTTGAAATTTTAAAATTGCATGACTACGTTGATGTATATAAAAAAGAAGTGTAATTAATAATCTTATGCATAAATATATTTTTTTTATAGATGATATCTTACAAAGCCCATCGTACTATCGAGCTCCAGACATGCTGAGTTCTATTCACATTGCCCTTTAAAGTCTGTAAGCATACCACAATTAAAAAGTTTTTTAACAGAATGACATTGAGGCTGGTTCAAGCTGTTGGAGGTTCGACCTGATGTGAATGAGTTAGTTGAACTATGTATTGAGCATACTGCACAGGAGTTGCACAAGCCTGTGTATTCAGCCACGCTGAAATGCGGCAGAAGGTGGTGACATGGCCCAGCGGAGCATCCCTTAAAGTCGCCATAGAGGCCCAGCGCGCCCCCGGAGCAGATTCTGCTTCACTCATCCTTATGTTGAAGAGGTGTTTACTTAGCTCACTGTGTCCTAGTGCAATGCTCATAGCACAGCACAGTTGTTGGACAGACAACTTGTAGCAAAACCGGCACCATGGTAATACCAGGACATTGTTATTACTGATGTTAACCCCCAGGAACTTGAGCAAAGATTACTCGATTATTGGGCATATCTTCATTGATACAGCCAGTAGATCAGCGTTTGATTTCCTGGTCTAAGTTTTCTATGCGTTGTATGGACATCTATTTGTAGACAACGTCGACGTGGAGGCAAATTCATGGGGAGCATATCCATCCACCACCACCACGAATAAATATCGGTCCCATGCAAATTATCCAATCATTGCTATGGACCCAGCAAGCTTGATCCCTAATGCAACGCACTTGAAAGGGGTAGATCTAAACCAAACGAGGTAGCTTTGACAACTCTGTCCTCATCCCACACCCTATCCAGAGCTTTCGACATATCGAGAGCAACTACCCAAGCCTCTCCATGAAGCTCTATTGCTCTGCTCTATATGTGGGTGAGGCAGTTTTATCTCTCGTAGATCTATGCTTTCTCAAGCCATACTGGTGATTGTTAATGATACTGTTTCTGTCCAGGTACTTCAGGAGCTACACTTCAATGACAGCATTGATTTTATAGTTAATGGAAGATATAGTACTCAAGATTAATCCATAAGCCATCCACATAATATTAATTTATTATTTGAAACAGACGAAAATGGCAGCAGGGCGTACAACCAAAGGCTGGTCAAGCAATGTATTTTGAAGCCCATGCTTATTTATTTTCAAATTTAAAAAAGGTCTCGCATATTCCATAAAGTTATAATTTTGAAATCATCGTGTTTTCGTACACAGTCTTTCAGTCTCCAAAGCATCTTGTCATTCTAATAATGGTGTAATAATCATATGCCAGAATTCTAAGCTGTCTCCACTAGAGCAGTTGGGCATTTTCTATTGATAATATTCACGAGACAATTGAAAATCGATACGGAGTACGAAGGCGAATGAATCGTGAGGGCGCGCTTGCTACATTTGGTAACCGCCATTGTCATTTCGGTTTGAAATATTCACACGATTATTTGGAATTCGCTTTGGAAAAGTGCCTGTCGAGAATAAGCCCGAAGTACGATTTTTACCAAAGACGATGCCAATAAAATCAAGACAGTTACTGAGAAAATCACAGGATAACACGATATGGCATTGACTCGTTTAGAAATCATTAAATTTGAATAATTTTAAAGCTTGAAATTCAACGGTATTGCACACAACGTGGTAAGAAGTTATTTGTATAGTCTCCATCCATTTTTATCAAAATGAACAATTGTTCGCTGGAATGATTTGAGTTAAGTATAGCATTAAAACATCGCTTAGCTAAATGTCACGTTTTCTCAACTCCCTTCCTTTCCTTTATGGAACGGAATTATGGACTGTAAATGCTGCAATTCATAAAAAGATCGAATAATTTTGAATATGGTTCTTATAAGTTTTGAGATGCATAGGCAGGGGACGAGGGGTTTTCATTACATTCAAGAGACGTGAATTGGAATATCTGGGCAATATTCTAAGAGGAAAAAATATGAACTTTTACAATTGATTGTCCAGGGAGTCGCAGTATAGACAGAAGGAAAATTTCATGGATGTGAAACCTAAGAGAGTGGTCCGGATGTTAAATAATCATGATGGTTGCCAAACCTGGACTACGAGTCGGCACTAAAAGAAGGAGGTCGATTCTCTACGGTGCAAATAGCTACATAGTAATCGATGATATTTGGTCTGGTTCAGTAGATTTTCTATTGTTCAGCTTTTGAAGAAAACATTTTATATCCCGATGATTGAAACCTCACATTTGTCATTTTTGAGCCACGCTAATTGTAGAGGATGGAAGCCTTGGAAGCTTATTATAGGATCAGCAGTGAAAATCTGACAACCCTGAATTCACCCAACACCACTGCTAAAAGCATTTTTAGAAGATGCGTTGGGAACATAGCACACCAGCAAATTGCGCTATGAAATTACTTCCGATGTCCCCTTCCTGCATTAAAACTTTTGAGTGTTCCTTACATCTTGCATTCATAACCCATATTTACCCTACAAAGTGAGACCAGCAATGCCGTTATAGGCAAATACGTTACGCTCGGAGCAGCCAAGGCAGGACTGCAGGCGAAACAGACCTTCGCGTTTCGAGCAATCCAATTACATTGTTTACCAACTTTTGTCTAGAAAGAACAAACTTTAATTTGCTCGTAGAACAAACTTGCTGGAACTCTCAAAATTAAATCGCATTATTTTTTAAAATCTGCTTAATATTTAACTGGGAAAAATAGAGTGTGCGAAAAGCGATGTAATTTTAATACCGAATGCAAGTTCGCTGCGCGTTGGATGGTGCAGTGTTGCCAGGATTCATATTTTTTCCTGAGATCTCATCTAGAATCAAGGTTTATAGAAGTTTATAGGGAGTGTGATTTAAACGTCCATATTTGTGGATATCTTCAGTGACATCACGATCTCACATTTCTTAATTCGCTATGTCAGAGAATCAAAATATAAGACCACTGACATTCATTGGCGAACAAGTCATTCATTCTGTCATGCGGTTCAAGGTAACGGATGTGAGGGATATTATAGAAAAAATTTGGAGTGTCAAAAAAATTATAATTCTATTGCATATGGGACTCGAACCCGTGTGTCTAGCATGCTGTGCTAAGGCCGTAGCTTCTTGGCCAAGATAATCTATGGCGTGGAGTAATAAGTACGTTCTCAGTTATACCATTCATCATTATGGGTCTTTCCCACTCTAAATCGCGCATGCCATTTAGGAAGGTGGATGGCGTAGGTGTGAATTTACCTTTCTACGTGCATTAAAACCTCCGATTACCATAATGTGATGGCTGAAGTTTCAGCACATAATGCTGAGAAACGAGTCGCATCCACACCATATTTTTGAAATAATCAACGTTTCAAAATTATGTCTTTGATCTTGCTTTCTTGTATATACGTAGTAACCAATGGTCAGTCATTCGATAAAATCCCATAATATAATGATACTAAGATCCAGGAAAAACAAGAACGTATTTTGGGGTATCAATGAAGATCTGATTTATGACCTTATTCCAATAAATTGATTTATTATAAAACGAATAAAGTTTTTCACGACATTTGGTTTTATTTAAGCTATCTTCAAGTTATTTTGCAATCCTACAATATCACAGTAGTTAAAATAAGGAGAAGTAACTAATATTCAACACACTTAATGCAGACACAGAACACAAAATAATTTTGAATCCGCTTTCAAGGCAGCTGGAAAGCAGAGTGTGTGATATTAAATACTGATGCGGCAGAAGGCATCGTAGTAAAAATATACACAGAAATAATTCAATAATAATAATAATGGTAAAACATATATAATACAAGCGAACAATGAATACGACTCACCTCGATAAAATGTTAGAAAGAAGCAAAAAACGTTATTAGGTTAAAGTATTATAAATTTTACCTAACCTACTTTATTATGAATATTTGGAATATTCTAGAAATGAGTCAAAAGTCATCTTGTGATTAATAAATATGGGGTTACGATCTTGTTTGTCTAGACTGAGAGGATAATAGCATGCATTCAAGCAACTACACAATTAGAGCAAGGTTCCTACAGGTATTAATTATACAATCAAACTAAATACCCAGCGCGATCGGAATCGAATTGTAAATACATAGCTGAGTACATAGCTCGGTATGGTGAAACAGCTCTCCATTACATGTGGCAATGAGTTCGAAGCAAAAATTTAACAAGCGCCGATTGCCGCTATCCAACTGTTATCATCCGATTGTTTTGCATACGATTATACCGCGCTGTGTTTAGTAGCAGTGAACCACGTCCACAGAACTTTGAAATTACTAGATAGATAGAGACTATATATACATCTTTTCGTTATAGATAATCCATTACAAATGAAAAAGTCTATCGAACTCCAGAAGCGCTGTGAGAGGATGTATATTCGCAATCCTGAAGTTTTCAAAAACATGTGTTATGAAGGAGTTTATATTGTTCAATGTCAGGCACGTCTAAAGACGTATTATTTTTTCTCTGCTGCTTCCCTAGTGAACATTTATGTTCATTTAATAAAATAGAAAGTGTCACAATAACTATAATTGTCTCAAACTGTCCACATCTAAATATGTGTTTTACTGTTGTTTGAAACTTGTAGACAAGGTGGATTTATGAAAAGTTTGATTTCGGACTTGTCTATAAAATTCGTCGTCGTCAGTTCACCTGAAGACGATTGAAGATAGCACATCAATCGAAACGTCGTGATACTCAAAATTTTATAGACAATGGAAGTCCGAAATCAAACTTTTCATAGGTGTTTTACTATCTTTTCATGCATCACTATAATTGTCAACACTGTATAGATATAAAATTAAAATCCTTGCATCTTTATGCACCGAAACTCTCTTTCATCCACGACAGTAAAAACTGGCTGTCAAGGACACGTGATTATGAATGTTACTTATCGAGATGTGTTGTCGTCCAGACTAGCTGCAATGCTGCAATTCCCAGGCTCTAATCCTTTATCACACTGACTTTTTACTCCTGTTTTTATTTATAAGGTTGTTTACGTATCGATGCTGGGAAGTAAAGCTGTTCATTTATCTGGCCTTATACATATCCCATGCGCACCGTTATTCCTGATTCCTGAACGGCCAGGCCTTTCTAATCCCAATCGATTGCAAACCCATAGACGCGCTTCTCGAATATTTTTTAGGCATAACAGTAATATTTATATAGTAAATTAAGTATTTTATGAATGCTGAAGCTACTCACTGTTCAAAACCTAAACGTCAATTTCTAATAAATCACATTACCTGAAGATGACATAATAAATGCCGAACCAATATATATCAAATAAACATTGACCGAATATACAAAACCTTGCTATCTAATGTTTGGTACCATCGGTCAGGAAATAAATCCAGAAAATTATCTCTCCATTACTTGGCTTTGACTGTAGTCATTCGCATCAACGAAAAATGGCGAAAAATGGCCGAAGCAGATCAGCTGAGAGTATATAAATTTACACGGAAGACAATTAAAGGCTCTATATCGATCAAATTGTTGTGAAACAGCAAATTATATAAATAATGGTAGACAAGAAAGGGATAAGTAAGATCATGTCTACGCACAGAAGACTCCCACAAGAACCAGACGAGAAAATCACGTACTGAAATGCCAGCAGAGGAGATGGAGTGACCCCCAATACTCGAATCACTTTACATCGTGATTCTGGGGATTTAAATCAACAGAAGCATGTCCTGGCCCAATCATGGTGCCCGCCTTGCTAGGTTGATGTCTCAGGACCTGGGAGTTCACTTCCAATATACTCTCTACTGAGACATTGACTGCTCGTATGTGTGGGACGCGCTCCAAAGCAATACGTCTAGTGACCGCTACTTACTTTAGCAAAGATATCCACAGTCTGGAATATTGAGAAAAATTGCTGAACTGTCTCCGTTCTTTATATTTTGCCAAATTGAATGTTCGATCGAGCTGTCTCGCATAAAAACACCAAAGGTATTTTTTTACTATATTTAGGTTATTGTTTGTGTACTATGATACTGATTCATTACTATATTTTCATATTATGGATAGCTGTCAATTGAAAAGATCTAACTGGCGTTGCTGAATTAAAGTATATATTCATGTTACAAGACTACACAAAAAACCCATATAAGCATCCATCGTTTATGAAAACTTGAACAACGCTTGAACCTCCAGCCCTAAATCTGGTAACGTTACTGGTTGAAGAACTATAGTCTTATTAGGACGTACAGGATACTGAAATTAGCTGCGAATGTCGCCACAAACGTTACTGGAGGCAATGGCGACGTTCGACCAAATAAAATTTTATTAGGGCGAACGGCATACACTGGTCTAATGGCGGACCCTTCATTATGGTCTGGAAACATAAGGGCAGTTGTTTGAAATTTGTAGACAATGTAGATGTTTCAGGTACACTTTTTCGAAATACCACTGTTTGTTTTGATTCATAACGTTCAGTTGATGTCGTATCTTCAATCACCTTCAGGTTAAAAAAAGAAGGTAGGAAGAAAAGAACTCACCTGAGGTCGATTTAAGGTACTACATCAATCGAATCGTTTTGAAATACAAAATTCTGGAGATAATGGAAGCCCGAAGCAGTGTCATTGAGAGAATAAGGCATTTCCCAAGTTGTGAAGGAATATGGTTGACTATTCAACCGTCATTGGGTTCGATAAGATAGAAGAAGGAGCGAAGCTTCACGAGAATGTTCCTGGGTTGTATAGAAAAAATTATAAGAAAGAGCATTATTTTTTGATTTTGATCATAACCTAAGAGGTTGGTCAAACACTACACGTGTTAGCTTCTTCAGGGGAAAGCTTAAATAGTTTTCAAAACTTTTTCCAGGAGTAGCGTCAGAAAATATGTTTATTTCACTTACGCGCAAAACTCACATGCTGTGTAGGTCCAAGAAGACGATATTTCCCCCACGGCCACAATAACCATAAATTTCGGGTCACCAACTCCCGGCGACTTCTGGTAATCTTCGCGGCAATAAAACCCTGCCGTTCAAATTAGATACGATCCGTATTCCTCCCAAGCTCCCTTTACTCCGATTAAAATTAAGTTTAATGTAAATTTTCGGCCGTTTTGCGGAATTTATCTCAAGACTTTTGGATGAAGTTGTACACTATCGGCGGATATTTATGCTTTGGGCGGTTTGGAAGCAGGCCTAATTGTTCATTAAACTTGAAATTATGTGTTTTTGTTTTTGACGGATAATTTAAGCTGAGATTCTCCTGGGGATGTAATAAACAGGAGATAACTAGCTTACTAGCTTACGCTCGCTTTGTAATAAGATATCATCTATTATACAAATAAGACGACATTAAGTTCTTGATGTAGCAAATCTCAGACAAAGGGAGAATAATGGCTGATGAGGCATTGAAGTTAGACATTCACCTCATAACACAACGTGGGGGGCATCAAAATGTACGGCTTTTAAAAGAGGCTCGAAAGTCTGATTTGGTGAGGTTTTTAAAGTATGAAATATGAAAAAAAATTGATTTAGATATTATATTGACATTGACATTTACTGTTTCTATAGGAATCTAATGAACCAGATGGACAACTACGGGTAATGATAATGAGAGTTTCATCAAGTAAGCGAGCTTCCAGTCTGAATAACCGCAGGATAAGTTCCAGTTTCTTTAACTTATTGAGTTTTTCCATTAATCGTTGCACTGATCGCTCTTTGTGTTATTATCTTAGGCAGCTCGGTCGAAAATGAACCATGTTTGAATTTTTAGAATAGGAACAGACCAGCTAATTTTTCTCGATGTTCCAGGCTGTTGCTGTTTAGTTGATTTGAGACTTGTAGACTATTAGCAATTGCTACAGTGAATATAATCTTAATCCAACTTCTGGGTCATCATTATGGACATGTTACTGTTGCTGTTAACTCTCAAAAGCTTGATAGGGTTTCGTTAGGGTAGTTGTCTGAGTTTTTTGTGCATAGAACTGAACTTTATTTAAAGATCCCTGTTCAACAGATTTTTTGATCTTCGTTGATTTGGATAAAATGTGGTCTCTCGCGTGCTGTCATCCGATGTATGATGCAAGAAGATCATTGGTGAGCAGATTCCTAAGCAAAATTGGTGTCGACGTTAAGTGTATCGAAAAATATATATCCTTCATTTTAGGACAGAGAAAGCTGTCCAAGAATTGGAATCTATAGAAGCCTCTATGCAACAAGTTTGACTTTAAGTCCTCTGATCCACATCCCATAGAAATCCTTGGATATATCGAATGACTTAAGACTCCCCACGAGGTTCCATTGATTTTGCTTGACATGAAGGTGAAGTATCCTAGAAGATCTGTCTAACAAACGTCAATACTGTAGTCGTTGTTCAAAAATGAGTTCCCAATTTCCAAATATACTGTTTTGTGCTACGTGCCTTTCATCCAGATTGGTGTAGTTGCATGTAAAAATTTAATAAATCTACCAGTTCACCTTTCAAATAGTCAGATACACCTGTTAGGAGTTTTCATTACACACCTTTAGCGTGAAATATCTGTGAATTATGCTATAAGGCTTCCTCCAGGGATATTTTTCATATTTACCCCGTCCCGTTGGCTATATCTAACCGTGTCACCGGCATTTGCTTCCTGGCACAGCTAGAGGAAAAATTAATTACAATTTTTCCTACTGCAAGTGAACGTGCTGTTATACTAGTTGATCGTTGCAGTGATATATTTAGCTGAACATTAACAAATTGATGTCATGCTACGTCCTTCCCTACTATATTTGAACAAGAGTCTGTCGGCAACAATCGTATTAGAATGAAGCATTATAGAATAACATCTAATCAGGAAGCGATATCAAAAGTTTGATTTCGGACTTCCATTGTCTATAAAATTTTGAGTATCACGACGTTTCGATTGATGTGCTATCTTCAATCGTCTTCAGGTGAACTTAATTTCAGTCGAAATCAAACTTTTGATATATCCACCTTGTCTACAAGTTTCAATCAACAGGAAGAGATATTTTGGGGATGCTTGTGGTACCTTTTGTTATAAAAAGCCATAGAGAAACTTGCTCTATCTAAACAGGTAGACTAACGGAAATCAGTTATATGGATTTTTGTGATGTAACAAAATAGGTTCAAGAAGCGTTTTATCTCTCCCTCAAATTGCTCCATTACTGTCACAGTACTGAAGTATTTTGCATAGTTCATAGTTAATGTATTTTTGAAAATATCACATAACATATCGTTCTAAAACGGAAACCAATGACTGCAGAGGTTGATCTTAAATCAGCAAATAATACTGACGTAATTTCGAGATTTTGAACATGTGACGATTTATTTTTTTTATCAAAGGTCAATAAGTATCCACCCAGTCCTAAGACAAAGGTGATACACATTATCCCACTTCTGAGAGATCACAGGGGTGTGATCGGTACGGAAGCTTCCCGATGCCGGTGTTAATTACCTTCGCGGTGCAATTAGGGCAATGTAAAGTTGTGTGAGGTAGTAGATTGGCTGGCCAACGGCGGCGTAGCTGACCGTTTAATTAAAGTGTCACTGACGCCGAGCCAGTGATGGCGTCATGGCGGTGCACTTTGATAGGACTGCATCCGAATCAGAGGCGGCTCGTAGCATAGACCTTTGACGCACACTGCAAGTATATATTCGCGAGAATCTCTTTTATGATTATCGATCCATTTAAATTAGATGTGGCCTTGTATATAATGATGAATCCGTATCAAGATAAATTGTGCAATTTACACTAGAAAAGTCGTGTTCCGTGAAACTTGACCTATGAATTACACAATTCTTTTTTGATGATGGAAGAGTTCCGCCAAGTAGGAATATAGTATAGTAGCTTTACCTGTAAGTATGTATGTTTCTAATGGCGTCTTCGAACGCAGTACTTCAAAAAGTTTGTCTCACTATTGCTTTTCATTTCCAAATTCTTTCTGATAAAAATTATATACAAAGTTCAAATACCGGATATACAATAAATTATATGAAGTGACGACCATACCACGCTTAGAAATCTGAATCTCGTCCGATCGCGGAAGCCAGGCGCCAGGCCATGCGCGGTTAGTACTTTGATAGATGACTAGGTGACCGCGTGGGATCACCAACAAGCTTTTTCATTACCTTTACTTGTATGTGTGTATGTATACCGCTTTTTGAGGCAAAAGGGTGATAATATGAGTGACATTTAATATTTCTTCTCAACACACTTTTATTAGTTTGACCTGTATCTATACAGATAGAATCATGGAAATATGACGATACGGGACTCACTCGAGGCCCCATAAATGGAGATGATTTCCTTCAGACCCGTTAAACATAAAATATTAAAGTGCAAGAATAAATTCATCAACAAATAAATGTTCTAAAAGTCTAAAAACTAAAGAAAAAACACGCTCTGATATTAAGTGTATGCTCTCCACAATGCATTAGACCTACTATAGACATGCATGTTTCGTCTTTAGCCTAGACTCGTCAGTATAGCCTGGCGGTCTAAGTGAGTTCACGCTCTGATATTTTGAACTAAAAAGTAAAAGCGTGAGGTGCTTGAGCATGAGAAGAAAATAGAAGACAGTATTTGAAACTTCACGCTGTTATCATCAATGTACCTGGCATTTAATTGACAAATACGTTTCAGGCAAAGCAGTTTTAATGTTCAAGATTTATCTAGGTGTACTTTCCTGGATGCAATGGGTATTGCCTGACACAAAATGTTCAGTTTTACGATGGCAATTATAGTATTACTATTGTCTTGCAAAATACGAAGGTCGCAATAGCGTCCTTAAATTTTGGTGACCATTTTACAACCAATAATCATTATGTGAATAAATTTAACAATACGAATTATCTACCCCCAAAAACATCCTAACCAGAATCACATAAAAAGCACAATTAAATTTATTAACATAAAAAGAGTTTAGCTGGGAAACAGCAAAAATTATTGGGGACAACCCCTTTATCCTTTTAATGTTTATGAGGGTAAATGATGGACTCCATATGTATGTCAAGTAGAGAGAGGATGAGCTCCTTTCACAGACTTTTATGTAGCGTGGTGCTGGTATCACATCACTGTCATCCACAGTCATTTGTTATTATGTATTATGGTCCAGTCTATTTAGTCTGACCTGATATGTAGACCATTGTCAGAAAGTTTATAATTTAAGAATTCAATTGTTAAATATATTGATCTCTGATAAAGGCTGGTTTCTTTCAGGGTGTATTGAATTGGTTTAGGGACGATGACTGAATAATGCTTTTGTAATTTTTTCAACTAAAATCAAACACTACCTATTACAATACATGAAACACATCGTTCTTATTCCAACTCCGGAGGCGATCAAGTTTCAGACAGAAAAAGACAGAATCTTCAAAAATTGTTCTAAGTTGCTCGATATAAATATCGTCGCATGGAGTAAATGAGTTGCCTTCATGAGAGGTCATCTATAAATAATTGCTTTGTAATGACCACACTAGGAGCTACAGATATATAGACATATTTATTTAACCACATTTATGTACATACAAGAGACTTGTGGCAGGTGAACATAACATAATGCCAATTTAAAAAAAAAATTAATCCCGAATATAACAAAATAGTAGTATGGAATATTCAGTGTGATCCAGAAGGCGATCAAGAAGCTATTCTGTATTCCTTCAAGTATTGCAGAAATTCGCTTCCAGAATAAGAGTAATGATCAAAAGAAATTTTTCAACTTTGTTTGGAAATGCTGATTTTTAAGATTTTTCATGTACTTAGGAAGAGTATCGAAAAGACTTATGTTAAGAGAATTTCTTACAGACTTAGTGAGATGATAGCCAACTGACAGTCACCACTTTTTCTCAGAAATTTCTGCATTTTATGTGTTTCAATAATTGTTGCATACAAATATAATGATGGTACAGATAAAATACCCTATTTTATGAATAGTGGCTCAAAATGTTTTCGTGGTCCTTTATTAGCTATGACTCGTAAGGCCTTGTCCTGAAAAATAAACGCATGTTTATACACGATTGTATAAAGGCATGTTTATTCGATTTTTCTATTGCACTAGTATCACAAGCAACTTTACTACTCTCAAGTATATAGTTATAAAGTTAAATAATAGATTGGTTTAGGTTGAACCCATTGCATTCAACGAAATAAACGAGTTAATTTGGATTTCCGTTTCTATTTATCAAATGCCAAAGTTTTCTGACGGAATTTGTTGGTTAAGTATTCTTGTTTCGGTTTGAGCAATGTTTCGAAACAGCTTAGGTTGTTCAAAATGAAACTAAATGTTTGATTGGAATTTTATTTAATGTGACAGGTAAGCGATTAGGTCTTGTTCTGTTTCCGTATGCAGAATTATGACATTTGACAGTTTTGACACTTACGTCAGCCTGCTATGAATAAATAGTCTTGGAAGCAGAAAAATTATTCATGTTTAGGATTAAACAAAGTGAGCAGCTGGTGTTTCTATCAAGATGGAACCATCGAGTTAATGGTAATATTTATCTGAGTACTCATTTTTGCCGGCTCGACCGGACTATGGCCTCACCGAGGCGCATCGGCATTCGTTATTAGGTTTTAGGTACGTGGAACGAATGCAGGGATATACGTGGACACAGCGGAACGGAAGAAGAAAAAAAGGATAATAGGCGGAATTGAAAAAAATTGCGACAGCGGGATATGCTGGGGTGTGGATCAATCACAGCTCTGATGGAGTGGGTTGGAGGATTGTGTTTTTATACAGGAGATATACGGAATTATTTGGACGTTTGCGCTGGGGAATGATGATCAGTGAGCATGTAGGGTATTTTTTACACACAAGTTAATAAAAAAGGATATTTAGGTATTGTATTCCAATAAACCATCGCATAAGCCAGATAATTCTCTTTGGTATAGCCTGAAGCTGCCGAGATTATAGTTAGTATTATGATGAGTGTAAGTATTGCCAGATGCCAAGTATTTTTTGTTTGTCATAAGTTTTGGAAATCTGAAACGCTAATATCCCTAAGATTTATTTCCTACATGACCCTAAATTTGCATTAGAAGAGCCTGGCTTGCGGTAGGATTTGAAAAACACATCTTGCGTTTGCCGGACAAGCGTTATAACAACTGAGCTACGAAGGTACATATCAATCGATTACAACGTCAATGCTAGGGACACTTCACTGAAAACAACTTTTCTTTCTATTTTCAAACTATGAGCATTCACAAAATAATTTTTTGTGGCAGTATAGTTAATAGCGTTTCACCAACGGTCTCCTACATATACAGCAACCATTGTGCCATTATGTAGACGCATATTCCTTGATTTGGTTTCTTACTGTGTTTCTAGTGACCACCAAGGCTGGTTCTTCGCCAATCAATTGGGAAGATGATCCTTTTGTTTCCCGCCTCCCCACTCCAAAATCACTTTGTTGTGTTCCACCAGCTCTGACCTGTTGTTTACAAACCCAAACAAGTTCAGGGGTTACCTTGACACAACGTTATCCCTATTGTATCCTTGCTCATTGTTTATCCTTATACAGTGCAAGATAGCATACTCCTCAGCCTGAACTACAGATGCGTATTTTTCAAGCGGTGTGCTATATTTAGAGTTGTGCCTTAGATTCAATTGTGTACGTTATATTGAAAAAAACTGGATATAGCATCAACGAATTTTTCAAGTTTCATATATTATGACCCGTAGACAGCTCGAATAAATTACGTCAAATCACTTAATACTGAAAAAGGCAACCCACATCCTACAAACGAATCATGAAGCATTGTTGCCATATCTTTCGTTATAAAAGAGGAAAAAAAATTTCAAATGGTCCAATAAATATTAAATGATATAAAAGAACAGTCACACACGTACAAAAACAAAAACAATTACGCAAACCGAACAAAAATGCGTGCCTCTCACGCCGATGTAACATCAGGGAAGCCTTGGCTCAAGGACCATGTCATAATACAGCAAGTCCCGCCACTCTCTTCTTTCCTCCTTGCCTCTCCTCCTTCCTCTCACCACGGCACCGGTCCAGCCAAATACCAGCGTCAGATATTTTTATTTCTAGCCAATTGGATCCTTAAAGGGCGTTATAGGCTATAGAAAATAAATTTGGCTATATTTATATCATATTATGGTAAATATAATATGTGATGTTTGATACAGACAGACGATCTTCCAATTTTTTCGGAGGAACCATACTTATAACAAGCCGTCCCTGCATGTAGAATATCCTTGGCATAGACCATCACGTATCTTCGTCACACACACAGACACACACACATTCAAATTGCCTTCAGTCTATAAACAGGACACCATCTGTATACTGCTGTCTGCGGTACGCCTAGTGAGACAATGAGGAATATGCCACCTGTGTAATTAGCGACACTGTTATTATTATAACGGAATACGTGAAATTGGAAACGGCAGACTGTTTGGTACAAGAAAGGCGTCCTCGACGTGTAATTAAACGTAGTGTCATTGAGGTGATTACCTTACGCTAAGACTGGCCTACTTCAGTATACCGTGTGATGACCAACATTAAAATGAGTCAGCTAGTGGCGAATTGTATCAGTATTAAATGGTGGTGCCAGAACCAAGGACAGGTTCACACCCCCACCTCCATGCATTTACTATACTTCTTTTTCTTTTGGAAAGTTCTATCTCATTAATAGCATGTGTCTCTCTTAGGTAGATATAAGTATGCAGGTACTAATATTGTCTGAAATATAGTTTTGTAAAATTTTATTTGTGAATAAATTTTTCTATACGTTCAAACTGTCTTTTTTAGTTTTAAATTTTATCAATTCTATACAGTGCAAATGGAAAAGTCACTCAAAACTAGACCAAAATTTTGGGGAGTCACTTTATAATTCTCGAATGAGTCTACAAAATAAAAAGTGTTTTCTCGCTTGAAACAAAATAGGAGAATTCCCAATGAAAAACGTTTCATTCAACAGTTTGTTGGCTATACAACTGTGTTTGAAGTACAACAAGCAAACAAATATACTATCCGTCATGTCTTGTCGAGGGCGGTTTAATCTATGCAATTCGCATTTTGAAATTCGGCCCAGTGAGGGATTCAAACCACACACCTTCCGATTGCCGATCGGATGCTCTAGCCAAATGAGCTAAGTTGGCACCTGCCCAATGGTTGCAATGCACGGATGATGTTAACGGAATCCTGGAATTTTTTTTCGAATTTAAAACTGCGCACGTTGTTCACATTTCGACTGCCGTATTCGAACCACACGTCGCCCGATTGCCGCTCGGATGCTCTTGCCAAATGAGCTAACTAGGCACCTGCCCAATGGTTGCAAAGCACGGATGATGTTAACGGAATCCCAGGACATTTTTTCGAATTTGAAACTGCGCACGTTGTTCGTGTTTCGAGTGCGGGATTCGGACCACACGTCTTCCGATTGCCGTTCGGATGCTCTGGCCAAATGAGCTAACTGGGCAACTGCCCAATGGTTGCGAAGCACGGATGATGTTAACGGAATCCCGAGAAATTTTTTCTAATTTAAAACTGCGCACGTTGTTCGTATTTCGACTGCCGTGTTTGAACCACACATCTTCCGATTGCCGCTCGGATGCTCTTGCCAAACGAGCTAACTGTCCACTTGTTGCAGATATGATGTTAATTAGAATCCCTAACTAGTTAAGCTTAGTTGAAATTAAAAAGATCAACATCTTCAAGATCCGATTCAATGGAAAGTACAGCATCAGCTACTACTTGATGAAATTTTTCATATAAATATGAATCATTCCGCTGTTTGTAACAATTTATTTTTCAGTTATACAATTCCACTTTGAACGAATATGGAGTTCCACATGGTAACAAAATCTACGACGTACATGTTGCTTGGATGGATCCAGCTCATTATGATTAAACTACAGTTGAAATGAACACCGCCCTACCATTAAAATAACAACTAGGATATATACGTGAATGCTTAGCATGTGCTGCAACTGCGGCAAGAATCCGCCTCTCACTAGTAAGCTGCTTGCAGCACAAACGTAATGAATGTCGCGCCGTCGAAAGCTTTGTGCTGATGCTAACGTATGCCAGACTGTTCTAATTTGCTCCTGGATTATTCACTCTCAACCTAATTAAACCATCCCGCTCGTTATATATTTTTACGCATGTCGTCTCTAACTGCAACCGCAGAAAATTGCAAATTATACCTGGCAGGCTACCGTTTGGAGTACAGGAAGTGGTGTATGAACGTGAGCTTCCAGGTAACCGTCAGGCTCAAGAATTACTTTATCGTCTTTCTCTTCCCATTTTAATAGGCAGGTGAAATTTTATATTCACAAAAAAATCCTTATCCAATATACTATGATTCTTTGACGTTTCATGACCATCCCAATGCATTTTATATCAAATGATGTCACTTAGGTTGTCGCTGTACTTCCTACGCAATGGTTGACCTTGAAAATAAAGACTTGGATCATATTTTGATCTGCCGCTGAGATTGAATAAGAAATATCGAACTATCAAAAAACCTTACATCTTTTATGATTTAAAAAAGGATCACAAAAATTAAAAATTATTGAAAAATTCTAAAACTTTCTTCACCTAGATTTAGTAGTCCCGAAATCCCATTATAATATTTAGTATGCTATCACTGCAAGTAAAATACAGAATCACCCTAATATCTGAACAGCCCGAGAATGCAAAGCAGAAAAACGCGGTTAAAAACAGCCTGATTTTCAGACGTTTCACGCATTACCTCGTTCTGTTGTTTTGAGTATATTTATGCAATATTGTTTGATGTACGAAAAAATTACTAAACTAACACCAACTTTATTAGCACTTTAATAAATATTATATTATAAATTAAAACAGCGCTGAAAGCAATATCCCAGGAAATCAGTGACACCACGAACAGTCTAAAATTGGGCAACACTGCCAGAGATCTTTGAAGCTTCCTGCCTTGACTCGTTTAAGCTCGTCCTTGGAATGGATATTTTCATTCGCAAGGCCGTCGTGGGTGATACTTATCTTCTCTCAGGCGTAGCGAGTGGCACGTGGAAATTGTTAAACGCGTAGCTGACTAGTGGTTCAATGTAGGCTGTCATATATAGAGGCTTACAACGATACTCTTACTTATTCGTTTGCTGCTCGAAATGCTAGTGCATATATTGTTGAATGTTGAAACCAATCTTGTATGATAAATGTGTTGTTGTCAATGACTCCATAAAGCCTGTGGTTTTCTCGCTGCATATCCCCCTTTCATCCCTGGTATTCTCTATCTGGTGGGTCAATAGTAGACGCTAGCTTTCAAAGGCTAAATAATACTTTTGTAATTATTTATTACTTTTGATTCAGGTAGTTTCCAGTGATATTGGCAGTTATTGAACCAGAAGCAGGGGCTAAAGCATTAGAGTAAACGCGGCATCCTGACAAAAGCCAGGAGCTTATATTAATATTTACTCCTAATTCAACCAAAAAGTATCAAAACTGTACCAATGTGATTTCTTTCTTACATTTATATGCGTCATATCGTATTTTCCCTAATCCAAGATGTTGTACAGATGAGCAGAATATAAAAAATTGTGTACCTGTAATTAAGCCAAAACATATACGTCCACCATTTGTCATAGAACTTATTCTCAACTCTCATATCACTCATACCACATCAACATCTGTACACTTGTATGAAATCCTCACAACAGTCACAACCCCAACTTTTTGACAGCACATTCATCCTGATAAGAGATAAAAATCAAACCTAATAGACAGACCGTACCGCTGAATTGCCGTTGAAAATTTGGCGATGCCAAACAAGTAAATGAATTACTTGGAGGGAATGGCAAGATGTTCGTATTCTTGATTAAAGTAAACGGAGCTCCGTTGGAAAATATGATAACCTTACAAAAAAGGGATACTTGTCCGGAAATCATTGGGATCTTAGCTGCGAAGAAAATTATATTCTTCTTTAAAGTACATTTCTTCAAAATGAGTGTTGAATTCGAAAACATATTTTTTTTGGTTCAAAATAATAATAATTTTCTTAGTAAATTGTCTTAGAGTAAGGTCAGATGTTCTTGTCGAGAGTATATCTTTACAAGAATATCAAAATCCTTGAAATGAGAATTTCTTTTTATGAGTGTAGAACGTCTTCGGGCAACACCATTTTTTTCAGATTTCCGCCTCAGCAATCAGGACATCATAATGCAAATCTGAGTATATCCTTGGATTCAGCGGAAAATTTTCCGTCCGACAGAGTGTTACATAAAGGGTAAGCATATTAAATTGACCGAATATATTCATTTATTTTGATTTCGTAGCGTATTTTGATAAAGGCTTTTCAGGTAGCTAGAATATTTGTAAAGGTATCCAGTCAACTCCATATGGTTTTGATTAGCGAATAGTTGAAAATATAGTAAATGAATAGTCTTCTTTTATGACTTCAATAATAATCGTCCAGTGTGAGAAAGATTGACCCACAATCTAATTTGGAAAGCAGGTTGCAGCACATCGCCTTATCAATCGATATGGCGTTCCGTGTAATCCGTCGATTTATTTTTAAAGAACAGTGGCGACTGGGTATTGATGCAAATCCTGGAAATTGTCGCTAATATTTGACGCATACATTCAGCTCATAAATTATTATCGATGATTTGCAGTCTGGAATGAAACCTAATGCGCGATCGCCAATTTTAGCATAGCAATAAATTATTTGTGATGAGAGTATTTGACCGGCTATGTACGTGATTCTCGTTATATATCTAACCTCAAATTTACGCGAGATTATTTGTTGCATTACGGACATTGTTGTGGTTCACTGGCTGCAATACGTGTAGAACTAAATATGAATTAATATTTGTAACTGAAAAATTGGAGACGATCATGGTGACCCGTTTGTATGTAATATCATTGGAATTTCAAAATATCCATCTATGTATATTTTAATTTGAGCTTTACATAATTTCATATGTCAAAAATTCAATTCCTCAAAATTGGTAAATATATCACCAATGATTTTCGAATAAACGCTAATGAGAATTGCTGAGTCATGTAGATTGTAGACGCTCTTACTTGGTGAAACTCTTCCATCATGTAGATAAAAAGTTGTGTAGTTTTCACACAGTTTCACAAATAATACTCTTTCTTTTAGTGACGCGTTTCGATTTTTATCAAAATCTGACAGTCCGATGATGATTTTAATATAAATCGAAACGCATCACAAAAATAAACAGTATTATTTGTGAAACTGTGTGAAAACTACACAACTTTTTATCTAAAATTGCGTAGCTCATTCAAGTGCAGCATTCTGCTTCGTCATGTCCAAGGTTATTGTGAATTTAATTCGCATGCAGCTCCTAAAGTACCTGAACGAAAACAATCTGTGGCCACTAGAAGGGCTTCTGCAAACATAGATATTCAAGACATCTTTTGGCCAACATGGCCCAAATGTGGAGCAAAGTGATTGGCAGAAAAGTCTCATGCTTGTCGGCCATCTATAAAAATGGAGAGACGCCTAGTAATTGATTTACCTTTCAACAAGATTTTGGGAAGTAGTATCAACAATGTTATATCATGGCAATATCAATTTGCCGGCCTCCCAGAAGCTGAGTGCTCCAGAAGCACTCGAACAGCTACTGCTACCCTACAAGGCTGAGATTGGAACTTGGGGATGCGCCCCAAAGCATCTGGATAGAATCCCAAAACGAGCAATACGTCTAGTGGATGCACCGGATCTCACAAAGGACCCCTCCACAGTCTGGAACATCAGAGAACGGTGGCCCATCAGTCGCTATTCTATAGATATTATCATGGTACATGTTCGACCAAGCTATCTCGCATAATAACACTAAGAGTTGCCAGTACATCAAATACTAGAGGGGCAATTAGAGCCCCAAATGACCAGAAGCTGGTCAAACATGTGAGAAATGTGGTTTGGACACCCATGCATGTCCATAGGCACAACGCAGAATTATATCAAGAAATATATCAAACCTCTAACCCCATATCAAGCATAAAAGCTCCCGCATTCAGCGGCGTATCTAGACCTCACTTTTAGGGGCGGGTAGTGAGAGGGCATAAAGTTTGTTTTTGTTTGTTTGTTCATTTTTTGTGATACCTTCGACGAGACATAAAAAGGGATATGGTAATAGTAATTATAATAAAGAAGAAGCTAACAGCAAGTGAAACAGTGGAATCTTTGTGCTCTGAGCTCATGTTTTTCAAATAAGAATGATTTTGAGTAATCGCAAGATTTGTGAAATTTTAATTTCCATAGAGAGTAGTTTCAAAGCTTTCAAAAGGTTCTTTGAAATGACGCATGTTTGACTTAGCAGTTTTAGTTAGTTGGCTATATGCAGGATGAGCTTATGATAATTCAATCATTTTTTCTTAATAAATTTGTATGAAAAACCTTTGGTTACAATTACTTACATTTTATTGCGGATAATGCATAAAATACTTGACTGAAAGCGTATTTCATAACACCCCCCATACATTTTTAACAAATTGTTTTCATATCCGTTGAACCCCCTTCTGTACACATATCTATTCAAACGAACATATGGCAACAATGCGTTGTAGTTGGTAAGCCAAAAAGCTATAGAAAAGCACAACAGAACTTAAGTTTCCTTCACAAAACCGGACGACGTGGAGGTGGGAAATGGAATGTCCAAAAAACATCGAAAACTATAGAAGTCAAATATTTTACATCTACCGGTCTTCCAGACCTGCCTTCGCTTACTAGAACGACACTGGTCCTGCACCTGCAAGCAGCCTGAAGCTTCGATCGGTGGCGTTCGTTTCCGCAACGCATTCGATTCAGATTTAATAGCTCGTTGCCCCGCAAAGATGAAATCCAACACTTCCCCCGTCGATCCCCTTTACATCCCCCAAAACATCCCTTAACATAAACTGTAATTAAACGGCGTTCTACTATCGGCCGACGGGCTGGAATCCGATTAAACGTGTTCTACTTGCCGGACTATCACGTTCTCGGAACCCAGTATAATTCCGGGTTAATATGAGAGAGTGCACCCTCCTTTCTACCTCCCTACGCTGTCACGGCCTTGCTGGAATTGATGAATAATCTTCAATTATAATTGAGATTACGACCGCGAAATCCTAGTAGTCATTGTGAGATGTGAGTAATATTACTGTCATATATACTTGAGGGCAGACCAACTTATATGCTGTGTGCAGCAGTTGTAGTAGATTTTTTTTATTCCCTATTTGCACTTTTTGTTTGACTTTGACTCTTTTTGAACGTTTACTTCGCCATTGACTGTCTCTGCACTCAAGAGTCATTTTATTTGAATTATTAAATAGGAAGTATTACAAGTTTAACCCATTGGTTCTCAACCTTATTTAGCCCACCGCCTACTTTGAGGAGTTTTTTCCTAGAGTCCACCAAATTTTGTACTTGCCATCTGTCACGAATCTGAACACCTATATTTATACGTATAATATTATATAGTCGTAAGATATGATCAGTACTAACCCAGATTATCGCCTGAAGCTCTTTAAAATATTGCGCCCTCAGTGTTATAGCTAGGGACTAGGGCAAGTCCCTGTGTTGAGCCCCCCTTGTAGACAGCCCGATACCTCCAAAAAAACTTAAAAGCAAACAAAACAAACAAAAACTCTTGACAGATAACGTTTGCTACTTTACCTGCCATTCACCTTCTCCAAATAATGTGAAGAGCCAAAAATTGCCTCTCTACTTGCCCCTAATACCTTTAATTCATTATGTTGCTATGTTATATCTTCAGAATGTTATGCCTGAAGTCCGAGCTTTTTAGGCTTCTGTGAAAATATGCCCCTGGATGGGATGACAACGCCCTCTAATTTTCTGGGAGTCTTACACCGCTCCCCTGAAAGTCGAAAATGCCCACAAAGGGGCGTTATCGCCTACGTTGGAAACATATGGTTCAACCTATACTTAGAAGGTTTATGTATTTTTCATATATACAGATAAATAAATTGTCAGGAAGGTTAACTGAAGTAAACAATTCAAGCCAAGGAAGGATTTAGAAGTAAGACTATCAAAATCTTGAATTGAGCATATGATAATGTTGCCTCTAATGTTGACTGAAGCATTTCATTATCCTGGCGCAAACAGATATTTTGTTCTTATTGGAGGAAGAATCTAAGAGTATTGGTATGAGCATTCAGTAACGTTAATGAGCTGTTATCAAAGCCAGTCGTGGTTCCTGAATATAAAAAAAGATGCAATAGAGTCTCCAAGCTGTACCCATGTGATTTCTTTCTCAACTTTTTCTGCGTCATATAGTACTTTCTCTAATTCTGAAATAACACAAGAAATAAATGAATTACTTGGAACGAATTTAGGTATACACAAAAAACAGTATATATTTTCGAACCAAGACTATCATGTTGTTAATGGAGATTCCACAAGGCTGCATTGAAAAATATATTAACGTTACTAAAACAATATGGAATACTTGTAAGAAGAGTATTGAAAATTGGAAAAAGTACGATTTTCTTTAGAGTGAGTATTGGAGTCGAAAATATTCTTTTACTTGTTCAGATAAACCATAACTTTCTCAACAAGTAAATTGTCTTAGATGATGAAAAATAACTTGTAGTTTTACTTTTTTGAATCATTTATTATTGTTATTTTATCTTACTTTTTTCTTCGTTAAGGCATGGTAAAGTGAATTTGAAAGCGATTTAGATAGCCATATGCAACGTTAGCAATCCGCAAAACGTTACGTTGGCGTGAAAATTTGAAACCACGACGTAATAAAAGCAGATGTGTCTTTGCCTTCCATACAATCCACATTATTGCCGTGTATTTTTCACCTCAAAACAACCGTAGCCGAGACTCATTCGTTATCTCCGATATGTCGCGTATATTTCTCCACATGGAAGCAAGCGGCTTCCCAAACAAATTTTATTTGAGGGCGACGATGCCCGGGGCGTTCACAATCTCCATAATGTCGTTTGCCTCCCCTCTCCGCCCCGCTCGCCTCGGGCCCGTCGCCACGCCAGGCATAAAAATGACAAATCACGTTGGTTATTTATTGAGATGGTATTTTTGCCTGCGTAATTTCTTTTTATATCGTACTTTCGATTACCATCATTGCTCCAACAACGAAGCGGCAATGTGTTGAGCTTACATTGTGCAACACCGAAGTATTAGGAGAACCACACGTGAGCCATTAGGGTATCAAATATTTTCGGCTCTTCTTTCACGAGTCATGTAAAGATCTCAAGCACTCTAAGCGTAGTTGTTAATCAGCTAAAGATTTGCTTAGTTACTCTTTGCACTATTAGATACAAAAAGACCGACAACAGCATAGAGAAAATTATGATCAAGATATATATGATGGAGAATCCCACTTCTGAGATTTTCTAGTAGCCGTTGGAAAGTATTATCGATAAGCACCACCTGATACAACGTCTTTGGTTGTTGCAACGCACGTTTTTAGGCGTCAAATTTTAAATTGTCTCATCTTGTAATGTTCAAATGTATGGACAAACATCTGATATGACAAATACTTATCAATTAACACCCATATTAATAGCTCAATTTCTGGTGTTCTCCGGTCTGCGATCGATCGATTGGAGATTCCAAGGTTTGAGATCTCTTATCAGGTAAATTTGCCCTGAAATTAGCACAGTTGGCATTTTAATCGTTTCAATAAGACATCCAAATTTTTATGTCGAAACTAACATGACAAGTTAGAAGCGAGAAATGCTGACTGTGGATCGAAGCTGTCAAAAGTAGAAGAAACAAACCAAACATATGACGCTAATTCTACGCTTTGTACAGTTGTAGAAAATAAAAACACAACCATGAAGAGAAATGTAGACGCAGAAAAAAGCGACCGTGGGAATAGATTGAGGTCAATGAAGCGTTTAGTATGTTTATGTAGCTTGATAGACTGCGTCAGGCATATTAAAAAAACTAGATTTATAATGTAACTTACTGTTTGTACTTTTCAAAGGTAATAAATCTCACTTATTTGGTGTCTAATTGACCTTTGAACTTCCTCCCTTGACTATCATAGGGGTGAACTGTCGTATCGAGTCTGTATTTGGAAACATTTTGACACCCCATCGATTAAGTAAAATAATAAACATTAACCGCTATTTTGTCTAGAAGAAGGGGTCATATACCATTCGAAAATGGTATAGAGGTACACACCTTGAAAAAAGCGACGAACAAACATTTCTTGTGTTATTCGGGAGTGCTGATTACTAATCAGGACCTCATTTTCTCTCAGAAGTTGAAGAAACTCGGGAAAAACCCTGGAAAGTTTGTGAACTTTTCTGTATCTACAACTCCCTTTTCTTGTCGCTGTCCCTAACCGTATTTGTTTTGTTTTAGTGTTTCAATGACATCATTGTCTCGAAAAATAAGGATTCCGAGGAAGTAAAAGTTAAAATCGCGAGTGATAAACAAAACACAATTCTTTTTGAACTGTTAGTTTGGCGGATCAGCAATGGGGAAAGAGTAATAGGACATATTGAACCAAATAAATTTAAAAACCGAGAAATTTCTTGATCTGTTAAAAGATCATATCCTCATTTGACACTTGACACACGTATGCGCAATAATAGGATTCATCTGAAGCTCATACATATTATTGTTGGAAACCTGCTGAAAAATTGATTTTGAACAAAGATCTTCCACCTTTAATAACCAAATCTTTTTTGCGAAAATATAGTTTATGTATGGGACGTAAAATGCATTCGAACAAACTTTACAAGCAGGAGTGAAATTATTTCCCAAACTAAAACTTTGATGTTACCATCCAGTCCTCGTAAGTACGACTATTTTCCCCTAGCTATTAAGCTTGCAAAATACAGAACTAGAACAGCTGCGATGCTGCCTGTTTATACAACTGTAAATTTTAATTTTAGCTTTTCATTCCGCTGCGCAAAATCTGTTATGTTTTATTCAATGCATAAAGTGATGCTGCTGAACAGTTGTGAGGCTTTTTGTAATATTAAGGCGATTAATTCCGTTCATTATTATTATTACTTTGAATGCTACTGGATTAATATGTCAAGTAATATCTTTGAATATTTGTTATTCTTTCTATTGCAACAATAAGTGAAGCAGGATGAATCCTTTTAACAGGACATCAAAGATAATTTTTTATATTGTAGTCTGGAACAATGGTTAAATGTATCTCTCCTCAGCAGCAGTGGTATTAGTACAAATATGGATTCTAGTAGAGTAACTGCGCAGAACTTATACTGTTTTTGTTCCGAAAATAGTATCCACAATGAAAAAAATTGACACTGGTCAAAATATTCGTTCTCATACGAGAGACAGAACTCAGTCACTCTTTTAACCTAATTTCAATGGATATTTATATAACAAATTATCAGGATCAGAAGTATAGTGGATGCGCTTAATCTTACAAAGAAGCTCCACAGGCTGGAAGATGGAAGAAAAATGGAGCACAACTGGTGCATCCTCACTAGGTCGAGCTTCAAAAGCCTCGAGTCAGCCTCATCCAAAAGTCGCTTTGTTGAGAACCTCGGCGTTGTGGAATGAAATGTCGAGGAGCTTGTTTACCGATGAAAACAATACAAATCCAAACTAAATTCTGTTTAAGTCTTAAAAAATTGAGGCATTCCATTTCACTGACGCCATGAAATTACGTTTTCCGTTAAACTGGCCACCCTTATCAAGGTCAAACATCATAGGATGATGATCAAGTATCGTTAATCTTTGATCGAGGCCATAATTTGTACCCATATTTTCTTCTGATATTAATAAGCTCATGGGGCACTTGGCATCCACAGCCCTTACCCTCAAAGGTGATTCTCCTTATTCGTGGTGGTGGATGAAAACAATACAAAATCAAACGAAAATCTGTTTGATTCTCAAAAATTGGACGCATTCCATTCCATTGACGCAATGAAATTACGTTTTCCGTTAAACTGGCCACCCGAATCAAGGTCAAACATCACAGGATGATGATCAAGTATCGTTAATCTTTGATCGAGGCCATAATTTGTACCCATATTTTCTTCTGACATTAATAAGCCCATGGGGCACTTGGCATACACAGCCCTTAACCTCAAAGGTGATTCTCCTTATTCGTGGTGGTGGATGAAAACAATACAAAATCAAACGAAAATCTGTTTGATTCTCAAAAATTGGACGCATTCCATTCCATTGACGCAATGAAATTACGTTTTCCGTTAAACTGGCCACCCGAATCAAGGTCAAACATCACAGGATGATGATCAAGTATCGTTAATCTTTGATCGAGGCCATAATTTGTACCCATATTTTCTTCTGACATTAATAAGCCCATGGGGCACTTGGCATACACAGCCCTTAACCTCAAAAGTGATTCTCCTTATTCGTGGTGGTGGATGAAAACAATACAAAATCAAACGAAAATCTGTTTGATTCTCAAAAATTGGACACATTCCATTCCATTGATGCAATGAAATTACGTTTTCCGTTAAACTGGCCACCCGAATCAAGGTCAAACATCACAGGATGATGATCAAGTATCGTTAATCTTTGATCGAGGCCATAATTTGTACCCATATTTTCTTCTGACATTAATAAGCTCATGGGGCACTTGGCATCCATAGCCCTTACCCTCAAAGGTGATTCTCCTTATTCGTGGTGGTGGATGAAAACAATATATAATCAAACGAAAATCTGTTTGATTCTCAAAAATTGGACGCATTCCATTCCATTGACGCAATGAAATTACGTTTTCCGTTAAACTGGCCACCCGAATCAAGGTCAAACATCACAGGATGATGATCAAGTATCGTTAATCTTTGATCGATGCCATAATTTGTACCCATATTTTCTTCTGACATTAATAAGCTCATGGGGCACTTGGCATCCACATCCCTTACCCTTAAAGGTGATTCTCCTTATTCGTGATGGTAGGTGCTATTTAGCTCAACGAATATATCGAAAAACAATGCTTAATACAAATTCTTGTGGTGGTCCAGAGGATACATCCTTCAATCCAGAAATATAATCTACCAATGGAACTCTCTGAGATCAATATTATTCATAGGATTGTTCCCCGAGATGCCACTAGAGAACATGATTCTCTTATAATCAGCGCGAACTTAGCAGTGGAAGGCACATCCAAGAAATTTGAGCATAATCACAAGAACGACCTTTGAGATATTAATGAAAAAAGCATGTTTTTAAAAACTTTTACACTCTGTATCTTGAAAACCTGACTTTTTCGGACACCCGTATGGACTTTTCTACTTCAACTTCATTCAGGAATGCATTCTCTAATCATTACTTATCATTAAACATGTAGACATATCTGAAATATGATAATGACCAAGCGATTTTTTTATTTTGCAGGTAGAACCCTGACACGTCAGTTCCTCATACCAATCCGCCTCTGGCAGCATAGCAGTCGACGTATAGCCTCCGCACGTGAGCTCCAATTAACGGTGTGATCCGCTACTTTGTGTTGTGACCCACCCATAATCCTGACGAGCTTCACACGGCTGGCCCTTGTTAGCACGATTTTATGACATCGTTAAAATTTATAACCCTGACTTTATGCCGCCAATTTTTTTTCATCTGCCGTCGAAATGCATAAGGTCTATCTTTATAGTCAGGGTTACTATGCATATCGGTGTATGGCAGTGTATGTACCTATATGCGGATTTGGCCCTATAAATGTTCAACGTTATGGAAGAGTCCATCAAAAAATCCACTGAGGGCGTGTGTTCGATTTTCGTGAAGCCGCGAAAAGTGTCATAATATGGAGGTTGGACATAACAGCTCTTTAGTAGTTGTTCGGTTAAAATGTAGTAAGCTGGGTTATTCAAACTTTTGAGATACCATGCATTTGAAATATTTGTCATGGACTATCAAGAATACATCCAGCCTCCAAGATAATACAATATGCAGGATATCACAACAGTTTGAACACATGAAATTGTATATAAACTACACAAACAATTCGAAGAGCTCAAGGAATCTACCTTCAGGTTGGATTATCGTTGACTTTCTAATTCATCGGTAAACTGTGACCCTGTTTAGTTAGTAAGCTTCAGCGAAAGCTCGAATCAATGTTCTCCAAACTTACAGATGCACCATAAGTTTCTTCTAGGTTAACTCATGGTTCGTTTTGGTATTCCAAAGGGTGAGTACGCAAGAGTTTGGCCCCTTCAGTATTTTCTCCACTATCAACAAGTGTTACTATGCTCGACACGCCGGTTGAACATTTACCATGATAGTATCTGTAGAATAAGGACAGCTCAGCTACACTTTTTCAATGTTCTAGACCGTGAAGGTTATTTGCAAGGTCAAGCGCATCTATTGGAAGTATTGTTCGTTTTTGGATTGTGTCCATAAGCTTAAGGGAGTGCTTCGGAGAGTATCCCCTCACATGCGAGCAGAACTCCAGATCTGAGCCTTGTAGAGTACCACGGGCTGCTCCGTGAAAACAATTCCAGAAGCTTGATGGAAGATGACTCAGGTACTAGACGTCCCTCCATCTTTATTGCTGACTGAACGTCATGCGACTTTCTTATCAGTATTGTTGTCCGAGTCTCCTGTCTGCTAAAATGGACCTCATTTGTAGATCCCAGTTCGATAATTCTTTTAATGTCACCCTTAGTCTGAAAAACATGTTCCTGTCGATGTAAGATCTATCAGCATAGTAGTGGTTTTCCTAGTTCCATGCAGGTACGACGACGATACGAAGTGAAATTGGATAGAATTTCATGATTTTCGACAGTTTATTGATGTACAGTAAGTTGGAGAAAGATCCTCGGGGAACACCGGCAATGATAAGAATCGCTCCCCGAGAAATTTATCAAACCTAGATCAGAAGTACTTCATGCACTATCAAAAGCCTTCGATATATCGAACGCGACAACTCGAGCCTCTGCCTGAAGCTCAATCCCTCTGCTCCACATGTGGGTAATATGTGTCATGGATCATCGAGTAACACAGGTACACATACTGACCATTCCTCGTATAAATGACTTTAAATTACACCACTTGACCCCATATATAATTCTGCCAGTGTGGGCAAGAAACTGAGTCGTCTACACGAGAACAATAGCCTGTTCGTAATATAGAGCAATGGTCGAGATACTCCTTTAAAGTGGTTATCTGCCGTTGAAACCAGCGGATTTCCAATAAAGGCTTTCTCCATTACACTGCCTGTCAGCATCCAATAAACGGCACAAAATCGCCGGTCGGACACTTCATAAACCCCAGTCAGCAGCACAAAGTACCTGTCCCCTATTAAATATCACAGCGGATTTTTCCACTAGACTTCGTTAACCGGACGTCCACTGAAATTGAGCCGGACCGGTACGCGGGGTTCCGTCAATTCACTTATTCAGTTTGTTCATAGGTGAAAGACTGGTGGAACGAATAGTTATATTGCGTTCGTTTTCTGTATTCTGGCACAATATACATCATGGAAAACCACGCCACTCATATCTGCCAATCCGTCCATCTGTCCGGTAATTTTTGACCCATTTATAAAACTCGTAAAGCACTTTTCGATTTTGAGGAAATTTTGAAAAATCGTAAATATTGCGACAAGGACGAGAAAGTGGTGAAGTTTTAGAAAAATAAAAATCATTTTATAATTTTTTTTGAGGAGGGGAGGGGGTGCAAAAATTGGAGGTTAGGGAATAAGAGTAGGTTAGTATTAAACAAAATAAGGTGTTGGTCCTGGTTGATCCATACTTATTAGACATATATTATCTATAGTTCACATATTTGCAGAAACAGAAACATTATAGATCCTTCTCAATAGCAGCGGATACTGGGAAAAGGTATTGACAAAAACACCACCAGAAAAACAAATAAACAGATCGACGAACATCTATGAAATGAAACCCATGAGACCTCGCGATGTATACGTTGCAAAACATATCAACATAATTAAAACAAACTATCTCAAATTCGAAAATTAAATGTAATTTGTCATTATTCTCCAGACAAAGTATATTCGGATTAAATCAAGCTATTAATAGAGCTTGTAGATTGTAGATGCTCTTACTTGGTGAAACTCTTCCATCATGTAAATAAAAAGTTGTGTAATTATCACACAGTTTCACAAATAAAGCTCTTTCTTTCAGTGGCGCCTTTTGATTTTCACTAAAATCATCGTCGGACTGTCAGATTTGACGGCTAACAAGGCTACCCAGATTACTTTCCAAATAACTAACTAGTCCTATCATGGATATAAAACTAGAGCTCTCAAAACTAGTATTCTATCTATCCTGTCTAGTTATTTTTCTATTAATTTATTTTACATTTGTTGTGTCTGCCGTAGGGGACATATTTTTTTTGGCGACTGCATTTATACCAGTGTAAATAAGGAAAACCCTTACCTTAACCATCACCGTCCAAATTTCCTTAAGACATTTCATGTGATAAAATTGTTTAGTATAGAAACTTGTTTCTACCTTACTATATGTCGCATATCTTGAATGTATTTAATTTTTTGTATTTACATTTGGCTGCTGATGGGGCAGCAGAAACGTTATGAAACGTAATCAGACAAATGTATGTGGTTTTAATTAGCTTCCACATAATACAAAATAAACCATAGGATGAGTCAGCAAATCAGATTACATGATATATATTCAAATAGCTTAAAAACTATCTGATAATAGTTACACATAACCGTGTTGAAATTACGCCTTCTTGAGACACCGAGTGCACTCACATCTCGGTCTCAGTCGGAATGAAGTCAAACTACACTTTGTCCTGAATATATTCTGGTCCTTAGACAGGGGTATCACCTAACATCGTGCGGGTAACTTTAATATCATCTTGACAAGCTCTGCGGTGCTCCAATAGCGGTGTCTAAGAAATTACCATATTGTAGCATAGGACTTAATTGATTTAGTAATCTGAGTATAATACACCCTCGCCTACTAACAGTGTTACCTAGAGATGACGCGTAGAATATTCTATAACATACGGAAACTGTGACTGAGAATGAAGTCAATATGACCCGAATAAGCCTTCAGTTTGCCATTTAGTGCTGGCGGTAGAACATGAGGTTGATTTGTGAGGTGACGTTTCGTTTTTTACCTAAGGTGAAACCTGAGGAAATCAAATTATCAATTTATAATCTGTTCGATCATAAATTATCAAAGAAATCTTGTCAATGTCATTATAATCTCAATATATTATATTTGTATTTTTGCAAATATTTACTGTGTAAGAGAAACGATTTAAGCATGCTATGCTTTGGTCATAAACCAAAACCAAACATTCTACTTGTGCAGCCTCAGACATCTTAACTGTTCAATACGTGGAATGGAGCTGGAAGACGTATTGTACTTTTTGTTACAATAATAATACTATTCAGTTTGGTCGATCTTTTTCGTTTGCCTACCGGCCTCCGCGATTATAGAGGTATTGTAAAACGTCTATCCTAAACCCGGAAGCTATCAGGTTGATTAGACAGGAAAAAGGAAAACATCAGAGGTGTGGTATTAAAGTCTGACGGGTATTATGTTATTAATGTAACAACGAGCAGAGCAACAGCTCTGAGACGAGATGAGAGAGGGAGAAAGAGAGAGGGATGTGAGGATGCATAAAGGGATTTCGACAACCCGTTCACGGTGGAGCAGAGGAGGCAGCAATGCTGTCGGTGCTGTTATACGGGGATAACGTTCATGAAATTAATTACTTCTGGGAGAGGGGGATATGGCGACGTGAAGGTGTCTGTTTCTGCCCACTAAAGGTTACCGTACACAGAAGGGCGTTGTGAGTAACAAAGGTACCTGGAAATCCTATAGTTTTGGTGTTGATGATATGTTAATGCATTATATACAAGGAAGAAATACCAAAACAATGGCCAACTTCGACTTTTATTAGCCTCCTTGAAAAGAGGCATGCCCTGGAATGCTCAGAACCCAGAATGATAGCTCTTATCTGTCATCTCCTCAAAGTTTTATTACTTTGCATAATATAATATTTAATAAGCCCCATACATAAATAAGTGAGGTTCCGAAGAGGTCTGGTCACTAACGTGTCGCTGTTTGGTATATCAATGTCTCAATGAATTTTATACATCTTCTGAAGCTGATTCCAATAAATGATTTACTCTAGAGATGTAGGAAATGAATGAAGAAATAGAGAAATATTCATTTAGGTATAATAAAGGAGCTTCAGATTTCACAAAATAACGATAGATGTAAAAATCTGTAATGGGGGCAATGAAAAATGCGTCATCTCGCTCAAAGATTTTTCGATTGAGGTACGAGGGCGTATTGCATATCTTACAATGTTGTAGCCCTAAAGGGGAAGAGGGTGTGCTAAATACAAAGCACTCCTGGATGCGTCAGTACCAAAAAGGCGAGCATTCACCATTTATTGATGAATTTCATTCTCTATTTCTTAAGGATTAATCGTTGACTTCAGACGGTAGTGAAGCTAAATTAATGGTGTAACTCCATAATAATTTGCATAGACGTTTTTTAGTAATCTGAGGTGTACGATTGCCTTTAGGACGATACGAATGTGGCATGTCGTCACTCCTGACGATTTTAGACGTCATTAGAGAGACAACAAGGTTGACGAGATCCCGAATAGCTGGATGAGAGGGCGGTATAGTGCGGGAGGTAAGTAATTACTCACAGGGCAATTCCTATACGCGGTGGTAGCACCTTGAGGATTAAACGCTGCAAAAGTAATGCCATGTAGGTGAATCAAGGGAGGGGACATACATTTCTTTAGGTTGGAATTTCGGTCTGGAGTCAATTCAACAGATACTGCAACCATGGCCGTATGTCAGGGTTTGCCATCCCTGGATCGCTGGATTAGGCGAGACGCTATGGTGGTCTACCTGAAAATGCGGCACGTGGACCATGACATGTCCAGTTGTGGCCCAGACTAGGTTTGGGGAGGTTGTGGATAGCAGTTTCCCAATATCTTAGTTGTAGGTTGGGAAAGGGCAATGACATCATAAGCTTGAATAGATGATTCTCTGATTTTCTACCAAGGAAAAATGGGTAAGCAACGAGATGGAGTTTCCTCATCACGGTATGCTTCAATGACTTATCTCACTCAAAAGATATGGGATCTGGTGCCCCAGGCAGAGGCAAAGGATGCTTCTCTAGGAATGCAATGTCAACCCTCAATGCTTGGGTCCCTCAGTTCAGGAAACGAGAAGATATCAGACCGTTATTATGTAAAATATTTTTGTTTTAAACAAAAATCTCTTGGTGTTCGGCCAAAATAACAGTATTTAGTAATCCTTCCCCGCTTTGTATAATGGAATCATAATTTAACGAGGTTTTTTCGTAGAATAAACATGTTGGGGTATACATTTTATTTTTTAATGTATATAATGCTATGCAAAGTGAATAACAATAAAAACAGAATAAAAAAATTAATTGTAATTAATAACCTACTGGGATTTGTTCATAAAGGAGAAGGGGTAATTGGAAAAGACAAATAACACTTGACCTACTATGACAAAATGCAGTACGAACTACCCTCCTGGGAAGCATACCAAAGGTATTTGGTGAGTGATTATTCTAGGATCGCACTTTGAACATTCGGTGAAGCCTACTCGGCGGATAAGTGCTATAGAAGCATTGCCCTGCCCCAAAAAATCAATTTCAGTAGATAGATTAAAGAAACAAATTGTAGTGAGAGAAATCCAGAAAATATCCAGATGCGGACGGGACTGGAACCTGGGTGGCCAGCATTCAGTGCTGACGCTGTAGACACTGTACCACCACACCATCTAAGAAGACATTTTACTACGCAATGATCTGATAAACAGGCTGCTCAGACCAATACTTCTCTGGTCATTGGATTGAGCATATGTATCTACGCTGTCCGTTTGCGCGTGATATCACCACGTGTGAAGTGGTGGAGAAGACTAGTCAGATGAATCGCTCTAGACAGATTTTGAATTTTGCTTCCTTATGTGTACGTGATAATCTAATATTATTCCTAAGCTTCAGAGAAAGTTGAACAGTGATGTTGAAATCGCAGTAAAGACAGCAACATTTGTGTTCCCTGTCCGCAGCGCAATCCGACGACGGAGAAGTCGTCGGGAATCTATTCGGAGAAAGGTAACTTCAGCATTTCGTTGGAACTACACTGAAAGTACGTGATGCTGCATACTGCACCGTGCTCAAAATTCCAAAGTTTCCTTTTGTAACGAATTTAAACGACTGGTGTGGGAGAGATTGCACATGTTGACTGCAATCCTTATCTGCATTCAAAGTTGCAAGATTATTTGCTGTGACACGTTTAGGCATGTAAGTGAAAAAGGTGTTTTTAATTATGGAATATTTGTGTGGCCAGAGAGGCTTTTCAAACCTGCAAGAAAACGACGAATGTAAAGTGAATTTCCTGAACAGAAATCTTGATTATATAAAGTATTATCCTCGAGTCACCAGACATACGTCATTTTAAACAATTAATACCTTGACCATAAGACCAATTTTGCATGCTGGTCTGCCAAAAGATGGAGAGACACCCAATACTTGAATCATCTTGTATCAAGTTTCAAGAAATTCAGATTAACAATGACATGTCATGGCACGATCATCTTGCTGGCTTCACTAGGTCGGCTTCCCAGAAACTGGGGGTTCTCTTCCGCTCCAGGGTATTAGATTCTGCGGAATAGCTACACTGCTGCTATACAAGACCCAGATCATATCATCGGAGTACAGCTCGCATCTGTGGGGATGCGCTCCAAAGCACTCCCTTAAGCTTCTAGATACAATCCAAAGACGAGAAATACATCTAGTGGATGAACCAGATCTTAAATAGGACCTCAACTGTCTAGAACATTGAAGAAGGGTGGCTCATCTGTCCCTGTCCAATAGATTTTGTCATGGTAGATGTTTGACCGAATTGCCAGTACAGCAGAGACTAGATGATCTCAACGGGCACAGCCTCACCAGGTCGAGCTTACAAAGCCTCGAATAAGCCTCTTCCAATTCATTTTGAGAACCTTGGCGCTACCAGATACTTTGTTCCCCGTTGGTTACAATTTACAGCTTTTTAAGGTAAATTTGAATAGACATTTAGCCTCTCACAGCGCTTATGGATCGCAATATACAATCTGCCTTTGCGTGAGGCTATCTATAAAGACAAAAACATAACTTTGCTGATCCGAGTGATTTTTGTCACGGCTGATTTATATATCTTTTACAGAATGTCCTTAGGAAAGAATTCCACCTTTGCGGGAGATTTCCAATAAAAATAACTTATCTTTAAGCTCATTACTACATACAATACAACCCCCATATTATACAAAGGTAATCCATTTGATGTCATGTTTGCTTGAATCCGCAATTTCCTCTCGAGGCATCATACAGTTTCTCTAATATTTGCACCTACCTTCGGAAAGACACTTCCTGTTTACGGGAGCATGTATATTCGTGCGCTAAGTGGCACTTAATATGGCGTCCGGCAGTTGCGTCAGAGCGCACCGAGTGTAAACCGCAGCTTTATCAAGTATAAATTAAGTGGCATCGCGGCATATGTGCCTGCTAACCCGTGCCCGCAATGGTATCTTATTACTGGGCGACGCAGTTTTGGCATGCCCCTAAGCCAATTAATTTCCATGGAATATGGTCTCGGCAAATCCTCATCTGGGAGAGTCTTGTTGAATTGGATAGATAGATGAAATCGATAACCTGAAGTGTGTTTGAATAAGGTACACATCACTGGTAGACCATTTAGAAGAAGGAATTGTTAACGATTATTCAGAAAAAAGCCTTTTGTTTTATTTATTTCGAAAAATCGTTCAGGAGAAAATGTTCTCAATTTGAGCGTTTAATGATGGTTTTGACAATTTTATAGCTGACAACTATCCTGACAAAGAAATCATATTCTGGTTTGGCAGCCGTGGAGATGGGAGGGACGAGTGATATTTAACTCATCTTTGATTAATCTTCTGGGGATTATACTTCAGCGCTATCATGTCCTGATATGATTATGACCTTGTGGCGGTGTCGCAGAAACTGGAATAGCTACTACTACTCTCCAAGGCCCAAATCAGACCATCTATGGAATACCTCCACTTCGATGCTCTCCATGAAGCATAAAAGAGCAGTACGTCTAGTAAAGGACCTCCATAGTCTAGAACATCCAAGATAGGTGGCTGATATCTTCTTATTATATATTCTCGTAATGGACATAACGAACAGTCCCACATAATCACTATAACAAATACTAGCTTCCTCTAAAGGTTCATCCTTCTTCAGGATTGTGGATTGGGCTGCCAGGGAGTTTGTATTCCGATGGTAATAATTTGAGCGTTTTAAAGGTCAGTTTGAATAGATATTTATCCTTGCGTCAATGGAGCACGAAAACGGAAACAAACAATAACGTTTCTACAGGGAGCTATATGCTTCTATGATCTACGTAAACTTAAACAAGCATGACAGCATGAGCTTGAACCCGTTTAATATATACAACAAGGTAATCATGCTACCTTGAAAACATTCGAATTCAATGTCAGATACACGGTTACATGCGTTGAAGTTGTATCAATTGCAGAATCATTCAAGATAAAAGTCGAATGCTTTTAAGGTTACGTGGAGTCAAAGTTAGTCATAGAACATATAAACTATATCTCCTAAGGCCGATTGTCTACGTTGCTCCCATGTATTTACAGTAAAAACGTGAAGTATTTCTTGCAACCACACCCAAAATGGCCAAAACCAGGCTAGTCGGTCGAGTCGCTCTGTAACTGACCCTAGCCAACAAGCAACTGAGTCTATGGTTTTTTCTGTGGAAGTGGCAAGCTGTCGGTGGTTGTGCCATGTTTTTTTTTGGATCTTGTAATACTTAACAACTCTTGAGACCGATGGTTCAACGGTTAGGTAGGTTAATGTGAAAATGCCTTGGGGATTGCCTACAACAAGCTGCTACACTATTCTTCTTTTCATAGGCCGAAAAACATATCTTTAAATACAGCCATTGATTAACGTTTTGAAACTGTTAAACGGAAAGCTGGAGAAATTGATGGACATAACAAATACAATGAATTTTTATCGGTGACTCCGTTGTACCAACTTTTTTATATTTTACATTGAAAAATACAGAATGGTACTGTTGGGAAATGCTTGGCCGCACTCGTGATGGAAACGTTGTTCCCGGTTTAGATAATAATTATTCAGAAGCAATAGTATGTGAGTTTTCTATAAAAAACTAGTTCATTTCATTTCCTTCACAATTCTGGATTTTTTTCTCCAAGCGCCATGCCAGTGATCGAATGACCTGTTACCAATGTAGTGCTTTTTACGTCAACCAGGAATCAGAATTTTTTAATAAAAACTTTCCACCTTCTGGGACACAAATTGACGCTGCCTACCGCCCGAGGATAAATAAACGCAGCTAAAGAAGAGCGGCAGCGCTACGGTCCAAAATCTCATTTAATTTTCTGGTGACACTCTCTACAAAGAGGCGGAAAGAGGCTTGTATAGTAAAGTTGATGTTGTGCTGATGGTATTGCAAAATTATATTTCGCTGTTTTAAGGACGACAGACCGATAGACTGACGGCCGGACAGACGGACAGAACGACAGACCGGCAGACAGACAGACCGACAGACCGAAAATGAGATTCTACACTTTTTGAAACCTTTGAGCACCAGCAGCAGCAGTTTTTTTCTGTCGACAAGCTCTAAGTTGACTGCTCTGATGATATTGTAGACAAAGCATAGCCCAGCGGAAAATATATTTATCTTTTTTATAACTTTGTGCTTCATAGTAGATGGAAATAATATTGAAAATGGGAATCTTGTGAGATCGAGTCATATTGTACAAGATACCTTTTTGATTAAATGTATGCAAGCAAAGAAGCAGAATTTGACTGACGATATGAACAATTATAGCTATGCTCAAAACCGAACTAAAATTACAATAATTTGTATTGTATGCAAAGATTTCTAACACTATGACTAACGCTATATTTGGACTCATAAAATTCGAATAAGTTCCTTGTGAAATAAGAGGTACCTGAAAAGAGGTACGTCAGAATCATGTTCTGATACGAGTTTTCTAAAATGTAGCTGCAATACAAATAATACCTCTCCAACCTATCGCTCCTCAAATGTGATCAATAAAGGTGAAGAGAACACAGATAGATCGATCAAATTAATAACATTAGTTTTATGATTTTACATCATAAATCATCGTAAATATCGTAATAAAAAAGATTCTATAATGGTTTCGCAGCCGCTCAGGTAGGTGTAAGAACATCGTTTTGATTTAACTGTGAACAGACCATCAGTATGCCAGAATTCTCCTAAAGATCTGGATTTATTCTCAATTTTTACTCACCACAATACCCATATTCAAGCCTAACATACAATAAAGTATCGCTAGAAACCCAATGATGTCTGGCCACCCAAACAGCCTCTTAACAACATTTTATTTATTTACCTTCCCGTTTTTTGTGCGAGTGAATACAAAGACGAAAGCTATCAGGAAGCGGCCACATGCTTTGATATTAGAGAGCGAATCCTCGAAAAAACCGGGTCTCGTGTAAAGAAGTAGGGTCCACGTTAAGAAAAGGCTGATGTTACTGAACGAATTATCATTATGTTTGGGTAACATGGCAGTAAATGTGCGGTGTAAAAAGGAAAATTTGTTTGGCAGATTTATCAGGGAAGTAAAATTGTTGAAGTATTCTGTATGAATACGAGTCAGAACTGAATGTGATAGAAATTCATTTCCATGAATGTAGGTAAATAGGTAAAAAGCATGATTTGGATTTTTTCTTTGCGAAAACCGCAGTTCACTGCCCTGATATACTCGATATCAATTTTTATGATTTTTGTTCTATTTCAAAATCCAGGGTTAGCATAAAAATATAGTAGAAAACACCTTACGCTTGTATCACAATGACATTAATTCTTTCGGTAATCATTTTATTCTTCTATTGAGAATAACATTTTACTTTTTAGTTCGATTAACTATAAAACCGTCTTTTATAGTTTATTAAACTATCCTTTGGTTACTGGAGGAACTGCTATCCTTGCTTCCATGGACTACCTGGTGACCACTTTACCAATTTTGATGAAAATTTGACTGACTATTCGTTAAGCAATCTTATACTTAATATCAACTGCTTTACTGTGACTTGTGTCCATTTTAATGGCTTTATTGTAGCATTTGCAGTATATCAATATAAAGCACACATGGCGTCTCTTCTAACACATAAATCGGTCCATCTATAAATAAATATAGCATTACATAATATTTAACAATAGCGAGCATTATATTTTCACCTCCATTGTACAAAATGATGAATCGGGTCATAAAGTACATTAAAGCTCCATTTCTCAACACAAGAAAGGTTTTCGACTTATCTTGATTCTGCTTGAATAGATCACATGTGAGGGTTAGACTGAATAGCTAATAGTAAATTGCGTGTCAGAAGTGGGCAGTAAAAATGCTTTGCATACAAATTTGTATTCAGAAACATGGAAATAACTGCATGATGAAAGAGTTTCAGCAAGTAAGAGCATCTACAATCTACATAGTTTCTTAAGGTTAACTGATTTCTAATCAGTTGGGGAGTAAAAGGGTTTCCTTAGAGAATTGACTAATGTATAAACACATTTGTTTCTTACTTTAACATGTATACTGATAGAATTGAAAATTGTATTCACCAACACAACACGAATTCTTGATTCTATCAAAAAAAAAAGCAATGGTTTTAATAAAAAATACAGTCAGAAACATCGATAAAAGTGGCATGTCTGTGACCATTCGCAAGTCCTTCTTCCTGCAAGGATTACATTCATGAAACGAGTGAAATCACTTCATAACCAGTTACTCAAATAACTATGACTTGGGCTGAGTTGAAAGAATAATCTGCATTAGAGTAAATAACGCTGTTAGCGTAATGCACATATGGATTGTTCCAAAGTAACATAACCACCGCGGAAGTACAGGAAACTTCCAGAAATAAAGAGTCACAATAGAAGATGGTAGCATAGTGTGCAAGCCACGTTGTAACTGTTGCATCATTAAAACTTCCGTGAAAGTTTATCTCTAAAGGGCTCTTTCAGAATTTTGCGTCGTAATGCATCTGGATGTAGTGACGTCGGCAGATGGTGGTTGCACCTATGCAAGCAGCTTTTTACGCTTTTTCCTTCTCCACTAAACTTTCAGTCGTGGATATATATGCAGCCTTTTTGCGTCTCGTGGCTGTAGACTAGAATCCCGGTAGTATTTCTCCTTTTCACTGCGACTTACGCCTCAAACGGCGCAGGGAAGATTTATAGTTCTAAGCTTCTACGCGTGACAAGTCCAGAGTGATGACTAAATTATTTCACTGTTCTAATATGAATTCTATAACTTTAGTCCAAGGTTATGGTCACACAAATTCAACAGGGTGGCCTAAAGGAAAACGTAAGCAACGCATACACACAAAAATAAATTCTCAGATGATCAATATCCGCTTTCAACAAAGTATAAAGTAGGAATATCAAAATCTTAAATTGAGCATATGATAATCTTGGCAAAATACAGATAATATCTAACCTATCAGAATACTGGAACAATAGTTCTTGATAATAAAATTGTTCGTGTTGAGTATTAGTATAAATATTCTGTAATTTGGTGTGATGTTATCAAAGCTACTATTGGTTCCTTAACCTTCAAACGAAGGACCAAAGAAAGGTCGAAAGTATACAAACTATGACTTCTTTCTTACCTTTCTCTGCCTCATATAGTATATTTTCTAATTGAAGCTTGGAAGGTATTTAACAGATGGAGAGAATATTTGAAATTTGTACCTGTACTTGAGCCTGAAGATATATGCCCACCATTAGTATTTGAGCCTATTAACAACTTACATATCATGAGATGTCATAATTGTCACAGCCCCAACCTCTTGAAATTTCATCCATCCTGAGAGGGAGTTGATAAAAATGAATACCAACAGAAAATAATAGTTGCGGAAACATACAGACGCGTACCGCTGAAATGCAGTTGGTCTAAGATGGCGATGCAAAATAAATGAATTAATTGGAAAATATGGTAACCTTCCTAAAAAAATTTAGAAGCATTGAACTCTTAGTTGTCAGGTGAATATTATAATAATTATAATACATTCTTGATTACAAAAATGGACGTTCAATACAATGAATTTGCTCTCGTTTTGATGGAGATGAAGGCGTATTGTAATAATATGGAGGGAACCAACCAATCATATAAATGACTATGTCGCTGAAACATTTCATCCAGCGCAGAGTAGTAAACGATGATATATAGCGAACCTAATATAGGGATCATGAGTTGCTATTCCACTACCACACTAAAGCAATTTGCCTACTCTTCAACCACCCGAAGATATACTGGTAGAGTTGATCACAATCGGTCAACATCGTTATCAAATTTAGATTTCTCGAGTGCAAAAAGTTGATTGTGACGAATATTATAGGCTTTTGCAAGTTGATCCATGAGAAACTGTAATTTTCAATGGACAATGGACGAAGGTAAAATCTACGTACTGTAGCGGGTCACTTTATATATGCTCCAAAACGTTTTGAAGGAGGATGTTCTGAATCATTTAATATCTGTACCGGCCGCTAATTTAAACCACATGCGATTAATGAAATAACTTTACCAACATTTCGGCTGCCTCGAAAAGGTGGACAAAATTAGCTCATTTGTAAGAATAATTGCATTTTTGTGTACTTTAACAAAAACTGTCGAAGCAACTGAAACGTCGCTAACGTTATTATGCCAATCTTATGTAGTTTTAATGAGCGTCCAGTATAAATGGAGTTAGCTATTCTTGTGAGTGTCCAGAGTTTCTGAATGCTTATTTCTATATCGGCTTCGATCTTCCGGACCAGCAAGTAAATAATTGGCAGACCTGATTTTATCCGAAATAATAAAATTACCTGGTTCACTTTTTCCCTTATGCAAAAACAGCAGCTTCAATTCAGCTATGTTTCCACGCAATTTGAGCTCCCAGATCCTCTTTAGTGATTCCGGCCTATGCAAACATTGTTATTTTAAGGCAAATATATCCGAAAAGCTGAAGTGTGCTTTGGCACGACTAAGATAAACAGAAGCTGAGTAAATTCTGTAATCTGGATATATGCCATTCAACTTGTACCGCATTTCATGTTAGATAGTTAACTACTTTGATCTTTGAGCATATGTTGATGTACATACCTACAGTCAATGTGCCTCATTAGCTCATTTAAAGGGTCTTTGGAGGCGTGGTGCATAGTGCGTTCGCTCGTTTTCATAATGACTGAAATTAAAGAATGGTGTCAAGTAGATGGATTCGGGAATAACCACGGTGTAGTGGATACCGTTTGTATATTATTTTTTGTAGATAACCTCTCGCATCGGCAGAAAGCCTATGACGCTCTAGAAGCATGCATTACGGAAAGGTCAACCTTGATTTATTTTAAAGGTCCTATATATAATAAGAATTTGTAGTTTTCTGTGCCCTCGTGAAATAGGTTGCATATACTGATACCTGAATAATTGACCTTTGGTGTGCACACATGCCCTCGAGCATCAGCCCACTATCAACTTGTGTAGCGTAATGCGGGAATGGTCAGTTTAGCACTAACCTTTTTGTAGGTTGCTATTACATCCTTACTTGAGATAGGTTATACAATTGACGTTCCAGTATCTTATATATAAACATGACTATTTTACTGAATAATTAGATGAAGCTCGAATAGTGACTCGTAGCATCCATCTATCATGTTAAAAGTGTGTAAACGCACTTTTATCAGATTGACTGGTATCTATGTATCCATCAATGTTACGGAATCTTTCAAAAGAATTTCCACCGACTTCAAGACGTCTATTATGAGCCGATTAAAATAAAATAAATCGAAAATATCTGGATTAGGAATTTTAACACCATTTTGTTAGCGTGACGTGTGTATTTTTAGAATGTCGAATTATTTTGAAAATTTGCGCCGTATCAAGAACCGCTGATAATACAGTATGAAATAGTTAGAAAATGTCATTAGAAGATTTTAATTTTTTTTAATAAAAATCTTTGGAAAACACTTTGCAACATACCAGAAAAACCCCCACAAACAGTCCCACAACACATTATCAGACAGAATAAGAGACACTAGGTTCAACAATGAATACTTCAAAGACACTTTTTCCAATACTTTATACAATCCCCCGTGGACGATGGTATGGGCTTTAGATATTCAGGTCAGAGATGTTATCAAATTAATTTAATCTAATAGGAACCGCACAAAAAACACTAACTCAATATAATTAGATGATTTTTAATAAGCTTAAAATGCGGATCTATTGTAAAAAAGCTTAGGCACCTGATATGAGCTGGTATAAATATTTTATTTTTAACTATTTTTGAAAGTACCTAGATATTAATGTTATAAAGGAGAGAACGATAAAATATTTTGTTTTGAGTGGTTTGCTTTTATTAACGTGTGATTTTTTGTTTATAAAACTATAATTTACTTCAATTATTTCTGCAGGCCTACCAGACTGGTAAATCTGTAGTTTACAAGATACATTCCGAGGATTCCTGAGAAAAAATCCAGCTTTATAGAAATGATATAATCCAAAGTGTCGCAATACCTCCAAGTGATAGTGATCGATCAAATTTTACAAGGTCGATAGCTGCCATGCTATCATCAAGTACGTCAAAGATGAGAAATCGCGGTTGCACCTTCATCGCCGTTCCAGGCTGTTTGGCTCCGCGACCAAGCCCATATGTTTCCCCGATAGGTGAGCAAACCCGATGCCGACAGCGGTGCGCTGGTGGAAATTCCGTGGAAACTGCAATTTCCGGTTGGAAGCGTTGCCCATCCACCCATCTGGTTACTAGATATCCCAATTAGGGAAATACAGCGTCGCACAATGATCTTAGTAAATGCACTCGGATATTAACATCAAATTTTATGATACAGAACATTGCTTGATTGTTTATGCGATCGCCTATGTTGCCAAACGTTACCCAACCCATACGAGTCTCTAAGGATGGTCCCACTTTGAGCACACCTTGCTACATGGGTACGAAGCTCAATCCATTTTAACACGCTTTAAATTAGCGTCACGTGTATGTATGCATGTATGTTTGTAGCTAAATATTTAAACGCTATTTTACTCACTCGAAAGTCTCAGATTAATTTTAAGTTTTGCGCACTTATCAAGGACCGATGACAATACAAGAGTCCAATAATTTTACCCATTATTTATTTTATAAAGCAATACGTTTGAAAGGTGATGATATGAATGAACAGAATCTTCGAACGTTATTTTCTCTGTTTTAAAACATCAGATTAATTTTAAAGTTTGCCTACTTATCAAGAACGGATGACAATACAATAGCTTAATCAGTTAGTTCACTTATTTTTCAAAGCAATACGTTTAAAAGGTGATTAGTTTAACCTGTATCTCTAGAAGCAGAATCTTTGAAATATAATGATACAGGACTCATCGCAACCACCGTAAATGGAGAGAATACCCTCCAGACCCGTTAATTAAGATCCATTGAAAAGCGTCTAATTCCATCACGTAATTGCTAACTGCGGCTCCGAATATCAAAATAAGGATAAATTCATCAATGGATAAATGATAGCTTGAAAACAAAAAAAATCTCTGTATTAGATCGAACTAAAAAATAAAAAAGTAATCCATAATATAAAAATAAAAAGATTAGCAAGAAAGTTAATGAAAGTTTAGAAAAACGTGAGGTTCTCGATATCAATTTTACAAATAATTAAAGTTAGTATAAAAATGTAGTCAAAAACAACCCACGCTTCCAGTACATTGACATTAATTTTTTCGTTAATAATTTTATTCTTATATGAAGAATGTTTTTTCACTTTTTAGTTCAATTAACTATAAAAGTCTGGTTTTCAGTTTTTTAAACCATAATTTATTACTACATGCGCTGCTAGAGAAAAAACTATTACGATAACACAAGATGAAAATTAACATTTTGGATAGACCGCAATATCGCATACACAGGCTGCTACTGGCATTGTGGGTAAAAACAAATGGCCAAAATTTAGAGTACTTGAAATTACATGAGAAAAATATTTCGATTGCATCTTGAAAATGGCTTACTGGGGAGATTATGACCCCTTAAGTCTGAGCAACAAACGGATTATAATCAGCCAAAATAACTTAGGAAATGAGATATTCTTTTGTTTGCAGATAATTTATTTCCTGATAACATTATTGGATTTAATGCAATTTTCTTAACAATTAGTGGGAAACCCTTCTTTTAACCCATAATAGCCTCAAATAAAAAATCTAACAAAAAATAGTATGCCCGTATTTGCTTTATCTTATCAGGAACTATTGTTCGGTTTCAAATTATTATTGATCAACATTAAAATTCAAATATAGAAGGAGTATTATGCTTGTAACCGTATATTCTCACTGCTAGGCTGATTATATAAATCTACAAACTCATGTGTAACATCTATTTGGAGAGCACTTAACCCTTCAATAATTTTAGCAACTGTACTAAAATCCCATCAAATAACTCAAACCACTCCAGCGATATAAACGTTCAGTCATACTTCCATATAACTGCCAGAATATACTAGAAATACCGAATTGTGGTTTAACACTTCATACGGGATGCATTCGAAAACAGAATTTAATATTATGCTTTCATTAACATGATATACCGATGCACAAACTTCCATACAACCGCGCTGCCAATGTCGTTGGGGTGCCATGATTCAGAGTTGTCAGGTAGAACAGAATGTAATATTCGTACAAATTTTCAAAAAAATACGTTTCTGAAGGAAAATTATTGTACGCGTTGAAACTTCAGTAGTTTCGGAGACATTATACGACAGTTGATGAAACTGCAAAGCCTACAGACGATTTTTTAAGTTCATATAAAAATAATGGGTATCGTAATCCAATGCCTTGGACAGAAGTCGTTCTTCTGGAGAACCTCGGCATTGTGAATTGAGCGTTTTAAGGTGAATGTGAATAGAACTTATCCTCTCACAGCGCTAATGAAGCCGCAATTCCCAGTTCTTTGTAGAAAATAATACAAAATGTTGATAAATGTCTTTTTCGCACATGAAAATGCCTTTACAGTGAAAATGTCTACAAAGGATTCTTTTTTTTCTGAAATTAGGTATTTCTTGATGAAATTTTGCCTTTGGGGCAATTATGCTTGAAGTTACGATATTTGGTTAAGGATAACTGCATTTTGAACTAATGTAGGCCTTTATGTGCTAGAGGAATATTTGGCCAACGGCGAAAGTATTTTAAAATAAAAGGAAACTTTGGGGAATTATTCTGGAACATTAGAGGTGACGTTTCTCACAACTTTTTGTTTAAAATGAGAAGAAAAATTCATGGTTTAAAAAAGTATACTCATTACCTATATCTAATTTACTCTACCCCTTGTGGTCACTGATACAATTGGATACTCTATATAACTTCCCTCCCGTCTAAGAAGGCCATAAAATAATTAAATCCTGAACTAAATTTTATCTTGACCAAATTTTTCGTTCAGTAATATGGTTTGAGGGTAAAAAATTTCAAAAGTGGGTTGAAACAAAAACATAGGTGAATTTAAACTTTATTGTTAGGGATTCTTTCCTGATCACCTTTTCATAGTCAGCCTTATTGAAACTAACATATTCATCACGTTACGCCTGTTGGCATGGGAAGTTGAAACAACAATTTCTTGACTTTTTTCAATTTTTATTCATTAGTAATAGTGCCACCCCTTTCCAGACTAGAGCATATCGGTATTCTTGTTATAGATATTGAGCTAATGTGGTTCAATTACTTGTTGTACTAAATTTTCCAGGAGAGGGAACTCAATTTTGGAGATAATGGAACATTATATTGCAAATGATAGATAAATGTTGGTGTATTTTTCAATTTTTGATACAAGTCTCTCATGTCAGCGGTAAAAATATGCTCATGTACGTTGCCACAACATATCATGTGAAGCACTGGATTTTGTACATATAGAAAATACTTCTTATACAGATCATAGAGAAAGGATGGCTCTATGCCGGTGCGAAGCTCTTTTTTTGATGTTATGGTTACCAGAAGGTTACAAAAACACGAGTCAAAAATTTCAATATTCATGTCTGTATCTGAAATTTTGCTTGAAAAATTGAAAAAGCGGAACCTCACAAGCATAGAAGTCACCGTTGTCAATCATTTGCAAAAAAAATCATTCCATTATCTTGAGAAATGAGCGTTGAAGTATTGGAAACTCATCCAAAACGCCAGCATTCTAGGTAAAGTTCCCTCAGTTGGATTTATATATACTCAGATATAAGGCATTAATGCACTGTGTTATATCTGCCACCTTATTAACACACCCTGTATTTATATATCTGGTATTTAAAGCAAATCTGCATAATTTCGCAATTCGCCACTTTCCGGGTTTTTGCTGATTTGTAGCTCATTTCCTGTTGAAACTGCATACATAATTTTGGATTAAATCGCCCATAACTATTCATATACTAGCATTACTGTGAAAAAACTGCGAATACATTGCCTCATTTCCAAAATATCCAAATGAGGGTGAAATACACAGCTTTATTCGGGTAAATATTTGCTTTTACCACAGAAAAATTGCGTCAAGTAGGTCGAAAGCTGTGTATACGACGCAATGGTGCCAGTTCGGAAATAAGAATTTTGATCATATTTAGTGACTAACTTTTGGAATCAAATGAAGCTCTCATCTTTTGGCATATTCTAAAGTATCTAATATACATAGCTGATACCGCTCAACTAAGATCTCAGTCTTGAGGTGGGAGGGCTAGAAGGGCATACAGTTTGTATATGCTTTCACCATTTTTGCTAATATCTTCGTCGAGGTAGTTGAGGCAACAGAAAGAGATATTTCAACAGTATCAGGATTAAGAAGAAAAAATAAACAGCATGTGAAACAGTGGAGCCTTTGGTATTTGGGGAGATGAAATGAAACATCGATTGATACAATCAATTTTTTTGAAAGCATCCGGCTAAAGCTGAGCTTGCATTTGTACTGAGCTGCCATAATAGAAGCATCTTTGTGTTTTCTCAAATGAGATAAAGCAAATAAATACGATGTGTTTTAGCTAGCTCATTTGTGAATGGGTCAAGAATCATTTTGCGTATGCAAATGCGCGCTTACCTTGAAGCGACTCTTACTTCCAGTCACGCTATGAGATTTCGGAAATCGCACAAGAAATATGGAATTGATTTTTAATTATCGCAAGGTTTGCGAAATTTCAATGGTACCAGATTTGCTAAAATAGGAGTAGCTGTTATTTTCATTTGAAACGTAATGTATTTGAATAGACACCGCCTTTTATAAAGACGTCGAATTTAGATATGAAAAATATATTCCTGGAGAAAAACAATTAAATTAGATTTTTGGTCAAAAATCTTGGTAGAGCAATTACCCCTATTACCCTCGATGTATACGCCGCTGGGCTTGACCTACCTTACGACTTTTTATAACTGTTTATCTGATCCAAATCTGTACAGCTTTTAAAACTGCTCATGTGTATATATTTTAATATACCCTATTCGAACTGAGATTCAGTACCGTGAGTGAGTATGTCATTGACTGTTTCTATCCAAGTACAAAGTCAATATAACCGAGAATAGCCACTGAGTATCAGATGAGATGACTGGTTACTAGTACATTCATTTAGAAAACGTTGCTGAACGTCGACGATGCTTCATCTGGTCGACTGAAGAATATCGATTATAGTGTTATGGTCTATGTCGCAGATATTCATTCTCTCGATATTTTGATAATAACTACACCACTCATGAATCTATTTTTCAAAAACTATAAGCCGAAATTCATCATTCGGGTTATAGATCGGCCAAGGATATGCGGACAGACATATATAGACGGACCGATGGAGATGATTGAAATAGTTCTCCACTAAGTATACAAACGTCAAGAAACCGTAACAATGCAATGTAAATATTTTTTTCGATTGCAAATATTGGCATGGCAAGTGAAAGAGCAACCCTAAACTGCAGCTAATTATATTTACAGGCAGAATATCACAACTGACGTATGATAACGAGGAAAACTTTTATCCTGTACCCTTCTTTTTCCATATCATAATTTCATTTCCGCGAACTCAATTTTATATAATTGACGTATCGACTCGAATATTTTATGTAGCTTTTGTACGGCCTGTCATGCAATTACATTATTTTATACCCTAGGGAAACAATGTTACGTTCATTTTTTGCAGATTCTGCATTTTTCATATATGGCTTACAACGGGATTTGCTCTGTTTTTTCACATGAAACGGGAATTTGTGGATGTATGTTTCCGTTTTTAAAATAAATGGAACAAAAAATATATACAGTATATGTTGATAATCATTAGCATTTATGATACAATAAGGATTGTAAATTATCTTTTCTAAATAACCAGCATGATTCTTTGCCAATTATTTAGGTATCGCCTATATGAGGATTACGGGAAATGTTTCCGTTATGTTTGATCTAATAATTAGAAAAATGAAATGAGAAAAAATGTGTCGCCAGTGGAGATCGAACCTGCGACATCCTGCATTCTAGGCTGATGCTTTGCTGTTCAGCAATGGCGAGACAGGTATAGTATCACTAACTGCTAGATGTCTAACGAAGATCAAGTTGTACGGGTTAGGAATTATTAAGGATGACTTGCTTGGGGGGAAAGTACCATACATAACGTATTTATCATTCTGATTGGTGGTTTCGGCACAGCTGAACGATAAATCGTCTCCTTCGATTTATCCCCACTGGCGACACAATATTAATTCTGGTTTTGGATGAAAATCGATAAAAACATAATATGACGTTTGATCTAGTGACAATGTCTGTGAAAAAAAGACAGTGAGGAAGATGCCTTAGCTCAAATTTCCTAACATTTTGGTAGTTGACGATGCAGTTTTTTGGGCATTCCAGCACCAAACCTTCGTTTCCTATTTTGTACACCTGTCATTGGAAATTGGTTTACAGCTCATGAGGTTATGGCTATGTGTGTTATAGCAGGTATTTTCTTTATCGAACTTCCGTTGCTTTCATTTTTTTCAATTAATTGTATACATTTACTATTATCTCTTCACCATCTGTACTGAGATGTGACCTTTTAAGCATCAACTAGTCTCTCTCTCTCTCTCTCTCTCTCTCTCTCTTTCTGATGAATTTCTGTGTCTCTGTCTCTAATATTCTCGTAACAATCACCATTATAACAGTTGCGTATTAAACCATGATTTTTCCAGATAGGTACTACCATGCGATTTTATTTTGTTTATTCGATTTCTACATCGTACTGATGACTCACAAAAAATGAATGAACTGTTTGCTAATACACTATGCTATGATATAGCCAGTTCCCGTATTTACCCATATCTCAATATTTTCGTTATATGGTATTTCTATATGATTCAAAAATAAATTACTGTTATATCATATCATTCACAACCACATATGAACTTTAATATTTGTTTGTTGTTCAGTGTTTTTACTGTACGCTATCCTATATAATCGGAAAATAAATTATTATTATACCAATAAAGTGTCTGTAAATATATTTATCGCTATGCTTAACAGAACTCAGATATACAAAATGCCACCACCGTTAAAATGAATATTTTTTGATGCCATGATGCATAGCGTAAGCGCTTTTAGAGTACAAACGTCATGAATAAACAGGGGCGGCAAATAAATAAACACATAAGAATAAACCTTGGCAATAAATCTGCATAAAACCCGCCAATATGGAGTGGTGAAACATCCGATATTCGGACATTCGGCCATTGTATGAAACACCATATTCATTAGCTGGAATGAAGTAATCAATACGGATGGCGAAGGCGCAGCTCACATCATTTTTACCAGAGGCAGCTCATTATAAGGAGCCAAAGACAGATGAGAAAACCCCATAGTTGAAATATGTCAATTAATATATTTTTATTATTATAGTCAAATTAATTTTCCTGTATAAGTAAAATGATCTGGCAACACTGTGAACTTGTGCGGTGCAGCCAATAACAGCTCGACTCCACGAATGTCACTTAGAGGAAGAATGAGAGGCAATGAGGACTTGATTTTTGACAAGCAAGGTCAAAAGAATATTTCTCCTTAATTTTGTTTGTTTTTCATTTTGTATATTATATAAATTAGAATAGCAACTAAGCCTAACATTTTGTATCTGCCATATTCCGTAAATCTTAGTGCTTTCACCTTAAGTATGAGTCTACCCTAAAAGTATGTATAATTTGAGATGCCGCTGATGAGCGTGAAGTAAAAGTAAATCTTGTGAACTGTTACTTATATTAAAGCATTACTCCAAGATATCCAATTGCCTGCTCTACTGGATTTGCCGGTACAATACTCAAAGGGGTTTTAAATGACGGAACGAATAATTCCCTTTGAGTGCTGTCGACCAAGAAGATCAAGGACTTACAGATCCCTCTTGTCTCCGATTATCTCCTGTATCCTGTTCTCCCCCGTCAGAACCCGTTTCAACTTTCCAACGATGTTTTCTTAGACTACCATATCGACGAATTCGGAGAAAGAACATTAATGGATGCTTTATATAAACGGAACCTGCTTTCAATTCTGTTTTGGAAAATTGAGTGTCGAATTTAATACAAACGCTACAGATGTATGTTTTTATCAAATCCGAGATTGGAGCGAGTTGGAAATTCAGAGGTGCTATACGCCGAGCTTTAGCTCCCCATGCGGGGGAGTAATGGAATTGAGATGCTTTGCTTTCTTGTTGTTTCAGGATAGGATACATGTAACTTATTTCCTTCGTTCTGTCCGTCTGTCCATCTGTATTCTGTCTAGCAATATCTCTCGCTTCTAAAAATCATAATGTACTTTTCAGATTTTGATGAAACTTTCATGTTCACGCTCGACATCCGCCTTGTCTGTGAGAGCTGAAATTATTCTGTCTTACAATTGCTTCTACACAGCAAGCTTTGATGGTGGCGTGATGACATAAAGTGATGACAATAAGTGTCAAGCAGATACTTCAGATAATGCTTTTGAAGGAAATCTTCCATGATTTAGGCAACAAATAACATTGAAGGACTTTTACAATATTAACAGCAGATTGTGTAAAAGTAAAATGCTTATTGTTTTTTTGTGCTGTTGGCTCTTGGCCATGCTCTTATGCCTTTGTCATGCTTTCTTTGAAATTTTTCATGATTTTTTTTTTGCCACCTGCGACGAATTTCAAGATTCATCTGATTTATGAACACAGTCAGTTTTTGATGCATTCAAAATGTTTCTAACCAATTTAATCAGTAAATATTTTTAGAACACTTTAGGGCGCAGATAGTTTTTTATAAGGGGGACTTCTTTGTACCCATTCTAATTTAGCAACTACTACTACTATAATTTAAAGTAATAATGCGTTTTTAATAGATTAAGATCATAAATAAATAAGAAAATGCATGTTTAACATTTAAAAAAATGGCGCCAGATAGGTCGATTCTGTATTCCAGGTGTAGTGGAATCAGTTTTAAGAAAATTTTGATAATACCTTAGAATTCATGATCATCGAAATTTTCTGGAAATACTGAAGATAATGACAATTTTGGAAAACTCGATGATATTATCATTGAGATAAAGTGTTTCAATACCTCTAATCAATAATTCTCAAACTGAATTCCGAAAGATTTGTTCTTGCAAATTTGGATCTATATTTTTATTTCTGGAAGGATTTTGTTGCGTGATAAGTATAGTGTCAACCTAAATGACCGCACACACAATGACTGTTCTTATATGCTCTTTAGTAGCTCGACCATCAACAGTAGAGTGCAAATACACATGTATATATGTGCATCATAACCTATAATAATACTGTAACAAGAAATAACAAGGATCATGAATGCACAATAATTAATTTTTTGAAATAACTTGCCTCAGATTTCACCACGATCCGGTTGTTCTATAATGCATATCTCACCTGAAACAAATAAAGCTTTATTAGTAAAATATCCTTGGCATTATAAATTTCCGGACCCAGCTGCACTAAGAATAATTTTGTTCGTTATATTAATGAAAGTCATTTTTTAACGTTGGTCCAATTTATTTATTAATTGAGATGTCAGAATATGTCACAAAATTCTCATTAGATTTGAGCAGATCCATCGACATTACAGGTACTGCTGTTACCTACACCAGATTGAAAACTCTTGTATAGAATTGTGGTTGGTTATTAATCACAATTTGGTGATTTTTTATCTCCTACAATTTCTGTGCTTTTCAGAAGAATAACCAATTTATAGAAAACACTTAAACAAAACATGACGTACAAGGCAGCCACAAGCACGATTTTCGTCTCAAAATGGTTACGGTTAGCCGGGCATTTTCAGAACACGTCTTATTCGGCTCCAGGTGACAACGACTAAACCAAACCTGCTATACTTTTGTGCTTGAGGAGGCCAAATCTGAATATGATCATTAGAACATCATAATTAGTTCTGGGAGTGGTGGATTGGCGCTACAATGTTTCGTTCTCCGGAAAACACATTTTTCGAGTGGATACAAATCCGGAGAATAAAAATTACTTCAAACAGAACAAAAACTTGTTTTTTTTTGGTAAATTGGTGCTCGTAAAGAATTTTGTCTCCAATATCTGCCCTCACCTTAGGAGGATAAAAACTCGTTGTGCTGGGTAGCTCGGGGGCGTTAATAAGGATTCAAGCCACAATTTCCGGCCCGGAACTCACGGGCCTTGAGGACCATTTTGAATCCTCTTCCCCTCCAAATGAGCAACCACCTTTGCATTAGTTTATAATATATATTTATAATATATAATACATAGCTTATACTGTATTATGTGTACTGAACACTCAGACAAAAAACCTGAAAAAAATCGCATGCTGGACTGCCAGCGGTTGAGATGGAGGGACACTAAATACTTCGACGATATTTCCCACCTTACCAAGTCGGTATCCCAGAAGCTGAGAGTTCCCTTCCGATTCAGAGAATTGTATCCACCGGAAAAAATACTCCTACCCTACAAGACCATCGCTGAAGTAGTGCCCGCATGTGTGGCTTCTGGACACAATACAGAAACGAGCAATTTTATGGTGGATGCGCTTGACCTCACAAAGTATCTCCAGAGTCTGGAATATCGAGGAAGGGTGGGTCACATGCCCTCATTTTATATATACTATAATAGTAACACTAAGAGTCGACGGTACAGGAAATACTAGAGAAGCCCAACGGCACATCATCACCAAGTCGAGCTTCCAACATCACGAACGAGCCTTTACCAAAAATTTCTTTTTGAGAACCTCCGCGTCATGGAATGAGCTGCATAGGAGTTTGTTCGCAGCTGGTTACAATTTTTTTAAGGTCAATGCAAATATGCATTTGTCCTCGCACAATGCTTTTGGAGCGGGATAGGGATTCTGACTTTGCAAGAGGTTATCTATAAAAAAATCTATAAAAACAATGTTGAGAGATAGTTGATAGATGTATCCAAAAAGTAAATTGAATGTCCAAAATACTATTTAAGCTGATCTTCCTACAAACAAGGTGAATAACCTTAAGAAAGTATGTCAGGAGCGCTAAACAGTTAAAACTGCAGGAATCTCCGGAAAATTACCTCGTTTTCCGATACTTTAAATCTTTTCCTTTGAATTAGACAACGTTTTATTCTTCTCGGAGCGATTAAGCCGGAGCAATCTGTTTTCCCGAGAATTTGTCTTGAAATAAACTGCAATAAATCTTTAGGGTGGACTTCGGATAGATTTAGTTCTCTGCAGCTGGCCTCCAGAGAAATTGGGGAATGCTACACGATGCGATGTTGTCAAATTTACATTTATTTTTAGACATATAGTTACGCAAAGCTTCGAGTTCTGTTAAATATGCCGTCGTAATCCCCACCACCCAGTCCCCACTCCTTGACAATAATTCTTCCTCTCACCCAAGTTTGTGAAGCCTAGCTCACATTGGCTGCACCGCATCGCCGTTCCAGCCAAACAGTGTTGCCAGATATTTCAACTGGTGCTCAATTTGTATATATTTGTACATAAATATAAGAATATATCAATTTAAACCACGCGGTTTCTTGATTTTTTTATAAAGAGTCATGACTCATTGGCTCCTTGTAACAAACGACACCGCATCGCCGTTCCAGCCAAACAGTGTTGCCAGATATTTCAACTGGTGCTCAATTTGTATATATTTGTACATAAATATAAGAATATATCAATTTGAACCACGCGGTTTCTTGATTTTTTTATAAAAAGTCATGACTCATTGGCTCCTTGTAACAAACGACACCCCATCGCCGTTCCAGCCAAACAGTGTTGCCAGATATTTCGATTGGTGCTCAATTTGTATATATTTGTACATAAATATAAGAATATATCAATTTGAACCACGCGGTTTCTTGATTTTTTTATAAAGAGTTATGACTCATTGGCTCCTTGTAACAAACGACTCCTGATAACGCATAATACTATGCAATTATGGCTACGCGTATTGACAACGTCGTAGCGTTTCTATCTCTGATGTGTACTCTGTAAGTCCAATGTACGCGGATATTTCAGAGGCTATTTTGTCCTTTTTGGAAGGCAGCGAGGAAGTTGAGAAATTCCTGAAAACATCACCAACTGCAGCCGAAATTAATTGGGAACATTACTGTTATGGAAGTTGAGCCAGGACGCATGTGAGTTGCGGTCCGCACCGAGTTGTCTGCAGCATGTGATGTTTAGCAGACTGCTTGTTGTGTGCAGGACTCTCCATTAGATGTTGCAGGAGTTCAAAAATGTGTTGGCGAATAGAAAAGGGGGTCGCTACTGCTCAGCGGCTAAACTATTAATTGAGGCTGACTTCAACGGATTAGAGTAAAAGGAACCTAACGGGCCCGGCAAGAGGGGGCAGGATTTCGAAGGGTGTGTCAACTCTTCACACTGCTACGTAATACTGTTTTTTCAGATCTTTAGTCGAGTTGATGATTTTTTTGTGCTACCGGTCTTCGAGAGGATTTAATGAATGTCAGTATTTTGTGATACGTTTAAATTTAATCTTTGAAACATCATCAGACTGTTCAACTTAAATTCTTGCAAACCCTGCTCAGGATATTTGGCGACTGCATTTGTATTAGGGTGAGGGAAATCTCTAGGAAACATCAACCACCAAAGTACGTTTAAAAATTTACCGATTTCGCAATCCTTGCAACTATCGGTTACATAGGAAATGATAAAAAATACTATATATCAAACACATAAACTTACCATTCTTGAAATTTTGCCCATTCTCAGGAGTGTACGATGGTGTTAATTTAGGTCCTCAGATGTGCCTCTATCGGGTCCATTAAACATTTGTGTGGAAATTATCGCAACTCAGATGGTTCAATGGCAAAAAACAACAGCAGACAGACAAAAAACCAACAGACCAACCTACAGACAGACCGGCTGATCAACCGACAGACAAACCGCCGCCATTGCCACTATTAACCTACTAATTAAATCTATCTATCAATAAATAATTATTTGCTGCAGCAAGGTATCTCACGACGTAATATTGCTTCACGCCGACCACTCTGCGTATAAGCATTCTCAATGTTAAGATTATTTTCGCGCTGTGCTGAACTAAATTTTGAGTATATTCTAACGGTGACCTTCAAATTAAATGTGGTGGTAATTATCGATCAGTTGAACATTAAACTTAGGATTTTCACCTTGTAACTCCATTTTTTCCTAGTCATTCTAGTACTTATTATATACCACAGCCACAGCGGAAAAGGTGCCAGAGAAGACGTTGACCTATTCACCTCAATTCAAATGAGTTTCGCACGTACATCCATCAGACACAGAAAAACGTCCTGCTTCACACAAACTTAATTACCATTTTTATTACCTCAACTTTCCCGACATCGCTGATTTCCTATTCAGCTGAGCTAGTATACCTACAAATAAAACAAAACAGTTTGAGAAAGTATCCGGAATAAAACTCTGTAGTTTTCATTACAACCATAATAAAGTAACAGAAATCAATAGCATGGAATTGGTTTATGAGTGAAAACAATTCTGGGACTTGTTCAACTTCTTATGAAAATGAAAATACAAGAGAGACGTGTGAAAAAATAAATCATAATGGGCATCGTCAAGCACAAAACTTCAGGGCCAACAAATCCAATTAAATTTTCTAAATATTTACGGCTTTTTACTAAGATTTGTGATATGAATGAAAAGGGTCCTCGCAGTGTTGTCGACAGTAAAATCTGTATCATGCGTTTCAATCTTATTGCCGTCATTATGGTTCTTGTTTGGATAGAGTTAATGGGATAACAAGTGTTGTTTCTAATTCCATATATTGACAGTGCAAAAGCAAAGGAGAAAATTGTCCTCCAAAAAAGTACCGTAAAATCGGACAAGAACCTACACTGCAAGTTGAAATGTGAATATCTAGTTTAGTTACTAGCCGGTGTCCGCTAGTTACCGATTTTCAAAAATAAAGATTTCTGCTCCCGATGTGTGTTTCCTGTCGACTCTCATTAGGTCATAGTGCCCGACTTTTGTCAGGGCCTGCTTTGATCCTCTTGGTTAACACCATATCTCTTTAGCTATGCTTTCGCCCGATCTCCCCCGCGATTATAGAATGACAAGTATATCTACTGCCAGCCCAACGGAAAGAAGCTATTTTTTCAAGGGTAGGTATTACTTTTGTAATAAATTATTGATTTTGTAATGAATCAGTATTCAGAAAGGAACTGGGAGCTAAATATAAAAAGTATAGAGTACTACCAAATTTTATAGACACTTGATATCATCATCGGATTATTTTAGACCCCCCTCCCTTCCCTTCACCACTCCGCTTTTCAACCTATTTTTGCCCATCCCCCTCTAAAAGTTTTCAAGAAGATGAAACGTCCAAAATTCCCGTTTTACCGTTTTAAATTTTGTAATGTTTGCCGATTCTTCGCCGCCACTGAACCAATTTTCAAAAACTACAAACTTTGTTCATCCTTTCAAATCTAATAAACTGCTGTCAAAGTTTCACCAAGATCCAAAAGGTACTTTTCGAGTTACGAGGCTGAGGATTAAAGGACAGGATACAGATAGACAGACAAACCGAAATTAAATTCCTTTCCATGTTTTCGATACTACGAGTATGTTACTTCAATTCCGAAACATCAACAGCGCCAAAATCAGATTCAAATTGTTACGGTTGCGTGGGAAGTGAAGCGTTAACCTACTCAACTTATTCATTTTTCTATTGGTGCTTATCCTCTTTGGATGTTAAGGATCACACTAATATTGTTCAAATGACTTCGTTAACGGCTGGTCTTAAAAGTGTCACAGATGTCATGCCTGTCCACTGCGTGAGATTTTTCAGCCACGATATTCTTCTAACACCTGGACCTCTTCTGCCTTCAATTTCACCCTTCCTCTATTTATTATATTCACTGTGCATGTGCAAAATATATTCGATATGCCTATATAGCTGAAACTCTATATCATATTGATATTCCAATTTTAAAGCAGTGTCCGTCTCGACATTCTCTTTATTCCAGACAATGAAAATAGAAGATGGCAAAATCAACCTCTATTAACCGTAGCAGCACCCGTACAAAAGAAAACAGGCAGAGAAAAATCAGAGATCCTGTTTCCTGGGGGCATAATAAAAGGGATGAGCGCATTACTAACGGCAGGAAAGAATCAAGCTGAAGCTCTCGGCTGGCTTCCTGCTGCCTCCCTGCTTTGCCCTGCAGGCCTCAGGGAAGAACGGAAAATATCACATATTCTGGAAGGGATGATGAAATTACTAAGATTTTCGATAGTTTTAGATGGAGAATCTTTACACACACATGTGTAGAACCTCACAATTGATCGTTAGGCTGAGACGCCTCCTGCCTACGCTGGCGCTGAGACGAAGATGGCAGATAGCATCAAGATAAAGTGCTTAAAATTCCTTCTTTAATACGTATAACGGGTTCACCACGTTGTTCATCTCTGACTTTTTGTTTGTGGGAATAAAAATCGTGAAGCAATCAGAAATAACGGCAAGAAAGTAAGTTTCTGGTTTATTACATCGCCTAAAAAGCCATATACTCACACGACAGAAACATTTCAAACCCTCAACTTATTTACGAATAAACTACCTGCCTCTATCGCCTTATAAAACGCGCTTAAACTTTCTGCATCAATCACCTACAACTTTTATTGCTTGTGGGAGGAAAACCAATAGAGTCGGCCTATTATCAGAGAAGCGGTATGCCATAAAAGAACTTTTAAAAGCATTTAAAAAAATGGCGTCAGATAGGTTGACTCTGTACATATATTAGCTTAGAAGTTTGTAACCTTACTTCCACCAACCGGTAGCTCAGAGAGAAATGAGATTCTAATAAGGGAGTGAGTCGCTAAGCATGAGGTAAAAAGAATGGAAAAGAGCAACACATACAAGTTTAAATTAATAAGACAACAAAATGTCTCTATATTAGTCACAGATGATTACAAATGAATTTATCTTGGGCTGGGGATAATCTAGCTGCCTCATGTTCCCATAGCGAAGATCGTTAGCCTCAGCAATTGGAGGGCAGCATGGAGGAGGCCACGGTGGAGTTAGGAAAGTGCCTCAAAAGCGGTGACCATGAAGGTGCCTTCACAAAAACGTCATTGCTGTGATCCAAAAAAGGGCGGGTGGGCAACTGAGGCTGCTTCTCAAAAACGTGATTACTTTGGTTTCGCATCATAGAGGTGCTTCAGAGCGTCCTGAAATCCGCATTTCTGTTTTTCAAGAATTTTTTTTTTGTATCGAAAATTTCTAGGTCTCCTTTTTACAATTTCATATTGAAATTGCCAATTTATTTATATATTAACGAGAACAAAGAACTCAGAAACTCACTGCTTTCAAAAAAAGGGCCAATCTCCATGTTGTATAGAAACCGATTGGTTTTATACTTAAAAAGTAATCTCTTTGAAGCACTCGGAATACTTCAAATATTTACTATGGCCACAGAACGCATACTTGATAGTAACATGTCACATACATTTTGACACACGATACTACCCACCATGCCGAAATGCATTGAGAAGTGCCTCCCTCGCCGGGACACAAGCGGACGAAGGTTTTGGTGACGTGTTCCCCAGATCGAGCATAGTTTTGAGTGAGAGAAAATGCAAGTCGCTTTAGATAGACCGACCGAGTCTATGACGTCAGCATGGATTGGTGGATGGGTTTAAGTCCCGTCAGCGTCAACAATTCTTATGCATTTTGCTCAATTCAAAATTGTCTTTGGTCTCTGTTCACACAGTTAAAGATGCTGCGTCGTCCGGCTTGTCCTGCATACTTATTCAATTTCACGCTATCTTTTGTTGACATTTCCTATGCCAAAAACTACCTATTTCGCCAGAATTAAGTTTTAATCAGAAGCTGTTCGTTCTAGTTATAGTGCCAGCTTTGACTTAAATGACGTTTCGTGTTTTTAGATGCGTGCGTTTCATTACGGTTTATGCTGGAAGTGTGTAGGAACAAATTATTGATATTTCATTATTTAATCAAAATAAACAGCAGTATACGCAACCAGGACATTGGAACATGCATGGTGCATGATAACGAGCACAGCATTATGTGCTTTCCAAAATTTGATTGAAATTATTTTATAATAGATGCGTTTTACTTAATTAGAATAGTAAATGTATAAAGGTGTGAAACAGGTGCCTAGTAGCTACTATCCAATTTAATTCGGAACATAAGACATTAAGACATTATATAGTTGTTATGCAGATTGAGTTTATGATTAAAAAAGTGCTGACAGTTATTTCGTGGGATATTTTATCAGATAACAGATATGGTTAAACAAATAATTTTAATTTCCTTCTATAATTTTCACAATCAAACGACAACGGTATTGGTACTACGGAGAATTGCAACATTGCATTGATGCATGCACTTTTTTGGACACGTTGTGTATGTCGTCTCACAGATTAAAAAATTACGGAGTATATTGGAAGAATAAAAAATTGTTGCAGATTTATTTAGCGCCCAGCACTAGAAGCCGGAGCTTTTTCGCTAAGAGCAGCAGACGTTGTGAATAAAGAGGAAAAAATATCGCCAGGGCTTTTCCGCAAGCGAGCTTCAATTTTTAAAGTTTCGCTACTACTTTAATAAATGCCCGTCCATTTATCAGCCAAAAAAGCAAATTGAAACTGCTTATAACAGATAGAAGGTCATTAGCCTGAATTTATTCCAAAGACAAGCCATTTCTCAGCATGGCATCTGACTTCGTAGCGGGCTTCTGTGTCACTAAGTAGGTCTTCCTAATTGTTTTTTTTAATTACTGTATAAAGAAACAGCTACAATTCACTCAATCATCAAGAAGCAATTGTAGATACTATCATTTTTTCTTATATTGATATTAGTCGGTACAAAGTGAGATTTGGATTTTTTAAGAGGGTAGAACAATAAGCACCCAAAATTCTTGAAAGGACAGGATATGTGTGATTTCAACAGCATTTCGTGCTAGCTTTCCACAATTCGTTAAAATCTTCGAGGAAAGCAGGAATTCTCACCTCCCAGCAGCTCGTAGAAATCATATTGAAGATCCTTGTAAGCCGATGATCCCAAGCCTCTCGAAACCGGAGCGCGAAGGTGGGAAAAGCTCTCTACCGGATATAGACACATTCCTGACATCCCTCATGCTTTCGGGAAAGTTTTAGGGATATTTGCTAGAACAAACCACATACGTTATTTGTGAGCTATGAATTGTATTTTCGCTCGTTTGGTGTTTACTAAACACTTTTTCATTCTACATGTTAGGTATAGAGAGAGATTCTGCGTTTGCTAATATTATATACCAACAAAATAAGGCGCAAAAATTGCGAGTTTTATTTATTTATTGTTATTTGAATACGAAGCAATTTATTAAAGCTAGGTAACTATAAGTATAAAGTTTCATGCAGACTGATTGAAACTTAAATCATTGTGAGAGATATTTTGCACTTGCCTTACTCAATTTTGACTCAATAGTAGGTTCATAATGATTGACACAATTTCGTTTTTTAGACAATAATCAATTGAGAAATTTTGATTTGTTGGGTTTTACTTAGAGATGTTTAAATAGGAGTATTCACCTTTTTTAAATCCATCTATGTAGTGGAGGGTGTGCTTAAATAAGTGAATCAACCATAACATAAAAAGTGGTGTCAAATAGGTTGACACATTCCGCGAAATGGTATCAGTTAAAAAACAATGATATAAATCGTATCCCCCATGGGGGTTTCCTTAGTTCTGAGTCAGAAATAAATTGTGATCAGCGTCCCCCATACATTTAGGAAACATTTTTCTTGGAATCTTTGTCTTGGTTTATTTCTTGAGAACACTATTAGGTTCACAGCTGATTTTCCCATCAGATACAGTGAGTCACACGGGAAACGGCTGTTCCGCCTTGTAATGGAGTGACAGGCAGTATATAGAAATCAATAAAAATCGATAGGGGAAAATTCATTGAGCGACCCCCCGCGACAAGCGAACAAAATCCGATACATTTACGTATTTTGATGCAATGTATCCAAATACGTCCGTTAGAGAGCCCGACAAGTGGTGGGAGTGCGATTTGGAGGGGCAGTGCATCAAAATTGTTCACTGGAAACCCTTCTTATATAAGTACCGGAAGGGAAACAAGGGGAGTCCGTAGCAGATCAGGCCTTGTTCATAAACTTGGAAATATTCCATAAAAATTTTCGCACTACTATGTACCAGATTCCAAATTTCAGATTTCTCCCGGGCCCGGATTTTCTCCGGACTATAAAAGCATCTTCCCGGTACACAGGAGCACCGTAGCAATACACTCAATGCGACATGTAGAAGCCTGTCGTTTGAACGTCGCTTTCAGCGTAGATACGACTAGATCCGTCGCGTTATCCTTTAGCGTGGAAACCCGCAGCTCTGATTTACGTCTTGTTGTAGGGTGCATAAAACTGCCCAGGAAGACGCTGTGCGCAGACGGATTTATCTTTCAAGGGAATTGCACTCGACTAGTGCGGGAGATTTAGTAGCACTATGTAAAGTACGGGCGACACTATTCGGCAACCAGGTCGCATATGCCGTGTTTGGTAGAGCGCCGATGTACACATAGAAAGAAATTCTCAATTCAAGGATTTCGATATACTCACGACAAGAACATCTGATCTCACTCTGAGATAATTTACTTGATAAGAAAATTCTTATTTTGAACCAAGAAAAGTATATTATCGAATTCAATACTCATTCTAAAGGAATATGCTTTGAGGAAAAATATAATGTTTTTCACAACTAAGATTTCAATGCTAACAAGTATACCATAATATTTCGTAAGACTATCATATTTTTCAACGTTGCTCCGTTGACTTCAATAAGAAATACGAACATCTTGCGATTTACAACAAGTAATTCATTTACTCGTTTGGCATCGCCATATTTTTTCAACGGCAAATCAGCGCTACGCGTGTTTTGCATGCCGTTAGTTTCTATTGGATTTAATTTTTACCAACCACCTTCCAGGATGAATGTGCTGTTGAAAGGTTGGGGTTGTGACTGTTGTGATATGTGAGTAGTGAATAAGTTCTATTACAAATGGTCGACGTACATCTTTTGGCTTAATTACAGCTACATATTTTTTTATATTCTGTTTATCTGTAAAATACCTCTTTAATTTGAATTAGGAAAAATATGATATGACACAGATAAATGTAAGAAAGTAGTCACATTGTTACAGTTTTGATAATTTTTTGGTTCTTCTTTTCAACATTAAGGAACCAACAGTAGCTCTGATAACAGCTCATCAAAATTAAAACATGGTTATACCAATAATAAATTATATAATGAAGTTGAACTATTTGTGCTTCAATCAACGTCATAATACTCTTCTGTTTTGTGCCAAGATTATGATATGCTCAATTTGAGATTTAGGTATTCTCACTTCCAAGACTTTCCCAGGTTTGAATTGAATATATTTACATAAATTTACTGTATATCATCATAACAAACACAATATTCTTATTTCAAAAAATTATTATAGCTTTACCCATATAGGAAGATATGGTATTCTTGAATAAAAGCACATATTGTTAGTCTAAGAATTTTTTGAGTGTGATATTCTTCTAGTCTTATGAACATTATGTGTCCGATATATGTAGATACAGGAACCAGGTAGTAAAACTATCTCGAATGTAGTTTTCAATGAATCGCTTGGAAATCACTAATCGAGTTTGGAATTTTATGAATCCTATACAGCGTTTATGAAGAATGTTAAATTACAACTATGTAAAATCCTGAGAATTCACCTTACAAAGCAAAAAGACGTACCAAAATTAAAGTGAAATATTCTTCTCACCGCACTTGTCTCAACTCAGAGAGGAATAAAAACCAAAATTTTCAAAGAATATTGAAGAATTTTGTAATTACACGGTGTTAAAATACAGCAACGCATCCACTAGGAAGCGAACAGAAATGCACGCGTGGTACGCCAGGAGCATCGATTTCTATAATAACGACGTTTATGCATATTGTATCAACTTCAGGTCCTTTAAACGATCTGAAGTCTCGCATAAGGTGTCGATTATTCAAAAATCGTTGTTTTCTTTCCCGCACCCCAACTCCAAACAGATCCATACGGATGGGCATAATTCACCGCTCTCCTCCACTCGTAATCTTCGCAGCATGTAGAAAACAGAAAACTCCTATTTTCGGAGATCACACCCTGAAGGCTGATAGTGTTCCCATTACTAAAACAGTAGGTCTAACAAAGTTAACGGCTCCTAAATGCATCGGCTACCTTTGTATTATTCAGTGCTCTCGATGTTTCAATACAGGGTAGGAGCTGAAAGGTTATATTTCCGAGAGGATTTCAGGCATTCACGTTTTTATAGGCTCCATACCAGCAGGTGTAAATGATGTAATTTTGTGTGTGCAGGTTGAGGTATTTTTGTTTCTGCAGGATAGGTAATCTAAATTGAATGCATTTTTGTCTTGCTTTATCCTTTTCTGCAAATAAATGCCAATTAAGTTCAACTTAAAAAGTTATTATAAAGTAAAAGCGATATCTTGGTTTATTATGTGTTTTTGTTGTAAACGTTAATCTTAGATATGTCATCCATTTTGTTGTTATCTACAAGGGGACCTAAAATTCTGATCGCATTATGCCTGAGAATCATCTTGCTTCTAAGCTATATAACTATTGCGTGAGAAGTATTGAGTCAACCCACTTGATGACATTTTTTAGTTTTAATCCACGCATTTCAATGTATAGCTCCAGTATAAAATGTCCATATGCAATAATATCAGATTCAGATTAGAGAAAGAAATGTCGGTATTTGTTAGTTTTCTAAACTCAAATGTAGTCAGATCCTTTTTCTTCAAGTTCCATCTCAGAGTCGAAGGTTTGCAGTCATCATGGCTATTTTCAGATTGGTCGCTTGAAAAATTTAAGTAGGTACTTTGGAACCATAAAGCTACTTTGCCTATACTGCCTTTTTCCTGGATTTTTCCTTGGATAATCAACTGTAGAAGTTTATTCTTTTTCTTTCTCATGATATGCCATCCATCGATGATATTTTGAAATTCCTTCTTTACCCCCATATTTCAAATGATTCGATCTTTTTAAGAATTGCTGCATTTACAATTCATGCTTCCGCTCCATGAAGGAGAGTTGAGAAAACGTAAGCGCCATTTCAGTGCTATACTTAGGTATTTGCTGTTAAAGGCTTTGTTCATTATAATGGTGCTCGATCGAGATTTTTTTATTCTTATATTGTTATTTTTCGAGTATATTTATTTGTGCAATTCAGCATCGCTTCAGGGTAGGTATACTGCCGTAATATTTCCACATTTATTCCGTGTATAGTTAGGATAATAGTCAGATATGTTAAATGTAAGAGTAGCCTTTGGCTGAATTTCGCCCTAATAAAGACGTATTATTATTATTATATGAAGGCGTTATATCTGTAAACCATACGTCCTTCAGAATTGTGATTAAATACATAATCTAAATTTCACGGAAACATTGTATAAGTTTTTAGGTTTTAGGAGCAAGCAAAATATCTTTAGGTATGTAACCCTTGTGGAATATATATTTCATTAGCTGAAATATAATAAATACATTTTTTTGGAGGTGAGATTCTCCAGAGGTTTCCCATAACCATATACAGTTGCCAAAAAACACCCCTAAGTCGCAAAGAACATAAAGTATTTATATTTGAGAACTCTAGTTTTATATTCATGATAGAGCTAGTCGACTAGTATGCTGGGAAGTCTTTGTGATTAAATCGAAACGCGTCACAAGAAACGAGTATTATTTTTGAGATCCTGTGTTCACGTTACACGATTTCATCTACATGATACCATTTTCTGGCTCTTGGCCTCGTATATCCGTTTATGTATAGTCTGTCCTCCCCAAAACGGGATCGCAGTCCGCTATCCCGTCAGTTAAGTCCGTCTCTGTTCAGCCTAGCCTGCAGATATACACCTAATACATTTATTCTTTAACTGCGCTAGAATGCCGGAAATACGATCCTAGTCTATTGCGATTCGTCTATACGGAACTATCAATAAAACAGAAACGATAAAATTGAAATTTCTCACCTCATCGCATCGAACACAACACCTAAATGGATTTTGCCTGGATTGATGCTTGAAGGCACTCTACACTGTACAGGGTTAGTATGCCAGCAGCACCCCTTAATCCCTCAGGGTTATTAGGGGTTGTGGGCGATGGGATATGAAATGCGGCCTAGCAATAAATAATCTAATGTATTTTTTAAATCAATTGAAGAAACTCGAGTTGCCTGATGTACCGGGAGCACTCAAAAGCAATCAATTTCGCCATACCATCTAATGAAACATAACGCCCAGAGTATAGCATTATTTGACCTGGTTCGACTCTATGAGATAAATGAGTGAATGATAAAAACCACCGGAAATAATCCAGACTTTGGTAGTACAAGTCTAAATTTACCGGTAGCTCATTACACAATGCTGGAGTTTTCGAATAGAGTGACTTTTGGAAGAAGCTCGTTCAATGTGTTGAATGTTTGACCTGGTGAGGATATATACGTTGGTCTCTTCTAGTGTTCCTTACACTGATGGTCCTTGGTGTTGTTATCTTGATTGGAGTGATATGATCTATCTATATAATATGTAGATATCTTCAAGATGCGGTCATTAGACGTATTGCTTTTTTCCACAATGAGCCGAGAAGAGGGATTGGTGGAGGTTTCGGCCTTAAACATGGGCCTTGAGCCAAAGCTGTTCTGGCTCGACAGTCGGCGTCGGCCAGCTGGGTGGAAGAGTCGGTGTGATTTGGTTTTGGGTGATGCCCGATCACAATATAACACTCCCATGAGACGCCACTGGAATGCTCCTCCACCAAAGATCTTCGGTTCTTTGGCTTTGAGATTATCTACAAGAGGACAAGTAGTAAATAGAATTTTGATTTTGTAACACTTAAGGAAAATTAACCTGTACATTAGCTTACCCGATACACGAACAGTGATTTACGAATTTATTGGCCTCATGCTTGGCTTATTTATAGAAATTCCCGTATTGCATTTAACTACTGGTATACATGCGATAACTGACTTCTAATTCCTATACCCCATTAATTTGTAATAGAACAGAAACCACAACAGGCAAATCAGTGGGCTACAAATTAACAATGTAAAGTGCTCAACAAACAATAATCACGGAGAATTTACGATCACGTTCAAATTAATCCAAACAAATTTTCTAATTAAGTCCTGTATTTTAATTAGTTGGGATACAAGGGTGGGCAATAAAACATGGGAAAGGTTGGTCGTTAGGGTATATGTCGAATTTGGTTAATGAATTTGAAGTCATTAAGTTTCAACATTTAAAGGCAACATTGTCGGTTGGCATTGGAAACTGGGTAAAAACTTTATTAATACACGAAACTGATAGCTGGACATTTAACGACGAGCTTTCATCTTTCTCATGATTTATTAGGAATTGTGGATGATGAAGTATACCGATATTTGTTGTGCAAAACATACAAAACAATTATAGCTTAAAAAAATAAAAAAGCGGTTTTATATTGTACCACCAAGAATAAGAAGTATTTCTTAATATAAGAATAAAATGACTAACTAGAAAACTAATGTCATTGTGATAAAGGTGTGGAGGGATTCGTCCTATATTTTTGCACCAACTCAACCAATTTTGAAGTAGAAATTGTAAGAAATTATAACAATTAATTGTCATCAAGCACTCTGCGCTTCTATGACAATAGCATTAATTTTCTAGTTAATCATTTCATTCTTACATTAGGAATTATTATTTGCTCTTTAGTCTTACAGTCTTATACTACTATAAAAGCGTGATTTTCACTTATTTATTGATGAATATATCCTTGTAGTTTGATATTTGGAGCCGCAATTATGTGGCTGGTGAAATTAGACTTGGTCTTCAATGGATCTTAATTAACGGGTCTGAAGCGTATTCTCGCTCTTCACGAGGTTTCCGATGAGTCCCTTATCATTAGATTTCAAACTTAAGGTCCCTGTAGATACAGGGCAAACTAATATAGGTGTGTTAAGGAGAAATATTAAATACCACATATTTAAACGTATTGCTTCAAGAACTGGTAAAAAATTTAATTATAATGTCAAGTCATAATATCACTCCTAAACGTACTGTTTTATAAAAATGAATGATGATCCTTGATAATCGTGCAAAACTCAAATTATGCTAGCGTTCCGAAGTGGGTGAAAAAAGCACTCGAACATTTTGTTACAAACATACATACATACAGGCGAAGCTAAAAATTGAAAAAGCGCGTTAAAAATCTAACGACACGCGGTGTTTCCAAGCGGTCACCCAAGCAAGTACTTACCGCGTCTGATGCTGCCTAGCTTCGGCGATCAGATGAGAGCCGACGTTCTTAGCATGGTATAGCTCATATAATTCATGGTATATCCTTTTATTTAAACTTTTAAAATTTTTATAGAAAGAATTTGGAAATGAAAGACAATAATGGGACAAACTTATTCAACTATTGCATTATAATCTGTTCTTGATAAGTGTAAAGATTCCGTTACAAACATACAATCATACATTCAAGTGAAGCTAATATAAACGTATTAAAACTGAAACTGTATTTGACTTTAAGGGTACTAAGTGATTTAGGGATCATCTCTGACGATTAAAAAAAACTACAGTTATTTCACCCAAACCAATTTTTTTGTACCGGACGCTAAGTCATAACGCCTAATATACCCATCGTGGGTGCGTTTGCTTGTATTACGTGCCGGAGGTACACGTGAGAAGGGCTGGATCATCTTTGACAGGCTAGAGTAGAGACCAAGCTCTTAAAAATAAGATGTTTGTTTCTCAACAATTATACTCTTTGCCATCTCTAAGCTTTCATATATGCCACAGCAGATTTATCTACTGTACGTGTCTTATTTGTTTTATGTTCCTTAAATCTAGGCCCAATCCATCTTCCAGTAATATTTGTCACAGTCCAAATAGAAATATCTTTGATATAGTATGCACTCATCGAGCATCTCAAATTTAACCCTACTTGGCTCATTGCACCACTATTCAACGAGACCCATGAACTACGAAATAATTTGATGTATTTTGCCCTTATTATTCCAGGATTCACTATGACATGAGTATACCTGAAATAATTAGACTAAGGGCAAAAAATCAAACTTAAAAAGATTAAAGAGATGCCTTGCAAAGAATACCTAGTCGTTCATCTGATATTATTTTAATTCAATGTAACCGTCTCAAAAATGTTGTCCTTTCATAACCCTTTATGTTTTACCGTTCTGTCGTTAAGAGTATCATCACAAACTGATGTAATTGATATCGTCCTTCCTAATTACAAATTTGCGAGAGATACGTTCACCCTAACCCTAGAATTGAAAGTTTAATGGACCATAGACCAAGCCGGCCCGAAACAATCACTTTATCTCATAGCGTTAAAAGGGTCCAAAGCTGTCCACCTCCGGAACTAGTGTGGGAAGGTATAAAAGGCAATTTACGGCGCCTACTCATGGGGTGCTATTCAGGGGCTTAGCCCCGTCAGTGACGTGGAAACTGGTTCAGGGATGAAAGACGCAGCTAGCTTCAGAGTCATACCACAACTTTTTGGAAGCTCAAAAGGTCTGTGAAAACTTAACGGGAGATCATCTGGACTACATGACACATATGTGGAACAGAGCAAATGAGCTTCATGGCGAGTCTTCAGTCGTCGCTATCGGTATATTGAGAGCTTTCAATAGGGTGTGGCACGTGAGACTTTTGATCAAGCGGACTGCCTATGAGCTGCCACCGGGTCTGTACCATAGGTTGGACGATTTTCTCAGAAAGCGCTCATCATTTGTGGTGGTGGATGAATAATGTTCCATTGTATCAACGTGGGGAATCATCAGGGATCTGCAAGCAACGTTGTCCAGTTTACTGCTCACAAGACTGAGACAACAACCTTAACTAAAAATTCACATGCTGTTCTGCCAGCCATGGAGATGGAGAGACTTCCAAAGCTTAAGTTATCTTTCATTAAGCTCCTGGGAATTAACTTAAACAACGACATGTCCTGGCACGATCATGTTTGCCGGCTTTGCTAGGTCGGTGCCCTAGAAGTTCTCTTTCGCTCCAAAATATTGTATTCACCGGAACAGCTCCTGCTACTATACACGCCTCAGATCAGACTATCGCATGTATGGGGATGCGCCCCTAGACACTCCCTTAAGCTTTTGTAACAGTTAAAATCTTGGAGTGACGTGTTTTTGAGAACCTCAGGTTATTTTTTTAAGCAGATTAATTTGTTGGGAATATTTAGGTTACTTGCAAGCACACGATACTAAACTCACTACTCAGGATCAGACATTAAATTTCTCGAAAGACTTTCAGAAGGCGCAGACACATCAATTCTGAGAACCTACGAGGGGATCTTGCAAAGTTTTGACTATTTCAAGACTAACTACATTAAAAAACATACACAATTTATAATAGCATATTGATGAAAAAGGAGATCAATGAATCAAATCAAATGTTCATAACCGGCAGTCCTGTTAGTTTTTCGCGGTGTATGCCGAAAGCAACTAATTTTGAATGTTTATCAAGCCCCTCAGACTATTAGTATCACACCTTTCTCTCTTTCAGATTCCGAAACCCCGATGCTAATGAGCAGTAGAGTCTCACGTTCCAATTCCGACATCGAATACTCACCTTCAATGGTGCTCTTAACAAGAAAGCAGTCTTAAAAGGCAGCTGATGAAGCCCGTACTTCCCGGTGTCTAGATAAGCTTTAATAAAACGAATCAAGATGGCGTGCGCTGTGGGGAAAACGTGACTTGTTTTCCGGATTGGCCGATTGTATTTCCATCCACCTTTGATTCCGAATGTTTACGTGAAGACTGTATAAAAAGGTGCTTCAGGGATATTTGAATCCGGTTTGACTTCCTACAGCGAATACGGTGACATGTGGATTTAGACGCTCGGAAGTTCTAACGGAAACCGTTTTAGTTTATCCAACAGAGCAGGAAGGATCATCTATAGAACGAATACCACATAAGTGCTTGGGATGAGACTAAAGTTACCACGGCAGCTTTAACCGCTAGCACCAACAACGAACATAGCTGACCTAGCGTGGAAATCGAATCTTATCAGCACCCAATAGTAAACAACATCGGTAGACTGCGTTTACGCTGAATAGATTAATACGCATATACACATAATTCTAATGGTGTGAGTCATCATATCCGATCGCAAGACGCTACTGGATGGACTTGATGCGATGGTGACACGAGTCAGTCACCAGGCGGCGAGGTATTGTAATCCGCATCGGAAGGAGCTTCGTCGATCAGTTCATCTGATGATTATTGAGGATACCACTTGAATCAGCAGTGTTATTACTACATAACCTTTCATAATAATATTTTCAATGCCATAATTTTGAACGGTTTGGCACTGTGGTTTTTTAATCTAAATTATTTTTGGAGTATGTCAAAATACTTTTTTGCACAAGTCAAGTTGGATCTTCTTAAGACGCATAAATAGGCTAAACTTTCTGTTAGGAGGCCATAAATATCAAAACTTGGTTTTAGTGCATGTACTCCTATCTGTTTGCCAGCAGAGGCCGTATCAGGAAGTAGCATAGCACTTTTTAAGGTCCATACGTGAAAGATGTCAAAAGAATGAAGTAACGTCGCGGAATACAGACAAAATATTCGAGGAATGTCACATGACAGCCGCTAATAAAACTAGTATCTAAAGGATGTATTTAGCCTCGTGTACACATCAATCCAGTAGCGTGAGTCAACAACACCGTCCTCATGGCGAGAGAAGATGCTGCTGGATACCAATCAGAAAACATTGAGAGAGGAGTTGTACGCATAGCCTGGGTAGAGTATAAGCAACAACCGAAAGAACATTTCACCCGAAGAAGATTGCAGGTATTAGCACATGCACCGAAACATTGTGAAACGCAAGTCCGAACGTGCATCATTACTGCGAAGCTCTCCATAATCACATTTTGAATAGATAAGGGCTAGCGATATGATAAATGATAATCTAGGACCAATTTTATCAGAGAAAATGCATATGTTCGATACCTGCTCCGCTTTCAAAGCGTGTTATTTTTCTATTCATAGCCAAAGCAATCACCTTCGCTGAGCGTGCCTTATCAAAGAGTCGAGCTCGATAGATGGATGCACGCTATTCTGCAGAGAGGAAATATTGAATATATTATGGTATAAAATAGCCTGGCCGAAGCCGTTGAAACCGCGTCCTCATACATCACCAGCGCAAAGTGTTTTCAGTGAGCGAGAAGGTCGGAGCTGCAACCACACTGCACGCTAAAACTGGTAGATTCATTTTAGTGCAGCAAAATTTGACTCATTATAATTTCTACTGGACGCTTATCGAAACCACATACTCATCCCTGAGTATCTTTGCTGTCTCAGCTGCCTCGGTAGCATTCATCAAATTATAAAAAAATAAATATTGAACTTTGAAATTATCAAAAGCTTAGCATGAACTACACTATGAAAGGCTATAATAGAGATGATACATTTTTATTGTTGATACATCCAAACATTATGCATTGTCCCACCAGAAACACAACATTGCATGTGTTATGATATAAGACAAAACATACAGCATAGCAGTGTAATGTAAAGCCATTCGAAGCAGTTGAATAGCAAACCATGAGGAATCCTGGAGAAAAACATCTTTCATCTGTAGGTTTGCAGAACAAGGATTAGATTTTTTCGTGAACCATACTCAACAACATCGCGACAGTCTACTGAGAAATCGGAAATACAGTCAGCGTTCAACTTTATAAAGGTAAACAAATGATTTAACCCAGTTTAACACATATAATGAAAGTCCAAATACATGAAATGATGATGACAAAATGGACAAAGGAACCTAGCATATCTATAAGAAGATAAGATAAAGCTACAAATACCTTTTGGCACGACCCGTAACTCGACACTACTCATACATGACGAAATGCATGGAGCACTGCTGTGATGGAACGAATAGCGTACGACCGAGACAATTTGGTGAGTATGCCTGTATTTCGAAGAGTCTCACACTCCGGGCGGAGCAGGCTGGTGGCTACAAGGGTAATAAAGCATTACTCTAACAGAAAGAATGCAAATCCGTTCTAGATCGAAGCAAATCAATGTGTTCAATATGGCTGTAGTTTGTGCTTTATTGCCAGCTTTCTGAACCAATAAATTTTGAATTTGTATGCGAATAGTAAATTCCTCCAGATCTCCAGCTAAGTAGGTGACGCTATTGTGTCATAAACGTCAAAGGTGTACAGGTAAATTCTGTAATTGTTACACCAGGTTGAAGGAATATAAAATCTCAAATCTGTGGCATCTGTGGATTTTTTTATTTCTATTTAAAAACATTCTAGGCACAAGTTGTCCTGGATATAACGCAGAAACCTGTCAAAATCGTAGTTTTCACCAAAGTATTCAATATTTTCATATTGTTGGACACAACTTCATAAAAAATGTTATTAAAAAATAGACATGTCTGGTTTTGTACCTGAGACTTGCAAATATATACATTTAAATAAACTGTAATTGGTTTTTGAGACTGTATAATATTTATAGGATAACCAGCATAATAAAAACTAGGTGTAATAAAGTAAAACATAAATATTGCTTTTAATGGATAAATGAACATTATTGAAATCCCAATTTGAGCAATAAACTGCATAAACATGACATGACAAGACCCAGATTCGTTTGAAGGCAAATGTCTCCTTTTGCACCTGAGGCTGAATTCAAACTTCGATTAATGCCTTTAAACCGTTTCTTTATGTACTTGAAGATCAGAAAATCGTATTCCCGGATTTCACTAATCAAGAGGATTGCAATTCAGTAAACGACGTATTATTATTATTATCGAAGGTGTAGTTAATGAAAATTTAGTCTTCAACACCTTCGTGCCTATTTTTACTGGCTTTTCTATACTCACGGGAGAGTTACGAAGCTGACACAAAGAACGTGTCTAAATTTTAGAACGCTGCATTGTGGAGGGCCGTGAAAGATGGTTCTCTGTTGAATATAAGGAAATTGACTACAGGACTTGAATAGGTCAGCAGGTCAACATGTGTTGACGTCAAGTCAATATGCTTCATGGAATCCGTAGCGGCCAGGTGAACTTTAGTGGGGAAGCCATTTAATTTTTTAGAAATTATCTGAGGAAGAATCGCCACTCAAAGTCATGTTCATAATAGGTTGAAGTTGCTTGAGAATTCAATGCAACATCTGAAACCTATCGTGTGATTATCGCATCTCTAATTCACCTTATAGTTACGGTGGCCACATATAATCGACAGAATATTTTAAGCCTAACATTTCGGATGCTTCAATAGAGGACGTTTTAACCAGCAGTCAGTAAAAGTATTGATGATTGCTATTTTCTGCTAGACATGCAGACCTCAATCTAGAATAGTGATGCTACCTCACGCACCTTTGCATTCTTACTAAAATCTATATAATTCTTTATCAACCATCTCCAGTCCTTTGAACGTTTTCATCAGACATCGCCAACTGTTAATAAGAAACCTTGATATACTAGTCGAGGCGAATTTAATGTCTTTCTGGACCCAAAAGATGGGGGAAGACTTGACGAGAGAAATAATTAAGAAGTCGTTTAGCACCAAGGAATGAACAAGAACTTTTGGTGTGGTTTATTAAGAAATGATTATAAACTCAAGAAACGCCGTTGAGATTGCACAGAAGCTGGAAGGGTCATTGAACGGAGTATAATTGTTTAATCGATAAACTTGAAAGCTTGGGACGCCTTAGTTGTATATTAAACAGAAGGGCATTGCAATTCCGAGTATCATGGGAATATGCTAGAAACTATGTATGTTTGTGAACTGTTGAATGATTCCGAGGCAAGATATTGCATATATATCCTTGCTTTGTGTCTAGGGAGTGCCAAAAGTTAAGCAGTCCATTTGATAGTATTAGATATATAGAATCTACAAAACGATATATTAAGTGTCAATTTCACCACTATTTAAGAAGTTACGGACAGATAAGCATTTTGTAAAATGTCATCAAAGACGGCCTGTGGGTGCCATAGTATTTTTGTGTAACAAATTTCATTAATGATATTTAGAAAAAATATATCTAAGAAAATTAGGAAGAAGAATTGCACAGGAGGGATGTACCTTCCATAGCGCATTTGCCGTTCTACCTGACCAGTTCGTCATGGTCTAACGGTAAAGGCGCCTGCCTAGAATGCAGGAGGTTGTGGGTTCGATCCCCACTGGCGACAAATTTTTCTTTCTAATTTTTCTAAATATCATTAGTTGTCCACTTACGGATTGCAGTGTAATCCGATAAAATTCTGTAATAACAAATTTCATGATTACCTACGGTTATGTAGCCTTATAAATCCAATGAAAAAAGTGAGATTCTCTTTCAATTATTGATAATTTTGACTCATCAGGCATTGTTAATGATAGCAGGTCCATCAATCTCCATTCCCATAACACTCTATATTACAATATTAAACTCGTTTTGAACGTTAATCAAACCATTTTAAAGCTACAATCAAATTAGGTGAATTATTGCTGGAAGAGTATCGTCAAAATGCGTTATCAGCGCCTACTGAATAGCGGTAATAGTTTGAGAAACAAACGTTTAGGCATAAAGACAAAAGCTCTGAGATACAATAAAACTGATTTTGGATAAGTTACCAAATCAGAAATTATAAAATTTCAGATACCATGCTTCTGAAAATTTTATACTGGCACCTCTTCTAGTTCATCTACATATGGACTTAATGGACTCTTTATATTCTGCATATAGTGACTAAATTGTACTGTTCAGGGTGATAAGGCGGCTATCAAGCTCTTTCTTGACGCGATTTACATATATACTATCTATAAAGCCACGTTATCTATATTTTCCAGTCTGAGCTAAATCCAGGACTTCTGACAGCATTTTATTGCCAGCTATAAATACCCCTTCGATAGTAATGGAAGTTTAAAGATGATAAAAAACTTCGTAATGACTATTGTTACTTTGTAGCGGAGACGATCGAGATTTTTATATTTGCCGATTAAATAAATGGATAGTTCGTGAATCACTCGATATATATGAACAGGAAACAACCAAACTGTTCACATTTCAAACCATACGCCGAATTACCATCGTACAGATCCTTATTGAGACACAAATACTGATTTTAATAGAGACGCTGTAGTCCTATACTGACCTTCTTCGAATGAAATTTTGCTAGCTTATGCTATGCATTATCAAGTATAATTTAAAAAAAAAGCAATTACAATAACATATTATAATAAAATTTTTGACTTTGAAAGAAAAGCATAAATCGTTACGGCAAACAACTGCTATAAGCTACAGAACGTATACACAGTCATACAAAGTCAGAAATCTTTTGAGAATAATATAGCAATTAAATGGACGTAACTAATGCTTTATTACTCAACAATTTTTCGACGTAAACAATATATGTATCATCTATTTATATTCATAAGAAGTTATAAAACAATTATAATACATGTTTATCCCAGAAATTAATGAAAAAATATCTACTCAGTCTGCAATCTAGTCTTAAAAATGAAATATGAATTTTTTGATAAAGACTGTCCTCAGTTATTTACTGTTTTGTGATTATTTCACGAACATTTTATGGTTTTATTATGATATGAGCTAAAATCAGGACTTATATGATTGCAGATCATATGTCTTAATTCTCTAAGAAATAGTCTATATATCTCTAAAGCTGAGTAATGATTTCTACTAAAAATTTCTCAACTAAACCACTAGCTTATGCACACCATGAAACTAATTTTCATTGCTATTTTTGGGAAAAATAATTGTATCTAATTCCATAACAATTACGGAATAATTAAAATTTTCCAAATAATAATTTTATTATATACATTTGCCATTAGTTCTTAATTTATGACCTGTTTTTATCAAAACACCAATAACTCCGAATATTTTATATGTGATGTCGATTTATTTATTATTTTGGGTTCGCGAAAACGTACATGGCACGGTAGAAAGGGTTATTATGTGTAATTATATATAATAATTCAAAACAGACCGCATATAACAATGGAATACAATAAATTATTATTGCTGGAACCTTGTATCTCGTATCCAATTAATCTTTGGTGGCTTTCAACTACTATGCAATGGGAGGGGAATTTACCTATATTGCCTATCAATAATAACTATTTATATTTATATAAAAGTCAGGTGATATAAATGTAATTACTATTTATGTATCAATAACGACTCTTTTAATTAATTTGAAATTGATAAATCTTAACACCGAACACTGTTTTAGCTATTTGTTTTTCGCTTTTTCAGCATTATATAGCAATGGTAGCGTGGATCATTGCCATTGGTTAGCAACAGCAATGTCTTATGACGCTGGTAGTATCTTTCAAATCAGATGTTGGCAACTATTGCCAGATGCATACTCTCCACTATACAAATCGCTGGCTATATGGATGTGATGGTCTCAAACTATACCCTTGTTAGTGCAGTTCGGCAGTCGGCATTAGAGAACAAATACCCTGTATATAAAGTAATCTCAAACAAGGACAAGGTCACGAATGCCGCTAAGTGGTTCGGATGTATTGCATTGGAAAGGCGGTTATCAATGGAACATAAATTGTTTTGAAGGTAGGACCAACCCATGTTGCTTAAGTGTGTTGGTTTTAGTGCCAAAAGGGAAGAGAATTCCATCTACCATAATGGATATTTGCGCATAAAAAGCTCGCTATTCATCGTAAAGCCCAGAAGTTTGCACGGCTTTCAAAATAGTGAAAGCAGTTAGACGTAGACGCATTCCTCAGCTGATTGAATACCAGGTAATAAAGTGAGTCTCACTAACAGACTGGATGAGCTTATTCCATAAATGTGACACTTAGGTGGGAGACCCGTGATAGGTGTTTGCTTCAGTTCTCGCAAAAAAATTGTCGCGCTCCACAAACGCTGTGAAACGATTAATACCGCTGAACATGACTTTTGGGAGAGGCTCATTCGAGGCGTTGAAAGCGCGATCTGCCCATTGGGCACCTGTAGTCCTTGTTCAACCAGCGACTGTTGATGTCATTATGTGAGATAGATACGAAGAAGTTATCAGCCACCCTTCTTAAATGTTTTTGACTATGGAGGTGATTTGTGAGATCACGCGTATCCATTAGACGTATTGCAGTATTCCAATATGGTAATTTCTGAGCCTTGGAAAGTAGTGATAGCTGTTCCAGGAAAAGTTTTTTCAGCGAAAGTGTACTTCCAGCTTAAGGGATACAGACCTAGTAAAGCCGGAAACATGAGTATTGGGTATCTCTGTATCTCCACAGCTGTGTGATTTCCTTTTCACGGTAGTTGGTTGACTTTTTTGTGTGCGTTGAATTGAACTCTATATGCAGATTCCAATCTAGCAAACTATTAATGTCTTTCTGGGTTTGAACAGCATGTTTTGATCTATCATACTGCGTCTATAGGCTAAGCTGCAAAACTACATGTATAAATTACATCACCTGCGTATAAGTAAAAACATAAATCCTTACTGTAGCTAGTACTATAAGCTATATAACGTAGCCGTGTTTCAGCTCCAATCCACAAACCTAAATTGGTCATTTTGGATCTAATCTCAGCCTTGCATTTTGCTGGTACCATTCCCCAAATTAATGTGCAATTGTACATTCCCGAGAGGAAAACAATGGCGGCTGCAGGATTCAAATTTATGTGTTTGTTTTGTTTGGTCACGATGGCGACGTTTTTAGCAACGAGCATTTGGCAACAGTTGTTCTGTTGCCCTCGAGGCCGAACCTAAGTGCAATAATTTTCGAAGCTTCTCTATATTCTGCGATCGTCTCGCCAAACTGCAGTTAGCTTCTCGTGTCTACGCTGAATGATTTACGACGGGGTTAGCTAAAGGAGGGAGTGAAGTATTACCTTCTGAAAATGTTGCGGGAAGTTTGCGGACTATATGAACTTCAAATTAATGTGGCTCGGAATCGTATTTCGGCCAATATACTACATGATGAACTGATATTAGGTTTCAGGTTATACTGACTAGCCAATTGCTCAATCAATATAAATTCCTCCGTAGTATACAGTGACAAAGAAATTAGAAATTATCATGAAATTTCTTGATATTATAAATTAATTAATTAATGAATTTGAAGAGTAAAAATAACACTTTTCAAGACAGACGGACAGACAGAGAAACCGAAAGACCGAGAGACCGACAGACCGAAAGACCAACAGACCGACAGACGACATACCGACTAACCGACAAATTACAAAACAAAAAATCCTACTCCGCGCAAATTTAGGATTCTCAGAACATTCGTGACTGACGCATTTCGTCATGATGGGAAGCGTTTCATCGCAGTATTTTGATATTCAAGGTTTGTCTACATGGCTGCTTGAAAATTACAGAACCTAAAAACGTAAAAAATGTTTCCAAGTACTTAGCGCACGACGGAAATGCTTCCAAAGTCAATAATCATTTACAAGCTGTTTTAAGTGGAATCCCGAATATCTCAGTGCTTCAACTGCTACGCGCTGGCGGACAACAATTTTTATTTAAAAGCTATTCGGCGGAAGATAATAGGATTTACCTGTAAAGTGAACGCTGCGTTTCTCCTAAGTAACTAATTATTCCAGCTTTTGTAATTACGGAACTACGCTTTGCAACAGGCTCTCAGTAATGGTCTAAAATTTTTCATTTAGACGATATAAATCTTTTGAGCTCCCCGTAGTTTGACGAGCTACTGAAGCTGGGAGTGAAATTAATAAAATTCCGTTTGCTTTGGGAAAATGATATTACGCTCATCTTATACATGAGATGGCAGCAATTGAAGCTACGTGTGATTGAAGAAATAGCTTCAGTACCGTTGGAGCTGTATCGACAAATTTTATGCGAATACGTACAGAAAAATGGAAAAAATTAAACTTTGTCATTGAATGTTTCTTCGGGAAACTGGTTTTGTTTGTAAATGAATAGGAATATTATGAATATTTCGGAAATGATGGACACAATGTATCTTCGCATTAGAAACGCAACAATGCCTGCTAGTTATGGTCCATCTGTAGGATTAGGTATTTTTGATTGGACCTTTCTCTCAAGTATACTCAACCAAACTGGATAACAATAGAATGATCAGTTGGAAAAATACAGTACCACTCATGGTAAATTATCATATTTTTAACTATCAAGGTGTTCTCTGGGACCTTTGCCTTTCTCTCAGTCAGTCACTATGTCGTTTTGTCGATCTGCTCGCCCAGAAACCAGACAAAGAAGAAGAGAAACGAGGAGAAGGAAAGAAAGAAAGAGGAGGAATAAAGGGAAATAAATGCAACTGAAGGTGAGTGTAGTCTAAATGACTCGGATGAAAGCCGTGTACTAATTTTCACTGTATGCACTATTATTCAGTACTTTTCAATCCAATAGATGTCTAAATGATAAATTATAGCTTACAAAAGCAACAAAAAAAACCGGCTTAAATAGCAAATCGAAATAAAGACGAAGAAATAACTTTCAATCATTAAGGTTTCGTTTATTAGGGATACCGACTTGTAGAGAATTTTTTTTAAATGGCGTGGGGTGCTTGATAAAAATTGTTATAAATATTTGATTGGTAGCTTCTGTAAGAGTAGAGTTAGTATTGAATATATAGTAGAAAGCAGCTCATGTTTGCCCTCATGGCGTTTATGAGCTTTTTAGTCTTAAAACGTCACAATTGTGTGTTCTTATCTTTATGGAAAAGGCGAACATAATTGTTTAACATTTTTTGAAGCATGATATTTTCGAATACTTTTTCTAAATTTTGTGATTTGAACATATTTAAACATGTTTGCTCCAGATCTTTATCGTAACGTTAGAGTTCGAAAAGGCAATGGTGCTAGATGTAATACATTTAACTTAATCAAAGCAAATTTCAAAAAGTATCTAGACATATTTTACTTCCATTCATTCTATGGATGAAATCTACATGTTTAACCTGTAAAGTCATTCATACTGATATCCTGCTCGATGCTTTGAAACAAATTTATTGAATTATTGTACTGTCATTGGTCCAAATTTATCACAACCAAAATTAAGTTGAAGTATTCCGTTGCTCCCTTGCATGCATAGATACATACATACATACCTACATACACACCTACATACATACATACATACATACATAGAAAGCATGCTAATGAAAAAAGTGTGTTCAAAAAGGTACAAGTCGAGATTAAAAACTAGTTAACCAGCCACGCTCTTCCTCATTCTTGCCTGATGGTACGCTACAAATCTGTTGGTATATAGCCAAATATGGGATGTGAGATGGCTAGTAGTCGCATGTGGAACATGGATGCTGCAAAACCAATTCTATAGACTGATGTCGACCGTATCTCTACAAAGTTTACTTTTGATCTTCCTCATGGAATTTTCATGGGTCATATCGTTGAAGGTGTTATCAACATCTGCACAGACGGATCTAAGAAAAATGATGGGGCTGGATGCGGTATATATTCCAGGCAAATCAGCATGAACGGCAAATGATATATTGATAAACATACCAGCATAACACAGCTAATAATGTCTGCACATAACCACGCTAATGAAATCCCCGATATAGGAACATCATGGGTAAAAGTATCAGAATCTGCACGAACAGCAGATATGCTTTACTCACCCTCAAATGTCAAAAACTAACAACGAGATCAGTACTAGGCTGCCACCAGGTACTTGAGAATTCTTCTACCAACAGCAACATACCAGACATAAGGACACTCACCTTCCAAAAGCAATATTATAGCTGACCGACTGGCAAAGAAGGCAGCTGATATCAAAATCCTTGGTCCTGAGCGACACTGTATTCTAAAACTCTACTGAAAGGATACACCCGCTCAGTTTTTGAGAATTTGTGAGACTGGCTGACTATTTGCTAGAGAATTTCTCGGATACCCCAGTCAAGACGTAGCGAAATGTTATCTGTACATGTCTAGACAACAACTGCGCTTTACTAAGGGCACTGGAAGAGGACACAGTCACCTCTTGATGATAGTTAAGCATATGCAGAGAGCGCTGGCCTCCTATGGCCACTGTAAGGGATGCACCGCTGAGTCGCGTCACCCCCATCTTCCACAGTTTAGGGTGGCTGAACACCCAGTTTTGAAGACCTCCTGAGAGGGAGACGTACAAGAGGCCATGAGGTACCCTTCCAATATAGAGAATAAAAGTGAACTGAAAAGCACGAAAATAATTTCAAAAAAATTGCAGAGGAAATTTTCCGGCAGAAAACCCCTAACAGACCACACGGGCATGTCATCACCGACTCACCGCTCACAGTTTGGCGGGATGTACAGCAAAATCGCATAAACCAATTTTGATATGCGCGTTTGTAGGGCGAAGCGGTGTCAGCATTTCAATTCACCTGGAAAATAACCGGAACAGAAGTTGGAAATGAATAGTTCATGTTCCGCTGTTTTTACTGTTTTGTGTGTGCGTTGCGGTTTGTTGTAGCGATAATTTTATTAAAACCCTCTCTGTCAACGCAACGGTTCGGTGAATTTGGATTTAGAGTTCGCGATGCGTCGGTCAAATCAAGATCAATAGGTCGTAAATGCTATATTAGCTCCAGCTAGTCAGCAAACATCCTGGATTGCGTGAGAAAGACATTTATTTATGAATGGGGAAAAGTACAGATGAGGCTCCTCTCATGCATAAAGCTATGGATGTTAGCAACAATTGCAGCAAAATCTTCCCGGTTCCGTGGGGCTTTTAATTGCGTGTGGGCGTCTAGGTACGTACAGTCCTAGATGTTTTGGGCCATGAATCTTTCTTCCTACCTATAACTCGTCTTCCTTGAATTTTTCCTTGCGTGATAAACTTTACTAATAGGTACATTGTAATGCTGAATATGTGCCCGAGATACGCATTTTCCCTTGCAACTTTCCTTCACTTCACTATAGTCAGGAGCTCTCGTAGTCTGCTAAATACTCACGTTTCTAGAAAATCAAATTCCTGAGGATTGACATTACGGCAAAAAAGCTTTCTATGTGGTAGGTAACATTAATTGCTGCTGTAACTATCCAAGGTCTCAATGCCATTAAAGTCGTAAATGGACAGCACTACTGAGTTCTACACTTGGTATATGTTACTATCACAGCCTTACCCGAAATAGGTATATATATGTGGGCTGTTTTTTTTCTGCTGAACCTATCTATTAGGCGATGCTTTTCTTGCATCAAACTGTGACATTCCAGCTCCAGCTCAGTTGTTTACAAGTTTAGTTGGTGAGAGTTGTCAAATATGCCTGATCGTTTATGGAATATATGAGCTCAAAGTGATTCAAGTAATACTTTCGCCAATAAATGATAGAAATCAACAAGGAACATTATTGCCCTGTGATTTTTTATAATTTCAAACGTGGCTCATACCGTGAACAATGTTTTGGTGAAATCAATCAAGTACAACCGTGAAGCGATGGTACAATGAATTTCAACCCACTCGATTTTCCTTAAGTGACAGGTTTCCAGCTCCAAAGCCAAAAACACTGCATTTTGTTTTTCTCCGGTTCTCCAAAAGCTTCGCGAAAAACTAAGTAAGGATTTTATTGTAAAAATATAACGCTCGGGCTCACAGTGCTGCTCAAAAATGAAATAAGCTACGGCCAGAAGATTGGAGAAAATGCTTATACAAGACTGGTTCTGAGGGATGCAAAAACCATTGAGTATGGTGCAGAATAATTCTAAAAATTAAAAATAAATTCTTTTTATAAACTGTGTTTTACGTCAGCTGTCAGAGCAGAAAGAAAAAACACTCGTATATATCGACCTTCCATGTAGACCGCCAAACTGGACTAAGAGAGTCCAAGTTGAGGAGTTCATAAGCCTATATAATAGAATTTATGCATTTCAGTTGAATTCTAGCCACCCTACAATGACCTGCGATTATAAACAAACAGTCAAATAAAATGGTGCCGAACCACTTTAAGAACAATGTATTCCCTTCTTGCGGAAATTTTTCACCAGACATTTCGAATTTTATGCGCTTCACATATCCTCGCCGAATCGGGTCAACTTGAGAGGATATTCATTTTTACATTTTCCGTTGCTGGAGAATCCTGTTACTTCCCGGTCCTTATCCCATCTTTCGGTGAGTTGTGACGCAGTGTCTTGTTTATTTTAGCTGCAGTGCTTCCGTAAAGGCAGGCCATTGTATGCAGATACTGTGGAGATTGGATGTGTATAGTGAGGGTTGGACGTCAAACATTCGAGAAATAGAGCGAAATGAAAATCGTTGAGCAATCTACTGTAACTGCAGGCCAATTTAGAATATTCCACAGCTTCTATGTGGTTTCTGGAACAGTTCGGCGGCTTTGAGTCAATTTGTTTCCGAGTAAAAGGCAGAGACAAAGAAGCTTAACATGTGTAAATTTGTGTTGAGATATTTCAGTACAAAAGTTGGTAAGAGTTTTACTATGTATGTCTTCTACACTCTCTGGAGTTTTAGAAGTAATTCAATGAATACCTTACGCCTGACCACTGGTTGGATATTTTTCTCAGGGATCGGTCCTTATTTGTGGTGGTGGATGAATATGCATCCGATGTACTTACCATCAATGTGGGTGTTCCGCAAGGATCATTTCCTTCTCCAACGCTCTTCCCGCTGGACATGAAAGATTTTTTTGAAATAACATCTAATCCTATCTACAGCTTCACTGATGACAGCACTGTCGTTTCCTGCATGGAATTGGGCCAACAACCACCATCAAGAGATACCGTATTTCGACGAGGGCAACATGCTGTTCAGATCAATGAGGACATTGAGAGAATTGTGGAATGGGGATGTACAAATGGAGTTCAGTTTAATACGTGAATCATCGTCCACCAAGCTGGGAGTTAGCATCAATAATAACATGTCATGGCACAATCATGTTGCTGGCCTCGCGAGGTCGGCTTTCCGGAAGGTGGGGGTTCTCTTCCACTCCAGGAAATTGTAGTCTCCGGAACAGCTACTGCTATTATACAAGGCCCAGAAAATACTAGTGGAGTTCATCAGGCGCACCCTCACCAGGTCGAGCTTACAACGCCTCGTACAAGCCTGCTCCAAAAGTCATTCTATTGGAGAACCTCGGCGTTGTGGAATGAGCTACCGCGGACTTTTTCCCCCGATGGTTACAATCTACAACGTTTCAAGTTCAATGTGAATTAATATTTGTCCTCGCGCAGTGCTTATGAAGCGCGATAGGCTATCTGCCTTTGGATGAGGTTATCTATTAAAAAATTGGGAGCAAGATAACCAATGTACCGTTGGCATATGAATTTAGGGTTTTAAATGATTCCGTAACATTTTTATCTGTAGCGTGGTTAAACAATAGTCTTGTATCCAGAATCGAGAATTTGATTGAAGGAATCTGATGGATGCTTCAATGTATTACTATATATTGCTTTGAAGTTCCTTCCATTTTTGTAATATCTCAAGATAGATTTTTATCGGTATAACTGATTATTCAATCTTAAAACGAAATTAAATGTAATAGTACCCAGAAGACTGTATTCTCTGGCCAGAAGCAACCGAGAATCAATTCCATTCAGGAAATGTAATTTCCAAATAAAGATTATTGTATTGTCATCGGTGCATAAATATTTATGCAATTTTTCAAATGAATCTGGAAGAATCCATTCTGGTGAAACGGTAGTTCATATCACCATCTTCTTCTACAATTTCTGGTGGATAAATACCCAGTTTTGAGCAACTCCTGGAGACATACAACTAGCCCAATAGGCCCTTAATACTGTGATCATGACAGATTACCCTGCCTTCAATACAGAATTCAGAGTACAGGTATCCTGAACTACTTGGAACCTTATAAGAGATTTCTTTGAATATCATGAGAAATTTTCTTGAAATTTTGTAACACCTATGAGTTTTCTTTGCACTTTTCTAGTGATTTTATAAAACATTTTCATTGAAAAAGAAATTTTTCACTCAAAACGTGCAGTTTTTCATCTAGAAAAATCGAATTCCTTCATCCAAATTTGTCGCCTAGTATCACTGAAGGATGCAACCAGTAAGCTACTTTACATTTTACGTCCCTATACTGGAACGTTATAGTGCAATAAAACGGTCTTGATACTTTTTCAACAGTTCCACCACTTTACGTATTGTTTTACGTCCTGCAGCCTAGTGTTTCTAGTCTCTTTCCTTTACGATGCTTCCCATCCGTCGTTTCGTGAATAGGCGGTCAGTCATTTCACGAGGCTCTAACAAACGCTGCGATTCGTGGAATTGGGCTTGCTTCCACTGCGGAAACTAAGAACAATGGCACACCCAAACATTTTTCAGCAGTTTCAGCAAAGGAAACTGACTCATATATATTGCGACAGAATATAAAATACCCTGTGCATAGTATTGAGGCGTCAAGCAGGTTGATGCAACACTTACTGCGCTCTGGTGTCAGCAGATGATTTGAATCAATCATCTGTTGTAATTTAATAAACAAAAATATTGAAATGAAATACGTCATGTTACAGGTTATCATGGGATTCCACTACATTTCGTAAGCGAGACTGATAATAGAAAAATTATAAAGAAAAATGTGTCTTGCATTTTGATTGCAGTTCAAGCCAATTAAAACCTGTCACTGCTCTTTTCCGATGGCAGCATTGCTCTGCATGACGGTTACACATTCTTGATACAGAAGATTGTGGGCACCTTCCCCAACAAAATGTCCTTCCTAATTTTTCAACTAATTGCTAAACGATAATTTGACTGAATAGAAACGAATGAGTCTAGTTCCGTTAACAGTCACTGATCGGCTTCTATTTTGCGAATTGTTTGTAAGCCAGTTTACTGAACTATGAGCCGTTATTCCTGCCTCCATTTTAATGCGGCGCTACTGTGTGTAATTATATTTCAAACGGAGGAGTGTAATGTTGGGGAAAACCCTCTCAGCATGCATAAAATTACGGCGTCATTCCCGCTGAACATCAAGACTTCCTGATAGAGTCCCGGATTAAAGAAGCGGATCGCAAAACGGGTTTTCCCATTTTCCGCACTTGGTTGCCTTTGCACATACACTTTTCCGCTTATTGCCGCATATATAACACCGGATATAACCGAAATGTTTACCCAGAAGTAGTTTGCCAGAAACGTATACGATATGTCATCGCCTATAACATTTCAATTGAACCATATGCTAATAGCCCGCTATTCAGAGATTTTTACTGTGGAACAATTATTTACAGGATAGTTTTTTCTCTCAGCTGTAGTTTTTGAGCTTTTGTGTAAGATAACATGAAGTGCGATACTGTGAATACAGTTGACAGGTCATTCGAGTAATGGAACTAAACCAGGAATATTTTGGAACATTCAATACTCATCACCCCAATGGTCGTGGAGGTGGTGTAATCACAGAAAAATCAAATGAAAGAAGTGGTATTTATGTATATACAATAATTTTTGTCGGTCGGTCCGTCTGTTTATATTCTGTCCGATAACCTTTGGACCTCGGAAAGTACTTTTTGGGTTTTACTAAAATTTTGAAGTTTTTGAAAAGTGATTCATTGTCGTCAAAAAATAATAAACGCTAAACTTTGCACTTACGCGTTTCTAAGGGTCCTTATTTTTTTTTCGATTATTTTTTGTAGGGCATAAAAATCGGAGGGGGGGGGTTGGTGGAAGAAAGGCACATTAATATTTTTTGGAATTGTTAGTAAAATACCTTTCGCCATCTATAAACATATTAGAGATGAACGATGCTACACACATTCGCCTTTAAAAATGAGATATGCTTCAAATATCTATGGACTTTTTCACAATACCTCTGACACTAACATAGTACATACATATTCGGTAGGTTTAGAATGTTTCTCAAAGATTTCACCCATTTAATTTGTATAATACCGAACACATATATTTTGGGTCATGAATAAAATATAAATAATAAGCCACATTGGTATCTAGGCTGAACTGCAAAAGTGAGATGTGTTTATTAGCGTGTTCTGTGATGCCAGGTAGCAAATAAATATACGGGGTATAATTTTTAATGTTTCAAGACTTACTACGACAAACTACTGCATTTTATTTGGATAAGAATCATAAATCACTGAGGAATTGAGTTTTAACGTCTTGAAAGATGAGGAAGTACAGTACATATACACATACAATCAACAGTCAAAACAAGACGTACTTGCTTCCTAGTTATGTAGAGACACATATAACTTTTATAAATATTAGAGGGACGAATTCTTATTTTCGATTATCAAAAATAAATGTATTTGCCACGTCTGACGAGATTTAATTGGATAACCATAATATGACTGAATCAACAGTTAGCCATCTAATTACGATGAGCTCTTAGTCTGTAGTATTACATATTATTTGATCTCTTTCTATGGCGTGGACAATAAGAGCAACGTACACCTAAATATGTTATCGATGTTAGCCAATATTGTTTACTGCGAAAAGCCCATATGACCGAACGTATGAGGCATTTACAAGACAACCCCAGCAAGCACTAAAATATAACCGGCCATTTGCGAACGTACAGCGCCATATTTCACCGGTTCACAGTGAAAATGTTCACATGCCGTGCGTCTGATTTAGTGGATCAGCTTGTGTCTCGGACTGAGATTAATCTGGAATTGACGGGATGTTCCCTCTCCAAAGGCTTATCGTTCGTTAGTCGCCGAAACGGAAAGGAGATCGTTTTTCTTGAATACGAGCAAGCCATGGATTTGCTTTACTAGCAGCAGTTTTAAATAACCGTTCACAAGGCCTATCGTGATCCAAATGTGTTATGAGGAAACAATTGTCTATTTACATTTACCTTAAGATGCTGTGAACTGTGACTATCGGGGAACAGCGTTGAGGCTTTGCAATAGTGAATTTTGAAAGATGTGGTGGAAGTGCAACTTGGTGAAGATGCCCCTGTTGGGCCCTTCTATGTTTGCTGTACGGACGTATTTTGGTACTGTCATGTGAGGCGGCTTGATCAAAGATTTTCGATGGTAGCACTACAGGGAGACAAATCAACTACTTTTCTCCAAATGCTTAAGCGTACTGATGATCATTGATGATGTTTTTATCCAGGTAATCTTTGACATTTTGCAAAGCAGAGTCATAGGCATATAGTTGCTGGGCACATTTTTCCTCTTCTTAGAGATAGATTGGACGCGACCGATCTTGGATGCACTAAAAAAAGACTGGTGTAAGCTCTTTGGCACAACATTTCAGGATGTTGTTAGTATCTGGTCTGGACTAATAGTTTTTCTTGAGCTCAATTTTGAAAGAATGCATTTTAGATCTTGGTGTCACTGATAGCATAGAGATGCAACCTTCAAATTGGCGCAGCTTGTGACTCTTTGCGTTTATTGGAGACCAAAGCCATAACAGGGAGACCACGACAGACAGAAAGAGATACAGATCGATTTATGGCAATCTGTTACATGATTTTTATGATGTATATGTTATGGAACATTGAGATAAAGCAATATCTCCAATACAAATATTCTTGTGATGTGCTTTTTCCCCCTATTGGCGTGGGTAGTAATTAACTTAACGTTAATTTATGTGGAAGTCTTAGAAATTTTGGAAATGTTTAATTTCGTTTTAAAATTTAAATTCATAAGCTCAACAGCTGATAGCGGTTGAAAATCATGAAAATCTGGCCTACACAATTTGAAGATCAATTGCTATGTCGAAATAATTTAGTTTTCTATAGTTTTTTGTGGTTATTTTGAAAAAAAAGGTGCATTCAAAATGGTGGTCATATTTTACAAAACGTTATCTGAATTATATGAATGAATGTATACTAAATTCAAATTAAGAATGTGTGTGTTTAACACAAAGTTTCATGAACGAAACATTTTTTTATCTGAATACTGAAAGTATTGTGTATACTAGGAAAAAAAAACAAAGTATGAGCTCACGGGGTTCTTTACTAATCCTTGCTTTATTTACAACTTTCAAATAATTGTATTGTTTATTATAATTAATATTGGATTTATGTAAGTTATTCAAAATTTATGTTCAACAAGAATAAATACTCATCACCAATCGGTCTACAAGGATCAGAAAATGCCCATTACTGAGAGTAGAAAATGGTGACAGGTTCATCACCATCACACCAATCAACGAAAATCCCAGATGATTTATTTTACTTTTAGTCCGCTTTTCCCGATTTTCGAGCACCGTTAAGATCCAAAATCCTACTCACCCGGTAACATCCGAATACGGGGAATAAAAACAAGAAAATGGCGACCTTGTTCTGCCCGTTCACCGCTACTAACGCCATGTTTAATTCACAGCCGCACTCCCAGAGAAATCGTACAGTTGCGTTTTCATTATTGAAGTGTGCTCCAACGTATATAACCTTTCCTTTTGTATTCCCCCATTCCAGCTTTTTGATCCGCTACATGTAAATGTGGGATGGAAAAGAAATTGTACGCGTTGCTACCGACCTCATACATAGATTTTAATGGAAACTTGAGTGGTATTATTGGAGAAGAATCTGAAACCGTCACGAAATGCCGCTGTCAAATGCGGTACTTCTCAAGAAAAATTAAATTGTTGTCTACTGGAAGGTACTATAAAAAGTAGTTCAAAAATATCCCTCGGGAATTTCCTCAAAAGACGTCATCAAGATAGCGGCCGGACAAGTCTGGATTTTTGGGTGTTCTAAAAAAATAATATAAAAATATATAATTAGAGAAAACAAGAAACAACATGTCTGAGCAGCAATCCGAACTAAATGATAAAATTTAGTTTTTATTATCAAGATTCTGTTCAACAGCAACAGAAGGTACTCAACCTAATTAAATAGTTTGTAATACGTTTCAAATAAGGATAAAGTGATTTATATAATGATAGGAACCAAAATACTCGACTCTTTGGTACATCATTAAGTTACAACAGTCTTGAAAGTTCAATTTCACGCATGTTCTTGTGACCTAGCCATTTTATCAAATGCATCATCATTACCTGGAACTCTCCCTATTAACTTTGAGCAATTAAGTTCTTTTATTTGGAGATTCAGTTAAAAAAAAGTATTGCGGATTTTTCTGTCTCCGCTCGTTTCATTCCTTCATTATGTTTTGTACTTCGATAAAGGCTGCAGAGACAGTCGAAACGTCAGTATTTATTCATACATATGTGGTTTCAATAAGCGGCCAGCGGAACATGAAATGAATGTCTTTCCTAGACCTCCTTCAAGCAATGTCATGATACCTCACTCTTGTCTCTTTTCTTCTTAAGAATTTTCGGTGGGGGCCCGATTTTCAGATTTCCGGCAGGCCCAAATTTACTCTCGACGGATCTAATAGATTGTTTCTCTGATCAGTAAAAGACACAGTTCAAGATAACAAATTTGCAAAGACGCAATATAGGCTAAAGACGGTCTACCCAAATTAGAAAAACATAACAACTGGTCAACAAGACAAATCAAAGTTTGGAGATTTCTGTTATATATGGAAAGTAATAGCGAATATTTTGCTAATTTAAAGTAATTCTTCCACTTGCCAGGTTAGTAGACCGCCTTTACTTATATACTAGTGCAACGGACAGAGTGGCAACACTGTGTTTCATTTCTCTTTCTGTATTTCTTGCTTTCTCACTCTTTCCTATACTCTTAGCGTTCAGACCAACATAACTTAGATGCGATAACGTTGCCACATTTCGTAGGATACCCAAAAGTGGTCAAATTTCTCTTTGGATAGAAAAAAACCGTCACTGTAAAATAACGCCTGTTATTTTATAAAAAATTAGTATTTGTCGAAGATCTATGGTCAGTAAGATAGCTATCACCAAAAAAGAACAAAACAAAAATGCAGTACAAAAAGCGTTTTACTGTAGTAATGGCTCAACTTTGACATTAATTATTTGTAAACTGTGATGTAGATAGATTTGAGATTTTTCAAAATGGTTTCACTATAAATTCATTATCATAATAACAAATTTGATCAAAATCTGTGGAAAATCGGTTCCATGGAAGACACACATACCTTAATCACTACAGTATTCTACCGTTGTCGGCGGCTTAGGCCAAAATAGTAACGAGCAGATCATTCAGTAAACAGGATACAACATATCACGTGCAATTAGACGATTCCGTGTGAAATAGAGGACGCGATTCGAAGCTTGATTGCTATAGCTACGCCTATTGTGCGGATCAATCCAATAAGTACGTATATGTTTGCCCTTTGTATCAGCTGCCCGTTCAACAGGATGCGATCTCTGCTGTATGATTGATTGCGGAGTCGGAACAGGGTCGATTCGGCGCAATTTCTGCATTGATTGCCTGACAACCAATCCATGGCGTAAGTGGCGTGGACTGAAGCGTGATGGAATTAAGAAGTGAAAATAAAATGTTTCCATCATTGAGATTGGATTATGTAATTTTTTTTCCACTAAAAAAATCATATGGCCTCATGTTGGTTGACGCGGCACAATCCACGCAATGACATCAGTTTAGTTTGAAAAAGAACACGCTTTTATAGTTGATCAAACTAAAGCATGGGGTGCTTGGTCCTACATTTTTACACTAACCCTGCTATTTGAAATAAAACTAATAGGAGATTATGAATATTGAAAGCTAGCACAATGGCATTAATTTTCTCATTATTAATCATTTTATTCTCATATTGAGAATTATTTTATACTTTTTTAATTCGATTACTATGAAAAAGCGTTTTTGTTTTGTTTCCTAAGCTATTATTTATTTTTCATTTTTTAGTTCGATCTACTATATAAGCGTGGTTCCTTTTTTAAACTATCATTCCATCATTAACGAATTTATCGTTGCTGTACTTTGATATTTGGAGTCGCAATTACGTGGCCACTGGAGTTAGACTTTCTCTTCAATGGATCTTAATTAAAGGGTCTAAAGGGTTTACGGGCCTCGGATAAATCCCACGTCATTATATTTCAAAGATTCTGCCTCTATAGGTCAAACTAATTAATGTATGTTACGGATATACTTATACATATATTTGAAATGCGCATGGGCAGAATAAAAAGAGAGAGAGAGAGAGAGAGAGAGAGAGAGAGAGAGAATAAATTAAATTCATAGGGATTTTTCATTTTATTTTTTAAATCAATATTTTTTTATCCTGATGGGCAGAGCATTTAATGTTCAAAATAGATCGAACAAAAAATCATAATCTATGTGACAGTGTGCGGTGTTGTCATATGTTCTTTGTGACGTCACAACTAAATGGTTACATAACCTAAACACAATTATTTAATACTGAATCCTGGAGCAGTTTTAAAAATTAACTCATGGTTGAACCAGCTGATAGTCAAAAAACGTAAAGAACCATATGCTTGCAACTTAATTCCACATTTTAGAATGCATACTCCACCTTAGATAACCTGTTTGAAAAATATTTGCTTCTCTGAGTTTGCAAAAGCTTGGAAGATTATTCCTCATAAATGTGCGGAGATAATTATTTCAGCTTGTCAAAATACAGCAATTAAGGTACGAAAACATACCGTCCCAGCATTCTTATCAATTATCCACTAGATATGTGGAAAAGGCAGCTGCGAAAACGCTAGAGTCAAAATAAAAAAGAAGTGATGAGGGCGTAAAGTGATATGGCGGAGGAGGAAGCCAAACATGGAAGTTGTTTTAACTCCACCAAGTGTTGAGGAGCGCTGACTGGAGATAGATCCATTACATGTAATGTTTACCGTTCCAATGTTATGGCCTGTGATGCCGGCGAAATAAAAACGGTCCTTGGTTGAGTAGAAAACGGTATTAGTTTGCGCGTTTTATGTCTATTATCCAACAGACACAGTGGGCGTATTTAGACAGCAAAGTAGAAGTCAAAAATAATGACTCGGTAATCTTTACGCTTTAATATGAGCTTGTTAAGAAAATATGTACAGGTCAAAGTTCATAATGCAGTTAATGATTATGTGACTACTCAAAGGCTGATTTCATTAGAGTGGGATGAAAATCAAGCAATCAGGTGGGCTTAAGCGGAAGGCGTGTCAATCTGCATACGGCAAATAGTCGATTTCTGCTTATAATTGTCTTAAGTTGGTGATTACTTTGCATTAAATTGAATATGTTCTTACTCACTCTAATTAAGTAGAAATGTATGTTTTTTGTTGGATGAAACACTGTGAATTGTCAGAAATCTAGTCAGTAAAATTTCACAACGAAGAAATACGTAATCCCTCGTTAGTCACAGGCTTGAAAATACATAAAATATAAAATTATGACTGCCTTATGGCAATAAAATAAATGTAGCTTTGTTTTGCATAAAGTGTCGAATAACGAGATAACTTCGGTGAAATTGCTGCACTTTAGGTTTACAGAACAGTATAGGGTTGCCTAATCAAATTTGGTAGTGTAACTTCTGATACTTATTTCGTGGTTGTTTGTCTTTATAGTTACGATTGGTAGAATAACTTCATAATGTTTCGACTGCCTTGGCAGCCTTTATCAAAGTAATATGAAAACATTGAATTTTAAAATTGTAATAGAATTGATATTTTGACTGCAAGAAATCAGTATATGGCTTTAGTAAAAAAAATGACAGCGAATATAGAACAAACATTATTTATTAAAAAAAAATCATTTTTATGAATAAAGAAAAATAATTATGAACGATCTCGTTTTTTCTTTTAAAAGCAAAATATATTTTTGTAGGGTTATTTCACAAGTTTTCAATAAAATACTTTCAGGTGACCTGTTTCGATCTGTCACCAACAAGGTACAGATAACATATTAAGAAAGATCAAATATTGCCGAACGTTTAGTAGGTACTAGTCATTAAGTTGGCAACGAAAATAGACTGAGTGTACCTCATTCTTGTGAGAAAATACATGATTCAAACTTCATGGAAACATTATAGATTAAAAGATATCTGCGAAATCATTATTTTATTGTAGTAAATGAGCGAACTGGTCTTTTAAAATAATTTTTTATCAAAACCCTAGTTTCTATCCATTTGCATTCTATCTTAACTTACGCTTGAAATATCTTGAATCACAGAATGAAGAAGAATAAAATAGCTTAAGGAATAGAGTATCTCACAGCGTGAAATAAAATAGTTTATCACATGAAATACCTTGAGGATACTTTGACGGCGATGGTTAAGGTTTTGTATGGGGTTCCCTTGACACTCGTGCAAATGCAGTCATCTAGGAATATTTCCCCTAAGACAGACAAAAGAAAAAATAAACCAATAGGAAAATAGCTAGGCAGGATAAAGGGATGCTAGGTTTGAGAGGTATAGTTTTGTAACCATGACAGGATCTAGTTAGCTAGTTGGCAAGTTATCTGAGTAGCATTTGTTAACAGTCAAATTTGACAGTCTGACGATGATTCAAATATAAATCTTAACGCGTCACCGAACGGGAAAAAATATTTCTGAAACTGTGTGTACACAATTAATAAATGTGCATGATGGAAAAGTCTATCAATCTACATACTCCATAAACGTTTCTTTATATTTGTCGATATTACAAATAGAACCATTGTATCCTTATATACATATATAATAGAAAACTGCATCCCCAGAAATTTTATTGACATGAATCTCATGATTCAGAATGTCAATAAGTGCATGGAAGATATGAAAGGTGCGTTATTTCCTGCGTATTTATTTCGTTGTATCATCAAAACCGTACAACATACTGATATAACCAGCAAAATAATTCAGCACTGGAGATGAAGAAAACATGGAGGATAGTAGCCACAACCTTCCAAATTTCTAAATAATTCAGTAGCAGCGGGTCTCCAGAGGAAGCGTCTGTAATGGAAACCAGAGGTTCTGGATTAACTCTCTGACTAGGTTGGAATTTGGGGCGCCGTCGTCCTACGTGAATAGTTAAGCGCTAAGTGTATTTGACTGCGGATGATTGTCCTAACTTAACACTGAACTCATTTTAGAGCATTACAAATCCACTTGAGAATGGAAAAAGTTCAAACTTCACTGCACACTTCGAGTACAGTAGAGTACGGAGCAATTTATTCTTGGAGTGCTAATGGTCACGTTTTAATTTATTGATCGATAGTTTTATTGCGTCTGCTAAAACCAACATAAAGACCCACTGGAGTCAGGTACAGCAAATATATTATAGTAAATATCAAATAATAATAAGGGTAACATTTCAACTTTCAACAAGACTTTAGTATAAATTATTAAGGCTAGAATACAGACTATGTATTTGCATCGTTGATATATCCATAAAGGCAAATTATGCACCGCCACACATCCTAAGGTCTTATTGAAAAAAGGACTGTTACCATGTAAACAGTGATAAAGGTTAATATATTTGCAAAATCAATTTTTTTTCATTGTCTTTGCTGAAAGCTACAGAGGCAGCCGAAACGTCAGTAAGGTAATTCGTACATTTGTGATTTTAATTAGCGGCCAGGGAAAACTATAATGAATGAGAGATATACATACAGGATGAATTCTTAAAAATAACATTAACATTAGGCTTGCTTTTCTTCCTGGTCGGAATTATGAAACTTAATATGGAATAAAAAAATAAAGCTGTGTGATGTAATGGCGTGAGAGAAAGGAACAATCAGTGCCAAAAGAGTGGTCAGATATTTTGATATGGTTTTATAACAAACAGAAAACTGAGAATCATCAGTTATATTCACAGGCATCATTCAATTTTTACACTAATAGTAAGACGTTTTAGATTATACTCAACGTGCAAAATCTGTCAGATATGAAAAGACCGTGTCCAAACCTTTCACCAATTGCTAATATTATGAGAGATGCTTTTTAATTCATCTTTCTAAAATAACTTTTATGAAAACCAAGCTATTTGTTAATAAATGGAAACTAAAAAAAGAATACCAAAGATACTGAAATAATGATAGCCAAAAAGATTTAAAACAAACTATAGGCTAAATAAAACACACGTTCAGTATGATCATTCTTTCGCCACAAAACACATGTACTTTCTATTGTAGCCCCTATAAATTACACTAATCGAAAATCCACACGAACCTACGTACAGAACAAAAATTTTGAACTATCTGAGGTGCCAAAATAATAAAAATGAAGATAACACCTAAGGATAGAAAAATATTCACAGAGCTAATAAAGTTTGTACACAGATCGTCAGATGTGATTAGGTGTTGTCAGAAGTGGGATCACATCATTGCTATCATAAATGTTTAAGTGTCATTCAGCATTAGGTTCATTGATCGAAGCAGTAAAAACTTCAGTAAAGTTTCTTCAGCGATCAAAGTAAATAAAATATATGCGGTCACAATTATCATCGAGCCAAAATGCGATAAATCTAAAGTTTTTCCCGCGAATCGCTCGAATATGGGAATCGTGAGTAGAAGCTCATATATTCTTCCTGATTCCCGCTTTACCGCCCCTTCGCTTTGCCAGCCATCCAAACATCCGGCTTCTCCTGGAAATGTCTCACAGAAACGTCCCGGAAAAGCCTCCCGAAAGTCCCGCCTTCGACTGGTCGCCGTCTCCGACACGCGGCAACCATGAATAATTCCCAAATCGGTCGGCAGGGGGCCAGGACCCGTACTAAATCTCCTTTTTATTGCTTATCAATTATATCGACGATGATTTACGATTACTGATGTCGCGCAGAGGAACTGGATCATCTCGCATTGCAGATATAAGGAGATTGAGTCGCCTTGGGGAAAATACCTTTTTGCTCCCCAAGCACGAGCATTGAAATCATTCTGAGTGACATTTTTCATGTTATGATGTATATTTCTCAAGTGCGCCTATAGAGGGCATACACCCCTCTTGTATCAGTCATCTGCTTAAGAGGGTACTATTTTTTCTCGTAAAAAACATATCTGGATTCTTCGTTCAGTTCTCTAGGCGAAAGATTTGTGGACATATATTGAAATGATCGTCAAAACAAAAGAGGAAGTTTACTAGTTGTTGGCCAAACATGTAGTCTTACAAATTGATTTTAAGGTAGACACCGATGTATTGAAAATGTCAAGACGGCTCTGAAAATATTTGTAGCAGGAGCACAAATAGTACAGAGGTGAATGCAAAAGTAGGTTCGTTCGTGGGGTAGCTAGATAAAACGTGAGAATATTTCTAGTACTAAACCTTGGAGCGTTGAAACTTAACAGGTTCACAAACGACTGACAATCGAGTTTGTTATTTACAACAGACAAAAATACAAGCGAATGGATTATATAATTTGTGATGGGGAGTGAACAGCGTTCTAAGGTCAATGTGAATAGACATGTTTTCTCTCACAGCACTTCTGGAGTGCGATGAGCTTTCTGGCTAACTATAAAAAAATTGCTGATCGACTGTAGACCGCGAGTTCATTGTATATGTAGTTATCCCAGGTAAGGGTATGATAGCAATATTTAGTAAGATGTTAATGGATTGTTTCCGCATTGTATTTATCTTTGCGCTAACTCCTTTTCAGCAGATGCACAACTGAATATATATGCAGGTGGTATTGTATATTATATTATATTTTCAACCCATATCCCCCATTTTATATGTAACGCTGGCCGTGATGTAAAGAATAAGGCGAGTGTTTATAGGTTTTAAGGGATTTGCTAGTGAGATACGCGGGTTGAAATTGCCAACGTATTTTCCTTGTGTGTTGGACATTCTTGGAAATCGCTTTGGTAGGATTAGGATATAAAAGGCTTTGTAAGCTGGAGCTCGCCTGGAAGTCTATACCGAAAACGGCCAGTTTACTTATGCTTTGTTGTTTTTCACTTGTATACGGAAACGTTAGTTTGACCTGCCATAAACAGTTAAAAAAATGGCGTCAGGTAAGTTGATCTTCCACTTTACGCGGTCAGTTGGTCGTGTTGACGTGTCAATTTTAACATTAAACTTGTTATTTTATGTTGGAGATAACAGATTTAGGTTACCTCACCAATTACAACACGTCATCATCGACGATTGAGTGCGTCAGCGACAAGTGGCATTACTCAACAGGAACAAGAGAGCTTGACCAATCAGGACGGGCCATATAGGGTATGCGTCGGAGAGTTACCTGAAAAGACAAATTGAAGATGACATATGATCGTCATGAAACTATTGTAAATTCGATAGAGCAAAATCAAGCAAGGAACAGGAGGAAACATAACATCTGAGTAATGTGATTCTTGTGAATCACGTGTGGGGAATAATGTTTGATCTTTTCAACTTAAGATTACCTATATTATAAAGACGTAAATCTAAATTTAAAAAACCTTAGTATGTAAAATACATATGGCTGAAACAAATAAATCTATATTATTTCAGTATAAAGATCGCTATCAGCAGCAAGATTAGCATCTAGTAAAATATCATTGCACTAAACTAGATATCTATCAATCATCATTACTGGGAATCTCGGTGAGAGGTGACGATAGCTGCGAGATATACTGCCCTATGGTTCAGCACAACATGCGAATCAGCATGTCTCTGTTGCACTAACATAAACTAGCTGCTCAATAACGTTTCAATTACTTGCCCTCTGCTAGTAAGTACGATTTACGAGTATATTCAGTCTCCATTTTATGACCAATCCATCAGTCTGCACAACATATATTTGAACCACTTAAGTACTCACCGTTAATTCTATAGACATTTTCTGTATGAAGGTCCAACGCTGTTAGTCAACACAAGGACCAATTATATGAAAAAACATCTGAAACTATTTGTGAAGTGATTTATTTTTAGTCACAAACAGAGTCAGAAGACAGAGTGAGTGCATTCAGAGACAACATCTTAAATTACAGATGTCTTCGAAAATATCTGTCAATCACGAGAACTCAATGTAGGGATTGCCGTCGTGTGGAACAATTACGTCGCTTCCTTTATAGGAGTGATCTGAGATTGAGTGTATGCTCTCCAAAATACATCTGTCCTGTTATAGACAAACAGGTTTCGTCTTTAGCCTAGACGCATCAGTATAGCCTGGTGGTCTGGCAGAAGAGAGAAATTAGGTTGTATATACTCAACCCAGCTATGGGCCCATTGACATCTTCACGTATAGATGCCAATGTGCAGCGCCACCTTTGGCAAATCTTGGAGATAGATGTAACTGTCACAGCCTAGGTTAAGTATATAGAACTTAATTGGTCTCTACGCCAAAATATTGGCGCCGTAGTGAATATTCTATTTTTAAATGGTTTCAATGTATGCAGGAATGCCTTGACTGTGTAGGAGGATAGTTTTAAAAATGAGATTTTTTTTGTAAATAAAATATGTCTTACGCTACTAGCCTAGCAGGAAGGGATCAACCCTCGTAAAACTTTACAGCTACTTAAGTACTCGCAGTTAATGCTAATAGAAAATCTATGCATAAGCTGAGGCGGTTACCACTGCATCTTGCTAAGCCCAACTTCCACTTGGCAAGGCAGTTAGCAATTGTTTTAAGTAGTTGTAATGCAGTCCATGCAGCTTCACCATCTCTATACTTATATCCATACCGTTGAACGTTACCAGTTCCTTACAATCTTCATAGCCCGTTTTATGTACACTGGTTACCAAATGAAGTAGAAATACGGTTGATGGTATGAGCCGGCGCGGCGTGACATCGTAGAGAGTATCTAAGTATACCATTTAATTTGGACAATTTTTCATGGGAGAATTGAATAATAAGAAAACCGCTTTTTAACCTAAAATGGAGGTCCAAAATCGCCATCAAAAACCGTTAAAAGCCCTTGTGCCTTGAAAAAATTATGAACACATATTTCTCCACAAACGAAGGATTTAGTTTCTTAGCTAATTCAGGGGGGTCTGATCACGAATGTTGCATCTGTTTCGAACCCAGATCAAAAGAGGAACATGGGATGGTTCAGGGGGCTAGCTCCCCATCAAACGAAACCCCCATTGTTTATCAAGAGAACGTGACGTCGCAAGTCAGTGTACACTATTGGAATCAGCAAAAAACAATCCATCAGGCATGTTTGTTTTTTTTAAGGGAGTTTATTTGCTCCGTATTTGTTCCAAGGGTTTTTTCTACAGATAACTGTACTTTAACAAAATATTTTACATGAAGCTTACTGAAGAGTCTCATCGAATTTCACAGCTGCCGATACATTTTTATAAATATTGGAATTTATGGAAAATATAAAATATTTAGTTTCAAAATATTTTTAAATTTAATATCGACTATCAGCAGTTCTACAATGCAATCCAAATTAGTACCTCTGTGGTGGCAAAACAACGTGATAAATACAGCGCAACCATTTTTTCATGCGAATATTCTAGATTACTCAAAAGTTCCGCACTTTTGCCTGCCGGTGTACAATGTACATTCGCGCGCGAAGATTTTCCTGAAGTTTTCATCGCCGGCAAGGCCGTTTAGATGCAGTTTGTACGTCTGGAAACGACCTGTTATAAAATTAGGACGTAAAGAAACTAATGGAAGCTCTTTCGCTCCGAAATGATTTTGTTTTGTGTTTTATTTGTAGGTGGAGCGGCCTGTAGCTTCATTAAAGTTGCGGCGGAGTTCGGTGTTCAAGCTGCGCTTCTTAGAAGCTTAGATAATGCATTTTGGACATTTGTTCTCATAAAAAATGCAATACGCCAAGCTGAAGCTGGAATTGGTGATTTTGTTTCGCCCTGGGTAATCTTTTAAGTTTGCGGTGGGTGGGAGGCCATGTGTTACACTTAATTCTTGGAAAAATATATATCGATTAAATTTTTCTAATTGAATGATTACAGTTATTACACAGTTTACATGTAAACTATCTACTACTCTTGTAACATGAATATAATAGTGGATATAATTAAATAGAAATATACAGTAGAATGTATTTTTTATTTCTTGTACAGACATATGTTTATGAATGATACTAAAATCTATTTTCTATTCTTAATTATTGATATGTTTTTTGATTTATCAATCTTTTAAATCCTGGTCATATCAAAATATTTGTATTTTTTGGTAATGGTTTATTTTATATTACATTGAGCTGTTTTTAGCTACAACAGAAACACTAACATCTCTCGATTGTTACAAAAAGCAAATAAAAATGGTTACAAGCAATTTGATAGAACAAGTCATCTAGAACCAGTAGATGTTGAGTCAGATGAAACAAAAATTATATAGCTAAAGTGCTACGGTCAAAATTGGCACTTAGTGAATACCTTTGGTAAACAGGACACCGAGTAAAATGGAAACAAGTTTCTATACCATGTATATTGTAGATGCTCTCACTTGATGGAACTCCTTCATTGTGCAAATAAAATAATTTTGTACATAGAGTTTCACAAATAAAATTATTTTCCTTACAGTGACGCGTTTCAGGTGTTGGTCATAAAATATATCATAAGTCATAAGATGTATTAAAAAAAATGAAGCAGTTTAAGGAATAGAATACCTTAAAACGAGAAATATCTTAAGAAATAAAATAATTTACCACATGAAGGGTATTATGGTGGCGATGATTAAGGTTTCATAGGGGTTTCCCTTGACACTAGTCCAAATGCAGTCGCCAAAAAGTATTTCCCCTAAGACAGACAAAAGAGAAAATAATTCGATAGGAAAATAGCTAGACAGTATAGATAGTATGCAAGATTTGGGAGCTCTAGATTTGTATTTATGATAGTACCTAGTTAACTAGTTGGCAAGTAACCTAGCTAGCCTTTGTGAGCTATTAAATCTGACAGTCCGACGATGATTTAAATGTAAATCAGAATGCGTCACTGTAAGAACAAGAGTTTTATTGGTGAAACTGTGTGTAGAGTACTGAATTGTTTTAATTGTTTCTGTACTACACAAAGGAGCTAACTATTTCGAAAGGAAGGTTAAAGAATCTGCCTTTATTAATTTGAACTATGATTTTTTTTCCACTTTAGTTCATCTACTAGGTGAAAAATGTCAAAATCAGCACGCAGTGAACAAGTTTGGCAAAAGAGAGTAAAATGGAATCAAGTTCCTATACCACACAACGAAGATAACAATTTCAAAAGAACGGTTAGAGAATATGTCTTCATAAAACCGAATGATGACCGTATTCTCAATTCCTCAGTAGGCTGTGAGCCAGTTCGTTTGAACATCCTTCAAGGTCTAACCAAATATTCTCCAAGCCTATAGCCGTAAGTTTATCAATAGGTTTTTGTATGATTTGTCCTTGGACTCCAAATAGGGACTTTTGTATTGTTGCCTTGGAATGGCACTACTGTATGTTCTCCTGTTTTGGATTTATCAAGAATGCAAATGCATCATCTGCATTCTGAAATTTCATTATAGTTTATACAAAGTTCGTCTCTCAAGATTATGATGTTCGTTCGAAAGCAAACAAAAATGTCATTATTAATATAATGCCAAAATTTACTTTTTTTATTTTCTGCCTTGATGGAAGTTGTAGAAGCAGCCGGAACGTTAGTAAAAGTATTGGATTGATCGTATGTGATTTGATTGAATATGATTTAGGGATTCAACAAGACGATCAGCGCTGTGCTTCTGGCCTTGCATTGCATTATGTTCCTTTTTTGATTTATTAACACTCCAAATGCACCATCTGTTTATTATATTTTGACGAATGAATATCTTTACTGACGTTTCGGCTATAAAATACATTAATATTTATGACTGCTTCCCTAGTTTTGCATCATCTGTATTCTAGCCTTCCACAATACTACTCTATCCTAGTATCTGAAACAGTTCTCATGCAAATATAAAACAAATCATTGCATTTATATTATATTATGATTTCAATATTGTTTATTGTACATAATGTGTGAAATCCTTTATTAAAACATATTTTTTTGTTAACAATATTTTGAACTCTTGGGGGGACTAATTATCACCCCTTATCTTGGGACCAATCTCCACGACTCCAAGTTTTTGTAAGACCAGAAACCTTAAACGGCCATCCTTAAATGCCATACACCAGAAGCACACGTCCCGCGGGAATACAGTTTCCCAAGTGAAACTTTGAAGACGCTACGGGGAAGTTGAAAGCAATTCTTCTTCGTTGGATTCGCACGTTAACTTGTTAGAAATTCGATAAAGCACCACGACCACACCACACCGAGTACCGAAATCACGTTTCGACTTGTATAACTACGTATCGAGAGCTTCCCTGAATATTAATAACTCATGGTCCTACTTAGGTATACGACTAGGACTTGCTGCGAGTTTATGAATATCATTTTAATACTAATGTTTGGGATGGTCCCCTTCCACCACTGTATAATTTTGCGAGAGCTAAGCAGGGTACACGATCTTACAGGTAATACACACATACTACTCACGAAAAGGGAATTGTTTCTTTTTTCCTCTTAACAGTGATCTATTTCGTTACTATATACTATAAAGATCCAAGGAGCCATAATAACCTAAAAAATGCGTTGCTAGTTAAAATTGGATTTGAATAATGATACGGTACTGTATGTTATCAATTCAAGAGCTCTGAATTATGTTTTGGTTTTCTAACATTTACGTTAACTCTAATATTTTCAAAATTTCAAATGTTTCAGCTGTATCAGCAGCTGTAAAATCTCTAAAATTATCCTCAATAACGTAATACAGCTGCATTTGAAATACAGAGTCAACTTACTTAACGTCATTATTCAAGAAACTGAATGGCACATTTCTTATTATTCAACGCAGTTAAAACGCAGTAATATGTAGTAAAAGCCACTGAAACAAAAACAGAACGTACAAAAATACTGGCAATACTGAAAATACTCTAATGCAAAACTCTACTGACAACCTAACAAAAAACGCGTCTACCTTTATTGTTGTATTTGTCCTGCGACAGCGACTGCTTCCCAGGCCTCAGCATCAGTAACGCTTGAATGGTGGGTGAAGGAAGTCTTCTGTTGACCAATATGCCGTCCGCATATTGCTCTGCTGTCACTGGATCAATATCTCTACATCCCTCCACCCTCAAATCAAAAGGTACTTTCCGAGTTATAGAGAGGCCAGTGATTACAGAACGCAGTACAGACAGACAGACCACCGGAAATGAGTAACATGTCTTTTCATGATATATGTCATGAAACATCAAGAAAACAAAATTCATCTGAAGACGATTGAGGATACCACATCAATCGAAACGTTGTCGAACACAATAGTCTCAAGATAAAATATCTTATCAACATAAAACGAATGAATTTTCCTGTATCCAATAATTTTCTTTAAGAAGCCAAACTGGCTACAACAAAAAATATCTGGCAACTGTGTAGGCTGGTGAGAGGCAAGAAGGGAGGGAGCCAGTGGTGTGGGTTTAAGGCATAGGCTTTGGGCCATAGAGCTTCTGGCTCGTCAGATGGCCAGATGATTTCGATAGATTGGTGATTCTAGCATGCGACGCGTGCATTTGTGTTCGGCTTAGGACAGTGTTTTTGTTGCGTATGTGGTTGTGCTGTTGTTTAAGCTTTTCAAATTCAGTTTTCGTTTCTAGAATTCAACTTGATTTTCTTCTGTTTTGTGACAGTTGAGGTGATACTAGTATTTTGCTTCCATTTTGAGAGGTTGTTTAATTTTGTAGAGTTTTTTTTGCGCTCTGTAGGACTTATAAGATTTGAAACTAGAATAGAGAGCTCAAAGCTGAAGAGATTTTTTTCAATTATAAAATCCAGAACCTTATTCAAAACAATATTAGTACCTGGATCAAATACCTGCCTATAACAAATGCATGGCATTCTTGAGACTATTAGAATAGAACATTTACAAAAAAAATCGTAACCCGATGTATAATAATGGATGGAGTGAAAGGTGGTCAGGTTCTAGGCTTTCCACGAACCACTTCTGCAGTAGAGTATATTGGTAGCAGATCCCGTTCACTGATATATTTCTTAAAAATAAAAAGGTTTACCTACTTGAAAGCCATTTGTAAGCATCGTTCAGTCTTACAATGGCAACATGTAGTCCACTTCATTCAATCATCTATCCGTGGCCAGCCTGGGTATACCCTTAAAAGACGTTTACGAGCCTGCTCGTTTATTGTCGAATTCACTAGAGAATTTTACATACAGTATAGGGAATGAACTAAGGTTTTACTATGTATTTTAGTAAATATGGTGCAAAGTGTGCATGAAATGTGACAAGTCTATAAATGATTGTCAGAAGCAAAATATTCCTGCTGCTTCATTCCACACTATGTTTTTGCATTGTAATTTCAACAGTCGAATAGCTGAACTTGAGTCTGTATCGACCTTTCAAATGCCCTGTATAGGATATAGGTCATCTGCGCAATCTGGGAGAATCACCAAAACCTTGTATCACTGACTATTCATTTCCTAATAAGCAGTTATTCCTTTTGATTACGCTAAATAAACACCTAATGGCCAACACGGCCCGTCAATAATTTTTCTAAAACCGGGTGGAGAAAGCATCTTGAAAAATAATTTTCCCATTTTAAGTTTAATCAGTTTTCCAGAAACATTACCCTGTTTCTACCGTAACTGGAAATGTACAGGCGTGCTAAATTCGCTCTTTATTGCCAAAGTTTTAAAGGTGGATTTCTTCAATTTTAGTTACCTCTAGCTGCTAGCCATAGGTGTGTTAAAGGGACTCTGATGAAATTTCACAACAATCATTGATAGTACCAAAGATCGAACTGCTTTTTTCCTACACCTCTTGCCTCGAATGCTCGAGACAAACAACAAGCCTTACATCTGTCACGAGCATTTAAGAACGGTTGCTCTTGAGATAATCTCAGAAAAAGACATACAGCTTTTCGAGCTCTAGAAGGGCTCTCTTCACATTGACGCTAAAATGCTGTATGCTTCAACTATCGGGGAACCAAGTCTCAGCAATCGATTGCACAACGCTGAGGTGCTGAAAAAGAATGACTTTTGGAAGAGGTTCCGTCGAGGTGTTGGTTGGAAGTTCGACCTTCTTGTGTTTGTTGTACTGATAACTTTTGCTGCTTTATACGAGACAGCTTAGTGGTAGAATCTATAGGGTAGAAACAAATAAGTCAGTATTTTTCGATGATCCAGACTGAGGAGTTCCTTTGTTAGATCAGGTGCGTTCATTATAGAACTCACAGCTTCTTGAACGCCAATCTGGTTGACCTACTACATGCTCTTACATGTTATTTTAAGATTCTTAGATCAAATTTTACTCCTATATGGACAAACTCCCTTTCTGTGCTGCGCTCATGACTGGAATTGCGCAACTCCATTTTCTGTAGTTCTGTACCCGTTCCGTTTGTAGTAAAAGTATGGATATAAATGGCAAAACTGCATTTGCTAAATAACTCGATTTCAATTAGATTGTCTCTCTAGATACTTTTAGGAAGTTCAAATACAGTTGGAAGCCTGATCATATTATAAGCGAATATGAATATAGAGAATGTAAGCCAGATAATATTCCATGCAGCTACTTGAGCAACACTACACAGGTGTTTGAACTGACATTGCAATTTTACTAATGCATTTCTAGAAGTTCTTTGTTCATAGAATGCTTGGGGTCTGCACAAATTTTATATAGGATATCAGTGTTATGTTACATTTGTACGTGAATTTGACTAACGTTTCGGCTGCCTTGGTCAATGTCAGTACAAATATAAACTTAATTGGAGAAACCTTAGTAGTAAATGCGGTGTTTTGTGAAATATTCGTTATTTCCTAGAAACATTCAATTTTAGTAAGAATCATCTATCAATCAATGATGTTATAATTTTCGTCTAGTCTCATACATGATGCACCTGCAGCGGTATTGTTAAAGTTGTCTAAGGACCTACATCACATTACAAAAAATAATTGTTATTCACCAAGCAATTTGATTGGAAGGCGAAAAATGGATGTAAAAATATAAAAACTGTGGCATTTTGAATGATTGTTTAATGGTCATGCTATCTTAGTTGGTCTGTAACATGAAGAGGTTTAATTGGCGTTTTTTATTATGATAATATATATAGAAAAGTAGCACATGAATATTCTATTGATTATTTATATAAGGTAATGATAAATAGACTGGTGTACTGATTCATATAAATTTTAGATATCAAGCTTGTAGCATAACCTAAATAAAATCTGATTATCTCAATATTTGAATTTTACTGAATATATTACTTGGTGTATTGGTTTCACAACAAATTTTATCATTGGACCATACTTCTTTGATGAGATACAGAATAGAGAGGCCATTCTAACTATTACGATAGATAGTTGCAGGTGTGTCGATATTCCACCATTCTGCTGATATAGAACGAGCACGAAGCAATTGAATTTTAAACTCATGGCCTGCAAGATCGCATGATCTTAGCCCAGCGGATCACTGGCTGTAGAAGGGTATTGAAAAATAAGAATGCTCAGAGCACTGCAAGGGACGTCATACCTGAGGTTGTTTAGCACTTAAGTAATCCCATTGCTTAGGTAACCGGATAAGTTTTCTTCCTATCCCTCATTTCATTACAGCCGTCTGTAGGCGTCGTTCATCCTTGAAGTGAAGAAAATCTTATACCAATTTTGTTGACTATATTTCATTACAAAAGCGAACGTGCGAGAAGCTCAGCTTTTTAAGTATGTTTTCGCGAGGAACTGAGGTGATCCTTGCGGAAAACAAGATACAAAATACGATGGAGGAGATACCTCCTTTTACAAACAATTATATTTAAATTATAGCAAAAAAGAAACACAAATGCATGATGCAAACGTTGATTTCGTGATTAAAATTTTTAATTAATTTGAGTTGGAGTTATGTGGGTTCGTGAAAAATTGGTTGCGACATTGGAACGACGAAATGACGGATGATCAAAACATAAAATATTTCGTAGTGGAAAAAACGCGTCATGTTCAAAGCCACAGGAATAATTAATCTGACGAAATTACATATTCATTGGCATGCCTGATATGCAGCCGTTCTGGTTTGCTCTCTATTTGGGTCATTTGTCATAGGGATATTAGTGGTTAACTTATTGGGCGAGTTTCGGAATTTTTGGATGAAGTATAAAAATGGAATGGGTTTCAATGTGCTTCCCAAATTTCAAAATGCAGGTATTTAAAGATTTACTTTGCGTTGTTTTCCGACCCCTAATTTGTGCTCTTGTTTTGATATACTTGCTTGTAGCTACCTTATTCTGCGCCATTATGCCAAGTAACTCTGGTTTCGTAGATTATCCTTCAATTTTCATATTGAATGACATAATTTTAATGAAATATTTTTTTAATCGATATGGGGTATAAACCTACCTATAAAAAAGGGTATATTTGAGTGATTAAACCCTTCAAAACTAATGAAAAAGATAGTTTAAATATTTAACAAAGCCACAAAGCTGATATTCATTTTTAGAATAATCAAGAAAAAACTGTATCGACGCCAGACGTCCGACATTCTTTTTTTGGAATGATCCTTCAAGGTCGTTAAAATAACGCTGTAAAAAACGTCATTTCCCCACTACTTAATTTCTGAGTTATAGAGGATCATGGGATTAGTTGATAGACGACAGACAGATAGATAAATGACAGACCTTCGGAAAACCTATATGTCATGAAATATCAAAAAAACATAAATATAGGTATGTATGTAGAATTCGATACTTTTTGCGTAGTAAAACTTTTCAAATAACAAAAAGTGGGCATCATCTTTTCATGAGTTACGTTAAACACACCTTCATTTCTAACGACAAGATCATATCTCCACTCGAAAACCTTAGCCACTGACCTTAGATCTATAGCCCCCTAACAAACTGCCTGCTGTCACTCATCTTAGATGATGGATTATCATTGGGGCATGTTTGCCTTGTTAACAACCTCCCTACCTTACATCCCCTTCTAAGAACACATTCCCCGCCTTCACGGGCCTTTCCCTCTCACCGCTGCTGTAAGATATTGGTTGAATTCATTTAATAGAACAACTGTACAAATCATGGAGGATATAATTCAAGCCGTCAATCTATCGGATACCCAGACTCAAAAATATATGAGACAGAATTTATGCGATTTATGATTTATTTATGCTCTGATTCCTTCTCTCATCCGCGGAGCCGACCTGATGTTGGCTCCACAGCGGCATCTCTTCAGCCAAACAGTATTGCCAGTTATATTCACTTGTAGACAATTTGGTTCAAGACTTTAAAATCGTGATTTTTTACCCAAGACGCTTTATAATGACATGAAATATGTGTCAAATCTAATATCCTGATATTTTATTTGTTTGTCGTTATTTAAATTCTATTCCAACTTGAACCTTTGAATAGCTTTGTTCAAAAATGTCCACTACGCTCATGAATGAAAACCTAGAGAACGGGTTAATTAAAACACCTAAAAGCAGGAGGTACTAAACTTGGTTATGCAGTAGCTATGACTATATAATAATATTCCACAACGGCTGACGTGGCAGATTATTATTTTTATGCAGTCCTCTGTCGGTGGCTGTTAAGAGCTTATTTTGCTTGGTTCGCAGAAAGTAATTATGAAATAAGCTTGTAAAATTAATTAAAGTGGAGGTGGTCTTTTATAGTGATTCATAATTATAATGCAATATATCACCATACAGGTAGAAAACGAATACAAACAAATTCAGAGCATGATTTTAATGTAGGGTGGAGAACTCCCACAAATGTACCGACCAGAATCCAAGGCCTTTCAGACTGACTGATTTTAACCCGGCGGGATTCTAACTGTAGGTTGAATTAAAAAATATGTTGTTGATGACCAAACGACTCTTGCATACGCGAGAGCAAATTCCACCTGTAATTTTTTCATCGCCTGTTCATGAATTCATCCACAAACTGATAAGAGAGCCAAATATAAATAATTTTGCTGCATTTCTTTAATTACTGTTTAATCCGGAAGCGTTCCCACTTGAAAAGATTATTCGATGTATTCCAGCAATCACTTAAAACTATTCCGACATCTTTTCACGGCATTCATCAAAGTTTCGAATGGGAAAGTTACAGGTTTAACCTCGACCAACTTCAACAAAATGCAAAAAGATGCATCCCTTTACCGACCAGAGCGCAAATTAGAGTTAATGCCGAAAACTACTTAGAACACAGCAGCCCCAAACTTCCTGCTCTTAAACTCTTTAAAAGTAAAGCCAAGTTTTCGCTCTGTTTGCCGACAAAGACTTAATTAGCAGAGACTTGCTGGAAACGGTGAGCAGAATGTGCGGGTAGCTTCAAAGGACGCCGCTGCAATGTATTTGAGTCTGGACAAATATCCTGAAGATCAATCTAGCATACATTAATCGGAATATACTATGAGTGGGTCAACGTATCAAAAAAAAACCTAACCCATATTATAATTGTTGCTTGAAACTTGAGACAAGGTGGATTTTTCAAAAGTATGATTTCGGACTTCCATTGTCTATAAAATTTGTTGAGTATCACGACGTTTCGATTGATATGCTACCTTCAATCGTCTTCAGGTGAACTGGCGAGCGCGTTCCTCAAGTTAAACGGATTCAAAGTATGTAGGTAAGTAGTTCGCAGAGCACCACTTCCTAGTTCTTAACAGCTTAATATCGGTAAATATTACAAGTGGCAAGACGTGCTCGTACCAAATCATTTCTTCAGTAAGTTTGACTATTACAAGTTCAAATGTATGATCAAAATCTTTCAATTCCTTAAGGAGATATGCTTCAAAGTAATGAAGATAGATGTGGCCTAAGATAGATCAACAAATTTCAGTGTCAGTTTCTCCTGTTTCAAATCCAGTCGTACTTTTATAGATGTTTGTTATTTTAGAAGTTAACCCACAGGAGCTTGATCGAAGGTGACCTAGATATTTTTCCATAACGTTAACTGCCTACTCTTAATATAAGTAGTAAAATCTGGAAAATCAAATATATATCTTCCCATTCTAGCTACTTTACGGCCACATAGCGAAAGATAAATTAGCTATTGGACGCATAAAATTACAGCTTTTTTATAGTATCGTGTCCTGAATAGTGTTCCTTAAGTAGTCATTATCGTAAAAGCCGTAATTGGGACATTAGCATGGCCTTTAATACGAAGCACCGAGCTTAAAATGGAACGTTACCGTCAACTTAATTTTATCGGAAATTTCCTACGGATGGAGGCGACGTAAAAATGTCGAAAGAGTGCTCTAAATCTATTGATGTGAAGCCATCAAAAATACTTTACATTAAAAAAATGCAAAAATCTTCTTTACGCTTAGCCCAGCATGAAGCACAATGCTTACATATTAAGCTATCGTGGCAGCTATAAACTTTGAGTTAAATCTGTTGAAACGAAATTTCAACTGATCAATGTCCTTGTTTTTGATGTTTAATGATTGAGCGATTTGGAATTGTAGGCATGAGGTTATCAGGTTACGTAGTAGAAGTTATTTATTTTAATAGACAACTTCTCACTAAGCCTATCGCATTCTAGAAGTGTTGGTTAGAATCAACCCTTGGATCTTTGTAGTGTTTGTTGTAGAGATGACTTTTGGTGTTATCGACTGACACAGCTTCGTAGAACATTTTTTCGAAAATAGGGAAAGATTAGCCACTTTTTTCGTTGTTCAATAATCAGATGTGTTTGTAATTCTCATTGTCTAGGAGTATTGGTTTTTATCTGTATTGATCCATAAGCTTTGTGACATAATCCCATACATTCAGCAGTATTTTAAGAATCTGGAACTTGTAAATACCATTTTTTGCGGAGCTTCTGGGACACTGAGCTAGCAGAATGATCATTCCATGGTATCTTATTGGTTGAATTAGCCCCCTGGAGGTTGATGAAACATACCTCGAGTTTCCGTTGTGTGTTGACGAGACGAGATAATGGTTGTTATACATTTTAAAATATTTAAAATACATGAATATTGTAATGCATTTGTATCGTCGCTCGGTGATTTGGACGCTGACAGACCTCGGAGCTAACTTCTTAGATTTGTTTATTTGTTTATGTTATAATGAATCCTTTGGCGCCGCAGCTACAAACACTCCACAGTTTGACCACCTGACGAACCATTTTTATTAAACCCGACACGTTTTTCGCTAACTATGTTAGCATCATCAGGGAAATATTAAAAACAGATGATCTTCCCCTGAAGATGCTAACATAGCAAAATACGTGTTGGGTTTAATAAAAGTGGTTTGTCAAATGGTAAAACTGTAGTGTTTGTTCATTTGTTGCTTAGGCAGAGCCGGCAAGACCATCGTGCCAAGACATGCTTCATCCTAACCCTCAATTTTGATTAATTTAAGATAACCCGTGTATTGGGTGACATTTTCCTGTCAGATTTGAGGGCTGTGATCTGTGAACTGAATTTTATTGGTGACACAATACAACTATTTTTGTATATCTTCATTGATCTGATATGTGATACTGGAACATAGTGCAAAAAGTTTCATCAAACCCAAAAATTACTTTCCGTGTTATAAAGCGACCAGGGATTACCGTACAGACCGACAGATGAACAGATAGACTGACATGCAGAAATTATTGACGTGATATTTCATGAACACCAAGAAAACACAATATCCTCAATTCGAAATCTAACGGTCTATAAGCAAATTAGCACTTAGTTGCGTCTGAGCAATTTGAGATTCACGCGATGTAGTGAAATGCATTCCAACATTTTGTGACTTTTATTTTTTAAGCTTTGTGCATCCTGATTGCACACGCAAAAGCTCAAAGTTTTTTTTGAAATGCTTAATTACATACAACATAATACATCTCGATTGACAAACGCCATCAAAAAATCCAATATATTGTGGGTATGTGACACATAAAGAGAATCGAGAGTGGAAAGCTAAAAAAATTCGCGTAAAATTGGTAAAGCAACAAGGCAGGCAATAACGAGAAGCGCTTATGCTCGCTTATACCATTTAAAATTGCAAAACAAGCCCGTTTGGAGTGGAGTTAAATTGCTGCGACAAACGATGGAAAAAAATAGATAAAAGGTGGGACCACTTGTACCAATTTGTTGGCAATCACTAACTTTTACTTCTAAAACACGCACAGCAACATAAGAATACTAGAGAAAAATAATTGGATGAGCATCTGTAACTGTAGACATACATTAATGTGTGATTAAGGGCATCAGTTAGAATGAGAGAAAAGTTTGGTTTGTAAGGGACTTGACGTTGAATCCCTAGCTGCTAGGTCAGTACTGTAGTGGCCAGAAGATCTAGAGATCGTTCACGCCATTCATATCATTAAATCTCTTTCACTCCAGCCGCGCCGTGATCTGGAGAATATGACGCAAGGACTGTTGCAGATAGAAAGTTCAGTACACAAGTGGCATAAGAATATTTCACAGACATATTTGAAAAATTACGAAGAAAATGATGCAAACAATATTATTGTTATGTTATGGTTGTATTAGCTGGTGCTAAAGGTTATGATACCTAATTTAGATGATATAGAAATCCATAATGACAATCTTTCTAGACAAGAGTATGAGCAATAGGAGTAAAAACATCAGTTTTTTCTTTGCTTATTTCACTTGTTTAAACTCATTTCTTCTAGCTATTATTGTATGTATTAACGTTTTATTCCTACTTTAATTTTCAGTAAAGTAATGTTTTGCCATTAGGGTGTTAGTTCTCGTCTTTTCACTTCATTATTAGTTTACTCAGCTGAAACGTCATATCCAGCAAAACTCAAATTTGAGTAAATGACTCTGACTATGACGCTGCTTATTGGCAACTTACGAAGTCAAAAGTCCTAACACCAAAGTTCGGGACGCTTGGAGATGAGTAGACGTTGCTATCACACCCTTGACTGGGTTACGTATATAATCCTCAATTGCTCTCTACAGTTAGACCGCCAGGCTATACTGACGAGTCTAGGCTAAAGACGAAATTTGCATATCTATAGCAGATTTGATACATAGCGGATGACACATTGACTACTTGATTATAGAGTAATATGAATGTGTGTGGATTTAAAATCAAATAAATCGCGTCAATCTCAGAAACAAATATGATTACAGATAAGACGGTTGAGCTTAGGGCGACAGTATAAGGTGTTACTATTTCCATTAATTAAGCTCATCTAAATATTTTTCGGAGGATTATAACAAATCTCATTTCTTGTCGGCATTCGATCGCAAGATTTTCTGCTAAAATGTAAATCATAGTCATTATAATGATCGAGATTCCGGTTTTCAGTTACTGAAAAGACTGTAAGTGATATAAGGGAAAATAAATCGTTCCTTTGATTGTACCGTTCCCGGTTCCATACTCGCTACACACGATGCTTCTCTCCATTTTCAGATCGTTATTTACGATGTTTATAGCAGTATGTGGCGCCGACCGACGTTTGGATTACAATTGACGTTTCCTTTTGTATCCAACACATCCATCTTGGAGCAAAAAGAATGTATTATTGTTTCATTCTGGAATAAAGGGATATCATTGTTCTGGTTAAAAACGAGGACATTCTATAGTCTTGTTGGGTGGTTGCTTTGTGACGCTGTGACACCGTATCTTTGTTTTTTGAGCAATTTGTTTTACTTTTGGCAGAGGTGGAGGACAATAACTTAATAGAGCGACAGACTTTTTCGATGACTAGGAAGGGAGTCAGTCTTTTGTGTAGTTAAGGCAGAATCAATCAAGAATACTGTCAGGAAATTGGTTGATCTTGAGCAGGCGACCAGAACAGAATTTTGTTAAAATTAGGTGACATAAACATTCTGAAATACAAAATGTCCTGAATATTTGATCAATCTCTCAGATTCATATAGAAAATACGACAATAATATGATAAGTTCCTATAATGAAGTGATTTATATAACTCCCTTTTCTATTTCGATTCAGGCGTGGCATTTTTTGAATAACTTTTGAATGATGCACTTATATCAACCTACCAGTTGCAAATATCGCATCCATGCAAAAATTTATTCAAAAATCAATTCAGCAATTACTGAGATTACGCAGTGACAAAGACACCAATCAATAAAACATCAGAAAAACATCTCAAAGTGCAAATTCAGCACAGACTTCCCTTGCCTATAGTGGAGAAAGTGACATCTGATTTTCAACTTGAATTGGCAATGACGTTGATTGATTAACTGTCTTCAGGATGATAATGTTTTGTTTCTAAACTGAACAATTCACTACTCTTGAACATTATAAAATCAGTAGTGTGAAAATAACATTAAAATGTACAAAATAAAAAAGTATCTTGGAACATTTTTCTTTCCAATACTCTAAGTTTGAGTTCAATCCCTCTTGGGGAAGTATATATGAGACCAGATTTATGTCTTTTTAAGCTCCCTCTCCCCCGATACACCTTGACCCTTTTTAAGGGTTGTAAATAGATTAATACATACATACAGGCCAAGCTGATGATATACAGGGTTTTTAATCATATAGATTGTAGATGCTCTTACTTGCTGAAACACTTCCTTCATTCGAATTAAAATTGTATAATTTGAACACAAAGATTCGCGAATAAAACCGTTTCTTTTTCGTTTTAACACCTTTCGATTTAATATTCAAATGGTCATCTGATGATTAAAATGATTAAAATACTAAAAAGAAACGCGCTACACAACAACAGTTTTATTTCACAATTTTCATTCGAAAGCCTGAGCTTCATTTATGGAACCTTGCGTTTCAATTCTAGATTACCGATCAGTATCTATAACAACCTCTCACTAAACTTCAAAAATCAATACTTATCGTATAATTAAATCCTCGTGACCATCAACAACCCACAAAGTCACTAGGGAATTTTAATCCAATACATTCCGAAAGCCGGAAAGTTGAAAAGCGTTTCCGCAAACTTTCCACATTTCCATGCATACACGTATCGATATCGCCATCCCCCTTCAAACACCCCCTTCTCCTCCCACTCCATTTCCCTATCGGCCCCGGGGATCGTGAAATTGCCCTGCATTCACCTCAAATCTGGTCTCATCTATACTTCACCTTCAAGTGGCCATTGACGACGTCTCGTCCCCGAAGACGCCATTGTTGGGCTTATCGGAAGAATTTTCATAGTGGGGTTCCGTCTCGCCAAGGAGAACTCTTAGGCTTTAGAGGTCCGGAATTCTGTCTTCGAGGGCGTTTACACAGAGATGCGTGTCCTACATTGATAAAAATCGCGCTTTCACGTCGAAGATACTCTAATGGCCCGCTTTTGTTGTATAGGGAAACGTGTGATCAATGGATGTTGGAATATACGGGGTAGCATCACTTGGAAGACCGCTGAGTCGTTGGTTTGGGTGATGCCGTCAGAAGGAAGGCCCAGAATAGTTGCAGAGCTGGTAACATTATGGATCTTCGGTAGATACGCGTAAATACAGTGAAGAAGAAGATATACCCCAGAACGGTGCTTGGTGTGATTTCTGTCTATATTTATACCAGCGTTGGTCCTTGCACTCCATTTATTATATTCTTTTTCATTTCTCGGGATATTTAAAATATTTCAACAGCGAATAGATATCTGAAAAGGAACCTGGGCGTTTAAAAAACTTCATCAAAGGACCCCGCACAAAAGCAGTGCAGAAACACTTTCGTTGGAATTCAATTCGTAACCTGTGTATCGAAAGTTCATTGCATGGTCAAATGGGCACCAGGTTGATAAGCTCGGCATTCGGTCAGAAAATCGAGTTAAAGTTAAAAAAAAGTCACCATTGGCTCAAAGCTCTGAGTTCTCCCTTTCTCGCCTTTTAGGCTATATGGTTTCTTTAAATAATGAAATATAAAGAAAATTCTATTATCTTATATTATAACATATACAGATTAGGTCTACAAGCCAAAGTTCATTTTTTTGTCGAACGAAACATCTATGTGCCTACAAGATACTGTTTCTATTAGCATTTGGATATTAAAGGCATACTACTATTGAATATGATATATCTACGATTTTATAATCGCCGTATATAATCGTGTATTCTAAAAGGATGAGCATAGTGAAACTATGACTCGATTTTCTGACCAAAATACCGGAATTTCCAGATCTGGAGCTCAATGATCGGCTCTACCGAAAGCGTTATCCATGATTTTCTGTGAGAGTCCATTCACAACATTTTAGTATTACATGCCCTTTCCTTTTTATTTTAGGTTTTCAGAGGTCTTTTATCAAGTTTATTTTTAATTTGTTTTCTTCTTTGGGTGCTCATTGAGAATTAAATTCAATTATTTCCTCCTGTTCCCGAATAATATCACGAAGTAATAGATAGGCACACACAAGCTCGCTTTCAAAATCCGTCGGTCCTGAACAGAATCGTTGATGGTGGTTGCTTCAGTAACATTGTCGGTCGATGAGTGATATGAGGTTTACAGAAATAGTGGACGGGCTAGAACAGATGGAGAGAGGCTTTTCACTAAATAGAAAAGCAGATGGGAAACAGCCAACCCCATGGACTTAGGGGTCGTGTTAAAATTCCTGATTTCCTTTCGAAATCTGAGGCATCCTTTGGTAATGAAGCGAAAAAATCAGCAACATAGAAAAGACATCAAGTTAGATCAGTAAAATTCGATGACCCTATTGAAACACTTTTTATTTTATCCGTTTTGTGTGAGTTTAATTATTGTTTTGGTCGTTTAACATTACAATAATGCTCATCACTAACCGCCGGACCTTTGTTGTTTCGTGATTGTTTGAATGAGTAAGTGAATCGCATAATTGGCAAAACCACAGATAAAAGCCATGATGTCGATTTTCGAAAAATGTTGATACTGCCCGAGAAGCTAGTTGAATGTAGAAATGCTTAATGCTGTTAAAAAGTAATGATCTAAGAAATATCTTTCTACAGTTACAACATCTGAGTACTTAGCTATAATGAAGGGCGATCTATGCATCAAATAATTTTCTTACCTTTATGAAGCGCGTTCTACCCAAAAGTTCTGGAAGCAAATAAACTTCAATTAATAAAATAGCGGTAAGAGTACAGGAGTCAAATGAATTAGGTTGTCTCGATTTCCATATCGACGTGGCTACCACAATATTGTTGCTACGTATAACCTTCATATTTAATCCATATATGGATGATTTCAAGTACCTATAAACATCAGGTGTTTATAATTATGTTGCATCATAGGAAATATTAATCAAGTATCATACAAAAACAAATTTTTGAATTATATAAATGACCTTTCCTAAAAGGATTCAGGCTCAAAAGTTATCTGCTACTCTAGAAGCGCGAAAATAGAAATTTTCATTTTTTTTCTCATAAAACGTATTATGTTCCCGAGGTAGCCGGAACGTTAGTAAAGGCCTTCAGTCAATCACATATGGTTTTAATGAGCAGCCAGTAAAAAATATTTGAGATGAACCATACGGAATCAGTCTTACAATTTACAATTTCATCAACAAACAACCAAGATAAGCATCAAATCATTCGGAATGTTCACCGACCCAACAAAGTATCAATATCGCCATCGTTCATACCATAACTATGATGCAACTCATGCCATTTATATTCAAAGAAAGAGTACACAAAGTCATAACCCACGGAACACAAAAAGAGATATCTCCTGCCCCAGAGGTAATGTTCATAATAAAATTTCCGAGGCATTCCTTGGAAAGCTAACTCAGTTTGAAAGAAAGTTTCCTCCAGCAATAAACCAAAAGCACACGCAGCTTGTTCCGAAATGCAAATTAAAATAAACAACTGAAAAAACTCCTACCAGGCCAACTTCCTCCTGTGTTATTGCATGCTAAATTGGTTGCTTGCTCACGACTGGACAGCAGACGTCTTGTTAAGCTAAATTATAGCCCATAAAAAAGTTTTTATACGCTAGGGTGTTGTCAGAATGTTGTGACGAGAATTCACTCAGCATAATTTTATCCGATGGCTAAGGTATACCAAAATGTATTGAGTGGGATTTACTGATATAAAAATGATCCATATGGGCACTCCTCGTCCCGTTAGATGAATGAATGAATGAATGAATAGAGAGAGGCAATCCGATGTGGACCATCGGTGCATAGGACACCGCCGGGCCCTTTTGCGCTTCTATCAGCTCTAGTTCAGAAGGCCAGCCCTTTTCGCAAAGTTAAGTATGGCCCTGGGTCCTGCCCATCTTATATCCCCTGGTTCCAGAATCATGGACCCCAGTATGGCCTGCCTGTAGTGCCCGAGGGCTTCACAGCGGCATAGTATGTGTGCCGAGGACTCCTCCTCATCGTCACAGCGTGCACACGTTGGGTCACTAACTATCCCCATTAGGTGCAGGTGTAGCCTAACGGTATTATGACCAGAGAGCTGTCCCACCAGCAACCTAAGATGACTCCTATCAAAAGATAGGCAAAGTTGCCCCTCTTTGTCTACAGGTCTTGTAATGAATTCCCGTGCCTGACGGAGATGTCCTGAGATGCTTTTCCACCTCAGAGTGTTGAATTTGAATCCACTCGTCGGTAGCTTTTCTAATTCTACCTCCGTCTAGCCCTACAGCTGGTTCCGGACCCAAAAGATTTCCTTTTGATCCTGCCTTCGACAAAGCGTCCGCCATAATGTTGCCTCGAACCTCAGAATGTCCAGGGACCCACATTAGTGTCTCTCTGCGATCTCGTCAAGAGCTTTCCTACACTCTAAGACAAGACCTGATACTATCCTGCAGGCACTTACTGCCTTGATTGCTGCCTGACTATCGGAGCAAATAGTGATTCGTCTCCTAGGCCCCTGCTTTTCCTCATTAGATAGTAAACTTAACCGAGTTAGTTTTTGTATAGATAACCTCACGCAAAGGTAGACAGCCTAGCCTAGCCCAGCTTCATAAGCACAGCAAGGGGACGAATGTCTATTAACATTGACCTTGAAACGCTGTAGATTGTAACCATCGGGGAACAAAGTCCCTCTGTATCTCATTTCACAACACGAAGGTTCTCCAAAAGAAGACTTTTGGAAGAGGCTTGTTCGAGGAGTTGTAAGTTCGACCTAGTGGGGATGCCTCTATTGAGCTCATATTTGCTGTACTGGCGACTCTTGGTGGTATTATGCGAGACAGCTCGGTCGAACCTTTGACATGATAATATTCACAGAATAGGGACAGATCAGCCACCAGCTTCAATGTTCTAAAATGTGGAAGTCGCTTGTGAGATCGGGTGCATCCACAAGGCATATTGCTCGTTTCTGAATTTTGTCTAGAAGCTCTAGAAGAAAATACATGACTTCAAGGAAATATAAGAGATTCAAAAATATCTGCGAAACCCTGATTTCATTGTAATAAACGAACGAATTGGCCTTTTAAACTCAATTTTTATCAATACACTACTATAAGTTTCCATCTATTTGTATTCCAGTTTAACTTACTCGTGAAATATCTCAATTTATAGTATTACGGAGAGGAAATAGCTTAAGCAATAAAATATCTTAAAACGTGAAATATCTTAAGAAATAAAATACTCGTCGTTTATCACTGCTAGTGCTGCCTTCAGCGAAGCTAGATGTTATTTCCAACAAATCGTTGATGTGTAGCAAGGAGAGTTTTGAGGATGACCAGCATTGATGATAAATACACCGAAAGCTTGTCCATTCCATCCATCATCACCACGGTGAAGTAACAATATCATAACAAAATTAACCCCTAGTATCATCTTCGTTGTGCTCTTGAAACTTCATTCCACAATTCAGTCTAGCTCTCTACGAGTATATATTCCCACAAAACATTGCTTTTCTGACGCTAATGACCTGAAACATTAAAAAACCAACATGTTTCCACAAGCCACATCTAAAACCAAAACACGTGCGACTCTGGCAGCGAAAAAGCTGGCAATAAATTTCCTGAAAGAGGACGTTTGAGCGCAATGCATGAAAAGTCTTTCCCGGCAAAGTTGATAGATTCTCAGAGATATAACGTTCTCAAACTTTAAGCTCATTATGTCTTAAAAATATAAGTTTTAGCGGATATCCCCGCTGAAAGTTTTAAGAGAACTAACGTCGCCCCAGGATATGCCTGCTACAGCATATTATGAAGAGAAAATTGTTTTTGCTCGCTGTTTTGATGTTTACGGCTTTTATAAATGTGTATTTAAGCAGCTATTTAGCTAGGAAAGAAGCTTTATTTATTTAAAGGATACTGATGTGCCCTACAGGAAAACTTCCAAAAAAGATTGAGGCGCTATGCTGCCTTGTACCGAAATTTACAAATTACATCCAAGTTGGATCAATATTTCCAAATCGTCAAGCATGGAACACCAATTTTAAAATTATTCCAATCCTACTACTACCCTTGAACTATATTTCACTCGCCCTGTCAATGGAAGTGCGCAAAATGCGAAATTTTTCATTCTTAATGTTCCAAGATATGCAGATATAAATCACGAAAAACTATATTATTTATTTTCAACGGCCTGTCTGTCAGTTTTTCCGGTAATCCTTGACCCCTCCATAACCTCAAAGGTACTTTTCTGATCATGATGCAACTTTGTCACTAGGTATTACTGTGAAGGACAAAAAAACTTAGTAAGCTTGGAAGCGGTTCTGTGGGGATGGATTTATTCATCAAAATGTGAAAGAAAACAAAAAATGCTCAAACTTAGTTTTTAAACGTTTGCGAAATCCTTGCTAATTATCCCTTTTTTTTGGAAATGATCCAAACATTCGTGGTGGGCGTGAGTTCTATAATTTATGAAATATTGATCTCACTAATACTCTCTACTTGTTAAACTTTTGATTTTTCAGGCATTTGCAATCAAATCGCAAAAGTGATTCTTCAAAATAGCTGTGGACCTTAGCACGATACATCAGATTTATGAACATAATATATTATAGTTACATTTCGGATGGTTCAAAAAAATATAAGTTATACTTCATTTTAGTGTGTAGTTTTCATTTTCCCAAAAGGAGCAAATTTGTTCCGTTTTTTTTCAGCGACTTCTGCCACAGATTACTGCATTTAAAGTGAATGAGGATAATAAATAATTACCAAAGTGTATCAGCTTATTGAAGCCTTCAATCTGACTTTATAGCTGCTGATGTACTTTGGAAAAGTTTAGAAATGTTTGAAAATTATGCTAATTTTTGAAAAACTCAATATTTTGGGAATTTTAGAGTTTTCTATGAAATTTGAAAATTCTCAGAAGGAAGAAGAAATACCAATTTTAGCATCTTCGATGACACGGAAAAGATATAACGTCGCGACACCAACGCAGTGTAGCTGGCGTGAAGCAATATTAAGTTGTAAGACAACTCGTTGAACGCTGCAGAAAATATTTTCAGTCAGTTTGTCTGTCGGCTAAGTAAATTTCAAGGAATGTTACAACAAACAAGTTTCAAACTAGTGGGAGCCAGCAATCAAATCCTGCTATTTTCTTTGGGTCACTTTACAGCCAAGATCAGTGAGGAGAAGCTACATTAACCAAGTTTACCTCACGAAAAATGAAAATTAAAAAAATTGTAATTATGATTACTGTAAATTTCAAGTACAGCCCTGCGCATCGTCCAAACACCGGGACCATATTGTAACATCTGCTCTTTACGACGCCACTTGCCCCTTTCGATACCAGTAACTGTCTATTTAGATTCGGAACATGCCCCCAACATTTCATAAACGAGACAGGTATGTACCGCAAAAAAGGCTTTATCGTTTTGGGGTGTTTTACTTGAAGCGCCGAACGGACAGATTATAGTACGTGATAGGGGCTAATGTAGTGCTGATTTCCATACAGCACAAACCTTAATAGTTTGTATCAGACATTTTAGTTTTATAGAATTGCATCATTTGCTTTTCCTGCCCAAAATTGGGGACTCTCCAAAAAGTGCTTTTTCATTTTTTGCTTTATTGTGTTTGCTTAAGTCCAATCTTCATCAGTGACGCAGCCAGCACAATCTTCTGGAAAAGGGGTGAAGGTGAGGGGTTAACGCGCGCGTCATCTGTCCCCACTGTGTATTGCCTTAACTTTTTTTCTAACTGTAATATAGTAGATATGTGCTTTCTTTTTAATATTTATTTTCTGATATATTTTTGTTGTATAGTGTTACTCAGTAAACAGTACACAATGAACAATCATTGCGCAACCAGATCATAACGTGTCTCGAATCATTTTATAAATGGACATGTTAATTCAGCACGAGACCAGGATTCTGGAGGGAGGTAATTACTCCATTTACCCTCCTCTCCTATATGCCCCTGATTTTTGTTGGCTTGAAATTGTCACTTATAAGCTTTTTATCACCTCTTTAATTGGATCCTTAAGGTATTATTCTTCCTCAAAATACAAGTTATGGACATTCACCTTTTTTAATTTTTTTATGTATTAGATCACATTTAACTTTCCAATTATTGCAATTATTCGTTAGCTCGAAAATATTCGAATTTGAGATAATCAGTTTTTTATTAGGATTTTCAGAACCTATACATTTTATGTATCTCAGTTTTCGATCAATTGTGGGATTAGTCAAATAGATTTAAAAAACTGTCCAAAGACAAATTTTTACATGTTACACAGATTTTTGGCGCAGTAAAAAACAATTTTAGGGGGTTCAAAATTGTTTTTAATATAATTTTTTAATTTTGAATGTTATAATGAAGCACTTTGATTAAAGTTGCGAGTCATTTTGATTGTAATTTTTTTTGAGACACTGTTGTTTTTGTATAGGAGTAGCCACACACTGTGTGTGTGTGTGTGTTTTACCAGTTTGATGATATTCCGAGATAAATGTGCTGTGGGATAAAATCGCTTCTTAAGTTTGACATAACCTCAAATTCCCAATGATCTGACTATCCTTGAGTTCACATATCGATTACTAATAGCGGTGTGTTGAATGCCAACCACACAAATCGTTGAAAAAACTCTCCAACAAACAACAAAAACATATCGAATTATATAATTGACCATTCACATGGAAAGATAATATTGCGCGAGACCTCATACATTTATAAGTAACTGCATTATGTCGGACAATGACCAATAAAGCAATATGCATGCTTGGGAGGTACTGACTCGATCTACTTGACTCTATTTTATTTGAATCATGAATACGTAGACTTAAGTAAACGCATTATTTGAGCTTCGCAAACTACAGATGATAAGAGAATACTAAGATTTTCCCCAGTTATGAGCTTTGTTATATAATTCCAATATGTACATTTATATGCAATTGAACTGTAGACATACATACAAACACACATACTTGAAGGTGAGAAACAGCACCTCCTCTTGAAATCCCTTAAAAATTCACGGGCCTCACTAAAAAGTCCATGCAACTATTTTTTGTCGAGACGACAACGTAAATTCCAACAAACAAACGAGACGAGACAAGAAGCATGAGATGTCATATTTACCTTTCGTCGATTGTGAGAGTAATTCAAGTAGAATTCGTTCCGGGTGATGTGAATGCAAAGCTGCCGGAGCGGATGGGATACAAATGCCATCCCCCTTGAACTTTTATTCCGGATCATTCTTTTACGGGATTTATATTGGCTGGATCGCGATATACAATAAGGCAATGGATGGTAACATTACGGAAGAACGCAGATGCAGATAACACTTCTTTTGAATAATATTGATGTAATATGTAGATGTAGATGAGTTGTGATATCTGGTGACATCAAATAGTCATCATCAATTCGTCATTGGCTACCAGAGTGGTATGTGGAACCTTAACCCTTAAGTCATAGTATCTGTTCGTAAGTCTGTCAGGTCCACGTCTATGAAGGAAGGTAGTTGAAAAAACTTAATAAAAGAGGAAATATAAGAGGACAAGAGAATATTTTGAGATAGGAAGCATTGTTTAAATGGTTCAATTTTTTTTTTGTGGACTGATGCATTTAATTCTGGCATATCGAACGGTGAGAGAAAAACCTATTCCTGTAGCTGTTTACATATTCTGCTGAATACCGATACATTTGTAATCTATTTAATGTTGGCTTTCTCAGAATGTCTTAAAATTTCGTATACAAAAACACACAATATCACAATACGGAGGGGGAGGGGGTATCGTGACAATATAGTGGCGAATATAATTCCTCTTCCAACTATTCATCCCCGTATGCCCATCCCTAGTGTGCTGGTATCTACGATAAGGTCGCTCTATCCCCCCTTCCCACGCGTAGGAAGGCATTACTCGGACCGTATAATCCCCGCTGAAAACAACAATATAAGCGATTAAAACGACTAAACAGAATAAAGCCGTTCGGAGCCAGCATTGGTCGTTTCTGAGTATCTGAGTTTCAGCTGTTTACAGCATACGGAAACGTGAGATCAAGTGCGGCGGGCAGGGGGCTAAAACGTCTTATAGGTGAACCGACAGCTCCACCTTTTCGAAATCCTATCAGGTGAATCTTTTCATTGCCTATTTTCATGTTGTCATACCTTGTTCTTCGTAAAGACCTTTCACGATGTACCGTTATCTCGCCAGAAGCTGACAGCTGATATTAAGATGCGAATGGGCAGCACCACCATGCGGGATGCTTGGAGATGAGTGTTGATATTGCTACCACACCCTTGAATGCTTTTATGTATGTCACTTTACAAACTGTATGAATCAGCAAGTGCTATGAGGGTATTTCTGATATACTTATGAGGTATGTGAATAATATGTGTTGTATAGACTCGACATTTGAATGCCTTAGTTATTAACACAAGATGGCGGATAGCAATGTCAAAACAATATGATATTGTTAAAAAGAATCGGTCAATGTGGCTATATGAATAATACAGGCATCACAGCTTTAATTTAAGCTCGGTTACAATGAAATGTTATATAGTGATAATTTATAAGAACATAACAAGGAGTCATGATCAATCAAATTCGAATAAATCTAATCAATCACTATTTCACTTTAAAAAGAGTTCCACTACTAAATTACGTACTTGAAACTGGACTAGGTGCCTTCTATATACAAACCTCCATGGACGCCACTGAGTTTTATGCACATACCCCAATGCAATATTTCCCAGTAGAGATGCGACCACGGTCCGGAGAGTAAAAAATTAATGGTCCTCCTAAAGGATAATCCCGATGAGAATGTCCTGTATAATCCTAAACATATGAGACGAGCGACTTGAATATTGAGTAAACCTCAGTCTGGCATAGAACATATTTCCTAGCCAGTACAGGACTAGGGTAGTATGTGGCTTAACCATAGAGCTACACAATACTTCCCTTTGAGAGTATGATAGATAATGGTATAATACCTAAGCCATATACATTCAAATAAATAAAAGGCGTCAAGGAGGTTGACGATGTACTTTCCACGCCTTTGCATCATCTAGGAATTAAGGTTTGAACCGGATTTTGGAGCTGTTGGTTTTTTTAGCCCCCATAGAAAAATATTGACACTACTGAATGACCTCAATAATATCTTATGATCCAGTCATCCGAAAATGTTCAATGTTTCTCACTCACTTCAACAGGTCTGAAATCCGATAAGAATATTCAGTAAACTGATTTCACTGCACATCAATTGCACTTTCAACTTACTTGTCACTTTTCTTTAAAAATCACTTTTGTAGTTACTTATGTTCCTATATATAATATATATATATATATATATATATATATATATATATATATATATATATATATATGTATTTACTGTTCGGTAACCGTCAGTCTTGCTGGAACGACAGAGTAGGGATGTTGTTACATTATGGTACGCGCGTTGTTATACTGATACGTAGATTTAGTTTCACTCTGTTGCCACTGGACCGGGGTTATAACTTCAAGGAATGTCTTCTACCAACACCTACTTTTGAGACTTTCCCGAGTGGCCGCCAGCAGAATGGTGAATACGTCATCTAACCAAAGTCAAGCTGTAGAGGTTGGAAAATTGGGAAGAAGAATTATGCGGGAAGAGATACTATCGATAGCCTCTTTACCATTCTGTATGACAGTCTCACCATAGCTGATCGATATAGCGTCAGTAGAGGTTGCAGGAGGTTCACGGTTCAATACCCGCTGGCACCAAATTTTACTTTTTAATTTATCTAATTGTTAGTGGGAGGAAGTCCACTGCATCAAAAAGAGACAATATGTTTTCGCAGTAAATGAATGATGTAGATTGGAGATGCTCTCACTCAGTGAAACTCTTCCATCATGCAGATAAAAAGATTGTATAATTAACACACAGTTTCACGAATACAACTAGATTTCCTTCAGTGACGAGTTTCAATTTATATTTAAATGATCGTCGGACTGCAAGATTTGTCTACTAACAAGGCTACCCAGATTACTTGCCATCTAACTAAATAGATCCTATGATGGATTTGAGAGCTCTAGTTTTGTATCCAGAATAGGATCTAGTTAGTTAGATGGCAAGTAATCTGGATAGCCTTATTTGTAGCCAAATCTGACAGTTCAACGATGATTTAAATATAAAATTAATCGCGGCACTGAAAGAAATAGAATTTTATTTGTGAAACTATGTGTTTGGTTTGGTTTTCTAGTAGTCTTTGGATTGATAGCTTTTGGAGATATTATCCAAGACAGCTCGAATGGAGACAATCAAGCTACTTTTCTTCGATACGTCGACTAGATGTATTGTTTTTTTCTGGATTAAGTCCACAAGCTTCAGTTTCCGGCAATCGAGGCTGAGGCAAACAAGACGTCAATATAATTCATACAGTAAATGAATAAGGTCTTATTTAACGGTCAGGAGAAGTAAAATAGATACCTGGATGATTCTCATCCAATACCTAACATCCAACACTTGATTTATTCTCGACAACTGTCTGACGATTCAAGTAAGGAAGTGAGAATAGCGTGAAAAATAAGTGAGTTTTGGAACAGCCATTTCTCCAGATCGACGCTAAGATAATATATTTCTAAGACATTCACGAAAATTTACATAAAGCGATCTCGGATCCGTTTTTTCGGATCTTTCTCCACTTTAGGTGGGAGGGATTACCAGAGCCACCGACATTTCTCACCACACCGACTTTTCATTCGAAAAAAACCAAGATAGCATGGGAACTCTAGAGCTCTAAACATCTGAAAAGCTTCAGCTCAACTCCATCAACAGAAAAGTATTAAATGTGGTCACACAAAGTTTGGCTTTTGAATAAAAAATTAATCCAGACGCATATTTTACTTTTCACCTTTCGCTTTGGTTGGATATATCCAAATAAGTTGAAATATTACGTAAGTATACGTGTATACCATAAGCAAGTGAGTTTTCACGGCTTCCACCTAGCTAATGATTTGAATGGTTATTATCGGGTAAAATAGTACCGAGCTGATAATTAGGAAAATTATAATGAAAAATCTGTCGGCAACGGTGATCGAATCTACAAGCTCCAACATCCTAGACAGACGCTTCAAAGCAATCCATTATGGCGAAACCGACAAGTCGCTATAAAAGGTACATCCCCCGCGCAATATTCGTACGTACTTTCTAATCTGTACAGCTCGATTTTGGTTAGAGATCTAGTGATCAGTGGCTGATAGGTACAACCTTCAATCGAATTTTGCTGTAATGTAACCAAATGCGGAAATTTGCCGCCTTCAGAGACGGCTATGACGTATTTTTAACGGATTCTAATTAAATTCGTAAGCAAGACTCACAAATTAGATATAAAAATTAGCTATGTAAGGTACCTTCATCGGGCTTTCTTCCAGCTTTCTAACCTGTACAGATAGTTCTTGGTTAGAAATCTAGTGGCCAGTGACTTAATAGATTATTGACTGTTTTGATTGACGGATCGCCATAGCTGAATGGTCCAGAGCGACTACCTCGATTGCAGGACGGTGTGGGTTCAATCCCCATTGCCATCTACATTTTTCTATTTTTTCTAATTATTAATCAAAAATTATAGTGAAATCTGATAAATATTTCTCAAAGAGTACCTATAAAGCGATGATTCAACTAAAAATACTATTCATTGAATTGAAATAATAAATCACTGAACATATCTTTATGATCTTATAGTGTTTCAATTATTGTAGAATATCAAAATATTTTATTTTATAATACTACTGTAAATCTATTGATAGTATTTAAAGGACTGAGCATACTTCTTGAGTCTGAGGTTACTTTGAAAATAGTCCAGATCACGTTATTTAAAGCATTTTTATTTTCCGCAAATATCCTTACTGAGACAAGTTAAACGTATCTCTTCCAAAAAGCATGTTTTAAATATGATAATCAATAAATGGATATTTCAGACTAATGTATAAGAGTAACAAAGTGTCGAAATATATTGATTTTTCATTTCTACTTGTACAAAATCATAAAATAGTGTTGAAATATTATAAAGCATTTCAACATTTCCATCAAAAAAAGCTCAAATTTGACAACTAATCCTGTTTCTTTAATACGCTTCATAAAAACTTGCAATATGGCCTCACTATGAATACCATACCTACTGTGATAAGACTACATGACCGCAGAAATAACATTAACAGGTTCACAATCAACATTTCTGCCACCCATCAAAAATAACATAAACTTTTTCTTTGTATGCATTAGCGAGTGTGAAAAGTTTCGTGTTAGAAATAACACATATTGATCCAGTCCCAAACTGATATGCCTGAATACCTCTCCTAAAATTGGAATGTATTACTTTTAAACAGAAATTTTCCTCCAAGTAATATCCGCAAAGTGCCTTACACTGTGAATCATAAATTATGCAATATAAGTCGCTTTTACTGAACGCCAACATCATCCCCTAAGCAGCCTTAAATTTTCGAATACCCCAAAAAAGGATTCAAGGTTTTCTGCCAAGTTTTACCACCAAACCTCATGTTCATACATTTTAGTAGTGATAGGATTATAATTAATCGGAAATCCTATTATTTACAAAATCGGTGTAATTCGAATATGGAAGTTGATAATTGGAATTATAATCCGAATTGAAATTAGCGATATTGGGAAAGTTGAGTGCTGTATTAAAAATACTCGTGTGTCACCAATACAACAAACGCGTTACCAGATTTCATCATTATTTGGGCTGCCGATGTCGTAGGATTTGACAATTGTTGTAGCGTTGTTTCACTGCCATGACAGAATCATGCCTATTATAGATTTTTTTATGTTTATGGTTTAATGAATAAAGCTCCTGAATTCGTATTTTTAAATAAAATAATCTTTCTAACGTACCATAGTTAATACTTAAAACTAAACATTTCTTTGGTGAAATTACAATAAAAAATGTTGATCCTGTTCAAACTCACATAATATGTAGAGTTATAATAGTAGCATAAATCCACATGCTACAGGATCCAACATGCTTTAAACAACTCCGTGCTTTTATGAATAGGTACATAAACATTCCTTTACAACATAAAATAGAAAACATTAGCTTTTCAGGGATACATATCATTTTCCGTAAGCTCACCAAAGTAACAAAAATGCCTGTCTGTTTGTCTCTCTGTACTCTGTATGGTAATCTGTGAGCACTCTAGAACTCGAAAAGGACTATCCCAGATTTGAAAAAACTTTAACACATGTGAATACTGTGACAAAGACCAAAAAGTTGTATAGTTTTCGAAAATCGTCAAAAAACTAAAACATCAAAAACTGTCACTTCGTTTTTGGACATTTCCGAGGCCTCTCAACATTTCCGTTTTTTTCAGATTCAAATTGGGCGCGTGACTGGAGCTTGGGGGAGGAGTGTATCTGATTTTTTTGACGCAAGTACTGGATCCTCTGCAAATATTTGAAAGTAACTGTTAGTATCTACTTTTCGAACGTAGTTGATTGCTCACTTTTTCGCCTATTAAACTGAAGGGTTACTGTTCTTTTCAGCAACATTACAGGCTGATGTAAGACGATAGCGGTGATATCAGTGCTGTCAGGTCTCGTAGTTTTGTTGGAAAATATGTTTTTAGAGATAATAATATACTTTAATGATACATCTCATGATCTCATCTTTCTGTGTTGCTTGAATTACAAATATTGGAACACGAACAGAGTTAATTTGTTCTGTTGCTGTTAAAGGAATTTTTGGGATGAAAAAGATTATAAAAAATTTGGTTTATCAATGTTATTAAAAATAAATTCCACCCTATTAACTGATACCAATACGTGGAGAGTACAGAGTCAACCTACTTGACGTCATTCTTTCATCTCTCCCTATCTTCCTCTCACAACTTGTTCTCTTTTTCTCTTTCCCAACATACCGTTGATCTCAAACGCGTTTGAAGGGACCCCTTCTCAGGGAGATCAGCACGGCGATTTCCAGTGTTAAAGTCTATTTTTCACCATAGGAAAAGGCAAACCTTTAACAGCTGTACAGACAAGCGTCTGGCGACCAGACTGAAATCTGCGTTCACCTGTAATCTTCTTATCGCGCCAAGGATAAATGTTCAATTTAGAGCTACCAACCTTGCTCGGATTTGGAACGGCGCAGATTTGAGTATAAAGTATTTTAGCTTTTTGCTAGGGAGTACAGCCCAGGAGAAGTTTACTATTTTCAAAGACAAATGTAAAATGTTCCTGACAATTATTTACTTGTTATCTGAATATCATGACGGTAACAAATATTCAAAGTCGCATCTGAAAACTTCAGCTTCAGCAGAATGTGAAATGCACATTTGCTGTTTGCCGAACAGACGCTCTAGCAACTGATAAACGCAGACACGTCACTCAATCGATCCGAATCCAATTCGTTAACACAAATTCGCCGAGCAGCTCCCACTTGTGACAAGTGATCCAGACCTAACTTATTTACGTATTTGATGGCACTGATAACGAATATCATCATCAGGAAAGCGTAATATGTCAGTCGGGCCCACTTCGAGTTGGGAAAGCTCTCCGACCCCTCCCCTTGTTGCTCTCAGATCAGGGCCGGAAACGTAGGCAAGATTCGTGCTCAGCGTCCCCGAATTACTCAGGAAACAAGTTTTCATCTTAGTTGGCAAAGATTTTCTCTGTAAAATACCTTAAGACCTATTCTTCCAGACCAATTGAGTTTTATTGATTTTCGAAACCGATGGTGTATTCAGATTTGCATACGACGTCCGTTACTTATTAGAAAAATATTTGTAAAGGAGATTTCAAATCCAGGGAACGACAAAAGAGATTTATTCAACTGGACAATATGTTGTTTCTGGTGTAATTCAAATCTTGTGTTTCAGGAAATTTTATGGCGCTAATCATGTGTCTGGTCGCCGTTTTCGGACCCTACGTAAGGGAGGCTTCGTTAGGCTTTATTAATGGACGTATACGGGCTTAGTACCCCCCATGTGCTTCGTTTGCTTTTTGGGAACGAGGGCTCGTAACAGATCCGGAATACATCATCTTCAAGCGATCTCTGCTAGCGACAAGCGATTTGGGGCCTCTAAATCTGAATATGATCATTAGATTAGCCAATGTGGATGTTTCAGTATTACTATTTCGAACTTTAATCAATTTGAGATTTTTTGCATTTCACAACGTGTTGTTTGATATGGTATTTTCAATTGTCGTCAGGTGAAAGGATTGACGGTTGGTTTGGTGCTCTAGCTAGCGAATTCTCATGGGTTTTCAGGGCTTTCAGACGTCGACTTTCAGTTTCCATTCAAAGGCGAAAAAAGACGGTTTTCCTTATCAATCAACATTATCCGTAGGAGAAGCTTCTTCTGAATCCAAAGATGAGCTCAGAGTTGCGCTATTGGCTTCCATTTTCCAGAAGAAAATTTTTCTTAGAGGATGCAAGTTCTTGCATCTTCTATTCCTATGTAACTCTGCGCCAATCTCCAATGCGGCTACGGTTTAGGTTCAGGTGAGAGGGCCCAGGAGACAATTTCTGTAATTGCTACCCTCCAAATAGACACTAGTTGACTACTTTCTGACTTTTTAACGGTTATATTCGGTTTCAGCGCCCGCAAGTATACCGCGTTTCGTTCACTCATGACTTAAGACTGCTTTGACACTGGCCAATGAAATCCCAGCATGTGCACTTCTTGCCACTGTGTGGTCAAGCAGTTCTTCGTCAAACATTGGATATTTTATCAGCGATGGGGCTTCATGTTTGAAAAATAACCAATCTGAATGGTTTACGAGAAAAAAATCAATCACGGAATAGCATGTTCTAGAAGTAGTCAATTCATCGTACTTCACGACAATCTCCAAGCTACAACTTTTTGGGGCCATTACAAATGAGAAAATCGTCATTTTGGTGAAATGCATATGTGAAAGGGGGGTTCAAAATTTATTTTTTTCGAACAATCATTCATTTTCCGGGTAGTTCTGGATTGCTTATCACCAATCTGGCCCCGTTTTACGCGCCGGACGTGATAGGGCTTCAAAAGCCACCGTTGTAGCCAGAGACACCATTCATCATGATTATAGCGAACACTGACACTTATTAACAGAATCATAATTTTGATACAGTTCTTCCTTGGAGGAGGTATATATTCAATGGTCCTAAATGCGAATATGAAGATTAGAAAAGTGCAAGTAAGCAGGTGAACACTCAGAGGCTCGCAAGGCGCTCTTCTTTAACTGAGAGCCCCAAATTGAGGCCGGATTCCTCATCAGCGTCCCTCAATTAGCCAGTTAATGCTACTTCCTCTTATTTGAAGAAATAATATTTTTTGACCTAAGATTTTGGAAATTTGGATTTTAGTTTTTGCGATTTTCGAACGTCTGCATTCCATACCTACATAGGTTTTCCCTTTTGTATTTGGACTCCATTCGATGTTAAATTTTCCGCTTAATCCAACAGTGGTAAAAATTCAGATGAGAGGCAAAAAATCCAACCAAAATTAGTTTAAAACAGGGCAAAAACTTGATAATTCTGAGGCATTAATTACGAAACTCCTTCTGCTCCTTTTCCGTACCGGATGTCAGGAGCCTCAAAAAACTACCGGAGAAGCCAGGAGATCATTTCACTGCGCCCCACGTCATGTCCTGAGGCAAAAAAAAATGATGACAGAGTAGATGGCAGCTTATCATTTGCAACGTGTACAGAGAAAATAATAATATGTAAAAGTAAATTATTAAAAATTCCCACCTGCAGCTGTTCTCAACGACAAGGGCTCCTGAAAAAAGAGCCTATAATTTTCGGGATTTTTTCCGATCCTGGAACGCCCCACGGCTAAGGGGAATAATCCCGCTTTTCCCCACTTGTCAGGCCTAGTTATAATTGCCAACGAACTCAGTATAGGTACGCGTGAGTGCGTTTCGCTCCGTTTTGCCGTTTTCGACAGCAATTCTCTTCCCAGCAAAAACGATATAAAAGTGTTAGTGCAGCCAGCACAAAGAGCCACCATGACGAGGTAGTATTTACTCTCATGGCTGGCACACCACGCCGCATCGCGCCGCCTCAAAGAGCGCAAATGATAATTTTTGCGCGTAGCGATGCCTGTGGGTGCAAGAGAAACAAAAGTACGAGTTATTTGCTGTGAGGATCATACAGGGTGCGCCATCTTTCATGTCGGTAGGTAAATACTGAATAACTTTGACATTTGATTGGCTTGATTAGGCGTAATTTTGGAACGTCAAATTTCAGTAAAATTTCAACCACAAATCGGTTCGCACCGAAACAATGCGCCATTGAAAATAGTCGTTTATGAACAACCAAGACGTTCTATTGAACTGGCAGTCAGGAAGAGCGTCCGCCCAGTGGCATGAATTGCATTCTTTCCATATAAAGCGCATTTGGTAAAAAATAGAATTGCCCACAAACCGTTTGATTTTTGGAAGCAAATTTTGATGACCGAAAAAACCCCATTTCACACTCACTGGGGCCAAATAAGCAAATTTGCCGCATTTGGGGAACCGAGGATCCGAAAGATATTCAAGAAACAGCATTGACAGACCAAAAAGTGACTGTTGGAGCCAGCGTTTGGATTTTTTTTTTTCGAAGAAAAAAACAGTCAATCTGATGACTAAGAAAGGCGACATTGTCTGGCCGCTTAGATCTCCAATTCTCCATATTTGAAAAGCAAGGTGTATGGCAACAAGGCTTAAACCATTGAAAAACCCAAGACAAACATTCGTTTATTGCTTTGGCCAATAGAGGCGGCAACTTGATTGATGTATCAAAAACTAAGGACCAGATGGAATGAAAATGTCTCATATGTAGAAATCTGTTGTTTTTTCGAAGCTATTCAATGCTTACATAACGAAATAAAAAATGGACCACCTTGCACAGGGTTGGGCAAAAGTTTGTTCACTGAAAACCTTTCAAGCTGTTTTTCATAATAAATAGAACAATTACTGGCTAAGATAACCTTGGCTACAATCCAGATATGGACGAGCAAGGATGTATGTTTTTAATGTTACGGTTGCGCTCCAACTAGGTGTTAGCAACGTCTGGATAGAAATACATATTTCATATAACTTTAAATATTGATATGGATAGCCTTGTGTCAATATTTAAACAGGAAGCAGTTGTCAATATCCGTACGTCAGTTTAACATTCAGTTTACTCAACCACAATTCAAGGATACACCTTTTCCTCTCCTTTGCAAAACATATTGCCTTTCTCCCTGATATCTTGTCATATCCTCAAGTTTCTCAGATATATACTTTATAAAATGAAAAAAAAGAGAGGTCTGTTCGCCTGGAATTCTTGGGTACACATTCCCTTTCCTTGACAAGAAAGGGTCTCTCTTCCGTTGTTCTCTACGAGGGCTTGTGCGTGTTTTCAATCTTAATTTCATGTTATATTGTTGTGTACTTGGAACATGTCTGACAAATTTCAATGCAATTTCCATAACGCAAGCTCTGTGCATTATGAACAGGAATAGTTGAATATCTATTTCGAATAAAATTGTTACTATATATTATTTATTTATTTATTCATTTATTTATCACCACCACCTTATTCAGACAATTACAAATGGAGGTGGAAGAATTAATGAAAACACTAACCTAAAATTAATAAAACAAGAACCTTACAAGTTTAGACACTTTTTGGTTCATCTTAATATAATATATTCCATTGTTCCAACATTGTAGTAAAATAGGATGAACCCTTAAGCTTCTACAATTTGTAGAATAGTATTAGGTTAAGATTTGATTGAATCATTCAAAATGGATCGACCTATGTTCATGAGTCCGATGTATTGTAGAATTCTAAGCACACAACTACTGATGATTTTTCAATCATTAGGTTTTTTTTGAATTGGTTTGAATGTTTGAACTGTCACGTACGGAAAATTATCTTTATCAAATATTTTGCATACTAGAATATATTTACAAACTCCAAAACTTTGCGGAAAGAAAACGTTTATATTTAATCAAAAAATAAAATAGAAAATCCAAGCTTGCTATGAAAGTCCTTCAGGCGTCGGATTTTGGTTTTATAAAGCATCATGAAATAAAAAAAGCATCAAATACTAGGAGAACATCAAAAATGGGTGAGAATTTTTTTGTTCCAGTATATTCCTGAAACTGAAATACATAACCACCACCCCCCATATTTTCCAACACTGACATGAAAGGGTCTCTCCCCGTTTTTTATAAAAGTGTAAACAGTCAGGGATGTAACTCGCACAGAGGAATTTAACCCGAGCTACATATTTTACGGAGTTTTGAATTTTTGGGAGGATGAAAACGTCGGGAAAAGCCTTGGTCTCACTGGGAGTGTTTTTTTCTGTCGTTGATGATTTATCTTCACCGTTTCTCCGATAATATGAAAATGGAAATGTTGCCACATAATATAAATGTAGGTCAAATAAAGTATAATATCGTAAAATATATGGAAATGTCAGAGATTGCGTGGAATACAAAATCGGTTCAGGGGTGCAGATACATGGAAGCCTCTAGAGGGTAAGGATGTGATTGCAACATGAACGAAAAGTAGCGCTTGTGGGATATTTTTGTATTTTCATTACATTTATCTCAGATATCCATGACCTCCTGCATTTTTTATGTGATGTTCCAAATCCGACTGGCTGTTATTAACACCTATGATTTTATAAAAAATATACATACTTCAATAACAGTCTTTTGGAATACCATTTTCTCGAGGATTAGCGTTTCACAATATTTTAATCGATATGGTATCTTCGATAGTATTCAGGTGAAATTACCAATAAATTCGTCCCCTATCAGTCTTTAATTGGCCTCGAAGGCACAGCGACTCTATCTAGAGGCGTCTTCTCTTGCCTGTGCGTTCGGTGTTGATGACTCACGCTACTAGACTGATTTGTGTAAACAACTAAATCTAATCTGTTTAAATGCAGAGTTTATCAATTTTATCCATTCGCGTATGCGGGTGAGAGAAAGTGAGGCGAAGATGGAAGCAGTGGTGGAGTTTATGGTGTTATATGGAGGCTTTGTCTCTCAACCTACTGATTTCGATCGACGCTTTTAACGTGCGACGCGTACATTATTGTTCGGCTTGCCTAATTGATTTTAGTGTACGTGTTGGTAAGCAATAGCGATTTTTTCAAAAATAAAGTCTTACAAACCTATAGTATTGGCAGTAAGAGTATTTGTATCTACCTATAATGAATACATGGCATTCATAATACTAGAAGAACGGAACTACTCCAAAAGAAAAGAAAAATACGATGTAGTACAGTAAATGCAGTAAATGGGTGTATGATAAGGTTCTGTATTCCGCCACCAACATCTAGTTTCACATCGGCCGCTAGTTATTAATCATGTTATTTTGATTATCGTTTAATTCAAAACCGTTTAAGATTTAATACGTCACTCAATTAAGCCTTGCAAGTGGCACTCGGAGATGAAGCTTGTCTAGAGACGAATTATTTTTCTGAAGATGACCTTATGGAGTCCCAAAAACCTGTACTTACTTTGAACTAAAATTAATTACGGAAATTTGAGTGCTCAGTTTATATTTATTCTCTGCTGCAGTCCTACCTGTAACTCAACCGACTGATAGCCAGAACTACTATAAAATTTAAAATAACATTTAACCAAGTCGTCCATGTAATGCTCAATCCCTTGAGGCAATTTTTCCTTGTAATGCACTCTACTCCATTACTCCTTACGACAGACATAATACAACCATTATCATCAAAAGTACAGAGTGTTGAAACTTTGTAGTTGTAAGAGCTACAGTTTGACCTCAAAGTTCCGTTCCCGTTTCACAAACACACACACGAATACAACTGGTAGTTGTTCGCGAGGCGAAACTAAGTTTACCAAGATCGATGCGGTGACAGTTTCTCTACGACTAACATGTTACTTGCACCGCGATGACCGCTTTAGGGTGAAGCGACACTAGGATTTTGTGAAGTGACACTTGTAAATGCTTTTACTTGGTTATACTCTTCCATCACTGAGCCGAAACTGTAAAAAATATAAACAGGATTCCACAAATAAAAGTAGGTTTTTTGTGACGCATTTGGCACTTATATCTAAATCATCGCCAAACTGTCAAAATAACTGTTTATAGATTAAACAGATGAAAGGACAGGAGATCCAGACGGCGATGGTTGGATTTTACTAGGGATTTTCCTTAACAGAATTGCAAGTAGAGTTGCCAAAAAATGTTTCCGGAAAAACTGATGGAAGGTGTAAAAATGAAGATTTGACAGAGACCCGAAACTTTTGAATACAAATGTTTTTGACTACAGCCAAGGATGATCTATAACTTTGAAAACATGGCTAATAACTATATCGCACATGCTGCAATTTTCAAAAGTATTGCAGCATCATCTAATACTCACTTGGCATCTCAGGTTATTCTCGGGAAAAAATAGTTTCACTTACCAATAATCTTCCTATATAATTCAGAAGCAACTAATCTTCAGAATCATACTGTATACGTGAAAATCGCTCCAATAACGAAACGAGAAACTAGGTTCGTTATGTCCCCTTCAGACAGTTACTGGAAAACGAGGGTGGTTTATATCATGTACGAGTATATATATGTTTCCACTTGTCTACCAGTCACGTTTCGCTGAAAGTGAACATACTTACGTTGCTCAAAACTTAGGTGGAAAATTTTGAGGATGTAGCGCATAATACATATTGGAAAAAAATAGGAGCCTTGAGAACATACATTATTAGTGAAAAATGTTACAATTTTAACATGTGAAGTGGCAAACATCTAAACTTTCTCAAATAGCGCTATAAGCTCCTGGCCTCAATCCAGAAAAGAACATCCGGCGCAGCAAAGTACAGATAAATAAACTATACTATGAACACATGTTTTTGCAAATAAAGCTCTGTTTTACAATCTATATGCCTACAAAGGATCACCATAGTTTGAAACATCGAATAATAGTGACTTATTGGTCCCTGGTCTAGATAGATTCTACTAATAGATGAATGTTCAACCCAACTCTTGTACATAATAACAACAAGGGTCATTTAAAGCAGGTCACATTTATAGCACCTCAAGCGTGCGTCTTCAATATTTCATTATTTTTCGAATTCCGTATTCCGAATGGAATTTTTGTATCTTGTTCCTTGAGAAATATTTAATAAGGTACGACATCTTCAGTAGAGCCGAAAAAGGTTTGCTGACATGTATGACAGCTATAGAAACGATAAAGATGAAATCGTTGTTTGAAACTTGTAGACAAGGTGGATTTATGAAAAGTTTGATTTCGTCTTCAGGTGAACTGAAGATAGCACTGACGATTGAAGATAGCACATCAATCCAAACGTCGTGATACTCAAAATTTTATAGACAATGGAAGTCCGAAATCAAACTTTTCATAAAGATGGAATCATTAAAAATGAGGGTTATTCCCGAGATCCTGGGATTGGTTTTGTCAATCTTGAAAATCCCGAGATTATCAATCACGGGAAATTTGCCTTCCCTAGTGAAAGTTTACAGCATTCAAGGTTAAAATACATGTTTCCACTCGCAGCGATTTTGGTATGTGATAGTCGTTTTGCGTTTGTGAGAAAAACGCTCAAAATCTATAAAAAACTGTTTTTAACAAATACCTGCTTCTATATTCAATTGCATACTGAAGTAGTAAAAAAGGGCCTGTTACTTTCAAGCTAAGATATGCTACAGTACACACGATTCTGTGTCAAATTTCTACTGAAACAACAGTGATTTGGTTGCCAAGTGTACCGGAATGAGGAAATCCTCCCTAACTCTGCTCCAAGCGAAGATATATTTTGAAAGGGCAGCCAATTACTGAAAAATGAATAGGGGGTAAACCGCTGCGGAATATAGAGTGGCTTAAGGGCGCGGTTTCCACTGACAATGACACATTTTTTAATTAGGGTTAAGAGAAAATACTGTTTTTATTGCGGAACGTGCAACAAAACGTTGCAGTAACTTAGAATTCAATTAACTTTTTATATCACCTACAATTAGCAAATAATGTCTTGAAAGAACCTATGCAAAAAATGTATCAGTAATAAGTTCTAAATCTTATATCTTCAAATACAGTCTACCTACAACTAAAAGTTGATAAATGAAACTATTTTGAAAGAATTAGAAATATAGATATAGATATAGTAAGATATTACTGAATATAACGAAATAAATATACCATAGTCCAAATCGATAGGATCATTTTATTTACTTAGACAATAATTTGCATTATCTATGTATTTTCAGTCAGTATATGGTATACAGCCCGTATTTTGAATTCGGGTAATTTTCGTATTAGTTATGTGATTAACTCCGGCATTTACGATTACGGAACACTCCACAAATCAATGTTATTTGCGCTGTAAAATAAAAAATATTTGAAAACATTATCAAATGTACCTGACTAGCACCAGTAAGATGTGATGAAATAAATATCATGACTAGGATATAAACCCTTAACATTTTAAATATTACTCATGACACGATATATTTTTCGAAGTACAAATTGACCGGAATCTTATTTAAGATAAATCTCTGATGGCTTACTTGATTTCAATTGATTCAACCAACCATTAATAACATCAATTAATAACAAGAAAGCGCAAATCTCAGGAACAGCAATCTGCTCAGAACTGGATCGATGACGTAAAAGAGCAGAAATCAACCTCTAATCCAAAATGAAAAACCTATGAAGCTCATTAAAGTTCTGTCCTCGTGAAGGTACATATCTATAATTTGATCATGATAATTATTAAAGGTATTAAGGAAACAAAAATAAAAATATATCTTAGTTTTTAGTGATGAACAAATTGAGAGTTGCTAAGCTTTTCCACGATATTCCGTAAGCTCACAATTCACTGCATAAAAAAGGGAAAAAAGGCGATTAGCTAAGAACCCAGTTACAGTAACTGATTACAAGCCTGACCTGAAGGGGACACAGGTTGACCAAGGTGCAGAATTTAGGCGGAGGGCCGCCTCTAAAGGGTCCTGGAAAACAAGTTTTCAGGCTCCCAGTAGAGCTTGCTATTCAGGTTTTTGGAAGGGCCTCGATTTTCAGATTTCTCTCGGGCACGAATTTTCTCTCCACGAACCTGATTCTTTATTATTTTTCCATATTTCACCTTCTGCTCAAATGATTATTACAATTATGAAATGATATGTCAACCAAAATCATCCAACGCTGCAATAAAATAAAGTAACTTGGGGCACACTTTGGGAATATCTGCTGTAGTAAGCCATGGTCCACCATTTGAAGAAACAATGTTTCAGTGAGAACAATTTCAGGAAAAACCTTCGGGCAGACTGGACTAAAACCTATGTTTCCAGCATTCCGTACACACGTCTCCAAATTTCTGTCCTTCGTGTATTTACGCAGTTACGGATACGGACAAATCTGATTATTTGTGTCGACATTTTCGACGTTTACTATTCACACTACACTGATTTCCATTCCACCATGAGACTCCCTCATAGATTGCACTTACGATTGTTCATCATCCTGTTGGCGACTATAAATTACCATCTGGTGTGCTATGCTCTAGGTGTCAGAAACAGTTGAATGTCCACCCACAGTTGACTCACATTGTGCTCCAAACTTTCCAGAGGCAAAAAATTCCTATGAAGCGCCATTACTGCCTGACGCATGCAACTCCACTGCGTTATTTTGATTAGTTAAGTTTGCCGCTGATGGAGTTTACTATCTGTATACCGGGTGTATCTGAACAACGGCGGATCTATGGGGAGATTTCAAAGCATAGGCAATCTTCTCACACTCTAGGGAATATCGAGTATCAGATAATGCATTCATTGAATGTCTTATCACACTCATGTTTTTCTCGAAAAGTTTGGATAGTATCTGTGATGAGTGTGCAAGTCAACCACTCTTAGGGTGAAGCAAATATGATTTGAGAAATATAATTCATTAGTAGATAGTGTAAGTTAGGAGTATCTAATTTTGAAAGCTAGAACTCATCCAACTAACAGACAAAAAGTTATTGGGCTCTTATTAGAAAGAAGATCACCAGAGCGTCTATGGTCTCAAGGTGAACGGGGTGAGTTAGAATATTTGTGATTTTATGTGTCTCAAATATGCCCATAAGTCAAGCCTCAGGGGTTGCAAAAAAAAATTTTTGACTTCATGACTTTATGATTTGAAAATACGATACAATATCTGAGCTTAACCAAATTTATATAAACCAAAATTTACGCCTCTATTTCTCTATAAATACTACGATATAAAGTGTTTTCTGAAAAAATGTCAATAACCCTATTGAGTACTATGTAATACGATCTAAGATAACTTCTTATCGATATAAGTTCAACGTCACTAATCTCTAGTTAATTCAGCAAATTGCTTTTTCAAATTCACAGTTAGAAACTCGCTATTTCGGTCTGGAACGTTGATGACGTTGAAAACGATACGCGAAGTTTTAAAATTAAACAAACAATGTTTCTCAGGCTCTGGATCAAGTGAGTGGAGCGCCTGGTTAGCTCAGTTGGCTAGAGCATCTGACCGCAAGTCAGAAGGTGTGTGTTTCAAATCCCGCAGTAAGCCAGGTTTTTACAAAGTTTCTAAATGCAGATTAACAAGTAAATGGTCGTCAACAAGTCGCTACCCACATAATTCCTTCATCAATCTGCGTTGAACTTATCTTGTTTACTTATTTTTCTGATACTGAAAATAAATTAGATCCACGTGTCTTATAAACTTAAATTACCACACTCAACTCGATTCGTGATCCTACCACAAATTTATTATACAGCATGACTGGTTTTTTGCTAATTAGAGTTGTTTGATACACAGATATTGCGGTTTTGAATTATAAAATGCGGGAAAGGGTTAAATTACATACCCACCTCTGATGTATCAATACAGGTCAGTCTGCCTGGAAATTGATGAGATTTGAGTTACGAATGTTGCCTAGACCTAGTGGATATTACTGTTCACATTTAGTTTCAAAAACACGCTCTGGTATGAGGTTAATTATAAAAAAACAAAAACTGTGGGGATGTCTTCAGATTAGGATTTTTTGTGTTTTCCGAGTTTCTGAGTGCAAATAGTCGGAAAATACATATTTTGGGGTACAGATTGTAAGATTAGCATCAAACTATTGTTTGAAATTTGTATACAATGTAGTATTGTAGTAAAACTTTACCTGAAGACAACTGAAAATACTGCATCAATCGGAACGTAAAATTCCTAAGATGAAGTTCGAAACAGTGTCATTATGGCATTAGGTCATCAAATACCTGCGAATGGCCCTACCAACAATAAAAATGTCAGATTAAATTCAGCAAATGTCCTTCTAGCACATACAGGCATCAATAAGGTAAGCATTACGTAATTTATAACCTAATAACATAGCTTTGAGGGCTATATTTAAGTAATAAATCCCTAATTTTGGAAAAACAATAATAATTTGTGGACATTTTCATCGTGAAGGAATTTACGTAGGTGAAAGAGTAGTCACACGCAATATAACTTTCTTGTCAATTTAGGGTATAATAAAAACCGTTTGAGGAGTTTGGTTTTATCAAATCCCCAATACAGTTTCGATAACGAGCAAACTTATCCGAAGTTTGAGTACTTGGCATTTAATGTTCTATTTCTGCAGTCTCCCTCCGTTTGTCGGGCAATTATAGATTTTAGAATTTTTTCTGAGTATATATGAAGTAATTGAATTTGATCATCATCTTCATATATCAGCAATGACAATCACTACAAGAACTGAGAGCTCTACAAAGCAAAGAGGAGACCAGAGCTGGTTGATTAGTTTCCAAATTTATTGCATGTATCTTCTTTATTTAAATATACAAAGTGTCCATATATAAGTGACTGTTTTGAATTGAGCACCATTCGGAAGCTGTCACACTGAGAATTCTCTTGCATTCAGAGATTATGTTCACGAGACAATACACTTTCATCACGCAGTAGTACACTGTTGAACAACGCGTCTGTATTGTGAACCTTACGCACATTATTTCATGTTTTCTATCGTAATAAAGTGTCAGGTATTAATTATATTCGTCAAGTCGTAAGAAAATTTCAGGAATCTGAGACAGATGCTCGAAAATCTGGTCGTGCGCGGCGAGGTGTTCTCACACCGGAAAATATCTAGAGGGTTAGAGAAAGTGTTGATAATTCAATAATCTCCACTCGACATCGTTCATGAGAAATTAACATTCATCTCACGCCGAATTTTGAGGTTAGACTTACATCTGACAGCGTACAGATTTTCCGCATGAATTATTAGACTCTTTGAAAGCTCGAGTACAACAATTCCATATTAGGGCTTCAGCATGGCAATTTGCTTCAATACATATGGAATCTATAGGAGATTTATTAGCATACAAGGAAAAAATGAACATAGATCGAAAGTAGTCAAGGTAGAAGCTATACAGTTAGTAAAGCAGTTACTTGTTAGCCAACTTACCTCTTGTCAAGACTTGGGTGACCTGAGGTATGTTTAACAACAAACTAACTTATGTCGAATTTTTTAAGAGGTTGATGAATCTTATATTCGATAAATAATAAATTGGAATTACCTTTGGGCATGGTTTACTAGTAAAGCAGACAGCTCCAGTTTACTTCGTCAACTACCTCAAACTCTTTTAATATGTTTCCGCATATCTATGCAGAATACTCAAACTGATTGAACTGTAATGAAACATACTATATGAGACATATCTCAAGCTGATATCAAGAGCAATCGTTGAGACGATAAATGAAGGTAAATTGTTTTTTCTTGTGGTTGAAAAGGAGGAAAAGATGAACCACCGATGATTTTTTGTCTATCTACCCCGGTCTCACCTACTACCAAATATTAATGAAACCCTAATACGCAGACATATGCACGTCCAATACTAGTTACAGCAAACGATGTAATGATGTTTGCCTGCACGGGCCCTCGACTCCCACTCTGTTATTACTCATAGTCTTCAGAATTACAAAGAGGAATTTTTGTCGTCAATGTAGCTGTGAGAGCGTCAAACGACCAAAAAGGAGAAGAAAAAGTAAAGTGCTAAGCTTGCCCTATGCCTCAAAGCGCCACGCGAATAAAAATAAACCGAGAACGCCAGGATTAAATCCTTGGCTTCCAACAGGGAGAATACGCTATTTTATACGTGGAGGACAACTGTAGTTCCATTACCATCGCATCTAGATTATTTATACCAAAATGTGATTATCATCTCCATATGAGGGATGACAAGAAATAGCCTTATGTGATACTCTGACTATCTAGAGATTTTTTATAGATGAAAATACCATAACATAAATTACGTTTGTATAGAACATATTAAATCGATTGCTGTAATATCGCATAATACTCAACAATATCGCATAAGTAAGTCAGGAGCACACATATTTTTTTTCTAACTATTGGCAACACCGGTCCCACCCTTCTTGTCAACCAGTTCCAGGTTGAAAATCTTAAGTCCGAACTTCGCTACTACTACGAGCAGTTTACAGTGACTCAACTCAAGCACTGCAATTCTAGCTTGACTGTCAAACATACCTTTTAATTATTGCACTTCAGTTCTCAATGTGCAATCTCTGGCACAAAATGGTTTCATTTCAAAAATACAGTACTGGTTTCAATAAGTCTATTTTTTACATGATGGAATTTCATGGGTAGGTCTTACACTGCCCGATTTTCAGGCATATTATGCAGTAGATTATTATACAGTAGATGATGTGGTGTGAGAAACCCTAGCAATCAACTCTCTCTCTCTCTCTCTCAGTATTGTATTAGAGAAGTTTAATACAAGTTCAGGGTTGTACCTCACCATGTTACCATACGTTGTCCAGTCGGTGAGCTATAGAATTGTCTATGAATTTTGAATGATCTTTTATCCAACTTGTGATGATAAAGGTAGTTGCAACTGCCTCTTAGCAGCTTATGTAATCTCTGATCTGAGAATCAATGATGCCTATTTGCTCTCTGTGCAAATTCTTTTTGCGTCTATTCAGGTATAGTTTTCTCAGGGTCCGATACTTATTTGTGAAGGTAGATGGATATTGACTATCAACAGCGTCATTCTCCAAAAATCTGTCTCTATTCCAATGTACTTCATGCTGTACATCAAAAAACTCTATAATTAGCATCTAAACCCTTCTAAAGCTTCACATATGACAGCACCGTTATTTGCTGTAGGAAACCAGGTAAACTCGATCTCCCTTTCATCTAAGAGTATTGAGTATACCATATCAATAGAAACGCTATGAAACGCAGTAAATTTCAAGACAATGGAAGTCTGAAGCCCTGTTACTCAAACATCCACATTAACTACAAATCTCAAACAACATCACATATAAACCATTAACGAAAATATAGAAATAATTATTTGTTAAACTCTGCTTTAAGTACACAATTATTTGATCTGCATGATGGAAGAGTTTCACCAAGTAAGAGCATCTACAATCTACATGGAAAGAACTGTCAAATCAAGATCTACAAATTCAGCATAGAAGACTCCCAATCCTGGAGTCATTTTCCATCAAGTTTCTGAGGATTCACATCAACAAAACAAACTACCTGTTACATTAGACAATATCTGGAATATTGGTGACATGACATGGGGATGAGCTTTCCAACACTTCCTAAAGCTTCTGAACTCAATCCAAAAAAAATGTCTAGTGGACGCGCCTGAAGGACCACCACTGTCTGAAAAATCCAAGAGAAGTGTTCTTGTTCTTACAATAACATTAATTTTTCTACACAGCTAGTTCACAAGATCTCATAAATATATTCTACAATGAATATCTTAGCCATTAAATAGTAAGAAAAATTAAAAATAATTTCATAATTTAGACCAAACCTGCAATGTTAATCACACCTCACACACTAGCTGGCAACATGGCTTTATAGTAAATTCTGACTGCTACTAGCCGCTACGTATCATTTTCATTCATATTTTGCAAATTTAACGTCTGTCGGCATTTGAACAGAACCGAACCGTCAACCGTGTACGTCAGGTCACTGTCAACCGCTTTGAATTTTGACGTGAGCGTTGGAATCAGACATCGTAGTTTTTGTTCATTTTCTCTGTTTGATCTGGTTTGCATTTTGCTTATTGTTGCCAAAATGATGACATATTGTTATGTGTGTAAGCTGTTCAGCACCCAGGCTGAAGCTGCAGGTGTAACCTTCCATCAGTAAGTATAATTGTGAACTTTTTCAAATTCCCGCCACGTCAAATTTCGTGATTCATCCAAATGTCATCGATGTTTACAAACAGAAATTGCGGTCCCCATCAAGCGGCCATCTTGTCACCTCTCCCTCTCCCCGCTGGTTCCCTCGCCCAAAGTCATGTTTGACTATAGACATAAATGAATTTATGAATGAGATGCCAGGTCTTCAGTTGTTCTATCGTCGTTGGTGCATCCTCACCAGTTCGAACTTCCAACACCTCGAACTATCTATAAGCGAAAAGCTATCACCATCAGAGCAATCTACAACGACCGTACTACGAAATAATTAAAAGCTAGACAAAACAGGTTTGCAAATAAGAACGGGAGACCGAGTGGCGTCAGTGCAAACTCGGTTTATTGTTTTGAGAAAGCGGCGCAATTGTTTTAGCAGTGATAACTAAAAAACCAGAGTGCAAGGGCCAGATACAAAGGATAGCGTAAGCATGGAAAAGGGTCCAATTATTTATAGTCCGCAATTTGCTGAGAGCTCATGTGAATGACGGAAGAAAATTGCAGAGGAATGAGATAACGAGAGAGTTAGGGGTGAAAAAACATTTTGCGGGATAGGCTTATCTTGAAGATGTCCGGTATAATATATTTGTTTTGGTGGCTAACTTAGTTGTGTGACATAAAAGAGTGTGTCAAGTAGACTGAACTCATACCCTCCACGCTCTACCGTCTGACTTCTATGTGGTATAATAATTTTGATAAATATTTTGTTTTTAAAATGATCTAATTATGGTTATTAAGTCTAGTATAGATTTATTTCGTAGAGTTTATCCTTTTAACTCAAATAGGGAGGAAATTGGGCAGTTGCTTTGCGATCTCGGTATAGCAAAATTCATTTTATCTGATCAGGCTGGCTCATGTGCTTTTGGTGAATGTTTCTTGTTTTGGATTTATCAACAACGTAGATGAATTTTTGAACAAAACCTTTCTCTTGGAATGAAATTTAATTTTTCATATTGGATAGATATTTTGATTAAGGCTCTTGGAAGGTAGATAAAGATATTGTAGTCAATGGAATGTGGATTCAATTAGCGACCAGTAGAAGATCTAATTCTATAGTGTATCAATTTGGTCAAATGTCCATGGTGTTATTGCAATTGATTGGTCATAGGTTGGTATCGAATGCATATCAACAAAAAGCTTGAATTCGTATTTTCGAGCTTCAACCACTTTCAGGTTTTTCGCCATCTTGGATTAACTGGTGAAATCTTGCGTTGCGAATAGCAGCCATATTTTTTATTCAGTGATATGCAGTAATTATGAATATATATCAAATATTATTGTCCATCAAATTTAATTTTTTTTAGTTTCTCTTTCAGCGCTATTGTAAATATTTTTAACCAATACACAAACATGCAATTTTTAGAAAATCTTACTGAAAACATTTATTAACAGATGAGTAAGCCAAACTGCTGGACTGAATTTGAGACGGTATCGATATAGTTCATTGGACAGATGTATTGTGATAGATATATGTGACCTTGAACTATATCCTATTTTGAATTGTGCTGTAGAAACATTGTTAAAAATCTTTAAAAATTGTTCTTTCTAAATAGCAAAGGTAAAAAGACGTTTGATTTAAGCCTTGGAAGATCAAAATTGAGCGATAATTCATCTAACTGACGACAATCCACTATTGAAAGTTTCAATATCTACAAGTATTTTCAATTTCTATAGCATAAAAAATAATAAAAAATGTTTATTACTGAAAAATGAATTGATTCACTAAGAAAGCTTTAAACCTCTTTCACAAAATAAGGATTATGGAATGAAAACTAAAATAAAGTATCACAAAACATTTGAAACAATATTAGCACCTGGTATCTACAGATCAAACACATACAATTCAAAAAGACCTGAATATTTAGAACAGAAAATAATTCGTAAACTGAATTATAATAAATGGGAGGGACTATTAAATAAAGCTAGATGATCGTGACTTGAGCCTCTTTTTCCTAATATCTACTAATGCAAATTCAATGAAAAATTCCTCATTTAGATATCGCCACCTTTTCTCTACGGCATTTTATATACAAGTTCAAAGTATTGTGGAACTTTCCGTTAAAAGCATAAGTTTGCCTTCGTAGAATTTATTGTCGCTAAGCTGAACTTATTGGACTGCAACTGGAGGTCGAACTTTCAGCTAAGTCGCTGGCGCAACAGAGACGTTTAATTATTTTGAGGTTAATTGGAATTCAAGCAAGGCGGGCCGAGAAAAAATCCATTGCAAGGCCATTGGAAAACGAATCAATTAACCGATTTCAAGATAATCTGCGATTTAAAGGCGCAAAAACGCCGACTTAATGGCTCTCTTAGTTTGTCGGGTCGAGAAGAGTTATGCGTCTGAGAAAGTTGGCGAAATTCGACTCGAAAGTTTTCGGTTCATTGTGTGAAATAAATCTTTCTCTGACTGTTAGAAAGTTTTGTTGTACGGCCATCATTATATTATGTTTCTTCTTGTTCATGATAAATGAGGTGTGAGAGTATTTCCAAGGTTAACAGGTACAGGTCAAGAATTTTGTAGAGATGCAAACTAAACAATGCTGTCGCATTTTAAGTCAATCCAAAGTAAGATGGTATGAGTTTACATCCATACAATTATATGTGATATCATTGGAACTGCAAAATACTCATATACGCAGCCTGATCGGGCTTCTAAACAAAGTTTCATTGGTGTATATAATATGTATGCTTATTTGAGAAGTGCTCACAAATTACTAATCGAAATACAATAATTACCAATATATCCGGCTCGAAGGACCATTTGTTGCGTATAGCTCGTCATGTCACTATAGCAAACTGTTTTGACTGATTAAACGGATTTATTGTCGAACTATATAAATAACAGTGTTGATCTATGTGTGTATAGTATGTAACCGATAAAGTGTCTCTTTCGTGTCGAGAGGCTCAAGGCAAGTGCCACACCCTGTGACCGTTAACCTCTCATCCCTTGTGCCCTGCGACCCCCTCTGGAGCGTCTTCCCTCGTAGGCGGTGGTACTGGCAGTGTTGTCGGATGTACAACAATACTATTGGAATAAGGAAACCTTCAATCATTCCTTTTCTTCACTGGCTTAAGAATATAAACCAACTCAGGAAATCATAACAAGAATTATAGGGCAGATGAAATAATAAAGTCGCCTAGAATGTCTGAACCTTATCCCACTAAGCATCATGTATTTATAATTAAAAATGACTATATAAAAGTGATTTTTGAAAAAATATCAAAAAGGAACATTCTAAGATGATAGGACTACTAATTTATCTAGGGTTGCTGCTACTCAATAAAAGAACAGAGATGTCAGTAAACTGCAAATCTTCGTATCTCATTAAGTGGCACCGCCCTAAGGAGAAATGGCGTCAAGTAGGTAAATTCTCCTCCTCCCACGCAGTGACATCAATTTATAAATAAACATTTGGATCAAATTTTCAGGTTTTTGATCATTTGAAATCGAATTTGAAAAATATTGGATAATGTTTATCCTTTTTCTGTTATGAAAATTCTAAGAAAATTTTCCAAGAACCTACCATAACTCCCTAAGTTTTAAAAATATGGTTCAACTATCCTAAAATCCAACGATAATATGAAAAAACTGAGTCAACCGGCTTAACTCAATTTTTTAGGCGTGTAAAACGCTGTTTTGGCCACATAACACCAAGAACACAGCTATAGCTTGGCTATCCTGTTTTGAGTATCCCAGGATTGTGGCGTATTGCTTGTAGCATTATTTGTTTTAATAACGACTCAAAATATAGGCGTTTAGCATTGTACAAATTAATAGGGACTAAATATTTGAAAAACATGCACATGTACAGAATATGTATGTAATATATTTGTTAGAGATATCGTGAAGTCCACTGCTGTTTGAGGTTACTCATTTTGTGTCAACTGTCGCTCATCTCTAACAAGTATGGAGAATTACTGGGATCTACAGATTATAAATCATATTACGTCTTTTACCAACGCCAAAAAAATTTGAAGTGTTTTTCCTCTCATTAACTCTCTTACCCAATACAAAATACAGAACATATGACGTGAGATAATTGGGAAGAGGGCAGGGAGGTTCATCGATCTTTGACACACTGTGACAAGGTAAGGGGGGGGTCAAACATACCGAAAAATTATAGGACATCACATGTAAATGACCCCTTTGACGTCGACGATTTTTTTCAAACTGATACCACCACGTCTCATAGTATCAGCTAGCTTGACCTCATTTCTCCCTTTTTGACCCCATTTTTTCCTTTCCTCAGATATGCTGTATTAAGAGCCCATGGTCTGGTAAATTAATTTAAAAACTGCGACTTCAAGACTGTTCCTCGCCACTCAACATTTTTTTCTGAACAGCTTCAAACCGTTGTCGTAATCTCATCAAACTTTCCGGCCTCTTTGATGGAGAAAATGTACATTTTTTCTCTCCTTCCAGTATATTAAATTAAGAATTTGAAACTTTCCTGCTATTGCAAACTTTCCCGTTCCCTACAGAGAGCAGTCGGAGGGTTTGAAATTAAAATTTCACAGCCTGCTTGGCCGGAACGCATGTTGCGTTAGAGCGCCTCCTTAATGTTTAACCAAATTTTAATTGAGGGAGCTAAGCGCGGTGAGGTCAATGGGGAGAATAACAATACATACTACTTTTTACAACGCCCTAAAAGCAGTTGGGTATAACATGGGCGTCGCCAGTGGGGGACTATGTATTTCCCAGGCAAAGTAATCAATTTGGAAATAAAGATCCTTATCGTATGTTGACGCGGTCGATCTTTTGAATTTCAATAACAGAGGTATTGGACCTTGAATGTGCTTTCAGGATGTTTGAGTATTTCGAACATTTGCAAAACATAATAAAACTGGATTAACTCTTCGGAAGGCTGAGAATAATATTCTGTAAACTGATTTAATTGCACATGAAACACATAATTAGCTTCTATCCAAGTAAAATGCAATAATGTGTAGTATTAGCAGTTGTCGGAACAGAATCGGAGCAAACTAGAGTGTTAGAGTAAACGTGGCAACCTGACAAAAGCCGGGAGCTAATACACAGTAGTTGGACAGTATCGCTTAAATGATAGAAGCGGATGTATCGCGCAGTGCTCTATGGATACGTAACATTAATATTACTCTGCTGCCATTAGATCAATATCTCTAAGAGTATGCATTACCGGAATCAAAATTTTATGGATGGTGAACGTTTTTCATTAACTCTTTTTTTATTTTCACCCTTTACCCACCTTCAACTCCCAACCCCAATTTTTAGCTTCCCAAAGAATGTTTGAAAATGATCAAGGAGCCTGTGACGTCCTAAAATGAAGTTCAAACGTTTTTTATTTTCTTTAACTTTTTCACGCCCATTGGTGCAGGAAGTGAAATTATGATCTTATATTGTACTCACAGACTTTATTTGAATTCAAAAAATACTAAAATACATTAAAACCAAATTAATTTCTTATATTATTTACAACTGAAAAAAACTGTCATGTAGACGTCATTTTCATTCCAACTGTTGGTCTTTACCTGCTATATAGGATCCATTGATACCATTTGCATTAATTCTATTTTTATACTTTGAAAAATGAGTGATATATAAATGTATTTTTGTAATTTTATTTTCAACCCCACCTTGAGTATTGTAATGAAGGAATTAAATTTTCCGAAAACTTGGAAATCAAGCAAGTGGTTTCCTCAAGATCATTATAACCTCTTAAAATTTCCAATAATTCCAAAACAATTTCAAGTGAATCAACTAGCAAAATTTTCGTAATGGCTAAACATAACTTTGCTATTTATAATAGTATTCGAATGCAGTCAAATTACAATAGCAGTGATAGTGGTAGCTAAAACATAATCTGGACAATTTAATCTATCATGTATATGTAGCAACCTAGGAGCGTCTATTTAATATTATAGACTTCCGGTAGTTCGGTAATAAGACTCTAAAGCTGTTTCAGACTTCAGAAAAAAACAAACAAAAACCAATGTTCTCATGCTCTCATATAAAGCTCCTTGTAGTTCAAATAAAAGCACTTAGAGATGTTCATCAAACAGATTCTTCAGCTGTACTTGAATTCCTAACTTCCAATAAGTCCGATCGGTTACTCCTTTGTGAATATTTTCAGTTGCGGGCTATTCGTAGTGCATTCCTGCTCGTATAACGACGCAGCTCGACCACTGACGCAAAAGACTGCTTTTTAAACATAGCACCAGTTCGATCGAGGTGGACTTCTTATAGGCAAGGAGTAACTTTCAGAGCTTTGTCATCCAACACTATGTAATTCCAATCGGTGGATTGCACAAGGACTGCAAGTTACCTAATTTTGTTCCTACGATCGTGACGCCATCTCTGAGGAGGTATCGTATCAGTGAGGATGACAGCCATCTTGGTCTGATACGTCAAAGACGTCAAGAAAATTCAATCAATGTATTTTCTAAAACTTATCCTGTGTTTGTCTCTCTAGTTCATTTTATATTTTTTCCTAGCAACTAATTAAAGCCTCATGGGATTTGCTAAATTCCTGACATTCCGACTGCCTCCACGGCCTTTATCAAAGTAGAAAATATGAAAAATTAAATTTCGGTCAATCCCATGCAATTATAATTAGCGGCCAGTGAAACATGTAATATGAAAATAAAATAAATCTAAAATTCAACAAATTTTGTACATGTAGGTGGCGCTATACAAGTAATACTTCAATTATATGAGGTACGCTTCTGACCTGGATAATTTTGTCAGTGTTGCCACCCTCTTATCTGAATATTCGAAGAAGGTACAGTAAAAAGTTAGTCTTCATCAGTGACAGGATTTTTCATTACAGAGTTCATGTTATTCCCAATAGCCGAAATCGCCCATTGTCCGATATTTTTTTCCAAGACACTTTATGGGTATGATGGGTTAACCACGTTGCGTTCTAAAGCATTTTTCCAAGCAGTGAGTAGGACGAATTAACCATAACGCGTTGTGAGTACATTATACCACTCATGATGCGAAATGATTTTCTCGCACTTTTGTTTTACTTTGTGGATCATTCTGTTTGCCCACGTCGCGTTCTGGCTATGGCGTCTTGCCCGGAATGCGATTTAGATATATCTAACAATGAGTATACATTAGAAGAAAGCATACCAATTAAGATAAATAAATTATATAACATTAAAGTTGGAAAGCAACAGGCTTAGCCAACCAGAAATATATAAACAAAACGAATATGTCGATGTAGTTGCTTCAAAGGTCATCATAAAAACAATCTTTGTCTCTCTATTCCAAGCTTTTCTTGCGCGTTGTTTCATAGTTCAAATAAAATGACATAATTTTTATTTATGTTAATTGATATGTCTAAATAAAAATTTTATTCAAATGTATAATCATTTTTTCAGTCCAATTTACAGAAATGAAAATGCAGCTACTTGGAGTTTTTTCAGGCCTTTGGACATCAATTGGAGCATCATAGAAAGCATATGTAATACTAGAAGCATTCCAAAAGTATAAGGATTATGAAACTTTTGACATCTGCTCAGAAATCAGGCTTTGTAATTTAATTTATTGATAGGTATTAAAAGTCCATGATAACATGATAAATCGCATATTAGAAGTAAATCTAGTTGAGTGATTATTTCTGGACATACATTTATGAGAGCTTGCAGTCACTAATTAAATGTGAATTAATAATTCAATATTGTGGTTTCTCCCCGAATCAATGTCGTTAAGCACACATTAATAATAAGTCGCGTATATTTATTAATTTATGTTAATGAGACTGTCTTCTACGCTAAATTGCATATTTTGAGCCGGCAAACAAGGAATGGGGGTACAATTTTCAGCGAACTTCGACTCAATTACAATGCAATGGATGCACAAGCGAGAAAAGAACTCTCAACGACATCTCAGTGAACCAAGCTTTAATTATTTTTGGGTAATTGAAGTTTAAGCGGAGAAAAAAGGACTTTGCCGGGTATTTCATTTGCAAATAAATTCTCAATGGAATTCTAAAGCGTTCCAGCTTTGATGAGGAAGCACGAATAACAATTCAGGTTCCATGAAATTTCGTCGGGGGCATTTGTTTAACTTACAGGAAACTACCCAATAGGATAGCATATTAAAACTCGAAGGAAGAAAAGATTTCTTCACAGTGATTGAAAATTACGTAGATACTCGCATGTCTCCCTGAAAGTTAACTTTAAAATTATATAATGTTCTGTTTTTTACACCTGATGTTGTATAGAAATATATATTTGCTTGCTCCCTTTTCCGCCTTGATAACGTCAATTGTCATTGAAGAATATGTATTATCTATTCTATATCTGTAATGTTATTCCTGTTCAAACGATACCCTAGGATCTTTGGAAGATTTCAAACTCAATTGTCTAGTTGTTTAATAGAAACTAATCATCTGTGTTTCTGTGCAGAAGGTGTCACATTTTCACATCATTTTTTGATGATTTTCGCAAACCAAAGACAACCTCTAAGTTAGACTTAAACCTTTCACCAACCAAAATATATTGAAAAGAGAACCACTTTTATTCGTTTCTTGTTGAATAAACGCGTCAAAAATATCTCCACTTCTATGTATGCGATCAAATTATTTCGCGCATTCAATATACAGGTACCATATGGGAACCGTAACTTCTACTTTTTTTATATAAACCCTCCTGTTTTCAAATAAGAGAGAGGACAGGAGAAACTTAAACGAAAAAACCTGTAACGCGGCTTCATCTAGGTTTCTCTGGATACATTTATCAAAAGATTTACATAATTCCAGAAATATACGTGACTGAATTATTTTCTTGGAAACGTGGAAAAACTTTTCCACTTTTTCGCAAAAAAAATTCCTCGAAGAAACTCGAGTATTGAATTTAAGACCCGATCTCGGCTTTCAGCAAAGCACATTAGATATACCTACGTATGTAAAATATGTATAGGAAGTTTTTCCATTTGAAGGCTACGTTAATATTTATATGTTCTTATATCCTTTTTACAAATTGAATTTATTATAATTGGTTTAGGGTTTTCGAATAATAAGGTTATTGAAGTCACAGCTTACTTAGACATTTCGGTAAATTCATTCCCTTCCTCAAGGTAATGATCAAACTTCTTCAAAGCATGATGGTTGGATTTAATATTGTGCTTGTTATATACATACAAGATGCAATTGTCCGTACATCTATTTGGATATAGGTTAAGCTGGAGAAAGGATCAGTAAGTAATTCCAAATTTATTTTATATTTGTCTATTCATCTACAAGCTCTAACTGAATGTTTTTTAATCATGGATAACAACTGGTTTCATCATGAAGATAAATAATTGTGTATTTAACTGATCATGAGAATGACGAAATCTCTATTTAGTCTCCCATAAATTTGCATCAAACAGGTTGACTATGTATCTCACGTGTAGTTGTATCAGTTTATTGAAGATTTTTATCAGATTCTAGAGATGGAAATACAAAAATTTTGGATGTCGTCAAAAACTTATTTTGTTTTAATATTTTTGAATAATAAAAATTTTAAACTTCTCATTAGATTCTAAATTCAACTTCAAATATCAAAATTTCCAAAATCCGATCCAAATCACTATTTCAAAATTGATACCGTTTTGTGATAAGTATCATCCGCTCTGACATCATCCACTCAAGTGCGAATAGCAAATTTACATTTCGCACAAAGCAGGATCGCTTGTACTTGATAATCTTAAGTGTTCAATAATTACCGTGGTTTTTTCGCATCGAATAAATGGAAGAACTTCGGAATCGTATTTTTCAATCCATCTACACGAAATCCCTTTGAGACGAGATCAAGTAAAAGTGTTGTGTAGAGAAAATGTTAGTTAAACGTTAATGGGAGGGGGGGAGTAAGTCGCGTAAAGACATCTAGATAGCTGGCGAGCAGAGCGTTTGAAGATTACCTCAAAAACGAAAGCGAAGCTCCGTGAAACTGAGATAAGAACCATTTAACGTTAGAGAGAGAGTGGACCCTCTTAATTCCCGGATCAGGTTTGAGAGCTCCAAATGAAACGTTAATTACTCTGATTTGCTGATACTAGGCTATTAAATGCGAATACATCTGAATTTCATTTATAGTTACCAGATAATCACAATAAGTCACTGAAAGATTTTGTTTCCCTCAGTTGCAAATACGGTTGAAGATTTTTGAGGCTCAGTGCAGTAAGCACGTAGCCATGCTAAGTACTCGTAAATGGATGTTATGGTCTCAACTTAGACTCTCGTCAGTGCAGCTCGCCGAGCCACAGTACAAAACTAACAGTCTGTCTAAATAATGTTTAATTTAATAGATACTACAAAAGATATTAGAAAACGATATTAAGAGATATACAGAGCGTTACTTAATTGAGAGCCATAATTATAAGGCCGCATTAGTTAACAAAATTCAAGTGGAACGCATGTGTCCTAAGAGCATGGTCATAAAACTGTTGTAAAAGTCAGTGGCGTACATTCTTTTGACAATATTATTCGTGAGACTGCCCTTAGAGGTGCTACTGGAATACGACGTAATTAACTTCTAGTCTGTGCTGAATTGTCATCTTATTCAATGAACAACACTTCGAAGATGAAAAAATATTTTCCTCAAGCTCTAACACCCTGTATCTTGGAAATCTGCCTTTTAAGGACAGGTTTATATGAATCATAAACACCACGTATATAATTTTAAGAAAGGTGAAATCTTTTTAAGCTTTTTAATAATAAGAGATTTAGCGTTTTCCAATATTTTCACAATTTAGTTCCAGTACATCAGCATTTCCAAAACCTTTTTGGATGTGACTGATTTCCGTCAGTTTGTCGGTCGACCTGTATGCACTTTAATCAGTTATTCTTCTATGGCCGCGTTCCAAAAATCAATAAAAATATAAAGAAACCGCTAGAACCATGTTTTTTGGCATTTCTAAGCAACCAAATTATTTTCAAAAAGCTTTTTCAGAGAGCAAACATTGAGTGAGAGGGTTGGTTATAGAGGTAAATTTGAGATTTCAAAAAGATGTTCTACAGTAACCCGATAATCCTGCATGCTCATCAGACATAGCTGGTTATTCACACGTTTGCGTTCAAAACAGTTCAATTATAGGTTTTTTTGGCGTGCAGTTCTATCAGTATTTTTAAGATCCTGATTAGGTTGTAGAGTTGCTAATCCACGAGAACCATATTTGTTAAATATTCAAAGTTATCAAAATCTCTGAAAACCTAAAAATATTCGAAATTTCCGAGATTATGGAACTCGATATGGAAGGTTTATTTTTCTATAACATATTTTTTGTAAGAATTATCAATTTCCAACAGTACGGAAGTCCAAGCGAAATTCTTATTCCTAAGCTTCTGCTATTGCGTAGGAGGTACATCATGAAGCTTCTTGAGCCATTTTTTAATTAAGAAATACGACTTGACGAAACAAACAAAAAAATCCTCAGCCGTCACCTCAGCTTTTATGGTACGAAAGATAAACTCAAAGGAAGTAACATCAGTGTAATAATACCATAAAACTCGGATGGGTCTCCATATCTTTTCGAGTGATAAAAAGCAAAATAAAAAACCTTTCTCTCTCCATACATAATAGACCGGAATCCTTCCTGAAAACAACGGTGACGTGAGCATTACGACAAATAAAACAGCTTTATTGCCGATAAATTAAGTTTATTGGATTAAGCCGAGGCATGAGAGTAGAAGTTAGATAATTTCGTTGTGAATGGCTATAATAGAATTATTCGGAAAGACAAATACTGAATTTTTTAACGAGTGATGAAGCTAAACAAATTTTTTATGCGAGTTGCATTGTTTTATTCCAAACTCAGTCTGGTCAAGTTATCATAACCATGCGGCAAATGGTTGGAATCACATGGCTATCTTAAATTGTTTTTTTTTATTATAATCATTCATATTATTCATATTTCCGTAACAAGGATTAAATCATAAACTTCATTTGCCTGTGATTGAAGCAATGTCAACAAATTTTTGATATTCATCACTGAAGTTACGCCACTGCCTAGTTGTATTTTTCTTCAGAGTTCTTTCTATAGTCCTTCCAGAGTCAACATTCTCAGTGATTTTATTCACCAGTAATTATCGATAAAGTATTTGATTAACCAACTGTAGCTTTTTCGCTCAGCACAACACGTAGCCAAAGATTCCATCTATTACAAAATTTAATGTCAACTCATCTGAGTTTCGCGCTCTATGGAGACGCCCATTACCATCATTCGAAGCCAAAGGTCCTAGCATGCCAATGGGCGTCCCCATAGAGGGCCACACTTAGTTGATGTTGCTATCACACCCTTGACTGAGTTACGTACATATATACCATACGATTGCTCTCTACAGTGTGATCGCCGGGCTATACCGACGAGTCTAGGCTAAAGACGAAACATGCATGTCTATGACTGGTCTGATGCATAGTGGAGAGCATACATTGAAATTTAATGTTTTTGAGTACTGTCGATAAATTGTGACAATTTGAGATTCTTCAAATGACTTTATAAGTACTTCACAAAAAACTGAGCATGCTGCTTATTATCCCGCTCGGGAATTCTTTTCAGGACAACATCAGGAGGAGAGGCCCCATCCTAGAACATGTTCAGAATTGTTTTCTTCCCAACGCGATTTGTGCTGAATGCATTGATGCCAAAAACCTTAAAATATGGTTTAGATCCCCACCAGCATCGGAGTCAATCATAACTTTCTAATGAATTTTTTAAAGCTTTTGTTTCAAAAACATTAGTCCATCATCCATCTTTAATGCGTTTGGAGGCTTTCTGCTATTGACCGATAATATGTATAGTTTTTTGAGCCTATAAGCCAGAATTGCCTATCAAAAAATCTAATACTTTTGCCAGACCGACTTTAGATATTCTTCAAGCTTCTCATATAGATTTCAGCAGTATCACTTAATCAGAGTGTCGTTTAGTACTTTGCAATGGATTAAAAATAACTATTCCATCCGTTTATTCAGCATGTTTTGTCCCCCGCGAATATTTAACTGCTAAACTAAATGACCGCGAAGCCTTTGAAGCACACCTTTTGACCTTAAACTTTGTTCAAAATAAAATCATAATCAAACTACTTAAACAAAAAGCAAAGCTATTATAGTTCACAGCTTTCACTTAAATTGTTGACACAAGGACCGCGCCATAAATCAGACATGTCTACAAACTTATATGATTAGAGCCCGTAGTAAATATAAAGTTGGTGGTTAATTCTGTATTACATAAAAGCTTACACTGAAGTTAGATACCTGCCGTAGCTGAATATGTAATTTTGCTAGATTGCATAGTTGAGTTCTAGGTGAGTTTAGCACCTAGTAAGCAGGTGCGTTTTATGCTGATATTAGCGCAAGGGACAACGTCTACATAATTTCTGTCTACTAACTAATACTTTATAATGCATAATAAGGACGATATATAACTATATTTCCGCATATAAAAACTTGACCTACTTTGTGATATGAACCACACACTTTCCGGCTTTACCGGTCAGGAGCTATAGCCAACTGAGCTAAGCAGGCACAACCCTCACCCGATCTAGATCACCACTTACACGAAAGCAATATCAGAATTTCATTGGCTCTCTTGGGAGCACACTTCACATTATCGACATTCTAGACCACGTGGACGGAATGCTTGCTTAGCTCAGTTGGCTAAAGCGTCTGACCAGCGATCAGAAGGTGTGTGGCTCAAATCTTACAATTAGCCAGGTTTTTTCTATTATTTTTGTATATCGGCTTCCATCTTGCGGATTAGCAAGTTAATAATTATTTATCAATGGTGGTTTTGTTTGTTAACCGGTCGAGCTTTATATTTATTCCATAAAAAATTAGAATAAGTATGATACCGCCAGTGGAGCATAGTAACGCACCACTAACAACGGAAATTAAACTTTGAATCTGATGTTGATGCTGCTATTTTTTTTATTTCAATAAAAACATACTGAAGCTACTGGAAAACCTTCATTCTTTTATGATTTTTTTTAAACCCAATTTTTTACCCGAACAAAAAGGTTTTTGGAAAATGATCAGGGGTCTTAAAAACGCCCAAAAACGAAATTTTAGACTTTTATTTTAATTTTCTCCATATTAGACAATAGCACCGCAGATATAGACCCGATTTTCTAAAACTAAAAAAAAATTGCGTCCTTGTCACATTAGTTACCTAATGCTGAAGTTAAATCAAAACCCAAAAGTGCTTCCCGAGTTATAGAAGAGCCAAGGTTCACCGGACTGAGTACGCGTAGACAGACAGACGACGAACGGAAATAAGTCTCATATATATGTCAAGAAACGTCAAGAACACACAACATCTTGACTTTGAAATCATACTTTAGTACAATATTGTTACGCCAATTGGCGAGTATAAGCTCTCGATGCATAAGGATCTCACATATATGTGAGCATCGCAAAAGTTGATATAAATCCTAAAACTATGTTTTTGTATATTTCTCAAATTCCAGATCATTTTTGGGCATAGTAAATAAATATTTTCCTACTTAAACTGAGTTTTAAATATTCCCCTGAAGATGCTAACGTAGTAGGCGAAACACGAGTCGATGATGGTTGACGAATGGTAAAACTGGGTAATGTTTGTGATTGTAACTCATAAGAAATATTTTTTCATTATATATATAATTAATCGAATTTCCTTCAGATGCTGATGTTATCTTTATTCTATAAAAATGTATAATATAGCAGTTACTTTACAGTGATTTTGTATTACGGCATTGGTGCTAACTCAGAATTATTTTCTCCTGGTCGTTAACATTTGAATAACCATCCTCGTAATTCAACCCGATAACAACGAAGACCTGTACATGGAATCAAAGCCCGACGCAAGGGTGGATTCCATACAAATGCGTTTGTATGCAGATAGACATTGTTTATCCTATCATTCCCATATATCGGATCTCATTAATCCAGGGTGTATAAATGGCAGCGGTGGATACAATATCAATTTTCAGTCAGTTCGAAACATAGGTTACCCTCGTCTGCCCTCCTTTCCCCTTGCCGTCGACTGGTCATTACATAAATGGGATTACATCCAGCACTGGCCTGACGGTATTTAGGTCACAACCAGGACCGATCATTCTATCCGAACGAACAGACTAGAAGGATTTAAATCGTGAGATCGAACTGAAATACCTTAAGCGCATGAGACACTGCTGAAATCAAACTTGCTCATGAAACACAAAATTTGTTTCATCATCGTACAACCTATGTATATAAATGAGACGCGAGACATTGGTGTTGGTGATGCAGAAGACCATATATACAGCATGAAGTTTGTCAGAGAAATGATCCCTGAGGGACGCCTGCATTGACAGTATGTCACGTGCTTTACAGTACATTATTTTCAATAAATATGTACTCTTACGTTTTATATAGTATCCGATAGACAAGTAAATTGGGGGTGTAGATAAAGTAACTATTCGTCACTTCAAACAAATGTTTGAAATATAATCAAAAACGCAAAGGTATCCAGTAATGTATGGGACTGAAAACCTCTTCGACTACACTGAATATTACTCGAAAATGCAGCAAATAATAATATCGTTTATAGCAAACTGTGTAGAAATAGGTCCGAAAAAATTTCGAATAATATTCAGTTGAATAAACGAACATGAATTTTGTTGAGACCAGCTGCGGCACACGTCAGCAAAATGAGTATAAATAGCTATCGAAGGGACATGTTCGCCAGTTCACCTGAAGATGATTACAGATATTAGATCAATCAAAACGTCATAAAACTAAATGTTATATAGGCAAAAGAAGTCTGAAACATAACTTTCAATATACGAACTTTTACAAACATTGTGATATATGCCAGTCGGATACAATGTTCCTAGCGAGCTGAATGAATTTACAACCATTACAAATGATTTACAAAACCTCATGCAGATATAACATTAAGCCTAGATGCGTTGGCAGTAGGAACAAAAAATAATGCATAATCCGTGTGAATACGACAAGCTCTAAACGTTAAAAATTGCAGCAACACCATTTTATAAACGGATGTATGGAATTTAAAGCAGATGCTTCTAACAGACAAAAGCACTTTATAATGATATTTTTCAACTGCCTCACTGTTAGTGAAAATATTTTTAATTAAAGCGCCCCATAAAGGTAGGCAGCAATATATGTTCGCTTCGCAGATCCGCTTTGAGTCCGATACGAAAAAAGGGTTACAAATTATTTTATTGCGTAAACGAAAAATTCAGCAATTTGTTACGTTGGTATGGAAAACATTCCAATAATTATCCGCGTTTTAGATGAATGTAAGGGTAGAGAAATAGATAGCTTTGGGCGCTCAATATCAAATTATTATTGTTATAATCTCTTACTAGTTCTGTTTCAAAATATATTTAGTGTAAAAAAATAAAGCACAAAGGACATCATTTTTTTCCAATGACATTAATTTGCTCGTCAATCAGTTTATTCTAATATTAAGTATTTTTTACCTGTTAATTCGATTAACTATAAAAATAGGTTTTCTAGTTTTTCAAACTAATATGAATTTTTAATGCCGTATAAACGAAAAGCTAGTGATTCACCACTCGCCAAATCAGTTCATTAAAAATGCCTACCTTTTCCGTCAACCTTTTCATCATCTTAAGGGAAAGATTACAACAGTTTTCGGGTTTAAATGTTCTATTTTATTGTATATTTATATGAACTATTTAAAAAAAAGGAGTTTGATATAATATACTAGAAACTTTGTTTTACTAATAGCCTGCCACAGTTGACTAATTTTGGTAGCCTCAGTAGCTTCAAATTGTACTAGAACATTTGGCTTTAAATCTGAATAAAGCTACATATTTCAATATATGTAGGTTGTTGTGTATGCTCCTCATTTTTTCCTCAAATCCGCTTTATCAGTCTGAATAAATTATACAAACGCTTTTATGGTTAGTTTTATTGATATAAATCTGATTTCAATAATATCTATGGTAACTGACCCACTTTACTACTAGTCCTCTATTTCAAAGGATGCTGCGATGTTTTATGCATTTCTTTTGAAATGGCTTATCATTAAGAACTGTTTCTAAATAAAAAAAAAACAGTAACAGGTGATGTATTAGGAAATTTTAAAATGTTGGATATTGCGATTCTTCGCGCTAGTGATTCCAGGAATAAACCAGAAAAAAATTCATATTGATTTGTCAGTTAATATAAGAAGAAAATCTGTACGTTTCCATTAAGAGCAAAAGCTGAAAGTTCGCTGGCAACTTTAAAAATGACCTCTTAATATTCTTGGGCTCTGTCAAGATCCAGAAATTAATTCTCTCCCTCAGGCTGCACTGACAGGCAGAGGGATAATTTTGATTGATATTATATAATGTGAAAATGCTTGGAGAAGCTTTTCATCGCTTAAGATGCAATTTATACAATGAGTTCCTACTATATGAAAGCGTGAATTATTTTTTCCTTTCTTTTATATCATTTCAAATTTAATTAATCATCTAAGAAAATTCAAAAATTTCACCTTTTTGTTGAACACTCGTTCCTGATATCTTTTTGGAGCAACTCAAATTTCTGTTAGGATTACCCCATGAGATGAACATGAAGTATTAAAATGTCTCAACATGCCTTCCCAATTTAGTGACAAATTTTGCACTTTTGAAGAGAACGTACATGTTTTAAATGTTATCTTCCGGATTGAAATTGAAGACAATGTTCTGATTGACGTGATGATCTCCAACCATCTCCAGATGAGCTAGCGAGAGAGTCCTCTCATTTTTCTAATTTGATCTATATGTTGGTTAGCATACTGGTTTCATTCTCACACTACGATAATTAAAGTTTATTGTGAAAAAAGCGGCTCTTCTCAATTTGTCGCCGATTGTACCTCTTTATATATAATTTATTCTGTCGTGACAATTATTTACTTGATAATCTGCAAGATGGAAGTCGATATACAAATATACAAATTCTGTGAACACCTAGCCTACTGCAAGATTCGATTCACACACCTTTTGATTGCCGGTCAAACATTCTAGCCAACTGAGCTAAACAGGCACTCGATCCAGTTCTCCCACCGCGATTACTTATGGACCCTTACATCACACAGTCAAAGTCCCACTATGTAGGAATAACAGTGACCATTGTATGCAAGCAAGTAAATAATTGTCACAAACTTAACTCTCCATTTTCAATTTAGCGTCAATTAAATAGAAAATACATTGTCGAGTTTTCCATTTTGTTTTGTATTCGTCATATGAATGTATAATAAAATCTCTATAATAAATATCACAGTCATTTGCGAAAACATGTAGAGAAATATGTTCGCAGATTTCATATGAATATTTTTTTTTAAATATTTTCATGTAATAATTCCAGATAGTGATATGGTCCTACGCATGAGTATGTTCATACCTCCACCTTAAAGTGCGTTACCGTAAAACGCCACTCTAGCCATTCAAACTTTGAATTCATTTTAACAATATGACTGAGAATGGCTAAAGAAGCTATCGAAACGTCAGTAAACTATGATCAATAAATCGTACATGATTTCAATTATTGGACAATGTATGCCATGAATCAAAGATCCATGATCATTTTATGAAGAATATTGATAATATTTTCAGTTTAAAAACGGTATCAATTCATAAATAAGAGTTTAGATAGGATTTTGAAAGTGTTGACAGTTAAAGCTGAACTTGAAAAACTCCAAGAAAAAAATTATTTCATAATCTCAAAAATTCCAGAAATTGCCAAGTTTGCAAATTTTATAATTTCTAACACCCGTATTTTCAAAATGACCTGCATGTGAATCAGCAACACTAAAATCATATCAAACCTTCAATAAACACATGGAATAAAAAGTGAACCTGCTTGGTACCATTTTTCAAAGGACAAAACAGCAAATTCCTCATTAATAATGATCCCTACTCAGTTGAAATAGAGTAATATGTCGAAAAATAACACTAGAAGAGACAAAGAACAAATTTGTCCCATTCAAAAGACCGATAATACCATACAATGTGAAAAAAAATCAAATCGTTTCAATTCACCCAAAACAATCGGAATGCATAGAAAATGTGCTAAGTTAATAAATCAAATGTATATAATTCGCAGTTATTGGTGTCATTGAAAAACATTTTTAACGAAGCTAAAAAAAATAACCTTTCACCACCAATTAATGACCTCACCAAAAAAAAATTATCAATGATCAGGAGCTTCAAAAGCATTCTGAAAAAAGTTTGAGCAGTAATAATTTCATTCGCTTTTTGTAAACTGCATCGAATTCAAACAAAACTACAAAGGATTTTCGTCTTGCCATTGTAGGAAATGAGTGTCCAAATCTCATCACTTCCTAATAGAGATCTCTTAGTTATAGAGGTGCGAAGGACTACTGAACGGACTACTGAGAGACAGACAGAGCGACGGAAATTAGAGACATAATTTTTCGTGATGTATAATTCATGAAACATCAATCAATCATCAAAAAAAAATTTTTGCGCGTTCACAATACTTCCCCCGCCTGTTAGTGTGGGACCCAGTGCAGACCTTTACCAAGATATGAATGACATACCTGAGCTGATAAATCAATTCACCAGCACACGTCAGCTCACCTCCAATCAACACCTCTATCCACACCGCCAACGACACTGTCAATCAACTCTTCCCGCACGTCTTAACGCAATCCTCACACGAAAGCACTCACTTCTTGGCCAGAGAAACTTCTAAGCTACCCCACGATCACGATCGCGAGATCGAAATAGGAGAGCAAAATCACGCGGGATCGTGCCGCATCCACATCACGACACAAACTGAACTCCCGCTGTCCAGACCGGTTCCTGCTAAGGATGGAGTTGCGAGCGGGAGTTGCCGGCGCGCTGGCGGGATCGATTCCTGCTGCTGGTGTCCTGCTGACGACACTGCGAGAGCAGGTTCTGCTCCTACACTCCTGCTGTGGGTTCACTGATTGTCACTGTATGGGCACCACTGCGAACTATTGTTTTTTACACTATGTTAGCTATGATGAACGTTGTTCTTGTTAGGGATGGAAATTTTCGTCGTTACCATTACGGTTCCTTGTCAATGACTTTAGCGTCGTTCCACATTATTTTAAGGTGCTCTGTCCATACATGGTCAGAGAATGGAAGCAAATATACAAGAAAATATCGCAATTAAAAAATATGTCTAGAAGAAACCCGGCTTTTACTAATTCTAGAATACGTCCAAGGAATAATAGTGCAAACAGAATAGAGGTCTTCACTAGAAAATTCAAACAATATTTTTTTGCAACAATACTCTCAACACAAATTAGGCGCTCATAGAAAGAAAACCAAACTATTCCCTGAAAATACCCTACAGCATCTGAAGTCCACAGCTATTGAAAAAATATATAATATATAATAATAATTAGTCTGCTTTTAAGGTAAAAGATATGAACTGTCATCTAGTTGTAGTTGTATTGGTGCTGGTGGAAAGACAAAGCCTGGCAATTAGATCACCTTTGACCCTTTTAGCCAATCCCGAGAACTAGCACTAAGACTAACATGGTGATGTCTTGGTATAAAACCGACTAAACCCTTCAGGTCAGGTATTTATAAGACTTCATGTGCCTTCTGTAATGATGTTTATATAGGTCAAACAGCTAGAGCATTTACAACAAGGTACAGAGAATAAGTGCGTTCAAAAATCAACATCCAGAAAGATCAAATTTTGCCAACCACTTACTAGATACTAAACATGAAGTCGACAACGAAAATAAAATGTGTGAGTGTACTTCATACTTGTAATAAAATACATGATTCAAACTTCTAGCAAATATTAGAGATTCAACAAGATTTGCGAATCCCTGATTTCATTGTAATAAGTGAACAGACTGATCTTTCAAGTCCAATTTTTATCGATACACTAGTATAAGCTTCCATCTATTTGTATTTGATGTTTACTTTCTCTTACGTTATGTCATAGAATCTATTAAGAAGAATGGCATAGCTTAAGGAATGAAATATCTTAAAACGTGATATATCTTAAGGACATGACGGAGATAGTAAAGGTTTTGTAGGGGATTCAATCAACACTAGTGCAAATGCAGTCTCCAAAAGATATTTTCTCTAGGACAGACTAAAGAAAGAAAAAATAATTTAATAGAAAAATAGCTAGACAGGATAAATAGTATGCTAGATTTGAGAGCTCCAGTTTTGTATCCATGATAGGATCTAGTTAGCTAGTTGGCAAGTAATCTGGGTAGCCTCTGTAAACAGTCAAATCTGACAGCCCGACGATGATTTAAATATAAATCTAAACGCGTCACAGAAAGAAAAAAAGATTTATTTTTGAAACACAATCTTTTTATCTGCATGATGGAAGAGTTTCACCAAGAAAGAGTATGGTTACCTAAGTATATTCATTTAAATCTTGCACTTCCATTAAATATGTCACCAATAGAATGGCAAATATCTCTGGAACACTAACGTTTAATGATCATATATCTCTAACAAGTGCCTAGGATTCCTAGGTTTAAAACTTTATTGATGTACAACACTGCAGAAACGTCAAAGAGTGAATTTTGAGTGTTTTTAATATCATTCTTTGTTTGAAAATATTTCCGCCGCCACTGTACTGATTTTGGAAAACTACAAAATATTTTACATTTTCATACTCATCACAATAATAACTCAGCGCCAAACCGTCATCTAAATCAAAAAAGTACTGTCCAAACGGATAGACAGACAGATTAATAATTCTGTATAGATTCATGGAAATCAAGAGAGCACAATATCTCGAATTAGAAATTCTTTGTTATACTACATCAGAGGCGGCAGCTAGAAAAAGGTCGCCTTGTATGTTCTACATGTCAGAAGTTGGCAAAAGATACGTCTAGAAAGTCGAGGTCCTTCCAAATTGGCATACTTTTTTTTATAGAACTTTCGAAATGAATTATTTGTATATATACTGGAAGGGAGCAGTAACAACAGTCAAGCAGTCTTCAGAAGTCGAACAGTGAATAGACAGAAAACGAGGAAATAAATTAGTGTTTCAGGAACGTTACTTTCCCGCCCAAATTAAACGACTTTTTACATCTCTTTACATACATTTATCTTTAATGTTGAACGATGGTCGCAAATTGTAACAGAAGATTCCTGGAAATGTTTAGTTATTCAGCTCACAGATGATATCGTGAGCAGCCGCCGATCCTCAGGCCATCCTCTGAAAGAGATTGAAAGTGACGCTGAATTCCACCCATTCAGCTGAACGTGAATACTGTTTTGATCTTCCTTTGACGTAGAATGTTCGATATCAAAACGCGCAACATACATTTATGTGTGTACAAAAATAACATGAAAAATGAAATGGCTTTATGAGATAATTACATATGCGATGAGCGCTTGTATACTTCTGTGTTTAAGATTTGTGGTTTTCTTTGTCTATCATGAACGTACGTCAGTTCATCTCTAAAGGGATTACTCGCTGTAGGCGCTGTCACCTGTCATTCTTTTGCAATGTTAGCCAAGACATACGTTTTTTGTGACAATTGCCATTCATAGGTGATCTGACCATAAAAATGATTGAACACCCTTTACTTATTTAACATTTTGTTATAGGTAGATGTATAGGTAACAAAGAAAATACTTTAATACACTTTAAAGTGAATAGTATATTTAATCAATCGAAAACATCAATAAAAAATAAAACTAGAATACTGTGAACAAAAAAAAACAAAATGTCACTCTATATATATATATATATATATATATATATATATATATATATATATATATATATAAGTAAGTATACAAAAGAATTTTCAAGCTAAAAATTAAGAAATATCATAAAATAATATCTAAGACATCTTCGTCACCATCAGCAGCATTATTAAAATAGGTTTCACTAGTTTTTATTTTTGCTAGTACATTTTCAGGAATATCGTAATTGTGACAACACATGTTGTACCTGTTTAAACCCGCTTTTACTGATAATATTGCACACAACATGGGCAATTGAAGTCTATTTCTTAGCTTATTTTTTACAATGTTCATTGTACTAAATAACTTTTCTACCTCAGCATTCGAATGGGGTATTATAAGTAATTCCAAAGCCAATTCTTTAAAGGGGTTTTCGCCGGTACCATTTTTGTAATTATATATTTCATACCAAAAAATTTTTGTGTCTATGGTTTCTTCCCATTTTACTAAATAAACTATTTGCCATTGATTTTGCACTTTTTCTATAAAATCTGGGTTTTTTCCTAGAACTTCTAGTAATTCTATAATGGCACCTTTGACGGGCTGGGCTTACAGGTTTCCTCAACGCTAATGATAGACCTAAATCAAATTCTACTAAATCTAGTAGAATTTCTACTAAGTTGGCAACACTGAACATGTGGGGAACAGGTACGGAGGGGGTCGTTTTTTGTTAAGCTTTCAAGATTGTGGACGTATTAGCCAAAGGCGGAGGTTTACAATTGTCTTTATTTATGAGACGAGGCAGAAAATCATCATTAAGTAGCGACAAACCAAAAATAAATCTATGAATGGAACCGCATAATAAGGTATAGAAATTATGTTGGATATCTAAAAATATATAATTTTGCTGCAAAATGAAGTCTGAATAATTACAATTAGGTATTTTCAATTTTATCGAAACTCTTCAATGTGCTCAATATACTCAAAAAATTGTTCTATGAAGAATTGTAATCTTTCTGCTGTGATCAGCAATTTTGATGAAATATAGAAAAAATTGTGCGCAGTTTCTGATGTTCTGGCATTAAGAACTAAAATATAAAACTTCCGATTTGAGAACAAAAATGTTCTCAATTCATTATTAACTGAAATATTTTGCGACGGTTCCTCTGAGAATATATCCTGGGGATGCTGTGCATTACGATAGATCAAAGTCTAGGGCCGATTTCATCAAATAACCAGTCGATATATTGAGCCAATGGGATGAGACCTTATCGAGCTCTACCAATAGGCTTTCAGAGTCTTTCTTTATAATTTAGATATCCAATGGTGTTTGACTATATAAAACAAAATTTTCAAACTTCTGAAATGACAGATTGGCATTGTAATGTCAGTTGCCTATGGAATATTCCTAAATTTAAAGAAATTTGAATCAAAATGGTGAACAATTTGTAGTTTTCAGATAAAATCAATCATTTTCCATTGTAAACGTTTCTACAATTTTATTTTTGGAATACACAGTTAATTTCCATATAACTATTTGTAGAGGAGTTCTATTTGAGTTACTATTTACATATAGGTACCTACCTTATATAAATACATAAACATTCTACAATTTGACTATCCTGCATAAATATTTCAGTTGGTGAGAAACGTTGTCATAGAAACTTAGTAATTGCCAAGCAATTGTATTCAAAATCCAGTAAAGAAATCGATCATTTTCATTCCCCTGGTTGGACACAGCATTCCTTGATTTTAATAGGGTTATACAAAATACCTAATACGGATTGTATCAAGGACAAACTAACATCATAAACTGTTTACAGAAGATGCATAAGCTCTTGAATTTGAACATAATACTTTTCTGCTGCTATACGTTGAGAAAATAGGAAATTGCAGTACTTGTTATGCGCCTCAGATGATCAGTTGTTTATCAGTTATGCGCTTCTCTGTCATTTCAAACTTCAAACCACAAAATAGAGATGGCTCGCTATTTCGTAAGCTGTGAATTCATAGTGATGGGCTTAGTAAGGGGATATCTAAATGCATATAGAGGCCCAGTATGCATAGTGACTTTAGAACTAAAATCATTGCACAAGTACCTACAAGAAGCATTAGAAAATACCGCACCACGCGGACCTTAGACAGCGATGTTTTAAACAAACCTCCGCTAACGGTGTTGCCAAATAACCCGGAATGCTTGGGTTCTCAAATTTATCATTTAGAAATACATATGTTTACCCGTTTCCTTTTATGCACAGAAGCGCACCCCCACCCTGTTCATTTACTTCTGAAAAATTCATATTCATTACTTGTGAATACGTATTCGAATGAATGTGTTCATTTACGAGTGAGTTTTCACATTTTGAACTTTATAACTGTAACGTATAAAAACAGATATACGTATGTTGCATAGCGAGCATAGCCTCGATTTTTTCCACATTACTATTTGTGGTGATAAAATTCGCATTCAAACACTTGCTTAGATGGCAACACTGTGTTTATGTCTGCGAATCATGATAAAAAGCTAAAGTTTGTTCCAGACAACAAAAGTACCCGCCTGCTGTCCGCTCCGGCGCTGTATTTCGCTTGTTTATATATATATATATATATATATATATATATATATATATATATATATTGCACTTTATTCACCCAAGATTTCGTATGCATATATGCATCCATCATGAGGGCTACAATGAACGCTCAATAACATCTAAAATGGGATTATAAGTTAACACTCACCCAGAAGTGGCTAAGTTTGAAACAGCAAGTAATGTAACATTGGTCAGAGTAAAATTCTATACGTATAATAATACATGTGAAATAGCTCACAGATAAATTCAATTTATTTGTAGTGTCAGTTAAACCATGATAATATCTATGTCAAAACCCTGAACAAAATGTTTTGGATATTTATGAATAATATAGAAATTTACTCACTTACAAAACCAGCAACTTCGAACTGGAATGGAGATTCAAAATGCCCATCACTAGACGTGCATATGAATCGTGACGACGTGACGTACAGATTACGTAATCAGCTCTCAGCTGTTTTTGTTTATGGTGTTTGATAATTTCATTTTACAATTATTTCTGAAAAGCAGGGCTAATGTTATAGGAATATCCAAATTGTAGCTCAACTTTTTTTATTATTTTTTTCCAGTGTTTGTGCTATATATTTTGAATGCCGTGCAACCTCATTTCGTTATACCTTCAACCATAAGGATTTTTGTAATGCTGGATACCTGTGCTGGACACCAAGCAGGCTTTGGATGGCATTCATTTTTGTAGAATATGAATGAACCTAATAAGTAATAGAAATAATAAGGAAATTTGTGAAATGCCTCCTAGATATCCTTTTTTTTAACTGAATTATCAGGTATTTATATTATTACAGTATTATGTAGCTTTATAAAAATCATCGCAATACTATCCATTTTATTTTTATGAATTTGATACATCCGATGTCCTGAAGCCTCACATTCCTCAAATCCTATTGGTGGAGAATAGCAATTCGTTATAGCTTGTGAAATGAGGGAAATAGCAATTTTCACTTATATATGGTGGATTGCCAGGCCCTGAAACCTGCTATGAGGTTCGGAAAGTGCCCTCTTTCATTAATCAAATCTTTCCTCACCATTTTGTGTTGAAATTAAAAGGAAATCAATGATTTTCACAGACTTTCGACAGTACAATATTTAATGGAATTTCAGAAAGGTCTTATGTGATTGGTCAATCCTTCCGTTATATCTCTGATGTTGATGAAATCGGCCCTAAGAACGACATTGCAGCATAATAATTACCTGGAATACTGCAGTAACTTATACGCAGTAATTCGTTCAGCATCATTTACAAAAAAAACAAGAATTTATTTCTGCCAGATAATTATGACGATTGGAAAATCGAAGACCGTGACATCGACATCCCGTTTGTCGGCGTCTCCGCAAATGGCATTTTCCTGGCGAAACTTCCTTCTGCTTGTCGCCCATCGCCAAATGACATCGTGCACCAGTAACGAGGCAAACGATGAAAAAAGGTCATTTCCCAGTTGATGTGAATCTGTTTCAACAATGTGGCTCTGTTGGAGACTACGTAATGGATTCACGATTTATTCTGCAACATGTTCAAGAAAACCTTCGTTATCGGATTCGTAGATTAGTAATGAGTGAGCTTTAATATCATATGATTCTGAGAAATAAAACCTGCTTCGCTAATTGAATTTTACTGCGTCTAGCGTTTTGGGCGGTTTCACAGCTAACTTTGTTATTAGACTTATACTCTTCTGAGGTGACACACAATCGAGAGGCCGTATCTGTAAATGTTAAGGAATTTGTATCTGTTGTTTTCAGGATCCTGTTATAAGATTTTTTTTGCAAATGTTCATGGCATCCAAGATCACCTGATTGTATTCTAGCAGATCAGAGGCTGTAGACCTATTAAAAAAAGTATGTTCACGATGAACGACGTTGGAAGAATGAAAATACTCTATTATAGAGCAAATTGTTGCAACTCAACTAAAAGTTATAAATAATCATGTGTACAGTTTGAAGTAAATTCTAAGTTACTTCTTTCAGTTTCATAATACGCCTAGCGAGTGATGTAACGAATATTCGTATTTGCGAATATTCGAATATTCCTTGACATTTGCATTCGCAAAATAGATGCGAATATTTTACGAATATCAGCATCCAAAAACAATACATAAACTGTAAATAGCTTCAGGCAAATAAAACAAATGAATTAACTTTATATCATTATTACAAAACTTTATCCTTTTGGCTTTACCTAGTCTTTCAATATTGATTGTGATCGACAGTTAATATTTCGTAGTTGGTTGAGTATCATAATAATGAAAAACATTTCATTGGAAGTTAACAGAAAATGTTTTACATGAATAATAATTCTGTTTGATAATTATGAAACAAAAATATATGTTCCTCTCAAACTTTGATCAGTCTTCACATAACATATCAATATCTTCTTTTAGAAAACTGAAAATATTAATAAATATTTTTTTCCTCTGGTCGCAGATTCTATTAATTAGACTATTGACATGCCATCTCCTGTCCATTAGGAATAAAACAAATAAAAGAAAGGATACGGCCGATGTAATCAAACCCTCTTCAACATATACACACCACGGTTTGCCCTATTTTCCTAACAATATGAAAACTCCAATTATTATCGAATGCTTTTCACACGCTATTCGTTGAATCAATATCAGGACGCCTTGCCTCCATTAATGGTTCCCGGTGTGTAGATTATCATTTGTCTCTACATCTGAGAAAGATCGCGTATCCTAGCTCTTTTTGTTACTGTTTTTCATCGTTTGAAACATTTTCTGTTATGAGACGATTTTTCCACATTTATTCCTTGAATTAGTGTTATTGATGTGCAGTTTCTTATTTTAACAGGCACTATATGCTTTTTGCTAAAACTTCACTGTCGGGTGACGTGCTAAAGACATACATGTTTCTCTCTGTAACTAGGTAATGGCCAATACAGCCTGAAAGCCGACGGTAGAGGGCAAATGAATTGCTACACATAATTATTATCGATTCAAGCAAATTTTTCAGCCAACTTTGATACTTTGTAATTCGGAATTTCAAAAGGTCTTTTCATAGTCTTTTGAATCAATGACAAGAGCTTCTCAATTTTCAAACATACGGCTTTAATACAGGGTAGAACACAAAGTGACGCAATCTGAAAAAATGCTTCCGATTTTGTAGGAAAACCACAGTGATTCTTTCGGGAGGTAACGTTTCATAGATATTGACCGTACTTAGGGACGTCTTCAGGAATTAGGGAATATCTATTATGGTTTCCAAAAAATATATATTCTATACCATTTTTTTCTGTTGCATAAAGTGCAATCATCAATTTAGTCTTTGCTAACTTCTATCTCTCTCATTGTTTTATTCCCAAGAACTAACAGGTTCAACCGCTAAAACCTACCTATAACCAAAATGAAATAAATTGGTATAAATTTGTTAGAAACACTCGAAATTTATAGGAAATTTACTATGTTCATAAGTCGTTTGTATCGTAATTTGTGGCAGGTCTCAAGAAAAAATAATCAGCACACCCTTATTACTTGTTTTCAAATAAAAAACTGCAGGAAAAATAAACTACTTTGACTTACTCGTTTCTCCATCTGTGTACTTTAGGTGATATTGAAAGAAGCATGAGGGTTTCTCAGAAAATATGTTATCTGTGACAAAAGTATGAGATCTTGCATCACTGCATATCACCACATCACCGACCATATTTGTTACTTGCCTCGAACCACTGACCACAGACCACAGGCCGAGTTCGGCTCTCGGTGCATAAGGATTTCTATCTCTATGGCTGGCAGTTGCAGAGCGAATACATCTACAGGGCATTTTTCATATATGCTCATCATGATTTGAATTCTAATTTGTAAATTTAAGTGTTACAAATACTCTTTGGGGGGCAAACTGTGTTAGTTGCCTTCCCAAATATTATGGTTGGCCCCCTACCCACCTTTTCCGACGTCACTGCTTCATATATATGCCATTTTAAGATATCCTTACAGTTGTGTTTTTCTTTTCAAATAAAGGCGATTGAAGATACCGGAACAATCGGAACGTTATGAAACGCAAAACTGTCACGATAATGCATGTCCAAAGCAGCGTAATTGATCCTTGCAATCTCTATTCCTTTAAGCAGGAAGTTCGTATCTATAGATAAACCTCAAATGCAATCCAACCAACTATAACTGAGATCTCTTGTCTGGGTGTTTCGGCACAACCAATTGATTTCCTGTACTATTTGCGGATGTTGATGTGTCGCGGTGTGCAATCGGAAGGCGCAACACCCATGCATCCAGTGAATCGTCCTCGAGTATCAATCACACTACGCACTAATACCCGCCCGTTGACAGCCGGAAACACAATGGCGGACGGGCCTCAATGCCCTCTACACTCAACGATTGAGATACTCCGGGTCTCTATGCTAATTCTGTTGGCTGATTTCTCGCAATTCATCTCTCTTGCCACTGTTGTCTCGATTAGGTCGTGTCCTGGTTTGTGGGTAATTGGATGGATGAGCATCTCTAGCTGCGTAAATAGGGCGTACGGAGATTAAGGACACGATTTTGGATTGAGATAAAACAAGAAAAAAATGTTTTGCTGTAGGACTTGAACCCATGTGTCTAACATTCCGTTCTGACGCCGCGGAAGCTTGTCTGCTGCGGTGTCGCGATGAACTAAGTCACCTGATAAAGTACGTTTTCGTGTGCGCCGTTAATTGTGTTTCTCTCCACTCCAAACTGCGTACGATCTGGAGAACACGCCATACAAGGTCACTAATTTTCTGACCACTGAAGCGGCCATATGTATTTTCGTTGTAATTCTGCTGATCACGGATATGGCCACGGCTTCCAGTTCGAATATAAGAAGGACCAGAGCTACTTACAGTGGAGTAAAAGAGACCATTTTAGAGTGACTTGTACAGGATTTTTTGTTTTTGTTTTTTCAAACAAGTCAAAAACGTATTTCTTGCATAATTCTGGGGTGCAACAACAACTAGCCCTACAAGATCAACGCAACTTTACATATCTTAGTTTGTCAATGAATCTTGGTGTGGAAAAAAACCGAAACGTTAGTAAAACTTATTTTATCGATTGCCTATGGATTTACTTAGCGGCCAGTATAAATACGATTGTGAGACGAGTGCATGGAAGTGATTGCAACTTTTTATTCTATATCACATTTTTACATAGCGTCTGAAGAATTAATTTTCCTGTATCGACTCAAATAGCGATAATTAGCTGTAGGCATTTCAGTCGAAAGTGATCTGTTTTAATAACAACCGACGGCGCAGCAGTGAGCGTTGGCAGTCACCGGAACCGGAAGCGGAACCGGAACTGGAAGTGGTCGGCCGACTGACACCGCTTCGCGCTTGTTTCCAGCGCTGCCTTTATATTGTCCTCCTTTTCGGATGAAAACGAACCTTTGACACCTTGCGGCGTCGCTTCAGCGCCTGTGTTTTGGATCCAACTCAATGCATCTGTATTCTAGCTGCTAGATCTAAGGATCTTTGCAATTTCCTTTCATTCTATTTTAACGTATATGATTTATCTTACTCCCTTGCTAGCTTCTAGCTTTATAGCGTAGCATGGTGAGAGATTTATTCAGTTTCATTTCATTGGGTTAAGTTCAATCCTCACCATATGATCATTTGCAAATGGTGTTTGTAAAATGCTTACCAATACTTCTAACCGCAAACGGAAGTACTTTCCCCTCAGGTGAACATTTATTTTTAAATATATTAAAGGCCGTCGGGTGTATTGAAATATAAAAGGAGCTTACAGCACCTTCTGTTATAATAAAAGTTTTTTTATTATTCATTTTTTTTTGCAATATCCTCAGAGTAATATACTTGCACTTTACTCAAAGGTAATATCTGAGCTTAATTGATTAAAATCTCGATCTATTATTTTATTTAATTTTCATATCATTTTGACAGTCTGTCGGGAAGTAGTTCGTCTTTTTTAAATCGTTCTTAATGAATGCGGAGTTATTGGCCGAACAAAAAAGTTGTCAGAACATCTCCACAGTTCGCTTTCTTTTTTTTTTGAGTTTCGATAATTTTAAGGGGCACACACTTCTGGGGTCGTAAAAATTCTGTAGTAGTGAACTGCATATTAACATATTTACTTCCGATATTAAGTGTATGCTCTCTACAATGCATTAGACCTGCTATAGACATGCATGTTTCGTCCTTAGCCTAGACTCGTCAGTATAGCCTGGCGGTCTAAGTGTAGAGAGCATCTGTTGCCGCTTCAAGACACTCCAGGTGTTAGGACCGTTGGTTTCGTAGGATGTCAATGGGTATCCCTATAGAGGGCGACACTTAGATGAGTTCATGTTGATATTTACTTTCATTATAATGATACTTGTCTGCTCACCAAATATCTCTGAATGAACTAAATAACACCGCTTAAAAGAGACAGAAGTTGATTGACTAGCTTTACACTTGACCACATGGGAGCCACATTGGGATCGCCGAAATTTCAAGGAGGCAGCTTTCAGTAATAGCAGCAACAATGTTCCAGCAGACCCAGTGTAAAAATAATTCCAATTTGGCGGTCGATAGTAAACAGCATCGATATACTGCATATGAACAATGATGATTCAGCGGCATTGCCGTTTATCCCTCGAGAGATTGGACGGGGTAGGGGTGAAACGACGACGAGGAAAAAATATAAAATCACCATCAGAACAAACATTCGATCCTTCCACCTGAAGACGTCGGTATCAATCGAATGGTTGTGAAACACAAAAATCTCAAGCAATGTTTCTATCACTATATATTATATAAAACGGCTATCACGCTAACAATCAGACTCTCTCTAGAGTGATAAGCGATGAATTTGTAGGGACTAAGACAAGAAATGTACTATAACAAAATCTTCCTAACTTGCTCTGTTCATCCAACATTGGTCATCAAAAAAGGATCAATTGTTTTTTATGTGGTTGGATCACGTTAAGGTCGTATTATCGATTACATTACCAAATATTAACAAGACCCTAATCCGCAGACCCATGCTCGGACAATACTAGTTACTGCTAATTATGTAATGATGTTTGCCTATACGAGGCCTCGATTCCCGTTCTGCTAGTACTCATACTCAAATTACAAAGAGGAATATGTGTCGTCAAGGTAGCTGTGAACGCGTCAAACGACCAAAAAGGAAAAGAAAAAAAGTAAAGTGCTAAGCGCGCCCTTTGCCTCAAAGCGCCGCGGGAATAAAAATAAACCAGGAAGGCCAGGATTAAATTCTTGGCTCCCGACAGGGAGGTAATATGGACGCCTTCTAGAGCTTCATTACGGAGACATCTACATTTTTTCATATCTAAGTCTAAAATACAATACCCCCTCCTATGCCTCATTCCAAATGTATGCGACGACGTTTTGTCTTTCTTCAGACTCATCCATATGATCCACACTCAAGTGTTTTCTCTTGTAAGTTTTTGACAGTTGGTCTGACTACCCCTATGCCAACTAAACTGGCTCAACCCTATAGTACCTTTGATAAGCCCTAATGCGTTACGCCATCGAAAGCACAAGGATATCTCCAATATGCATCCTCCATGTAAAATCATGTTCCTGGTATGCCGGTGGATTAACTCCGGTGACCGGCATAGAATAATGAATGATAGATTAACCCCGGTCACCAGTACTGGCAGGTATCTTCGTGATACCATTATGCCACTTATTTGCTTAAACGGAGCGCTGAACAAATATTTTTGGGCATGTCCCGTTAGTGCAGTTCCAGCGGGTTGTTCCACTTACAGTGATATTATCGCAATCATTTGGAGCACCCATGAAACAAATCAAGCCTCTATCTTCATATCTTTGTATACAATTACGTGATATCATAATAATATACTATGTTCCCGCCAAAGAAAATATCTTGATAGAGAAGATGTCCACAAAGGTTCTGTTTCCAAAATCAAGAATTTATCACTACATCAGTATTGTCTTTGGGGGCCATCGCCTCCAAAGTTATTATGTTTGGTTATAAACTACTTAGGTTTGACCTAATTTATTACATCATATGCTACGAGAGTATTCGTTTAACAGTTCTAGTAAAATTTGATTTCTTATTAACATGAAACAGTCCTTCAAACTTCAAAGACATATTAATGATTTATTCAGGTAAATGTTTGCTCAATGGGTAAAATAATGAAAAGGAAAACTGTGGTGCTTAAAATAGTATACTTATTATAATGTTAGAATGTGGTGATTGATCTAAACCTCTTTCGTTCAAGAAGGCGATAAAAACATCTTCTATTTTATATTAAGTATATCCCTCCAATCAAACAACCCTTTAGCCTAAGACATTTCTTAATTCCATTCTTTGTCACTAGGTAGATACCAGGACGTGTACGAAGTAAAATGGACCTACCATGATTAGCAATATCATATCTCAATGATAGATATAATAATAATTGCAACTCCCATTAAATAATGTAAAGAATGTATTTTTCCTACCATACTGTAGAATTAAGAACATTGATGGTCGTTATATGAGAACTGGCCTTGAAAGTGAATGAATATGTGAATTAGAACTTTAAAGTTTAGCTGAGATGGTTTAGAAATTTACCATGTTTGGCATTTGTAATGTTTTAAATTCCAAATTATAAAATTCAGAAATCTGAATAAAAATACCCATTATGATGTTATTACTATTTCAGATGATTGATTAATTCGCCTATTTTTCGAGAGGCGCTGTTTTTTTTGTATCGGTTCTAATATTCAGATAAATGTTGCTTCACAACCAAATTTTGGTTTGTAGAAGCAGCAATGGTATATGGAATATTAACAGCATTTGAGTACCCATATTTTCAATAAATATTCAGCTCTTTGTGACCTCGACATGGTAATAATCTTGCAAACTAGTATTTAATTACATAGTGCTGAAAATTCAGACTGCCTAACAGCGACAAAAGAAGGACGCTACGACATCTAAAAGCTTGGAAGAACTGATTTACCTCGACATCCTTTGTCCTTCGTTATCGCTTCTACGATTTACCATCAACGGCATCATCATCATGTCAGAAACCACCTTCATAGAGTTATGTTGCTTTCACACCCTTACCTGGTATAGGTATAACTAGCCTAACTGCTTCCTCTTGTCCGCCGCATGGGCAATATTGACAAGTCCAGACTGAATATTATATTTCCCAAAATTATTTTTCCTACAAAATTGTCTCAGGGACCAGACTATATATAATATTGCAACTTACATGGCTGAAACAGGACGCAAACCAAATATTTTTGGGAGTAAGCTGAGCATTGGGGAAGGAAAGCAAACAGCATATTAGCATGCGAAGGGTGTAGGTATCAACTGTATTTGGAGAGGGCTGGGCATGTGTACGGCTTGGATACGCTGTTTAATATGGTGGGAGAAACTGACATTTGCCGGGACCTTCAGGGATAATCCACTGGAGATACTTATTTCTATCGCCCCAACTTTGCATAATAGGAGTGTGTTTTGCTCTTTCTAAAGAGATGGAATTCGATTACGGTTGCGAAATGGTTAAAATTTGCAGTATTTTTCAATTTTAGTTCAGGAAAGCCAAGAAGCTCCAAACATCAAATGTATGTTATAATATATATAATAGTTGCTGTTGATACTAATAAATGGAATTATAAATCCGATTTTCTCATAGTGAAATAATAAAATGGAATATACAAGTTTAATGGTCCGATTTCCGTCAACGTTTCTCACTACCAAAGTGAATTATTTTTTGTCCAATAAGTCACTTACAGCTACTTGTAACCATATATGATTGACTACGATATCTTTAGTAACGTCTTAGTGGTATCGGAAGCAAGTACAAAATGTAAAAAGTTTAAATAAAATTTATAGTGACATTGAGTTAAATAATGTTGTAGTACTGTGACAAAAACAGCCTCAGGGAAAGTGTTTAATTCCTGAATAAGAATGTCCCTTCGGTCATCTACAATAAGTACACGCAAAGTTATTTCGAAGAATTAATTTAGAGACAATTTGTCAATAGTTTTTATTTGAGATAGAAATTTGAGCCCATGAAGACATTTGCCATAATTTTTTTCAAATGCTCTTCGATGTCCATTCTGTATCCAGAGGCTTTTCAGAAGATGATAAGAAATTAACAGAACCAGTGCCACCTGGCAGTTAGCCAAAGATCTGGCTATTCAAAAGCAGAACTAATGTGGAGTTTTAATATATATACTTGTCATTGTTGTTGTATGTTATAAATTTTTTTAATGATTTCTAGTTACATTGACAAAAGAAGCCGAAATAACCAAACCGTTAGTAATTATAACTTGAAGCAGTCGGTGGTTAAATCTTTTGATTACTAGATAAAAAGTATCTTTGGTCAAAAAACCATGGGCGCAGTCATATCTTCAAAAATATCATTGAAGGAGCTGCAATTCTCGACATTTCATTTATAGCATATATACGCATCTACCATTTTTTCAGTTTTTGAAAATTTTTATCGGAATAGTGAAAAAACAATGAACGTTCATATAAACTCAGGTAAGCTCTAAAAATAGCAGCTTATAAGAATTATATGTCTGAAAAGTTTGGAGGACCAATTTTACCACCAAGGACAAATTGGTCAAAAGCTTTATTTGAGAGAGATTTTTGGCCCATAGAGGAATTCCGGCACAATCCTCTGGATTATCCACTCTGTATCTGAAGGCAATTTGTTTTTAGATGACCGTCGTCGGAAATATCTAAACAATTAACAGAACTATTGCCTACTGGCAGTCGGCCATAAATCTGGCCCGTCAAAAGCAGAACTCGTGTGGAGTTTTTAGATATATACATGTCAACGCTGACCATTGCCAAACCCACTGAACTCTCCAACAAACTGTGCACGCTCGCTAGACTTGGGAATTTGCATGGAGCGGCCGAATGTGATTTGACAAAATTTTAACTATTCTGATGGCCGGGAAGTTTTACTTTGCATGCGCGGAATCGAGGTAGTTTAAATGCAAGAAGCAGGATATCACGCATATTTATATATCATAAAGCTGAAACACTACACAGTTTTACCACTCGCCAAGCCACTGTTTCAAACCCGTCATGTGATTCGTCAATTATGTTAGTGTCTTGACTAAATTTTGGAAAATCACAGTCTGTTATTATCTTGCAGATAAAAGGATTGTGTATTCCTTATCTCTCTCTACTGTCACACCGTCCGGGTATATTGACGAATAAAGACTGAAGAAGAAACATGCATGTCTATCTGTTGTTTGAAACTTGTAGACAAGGTGGATTTATGAAAAGTTTGATTTCGGACTTCCATTGTCTATAAAAGAAGAAAGGCGCCATCCGGACTTTAGTCGACCGAGCTAGGAATATTTGTAACACACAAGAGGGACTACAAAGAGAGCTCAATATCATTAAACAAGATCTATTAAACAACAGATACCCAAGGAAGCTAGTGGAAGTAACAATACAGGAAAATACCAACAGTAGAAGAATTATTATTATTATTATTATTATTATCAATGGACAGTAGGCGGAAAGTCCGATGAAACTGTCACTATAAAGTCACAATTCACAGTTACAAAATAATTAAAGATAACTCAGTAGTGAAGTCTGATGAAACTTTCACTATAAAGTCACAATTCACAATTGCAAAATAGTCAAAGATAATTCAGTCAGTAGTGAATAAAGTCACGATTAACTCGAGTAAGGTCTTTGTCCAGTCTGTTCTTAAATGCATTCACTGAGGGGGCATCCACTGTCTCCTGGGAGAGGGCGTTCCACACGTAAACCACTCGGTTACTAAGGAAGTTACGTCTGGCTAGTTTCACACATCTTTCTTTTGCTAGTTTTTTAGTGTGTCCCCGAAGCACTATGTCACCTCCAGTTTTGTAGATGCGCAATTGAACGCCATAGTATCCTGACAAGATTTTGTGTGTCTGGATTAGGTCGCCTCTCTGTCGGCGCTCTCTTAATGTGGACAGGTTCAGTCGTGAACAGCGGATTTCGTAGGGAAGATCTTTCAATTCTCTTGGGATTCGTGTGATACGACGTTGGACACGCTCTAGTAGCTCGATGTCCTTCACGTAGTAAGGGTTCCACGTACTTACTGCGAACTCTAGCAGTGGTCTTATGTATGCTTTGTATATTTTCAAGATTGTAGGGCATGAGTGATCTATAAATGCTCTTTGGATCAAATATATGAGGGTGTTAGCTTTCTTTACTATTGTCGCGATGTGACTCTCCCATTTAAGGTCTTTTGTGATTATAACTCCAAGGTCTTTTTGATTTTCAACTTCTTTAAGTGGTATGCCGGAAAGGGAGTATTCAGTTGTCGGGTTGTTTGCACCTATGTGCAGTATAGTGCACTTATTGACATTCAGAGACATCTTCCATCTATTGGTCCAATCCTCAATGGTACTCAAATCACACTGTAGAGAGTTCGCTTGGGCTATTGGATTACAGTACAGTTTGGTGTCGTCTGCAAAGAAGCATATTTTGCTTTTAATATCATTTACCATGTCGCTGATGTAGACTAGGAACAGCAACGGTCCAAGAACCGAGCCCTGGGGTACTCCACTCCTCACTGCTCTTTCATCCGATAGGGCTCCGTCAATCCTAACTTGGAACCTGCGCTGGGTCAGGAAGTATTCTATCCAGGACAGAAGTGGGCCTCTAACGCCGCAGTGCTCCAGCTTGAGCAGCAATCTGCGAAAGGGGACCTTGTCGAAGGCCTTTTCGAAGTCGAGATAAATGACATCCACTGGTTGACCACTGTCCTGTAAAGCTGTCCAGTCGTTGAGGCAGGAAAGAAGGTTGGTGTCAATCGATCTCTTCGGTAGGAACCCATGTTGACAATCAGGAATTACGCCGTTTTCCAGCAGGAAATCAGTTAGTTCTCTGGAAATTATTTTCTCCATACATTTCGAGAGTGTTGAGGTAAGGCTAATGGGTCTGTAGTTCCCAGATTGGTAGCGGTCACCCTTTTTATGTATTGGTGTAACAACAGCATGAGTCCAAGCATTGGGTGCACGTCCCGAGTCCAGGGCCTTGGTCATCGCTATTGATAGTGGGCCACTCAAAATGTCAACGCACTTTTTTAGGTATACAGGCGGTATGCCATCGGCGCCAGCTGCTGCATTGTTCTTCAAGCTTTGTATAGCATTTTGCACTTTTTGAGGTGTGAATTCGATGGAACTAATGGAATTTACGACGCGGGCCGTGTTGCTCAATACTGGCAGGCTGCCGTCGGGCTCGATGTTGAAAACCTTTGCGAAATGCTCGGCGAAGAGTTCTGAGACATGACTCGGTTGGTGCACCAAATCTCCAGATGAACTTTTTAATGAGATGTAATTGATTCTTGACTGAAGTGATCTTGATACATATGAGAAGAAGTTTTTTCCACTGGCAGTGGCTATTTCACGCTCATACTTTTTTCTGGCTTCGGTTATTAGCTGTTTTACTAGGTTATTCTGTGTCTTATATATCTGATAATGGATCTCGCTTCTGCATCTACTGTAGTTATCCCACAGAGACCGCTTCTTTTTAATAGCCCGAAAGATCTGGTTCGTCATCCAGGGTTTATGTGGGTTGTTTTTTAGTGCTCTAACAGGAATACCCTTTTCAATGCTGTCATTAATAATATGGTAAAACTGGTCGATATCTGGATCAGGAGGAAGGTTATTGAGGAGAAATTAAACACGAAGAATCTCAGCACTTACTCATTCTGCCTTACGTCAAAGGAATATCAGATGGAATCAAAAGAATAGGTCAGCGATACAAGATCCAAACGAGATTCTCTAGGACTGCCACCCTCAGAAGTATCCTAACAAAAACTAAGCCCAGGAATGAATCTCAAGAGACAAAGGACTGCATCTACCAGATACCATGTCAATGTGGTAAACTCTATGTTGGAGAAACAAAAAGGCCACTGGAAGTAAGAATCAAAGAACATCGTCTCAACACCCAGCGAGCAGAGACAGGAAAATCTGGAATAGCTGTCCACGCATGGACGGAGCACCATAAAATAGCTTGGGACGACGCTAAGGTTATTGCCAAGGAACCGCATTGGTATCGAAGGAAATTCAAGGAGGCGGCATTCATCACCAACAACAGCAGAGTGTACAGCAAACCCAGCGTAGACATTAAACCAATCTGCCAGCCACTCCTTAGGAAGATCAATAGACTACGACTGGACCAGACAACAAACAATGACCGACAAACAGCCACGTCAGCAGACCGGACTACCGCGCATCGGAAACCAATCAGAACAGACCGCGCACAACGACACGTCACCGGACGGGGTATAAATAGGCATGACAGGAACGTGTTCGCCAGTTCACCTGAAGACGATTGAAGATAGCACATCAATCAAAACGTCGTGATACTCAAAATTTTATACACAATGGAAGTCCGAAATCAAACTTTTCATGCATGTCTATAACAAGTCACAAGTATAGTGGAGAGCCTACACTTAGATTTTTAAAGCATGTCTCGCCATGTAAAAGACAAATAACAGCAACTATGCGAGTGAATGTTGATGATGGAAGCAATATAGCGCTGAGTCTGCGAACGACGGGAGGAATTCAGAGAAAATGCTGTCCGTTTAGGAATGGAAACGTTTTCAGAGTGGACAAATCCTCTCGCTGCCGCTTGATACAGAAATAGGTTTTTTGTTTTGCTTGTTCGCTGAGATGGATACGTTTCCTCACTGGACGACGGCGAGGCACGGGGACAAATTTAAATGGGATATTTTGAAACCGAAATGATAAGAATAAAGAGATTTGTAATGGAACTTGGACCTCAGAAAGTGAAATATCTTATTCTAGGTAGTATAAGGCTGGACGAAACAAGATGTGAACATTGATAGGAGGTAGAGATTTTAGACAATTTCTGAAAAATACAATTTACTCGAAGACTGTTATTCTGATAGGTGATTAATCAAGCTATCAGCACTGCGCACTATTTATGGGACACCCTGTATATGTTTTATAGGTTATAGATTACAGAAAAAATTAGTCCACAAAGGGATCTGTAGCAACAATCTCCTCCATTATAGGCAGACACTGTACTGTTCAGCAATGGCGAGACTGCCTAGCAGGTTGATGAATACGCTATGCATGGTACTTCTGGCTACTTTCTAACCTGTCAACAAGATCTTGGCTAGACATCTAGTAGTCCTTTACTGAAACATATTTTCGAAGCTCGAGCTGTATTTACGAGTATGTTGATATTTTAATGTAAGGATTGCGCTCTGGGTACATTCCACAACAGCTGAACCATTACCGTGTGCTATCGGATAGTAGATATTCTAATCTTTATTTCTCTCTAATTAGAACCATTGTAATGAAATGATGTATGAGGATATTTCGTGATATTATGTGCAAATGAACCATAACGGACAATAATACATTAGCCCGAAGAGTGTAAAGGCTACACGCTATAATGAAACATGATTTTGCGGGAAATTCTAGGTCGATTAACTTGACTACATTTTTCATGTAGTTCTATGATATTCGCATATTTTATCTGTTCGTATTATGAAAGTAACTAAGCATCTGTGCTTTGAAAATAGGGTAGAACTGTTATAGACGACTTGTTGGCCATACTATATTTCCTTCTAACTAGGGAATAGTGGAAGATAGCAACTTATTCAATTAGAGATGCTGGATATATTGATCGTCGCATGTTTTTGTCGCTTGCCGACATGCCGCCACGAGTTAATTAAAGTTTTGCTTGATTAGCGTGTAGTTCGGTGAAAGGAACAAGACGGAAAAAACTGCGCATCGCCAAGCTGAAAGTGACACCAACTCTCCCAAAGGAAGTGATTGAGAGCACTTTTTTCTTTGTCTTCTCTGTTTTCTGTCTTTAGACTATCTATCTAAAATGTTCGATTGTTTCGATCGTAATAGCATAGACAATAGCTGTTGTTTGAAATTTATAGACAATGTGGATGTTTCAATAACACTGCGTTGGTTTTCCACTATGTTGAGAATTTTTTCATTTTACAACGTTTTGATTGATGTGGTATCCTCAGTCGTCGTACAACGTTTGAACTGAGGGTAGCACATCAATAGAAACTCAAAAGTACAATATTCTATTCCTTTAAGCTCCATAAAAATTTCCATTCATCAAATGGTGCTTGATTTTTCTAATTTTAAATATATATCTGGTTTGTTATATATTTTTTTAGATCAAGTAAAAGGTTTAAAACCTATCATGGAGACTCTAGGTGCTCTTACATCGTGGAACTCGTCCATTATGCAGATGAAATGATTATGTATTCAGCACGTCACATATAGGTGACACAGCTAGAGCATTTACAACAAGATATAGAGAAGTGCGTTCAAAAACCAACATCCGGAAAGATCAAGAAACTGAAGATTCAAAAATAACCCTGATTTCATACAGTAAATTATCAGACTGATCTTTTGAACCCAATTTTCATCGATACCCTACTATAAGTTTTCCTCTATTTTTATTCAACTTAGTTCAATTCGCAGTACGTCAGATCGGCAAATCGAAGATGTGTGATTCAATTCGCGTTTGTGAGCAAGCACCCAAATTATCAGTAAGAAATTTAGATTCTATCTCTCCAAAACGTGATCTTTGGACAGCACTTATCTATCTTCGCATTAGGTACCAACAGATGATATGCAATTATAAATTCATCTAGATAGTTACCTGTTAACTGGACTAAATCTAATTTCGTTATTTCGAGGTAGTCGTCCAACTTCCTGCTCAAAGCTACTTCAGTGCATTAAGTGAGTAGTACAATTTTGAACAGCACATGAATCGGTGATACAACTTGTTGTGTTTATACTACCAGTCGATAACTTTGAGTAATTACTGGGAAGTATGACGAAACAGATAAACAGATAAAACAAGGGATTTCATATTTTAAATCTTAATTTTGCTGATGCTTGTTACATGTAATACTCTATAAAACAGATAACATAGCATCAAAAAGGTTAACACTCAGAATTTTTGAACTGACAATTGTTAAAATTTAACTTAAAAATCAAAAATATACAAAATCTTAGAGTTTTCGAAAATTTCCGTAGTTTCAAAGAGGTTAAAAACTCACTTCAAGTGGATTAGCAGCTCTAAAGTCTAATCAGTATCTTCAATAAACTGATACAACTGCACGTGAGATACAGAGTCAACTTATTTGACGCAATTTCTTGGGGTGAAGTAATCGCTAAAATAGAACAAATCAAATCGTCTTGCAACTTCTGAAAACATATATATGGTTTTCATTTGTTTGAAACATTTGAAATGTATCGAAAATATATTTTCATTTGATCATAGGTATCATCGTAAAGTTCACAGCTATTGCAATATGTATCTAACAAGTATGGAATATTACCGGGGTCAACATTTTATAAATAATGGCAAATCTAATATTCTTAGCAATCTGTCTCTCTGCATCCTCACCTCAATCTTTGAACCCGCCACAGCAGTTACCTGAACTCAATGTTTGACAGCCAGAAAAACAGATCGAAAAAAATAACTGACATATATTTCCATGATGTAGACGCATAAAAAACATACCAAATTCAATAACTTTCGCAATGATCACGATGATGCCTTCTTCGTAAGTAGTCAAGATAATGAGGACTCATTCGATTTTAATAAGTAAACAAAATTCTGCAAGTATCCTGATCCCAGTCATGTGGTACTTTGTATCATGCTCGAAAGGCTGTAATTCTCTCAATTTAAAAAAATGTATCAAACGTATTCATAAGACTGACCATTTTCAGTACCTCAATATTGAAAATCAGTTTTAGAATATAGTGAGTTCTAAACTCATAATTCCTGTAAGATTTTCCTGCAAGCGTGCGGTAGGTAAAATCAATTATATGTTTATTTTCAAATCTTGTTATCGTCATAATGACATGCCCACTGCATAATTATGTTACCCGACAAAACGTCGTAACGTCATTGTATTTATAATGTTCTCTGAATTCGAGAATTCCTTTCTCCTTAGCAAATTGTTAAATTTGAATTTTCACCGGTTAGGTTGCGAAAAGGCGTGATGCCCAGTGGTGTAGACAGTTTTTCATTCCAGCCAAATAAGACTTTTTTATATCGTAAATATGCTCTAAAATGTACCTTATTTCCAATTCCACTTGATATCAGAGCGCATGTTTTATAGATATTCAATGCTAACTCGGATTCAGAGATTTTGATAAACCCTAATGAGTATAACCCAAGCGAATACCTTTATTCGCATAATTGGAACAAATCCTCAAGAGGTAATGAATGAAAATTGTATTGAAATTGACATTATTTAATTGTCTCCAGTAAAACCTTGCAATCTCTCAAATTATAAATTAAATTAAAAAAATTGTATGACCTCTTATCATATAAGAGAAAAGCCACCATATTTTCGATATAATAAAGAATATCTCCTCAGAAGTATTCTTTGAATTGCCTATAATATCGCAGTATATATTTGTATCATGATTATTAATGAAAAATAGTCATAAATCGTTCTAAAAACTTATTACGGTCATTATGGAAGTAAAACATTTTTCTGCAGATTTGTGCGCCATATTGGAACACATTGCAAATTGTTATGGAAATTTGTGAATTATCAGATATTTTGACCACCTTTCCCGATTTTTTGAGCACTATCAATTGGCTAATCGGATTCTAGAATTATATGCACATACCACATGGATTCTAAGTAATTTTGAATTAAGTTCCGAACCCGATAGAACTATCAACTGAATTGAACCCATTTATATCATTTGCCCAACCCCATGTACCGCCACAGTTCATCCAGGTACGTAAATTAAAATTACATCAACTTCTTTAATTACTCGTCTATTACAAACGACTTTTACAAAGAAGAAAAGGTTTCCTCCGACCCACCAACATCCCGTCAGTCCAACAAAAAAAGATGAAGGCAGACTTTGTTCGGGTTCACTCTACTGAGCTGCTTTTAATTAAACATTTTTATTGTATGTTGCTTTTAGATCTATTAATGGGTCACAGACTGTCAGCTGTCCTTGACACTTTGAACTTTTTGTGAGACTATGAATTTCTCAATTGAATTGTACAGGATGATTAGTGAATACAGAAAAGTTTGCAATTGGGTTTTGGTGTGAAAAAATCCAGAAAATTTTTGGCGCTTACAGAACTCAAACCTGTGTCTCTAGCATTCCGTGTAGACGCTTGGTCACGACACAGCGGTGACGATCTAAGGCGTCTCTGATCAGTCCTGGGTTTTAGTTCTGTCTGCACCAATACCTTTTTAGATTTGTCTCGCTCCGAAGTTTATGTCATTCAGCTGTCTGAGGAATCTCAACCATTGGCATCAAAATGTCCTTAAGATGTTTCAGTGGCTTATCTTAAACCTAATACAAATTTAGTTGCCAAAACACATTCCCCTGAGGCCATGTCCAAACCTGGGATCAAATGTTGGTGTGTCCAATGCATGGAAGGATGAAATAGCATTGGAACCAACGTCGCCACCATTTTTGGGCCAACGTTGGAGTATTTCCGTTGACTATCAGTTCTTGCAATACAATCAAATCTATTGGAGTCAGTATTTCTGTCGCCGACCAAAGCCCTGCATATTGTTCAGTCTGTTTGCAAAGCCTGCAGGTGGAGACAATAATTGATTGTCTGAAAAAGTGCTAGAGACCTTCATGTTGTTTCACGCAGAGCCATTGTTACGGAACCCAATGGTTAAGGAACATAATAAACAATCTATTCAATGTTGTCGTCCACCATCTTCTGTGACAAGGCCGCTTACCTTTTTGTAGCAAAATAATATTATACGCAATTCTCTACATCTGACATATTGATGTTGGCTTTGACAGGAATGTGTGGAGCCAGTCTAAGACATGAAAATGTGGAGAAATTTAATATAATAATATCTGTTAATATAATTATAGTTTTATATTCAAAATAGGAATTAGCTAGTTGAAAACTCATCTAAATAGCTTTTTTAAATAGTCAATTTCAATATTTACAATGAACGTATTTTGACCGACTTAAGGGGAGGTACTAATTAAATTCTCGCAACTAAAAACTTCTCTGTCTAATGTAAAAAACAGATATATGAAGTGCTGGCCGAAGACTATGAGAATTTATTACTGAAAGAACAACTACATCGTCTACCGTGTGAGATTTCAAGGAACTGTACATATTTTTTTCATGTTTGTGCATAAGCTCTGCTCTCAGAAAACTTGGTAGATGGTGTTTGTCATCCTAATCATCTGAGTTTTAAGTAGAACTATCAGTAGTTGATTGATGAATTTATATAGTGGAAAATAACCGTTGTGCCACATATTTTATGGATGCAATTCAGAACAGGCCAAACATCGTTAATAATGGAAATAAAATTCATTTACATACTGGAGAATGATCTGTTTTCGAACAAGCCCACGGTTAGCACATGCAGGAACAACCACATGCATATACTGTGATGGAGCGGTCTTGTCAACATTAAAAACACATTGGCGTAACTACATACACACTACATGGAATAATTGCGGGGGAATTAAAGAGAGAAAGATTATTTGCAGTGTCCAAATCTACCCCTACACAGGTCAGCCAGCGTCCCTATCCGCGTTAAAAAAGCGGTCTTGCAAACATTATAAACGCATTGGCGTAACTACATTCATTGCTACTCTAGAATAATTACGGGAGGAATCCAAGAGAGATAGGAAGAATTCCGGAGTCGAAATCTACTCCTGCATAGGTTAGCCAGCGTCTCTATCCATTTTCTATTATTGCTCTATACTGCAACTACCTGGAGATATATAGCCTGGAACCTCTTTCCAGATTGATGAGGTTCTTCAGAGGAATGACTTTTGGAAATGGCTCATTTGATTTGGTAGAATCTATAGAATCAGGTCAGCCACCTTTCTTCAATGTTCCTAACTGTGAATTGCTAACGTCAGGTGCATCTTTAGACGTATTCAAATATAATTTTTAGTCTAGAAGCTTTATAGAGTGCTTAAAAGCACTTTGTACATTCCCATCCAGCAATGTTTTTCGAGATGATAGTGGGTTGCCTGTTTCCATGCAGGATATAGTGCTGATTTCTCCTGGGATGGTGGAGATAGGATTAGATGTCATTTCCAACAGTTCGTTTATATGCAAGAAGAAGAGCAGGTCTTTGAAAAGTACCGCCATTGACAGTGTACCGTTCTTGAAACACTAATTCATTTCTTGTATTATAAGAAACAGAAAAACGACTTCTACTGCTCTCTTTTATATAATATACTCAAAAGAGACCAAAAAATATGCCACTATGAATAGTGCGGGATGTGAACTATGCTCATTCACTATATACAGGACGATCTTTTCGAAGCTACCCCTGCTGATATTGTTGCAACAGTGAATACATTGGTGGAAGTATATCCTCCCACGCCAGAATAAAGAACAGGGTCCTAAAAACATATCTAAGACCCTTTTCAAGTGCTGATTCACACTATATTACCATTATTATTATCTTTATAAGGTATGACCACCAAGCTGCTGTTCTATTTTCCAATGTCTCAATGTCTCGATGTCCTCAAACCCTGAGGTAACAGATAACTGGGTGCAAAAGTCGTATGCTCTAAGTAGAAGTGCATTTGATTGCTTTCTGGATTCTTCCTTTTACGATATTTACCGATGCATGGCGGGTCGATATAGATATACAAATTCGTATATAGAAACTTGGAAGAAAACCTGACCTACTAGAAGAGATTTGAACCAATCACTACCAGTCACTCGGTCTACCACTGAACACCTCACTCACTTGATTGATTCAGATCGACGATGATGCTAAGTAAACTTCTGGACAAACCATTTTTCTTCCGGATTCAAACTAACATAATCTAGCTAAAACATCCGGTTGGGATATCCCTAATACCTCGTACCTTTTTTCAGCTTCAAACAAAGTTGATAGCGTCAGAAGCCGATAACTCAATCCAGTAGCTCCAATAAATCCGGCATCTCTCGCTCTCTACAAGGTTTGGCGATAGGCGAACGCTATGCGGTACACCCTACACGCTGAGAAGACAATATATATTGGCATCCTATACAGTTGGTATTGGGTACTTCTATACTCATAGCCATACTAAGCTATATGCTATTAAAGACATAATCCTCGCAAGCCCGTATGAAAGTCTCAGTCTCTGACATCGACCCACTGTACATTAGGAAAAAGAATGTCAACTGTTTAGACAAGCCATGCTCTTCCAGCTCCAGTAGGAAAATTCCATGCATGGACTTGTCGTTGACTGTATTATCACTATGAATAACGATTTTTATTATAAACGTGGAAGGAACACATTGAGACTTTTTCCAGGCACACAGATGGCCCTCTTTCTACGGCCGTGATATATCTGTGGTTTTATATTTTTGTTCGGTTCATTTATATGTATGGCTATGTATATTTGTGCATATATTGAAAGACAATAGAATTTATATTCCGAAAAAACAATCAGCTGCGAAATGTATGGGTGTTTTATTATTTTTCACGGATTTCGATGTTTTGATATAAACATGAAAAATTGGAAAAGCTTTTTTTTAGCTTTCACCATATGGCACGGTAGTCAAAACCATACATATATTCAAGTTTATTAAGCAGACCGTGAATCCACGCCTTAAGAAGAATATCTAACCGTCGCGTCGGGACTTTGTATCCGTCCGACAACAGTAAAAGTACCCCCCAAATGATGTGTCAAATGAGAAAACCATTTTATTTTGAATATTTTTGTTAAGCGATTATGCCACGTAGAACATTCTATGACGCCATAACATCATAGCATGGAAAATTATGTGGTCATACAGTTGTTACATAACATCAAGATTCTTCGATAAAATTATTCAAAATGAAGTGTTAATATTGTAATAAAAAAAGTGTCCGACGAAGAGTAGTTGTTGTCTAATGCCCTAAAGTCAAGGCGATTGACAAAATAAACGCCCTATTCTAGCACTGCAAATTTGTCCAACTCGGCGCAAAGTCTCATCAGTAATTTCTTTTTTCATAGCATGGACTTAAAAACGACAAAACTGCATCAGCAATCTCGTAAAACGCAGCTTATTATTGAAGAAACAGAAAAAAATGTGATTTCAACCCAAATATATGACTGTCTGAGCCATTATCTTAGCTATTCGACCACACTATCATAATCCTGTATAGATTTAAAGAGATTATATACAAGATTCACTCTCCCCACGGAACCAAATCCCCAATGTCTAACTAGCAAGTCTACCTGAGACAGGTACCCTCAAAAATAACAAAAATCCATTCATTATTACAGTCATCGATGAGTTTTGGTGATACCCATGAAATGTTCATCTGACAAGAAAACCTAGTCCTATCATGTTTTATTTTTTCTTGCTTTATAAAACTATCAACATCTTATTATTACATGTTTTTATTTTACCTTAAAGTTTGTTATTTTGTTTTGAGTTTCAGTAACAGAAATTAATTAATATACTAACCAACCTTTCTCTTTTAGCTTCAGTAATTCTCGTCCGTTTTTTTTTAGAATAAAGGATAATTGAGGTATGACTCGTTACTGTTAGACGTCGTCTTTTCCAACATATCAATAGATCTCCTAATGTTTGCTTTCTTTCGCCAACTCTACAGTTCAACAAGAGGATGCTTTCCTTCCTCCACACACCATATTTTTACTTCCCTGGGTTTCAGTTAACAGATATGATTAATCCAAGAATTTAGTACCGTGTTATAAATATCGTTCTGTCTTATTTAAACGTTTTCATTTGAAGTATTTACAATGCTGTTAACAGTGTGCATGAATAAATATGTGTTTGCCAACTTTAGTAGCGCCAATTTCAGCAAGACATCAAAGACGATTTCGATAGAGGCAGTCAGCGTCTTGGGAAATTAGAAAGGAAGCCGTCTTGTGTCAGGCTGTCGACAGATAGCAGAGTGTTGCTCCGTCCTCTCTCTTTCGGCGAACTGATGAACAAAACATAATAAGGAAAGGGTTAATTGGATGGAGACGGAATGAGAGATAGTTGGCACTGTTAGAGGTCGGACCAACCAACATTATTTCATTATTCAGTTTGAATGGCAGAGTTCTGGTTTTCTCCATAAATGGAGAGTTTTGCTCTTTCCACATGTAGTAAAATATAGTAATGGCCCAAATTATAATTAACTGAAAATAATTGGGAGAATTGATCATTTATCCAAGATAAGTAGCAAACGGTTCGGTACCATTTTGTCTTTCCAATAAATAATTGTGTGGCAATATCCATTCTGCAAACTTGTAGATCTCTATACACTTTTAATAAATTATTTCAACACTGCTGAATATCACTCACTGATACTCAAATTTTATAGGCAATGGAAGTCCGAAATCAAACTTTTGATAAATAAAATAACTTGATCAGATTGACTTTAATTTTTTGAACCTTCAAACTAAGTAAATAAGAGTACTTAAATCTTGCAAAAAGTTTTCATATAATATAAATTGTGTTATGACGTTATAAGTTGATTGTAAAAGTTTCAAAGGAAAAGTTTATTTTATTCATTTCTAGGCATTCAAAGAAAAGCTTGTTTTTAAAAAATGTTTTTACTTTCAATTATCTTAGATTGTGTTCAAAAGCTCAATAATATTTCAGCGATAGATCTATTATTGTTATTTTTTATGTTAATCCTATCAGTCAGTTCTAGGATTATACGTTTGCGCATGTATTCTAAGCAATTCTGAACAGTCCTGAACTCCAGAGAATTCTCTGTCGGAATAAACATGTTTTTTTTCCTTGAGGCTTGGAAGTGTTTGTTATTTTTTGACTTGTATCATATGTATGTGATAACAATGCACTAGTTAAGCAAAAAAAACGGTTTATTAATTTTTTTTTTGATAATAATGATTTTTCATTGTTTATGAGTTCGCGACCAAATTCCTTTGTGTGTATCAAGAATTTCTGTGCATTTCTCCTCCATCCAAGCTCTAGTTACACAAACTATATCTGTGGCAAATCCAGAATTCCAGATTTCCTGGTGCACATTCCCAAACCTCCTCTCATGCACAAAGTTACTCTGGAAGTTAGGTAGTTGCACTGATACACCGTTACACTGGGGATTTCCACTAATTTCATTCAATTTTTGTCTTTAAGGGAACAAGGTAAGTTTACGGAATATGATATGCATAAACTGGCACCGTAGGAAATTGTAATCGATTCACCTCAGGCTTGGAAGCATTTGACTTCCATTGAAGCTTGCTACCCTAATAGCTTTGCAAACCATTTGTCGGTAGAATGTAAAATAACAAAAATAAATATCATTATTGAATCGTGTAGGCGTTATTGTTCCAAATTTGTAGATAATATAGATGCTTCAATTACATCACTCTGGACATACATCATTATCTTAACAATTTGTGCTATACAACGTTTAGATTATTGTGGTATCTCTATTCATCGTTAAATGAAATAACCTCCTCTTTCCTCCCTTTCCAGTACTCGTATCTTATATATCTTACTAGAATAGTAACCAACATAGATGCCTACATTTAAACCGAATATATTCAGCAGCGCATACACATCACTCTAGTAGTCATCACCACCGACCGCACTGACACTGGCGAAAAAAAACGCCACCCGATGAAGCTGATGCGCTAACAAGACCAATCGTACTCTGGTCGGGGAGGGGGCTAGGCGATGACTGCAGTATAAACAGTCTGATGATGCTCTTCAAATAAAGTGAAACGCGTAACCGATTTTCACGTATGAAGCTCAGCGCATTTTTCGCAAGATATAACCAAAAACTTGGAAGACTAACCAAAAAATACGATTTACTGAAAATAAGTATTTTCAGAAGACGTTTAGATTTATTCATATTACTTCATTCCTTTGCCACACAAATGAAAATTTAAATACAAACATTCTGTTACACACAAAAAATCGTATGAGTGTGGACATTTTTTTATTGGTAACACATCTAGAAATCAGCACTCGATAAACATTGTGCAAAGGAACACTGAAGTAAAATTGGAGCAAGTTTCTATGCTACATAACCAAGGTAAAAAATTACAAGAGAATCTCTAAACAATCTGCCAATGCTATTTTTGCATATACTTCAACAGAAATTGACGTGACTCGCAACAGTTGATTACTCAGTGCTAAATTAAAACGTCCCGTAATAACCACTGGCAAACTATTTTGACAGTTCTTTTGGTCTGAGGTATATTTTCCTACATTTTATTGTCCAATAGCTTTACTCAATGCAAGTTTTCACATCGAAACGAATATTCAGTATTAATACCTTTGAGATGTTCCTGGCTTTCACCCTCATTGGCAACAACCTTGTTAAGTAAAAAATTAGCTCAAATGTGTCACTGTCAACATGAAGTCGACCTTAGGTATCTTCGAAGATACTATATTTAAGGTTAAATCATGTTTCTATAGTTTCCTGATGGTTTGTTATTAGACCTGAGAAAATACGTTAGTAGCGGTATATATAAATAGATAGAAATATGTACGAGGAGACAATCAGTAACAGTAAACGCAGTAGAACGGTAGAAAGGAAAAACGAGCTAAATCATTCATCCACACACATCCACACATATCCACACACCTCTGGAATGATAATTCATTTGTTTGTGAAACACCCTATACACTCATACTATTGCTGGAGCTAAATCAATATCTCAAACACTTTCAAAGGTATCTTGTCAAATCAAAAGTTCTAAAGCTCTCAAGGTTACTTTTCAAGACTCGCAAATTTTCATAAGAAAGTTTCCTGTTAATTTATCCGAAAATTTCCATTCACTGCACGTTGAATTGAGCCATGAATACTTAATTTAATCCAGTTATTGGGAAAGAAAGGATCCCATCTCATGAAATTGCTAATTATCAATTATGGCGTTCTCGGTATATTTTTTGTGGGATCCCAAATATTTGCCTTAAGCTACTTCGGATTTTACACAGTATTATGGTGAAGTAGATTGGATTGCTTTATATTGGCCCGATAATATCAAATATACGGTTCGATTTGAACTTTAAATCATTGTTAGACTCTCAAACCTTTTTATTTATTCGATTTTTTAGTTGAACGTATTATTACTGTAATTTCAAATTAGTCATGAATAAAACGGTGGATGCAAAATGGCGGTTAAATAGTAGCAAAATGCTTTTCTAACAATCCATCGCATTTGAACAAAGGTTCGTATCTTTGAGTTTTTGGAGTCCAGTATCAAATTGTTTTAAACCAAATGACGTGGTTAAAACGGCTGTTTTACGAAAACCATAACAGATTTTAACGAACTTAAATTGGTATCATCAATTTTTGAGGGTAATGAATATGGATCCGGTGCCACATTATCAATATAACTTGGTTTAAGTTAAACGAAGTATCATTGGGTTTTTGAGGTTGTTGATGGTGAATTTCTTGTTTGATTTCTTGAAGACGAAAAATTGCAGCCATTAAATAAATCATCAAAAAATGATGAAAAATTGACAGAATTGGAAATTCGGCAATACGGTATTACTCCAAGAGAATCGAATGAGTTGGATTAAAAGTATGCCTTGATGCTCACATTCATGGTGCTCCAAGAGTGACATTCAACAAGACTGTGATTAATAAGATTGAAGTACCAGATTCTGCTGTTTTGACGAGCTCTATTTCAGTTGTAATTTGTTAAAACGTCATTTTGATTTTATGTTCAAAAATCTAATATAAATCTGTCATAGGAGTACAAGGTGCATCAAATATGGCAACATTGCACTTATATGAATTCGGGCACCGCTGCAAGGAAGAGGAATGTTAATTTCTAGCTGACGAGGACCGGAAGCCGTCGCCGCCCAGTACCTCCCGCTCACCCCACCTCCTTTCCCTTCGTCCTCTCACCTGGCACGTCCAATATAATTTTAGTTCAATTCAATTTAATTTAATTGGGACAATTCGGCGACCCACAGGCTTCTCAGAAATGAAGCCATTACAACCGTGACCAGTTGTCCTGAAGGTAGAAGTGTAACAAAGTTTTGTACAAATATGTTTTTGGGGCACAAAATTACTTGCATGCAAATAGATACAGTACCAGAAAATGCTTCTGGTACTGTGTCTGCGACTTTTCGTAATAGTTCATGTTTGGGAAGAAAACTGGTCCTGTGGAAGCAGACGAAAATGTCAATGTCGTTTTAATTCCAAAATTTTATTTTACTTTGATAAAGGATACCGAGGCAGCCGAAACGTTAGTCACTCACGAGCGGTAGGTAAGAATATAATCAATGCATGACAAAATTCACTACAAACTATGTGCTGCGGTGATCCTAAAACATATGCAAAACATATTTTCCATGCCTACTAATCTACGATGTTAGTTTATTAACAATTAGTTCGAAGGAAATATATAATCATATTTGATATCGCAAATTTCCTTTCGTTTAGGCTTACTCAGTGCCCTTAATATAATAGGCTTGGCAACACGGCATCCAATCCTTGAATTATGTGCATCCATCACCACATATGTAGGAAGTTAGAAAAGTTTTGGTCCACCAACTGCCGTCGTTGAAATCAATGTATTTGTAGAAAGTTTTACCAGAAAGTACATGCGGTTCGTCCCTATTTTCAGTTTCATCCTAATATCTTTGGTCTTTCTTTGTCTTTCTTATCATCTTACCATCCGTACACGTGTCCTGTTGGGATTTCCTGAACATGATAATGAAAGTTTGTTCAGGAGAGCAGGCTACAGCTGGATGATTATCCTAATAGATATATAATGACAAGACCTGGGCTGACCCATGATGAGTCGTATCATGTGATATACGTAACACAGTTTGAGTATAGGTAGCCGTCTAATTCTACGATTCGGCAAGTATTTTTTTGATGAACTAGAATCAGTATAAGTACGTATTTGAGGATGTGCTGAAGCCAAGTATGGTCATCAGAAAACGAGTCAAGAGAGGATATTTCTAGAAGATCAAGCATCCTGAAGCCTTTACAGGCCCCGCCTTATGTCCGGGTTGAAAACGTAGGACAAGTTGATGATCAGCATCCCCAACACAGTCAGAATATGAGCTTTTGTCCAATCTAGAAAGTACAATGTTTTCATCGCCTTTTTTTTCAACGTTATCCAGACGCTGACTTTTGCCCCTATTCGAGGCGAATAATCTGTTTGCAGTCCATATTTTATCAATCCTAAACAAACAGAAAAACAAAGATACATATTAAGCCAACTTTCAAACCACCACCTAAACTCCATGGATCGGTTACTAGCACGTGAAGTCGGATGAGCGTTATCGCAGCCATGGAACTCTAGTTATTATACTATTACCTTGCTGCACCTGATTACAACCCAGCTATCTACGTGCATCCCTGTGTACGTCGCCGATTCCCAATGGAGTGGTGTATAGAGCATACAGCAGGACTGGTAAGGGTAGCGTATGCAATTCTCAGAAATCGCAGTTGGCTTGAACCAGCCAACTATGATGCCACATACGGATCGGGGAGCAACCGCTATTTAATCGGAGATAAAACTACTCGATATTTGAATGTGGTTCATAACTGTAATAAAATACATAATGCAAACTTCATGAGAATGTTGGAGATTCAAAAATATCTGCTAAACACTGATTGCATTGCAGTAAGTGAACAACTGAATTTTCATCGATTTGCCATTTCCATCTATTTTGTCACATGAAATATCCTAAGGACATTTTGGGGACGACGGAGGTTTTCTAAGGATTTTAATTTATCACTAGTTCAAACGTGGTCACTAAAAAATATATTCACTGAGACAGACAAAAGAAAAAACTATTGAATAGAAAAATAGCTAGACAGGATAAATAGTATGCTAGATTTGAGAGCTCCAGTTTTGTGGCCACGATATGATCACAGTCACCTGGGTAGTCACCATGCAAGTCTAACAGTCCAACGATGACTTCAATATAAATCGAAACGCGTCACTAGAAGATAGGGAGTTTTATTTATGAAACTGTATGTTAAATATACAATTATTTTATCTTCATCATGGAAGAGCTTCACAAAGTAACAGCATTTACACTCTACATGATGGGCATAACTGTTTTTTATTAACACAAGACAGTACCAGACATTTTTATGTTTTCTTGAAGTGTAATTTATTAACTTCTCGTAATATCACTAAGCACTGCATGGCATTTCGATGAGGTTCAGCATTGGGATCATTGTAGATAAGACATGATTTTTTTAGATCGGGAATAGGCGAAGAAACAGCTATAAAAAACTTAGATAAGGTCGTTTGACTATTAGACTAGATTTCATGAGTGGAATTTCAAAGCTGAGATGCGTAAGATTTTAATTTGCAAATCATCACAATTATTAAAACGAAAACATCATAAGGTTTGGATATTATATTTATGAAACGTGATGTTTCAGTAATTGAGAGCATCTAAAATCTACATCTAAAAAATATAGATAAATAGATTAACCCAGGACTCCGCATACTATAAGGACACCAGTTTCTGTTCAAAATTTATATTTTGTGGCCTGCCTGTGTAATTTACATCAGGACTATTTTATCAATATTGTTGTGGTGCAAATTGAAGAACACAACACATTCATCATTACTTGACATCAAGCTATATCAAGATATAACCCAGAACGGCTAAACTAAGGGACAAAACATCTATTCACTGCAAGAGGAAGACGGTATGAAGATTTCAGATTTTCCGTTCTAGGTGGGAAGACATATATACCCTCTGTTACGTCATGTGATCCAAATCCTGGAAAACAGGTCCTTATTGACATGTCTCAAGACTCCACACCTGTAAAAGCTATCAGACCAGGAGAAGAAGCTGTTACAGTCATCTCTGAAGTCAGCAAGTGGAAAGATCTTGAAAGATGGTCTTTATTCCATTCACTTCACATCTAAGTCCATATCAAACTGCGAAGAAGCTCTAGAGATCATAGGAAATGAGAACAGAATCCAGCTAATATAGTTAACAGGACATGTTGATTATAAATGAAATGATACAGACGATCGCTGATTTTAGTTGCCGATCAGACATTCAATTAAGCTAGGTAGACACTCCGATTACGAACGTGGTTGATGTTATCTCCTACGTAGTGGTAGGCCTTGACAGAATTGTTCTATCAGCCTTTTCCGCCTATAATCTGAGATTTCGGAAATATGGCATACTCTCTAAAACCCCGCGGTGGTTGTACATATACACCATATTATAGATTGAAAAAATATTTTAATGGTCCTAATTACAAACTGAATATGAGGTTGAAAATGTATAATCAGTACTGAGATTTATTTAAGAAATACATATACAAATTTTAAATATCCAATACTTTGAATCGTACCCTATAGAAATTAGAGAATATTTGCTCGATAAGGTAACTAGACCATTAGATCCAGACACATCCAGACCCAGGAGCTGTGAATAAAGATGTTATTCAATGTAGTGAAACACATCACTGCATTGCTTCTAATCATATTCGTAATGCGCATTTTTATACATATAGGATCTAGATAAAAAAACATACATTCTTTCATTTTACAAAGTCATTGCTAATATTTTCTTCACCAGCTCATATCAAAAATGTATGAACTCACCATACTTCATTCTGAATCTATATTAAAATAATGAGGTACTTCATTTCATAGTAGGACAGCAGCTTCTCTTCAACACATCTAAATCTTCAATTCAACTTTTGTAGTTGTTGACTTGAGCTATGGAAATTTTTGGAAGGCCCCGGTATCCCAAATTACTGTCTCTCTGTAAATTTCCATGACAAAATCAGCATCCGTTCCGCTATTCATGGCATAACGTAAATATCACATGAAAAATACTAACTGAATTTCAGCTGCATATCGCCTGTACGAAGAACAAAGCTCTCTGCAGTCTGGCATTTCGAAATCGCATTCGTCAAATCAACGGTTGGCATTGCCTGCTTGATATGCATTGGAGTATACGACAGTTGCTGCTCCTCCTTTGTTTTCGTACACCGGCGAATTTATAAGGGTGGAATCAACGGCGCTATGGATCTGAATATCGCTCTACTCGATGCGCTACTGTTTGTTCCAGAGATTGCCTCATTAAAAATGTCGCCGATTTAGAGCAACGGAAGAGGAGAGAATGGTTTCTATGCAAATATCAGTGTAGTACAATGAAGAAGGCACAGTTAGTGTCTGAGCAACTAGCAGTAATGGTTGAAAAAATAGATGACCATACATTGAACTTCTAAGATTGCATCTTTTGATTGTCTGTCTTTCTAATGGCCGCTAATATATTCACATATGTTTGACAAAGTATCTCCGAATCTCTTAGTTTTTGTGAGGTTATCTCCAAGAATGTGTCAAAACACAATAATTACAAAGGTTTGACTCTTCATCTTTGACACGTACTGTACACGATACGACAGTACTACATCTAAGAGAATTCTCTGACAGATTGAAAAATTGAACATGAAAAAAATCTGGAAATGTTTTCTGTGCAGACGGGACATGAAATCAAGTATCATGAACAAGGACTACTTCGAACATACATTTGATTCGTGTTCCAACCGATGCTTCTATTTTCCTTCTACGTTACACATTACCTTCACTTATTGACGTAAAGTGAATCGCGAGAGTGGATTTATAGCCCTAAAAGTGCTCCATCTGTCATAAAAATCCATAACACAGTTTTTATTACTGCGTTCAGGGGTAATTGTGAATAATAGCGTTATATAGGCCGAAGGGTGTTGAATTCCCATTTATCAAACGGAGCTGTCAAATTTTTTCTAGGTTAAAGCTGCAATCATTCCACATCATAGCTAGCCATGTATGGCTACAAGATATTTAGAAAGAGAGAAATAGTGTCAAGTCGATTGACTTTGTGCTTCCCACGATGCGATGTTATCGTCTTCCTCATTTTCCGGTATACTATAATCTGAATTTTACAAGATTCTCTTGAATCGTGATTGATTCTCAAACTTATTATTTATCATTATGTATTATGTACCAACCCAAACACTGTCGCTGCGGCACCTCGAGATACGAACGACGCGCGCAGTTTGAAATTCGGAAGGATGACTTTGTGGGGGATTCTGCCTAACATATCATCCGCGCTCTGTAACGACTGACCAGCTACCCAGTTGGTTCAGTTGGTCAGAGCACCCGACATGAAGTCGGGAGATGCGGGTTCGAATCCTGCACTGGGTCTTCTTTTCGGATTTCTAAATGCGAATTTATGTATCAAAAATTCCATCTTGCGGAGAAAAGCAAGTTGTGTATCACAAATAAGAAGCAAATTAATGCGGTGTCATTTGCTTGACGTTGTTTATTGGAGATCAGAAGTTCAGTCGTGCTCATCAGGGTGTTGTGGCCTAGTATCTACGGCGTCTGCGTGGGTTCAAGTCACATTCACGCACACAAATTATACTCATCTCACTCCTATGCATATCTTTGATTACATACATAATGTACATTCCTCTTCCACGTCTGTTTGCAGTATTTCTAAAACTGAACCACGTTCACCCTTAATCAACGTTCCTATGGGAAAGAAAGACAAATAATAGTAATTGAAATGCATCCTGAGGGGTATTTGCAGTTCCTATTGGACATTATCATGGAGAGAATCATATAAAGAATCCACGAAGGAAATAAAGAATGGAATACAGTCTCAGGAATTCTCGGTTGGAACTTAATAGCGTTAGACATAGCCGTACTACAACCTTAGTAATGTTGCGAAATTAAGGAAAACAAAAACGTGCCTGACAAATAATTGTCTATTCCAGTCAAACACTTACAGCTTCATAGTTCAATAGTATAATGCGTAGGGTACCGGTATTTACTAGCTTGAAGGCGTAGCCCTTTAATAAAATATATTTGCAAAAAGTATAAAAGAACCTTGCCTTATCTAGCTGCAAGCAATAAAATCATCTGCTTCACACGCATGGGCTATTTATCGAATCCTTTTCCATTCACTGTCCAGTTTGAATGGACACACGATGCATAACAATCCTGCTTCCTTCCAAATACTCATGAAAAATCCCTAGTGGTTCTTTACCCTTACAGTTGATTTCCTTCTGTACATCAGAATGTGTATACGTATTGGTTAGAAGCTGAGCCAGGCAACATCGACCACAACACTACTCTCACAGCACTGTATATACCATAGATATTTTTTTATCATAATCGAATGTATTTTCTCACACATCTTCATAACTAAAAAATACAAGCTTTGACAGACAGAAAGACAGAAAGTCAGACAGACAGACCTCGTATGAGTGAGACAGACTATCTTTATATGAAAAATCCAAAAAACATATTACCTAAAATTTAAAGACAATCGTAAGCTCAAAACATCCTTCGCTTATGCACCGGAAGTAATAAAAATTTCAATCTCAGTTATGGTAGAGTTTCACCTGGTACGATTATTCGCAAGATACACTATTCCACTCATGATAATTAGAAAACAAAGTGTAGCCAGTGGAAATCGAGCACATTTTTTGTGTTCTTGTAGGACGCTTTGAAAATTCACCACGATATACACATATTAACATTTGCAATAACATTCCAAAAGGTACCACCCCGCACAATTCTTCCTTTCATCTTTCTAACCTGTAAACAGTAAGATTTCAGGTTGGACATCTGGCGACAGTTAATAAACTATACATATGCAGAAGGAGCGGGTAAGAAGCCCACATTTTCCTTCCTAATTAAGAATTAAATTAAATTATATAGAATGCAGTAAAATCTCATTTTGAATCTTCTCTAATATACTACCAAGTAATGCTATTGCGACGCTTATGATAAAAGTTGGACGACTACGGTCCAGTATCCGTGAAATGGGAATTTCAGAATGAAATATTGAAGACTTCTTCTGTGAATTATCTTTACTATATGTACATATTTGTATATATCTATAGTAGCGCAAGATGGATACTAAGTTTGCATAATATATACCTACCTTTTGTCAAAGCTAATAACCTGTTTCATTGATGAATTTATATTCTTACATTCAGCATAAAAATTAAAGTGTTACATGGGTACTTTTCATGGCGCAATCTTCCGTTTTGTTTATACTGATACTGATAGTTGCATGTTAGAGAGATGGAGTGAAACAAAAATCAGATAGTTGTAGAAAAAGCTTCAAATTCTATGATGACTTTTTCAGCAAATACATTAAAAACCAACATAAAAGCAAACTGACTTATATCATTTAATATTTTTTATGGATGATCTCTCACTAAGTCAGAAACTTCGGGTGTTCAATGTGCCGCTGTTGAAGTTAACAATCTGGGCATAAACTTCTCGGCAAATTATTCTCTAATGCTGAAGCTCCCCGAATGAAATGTGTTAATCGAATATTCGTATCATTATTTTTCACTTTCTTTTATGCTTATACCGAAGGAATTTGAATAATTCAAAGCGAAAACAATACCATTTTATCCAGCAAGACGGAAAATGAAGAAATCCGAACGATAGGGTACAAAGACAGCATTGGAAAATGTTTCTGTGGCCTAAAAGTTGATATGTCAGGATCACATGAATCAAAAACCGTCATACTTGTTCAAGTTTTATTGCATACATATAGCACTTCGAATTTTAAACCTTACAAGTATACCATTCAGGGGATTCCCAGATTTCACCATTTTCTCCTAAAACAAATATTCATATTTCATAAGCTTGTATTTTATATATACGTATAATGGTGTTAGAAAGTAGGTACACCTTTCAAATCTGTCAAAACCGCAGCATTGTCGAATCAACAAGCATGATTAAAACGTATAAAATCTCCATTCAGTCCACTTACGCGTTTTCATTTCATGGCCCTTATGTGGGTCCCTAGTCACGGTGAGGTTCCAGGTAATTAAAAAGCTGATTGAATTTGGGGCCAGGTCAGTAATGCAACTAATGCTCTAGATGATTGGGCATTAGTGGCATATAGTGGTATAGGCACACCAAGAAGTTCATAGCAGGCAGCTGAGATGTTCCTGACAGCGAAGAGACCTACTCAGCGGAATGTACTGACAAAATGGCCAAAAGGTGTAATAGGTTCGACTTTAAGGAATCACCATGATAGCTATAGTTTTAATAATGGTTCTCGAGGTCAGCAAAAAGTGCGAAAAGTAACCTACTTGTCAGGCATTGGCTTTCGATTACTACACTGCTAATACCACTACTAGATAACAGTATATAACAGTAGTTCCACATGTGGGCATCGGCAAACACTGGTACTTATTGAACGGGCCTCGTATAATGTGGATATCGCAACCGAATTTCTCAACATTCTACTTAGCATTTTAGTTGAAAACATTATTTATTTTTTTTATTGATCTCATCTCAAGCGACGAGCCGATAAAAGGATATGTGAAATTCAATGAATATGCTTAAATTTTCTCAATGCATAGTACAAAACGAACTTTACCATTCAGCGCATTCCATACAGCAATCTGGATAAGGTAGTGTGTACACTTCAGGACGAATACACTTACGACCGAACTGATCCATTGTACCACATCTACAAAAAAATATTTCATTAATTAATAATCATTTATAAATAAGTAATATACTAGTCCTAGCTACAGAGAGAGAAAAATGTTAAGTAGATTGCCTGGGTGCTTCCTACGCTATAATAAAATATAGTTATCTGGATAACTGGATTACGGATTATCGAATGAAGTATTATTGTACGTCGAGTTCTTGCCATTCAGCGTCTAATTACTTACGGCAATTGATGGGAAGGTATTGTGATCGTTAAATGTACAATTCGAGATATTGTGCTCACTTGATGTTTTGTCAGAAGGTTGTGGGTTCGATCTCCACTGGCGACTAATCCGATGAAACTCTTTAATGACATATTAGGTCTAAAAAATATTGTCAAGGAGGTTAACTCTGTATTTCATCTAATTAATTTTTTTAGCGAGTTTCAGAAATGTTCATCCAATTGAAGGAAGTCTTGAAAATCTTGTTAGTTTTTGACGTTCATTGATAAATAAAATAGCTATGTTGTTTCAGTAGCTACAATTTTTTTTATTGAATTAAACTAAATTATTTATCAATGGAAGTTCAACCGGATGAATCAGATTCGTCTTGGTGATGACGGAACACGAACACGTGTCTCCAGCATTTGGTGTTGATGCCGTAACCGCTCGATCACACGAAGTAAGGTATTTTGTCGTGCAGTCCATTTATCTGAAGAGCGCGCCACTGAGAGCAGTCATGCAAAATGGCGGTGTGGTAGACGAGCCACGGGTTCAAGTTGTCTAAGTGCGAATGAGTATCTGCGTACCATTGGTCAACTTACCCCATCCCAGTTACGGTGTTGAGAGGAGGAGAACATTCCAACCTTGAACAATCTGGAAAATCTACATGCTCTCCTATTTTCATCTTAACGTTTAACGAATTAACGACACAATGCACTCCTGTAAAGAGTAGGCAGATAAGTTGTTATTCGATATAAGAGCAATTAGTCCAGTATTTTGACTCACTATTTTACAAAATGCCTTGATATGAGCCCATTCAGATACCAAGGGCCGATTTCATCAAAGATGGATCAATTTCCACTAAGCATGCGAGCTTATTTTAAAAGGGTTTTAAAAACGCATACTGAAAATGGTCGATTTTCGCTGAGAATTGAATCAAATTGATGAAAGAGGCATGTTTTGTGTGGAAGGACCTTGAGAGACTCCCATTTAATCGAATATAATTATTCAATCAACGAACAATGCCAATGCGAATGCATATTGCATTAGAATGAATCAAATTTCATGATCAAAAATATCATCCATGAATCATGGAAGAAACTAACTGTATTCTGTCAATTTTTAGCTATTTTTGGAGCATATTCGAATAACCTGTAAAATTAATACAATTACAGCCAATATGATAAAGAACGCACGCTAATCGGGCATGACACAGAAAGAAGAAGAAAGCCATTTCTGAACACCGTTCTCAACATAAGTTATAGATAGTGGTATAGATATAAATAAATTACATGAAGCTTAGTTAAGTAGCACTCAAAAAGTCCTTAGGAGTTCTTACATTTTCAGAATTATTTTCCTCCTTAATCAGATATCGGTACAATCGGCCATAATTAAATCGAAGCTATTTGATTTTTATTATACTCCAACCTTTACAAAACGTGTACTTATATGAATTATATACACAATGGGTCATAATAAATTATTATCCTGGTTCCACAGAGAGGTGAGAACATTAATTTTTATCAAAAAACCAACCAATTAATTAAAATCAATTATACTCTTTTTTATGATGTATACGAATGGTTGTTATCAGCTAAAGACATTTACACAAAATAATGGAGAAAAATCATTCCACGTCAATTGAATGTAAAAATATGCATTTCCTTGTTTCTACTGGGGAACTTATAAAAATTACATAATTTATCTGAAAGGGACGCCGACATTTTATGCGCTATCCAAGGTGTCTGGTATGTTTGTTTCGTCTATCCCTTAAGCTCGTTAAGTCAACTCGGCGGTTAAAGAGCAAATACATCGTAGTGTATATATATATATATATATATATATATATATATATATATATATATATATATATTCCACATACGGATGTGATACGAACCATACTACAAGTGTCGTCAACATCCTAGGCAGACAAATTATCCTAAAAACATTGATTCGATGGTCCACATCCCTCAAAAGTCACAACCTGTACATAGTAGATTGTAGCCTAATTTTAATTGTTTTACTGGTCTATGTTTCCAGTGATAAATTGCCAGGTGTTTATTCTTCAAATTCGTCAATATTTAAGTATTACTTATTAGATAGCTTCGTTAAATCGAAATATATGTTGCAAATTGATGTAGACGTTTTCTTGATATATTAAGTATATCAGCAACCTGCATGCACTACCCCTTGTAAGATATCCCATAGATGGATGATTCTCGCAATTGTACTTTGCCGTTTGATAAACAATAATAGTAATCATATAATGGAGCTTTTTGGCATGTTGTTTGAAACGTGTTGAAGGAATGGCGTTTCTTCCCTTTGATGGGAATATAAAAGCTCACCATTTTTTTTTACATTCAGCGATCGAACAATTTTTCACAGACAAACCGTTTAGAGATGGATATTTTCTTTAAAATTTATATATTTGGGGATATAACATAATCACATACCACTTGCGAAATAATGGTACATATATCTTATGTACCAGTACAGCCAGAAGACATCATTAGTAGTTACATTCATGGACTTATTTTATAAATTTCTACTTTAATAACAAAGATCAAAGGAACAAAATTAAGAGACGCCTTTTGATTATTGAAGTCCATTGGAATTAAAATTATTCTATAGAAACTAAAACTAATCCACTTAGAAGAGCGTTTCTTGTATGGCAGTACATTATATTTCTTGATACATAAATTCGCACGTAGATATCCGGAAAGAATGTATAAAAAACTCCATCTTGCGGAGAAAAGCAAGTAATTATGTATCACCATTATGTTTCTTGTTCTGTATTTATAAAAAATGCAGATACATCAGCTGTATTCTAGAGCATAAAATAGAATGTATTCAGTTTCTGTTTGAACACATAACGTTTACTATGGAGACAGTCATAAACATTAATGTCATTATATGTTCAAAATCCAATTCTTACATTTTGTTCTGTGCTGCCGAGACAGCCAAAACGTCAGTAAATATATTAATTCATTCATATGGGGTTACAATTACCGGCCAGCAAAATAATTAATGAATCAAGCACATGATAAGTTTACATTAATCCCGAAAATATCAACTTGAGTACAATAGATATGAATATAAATTAGCAAATATCATCAAGGAAGTAAAGAGGAATTATATGACAAAGAAATTAGGAAGAAATATCAATTCACACTTGAATTTTTGGAGATATAATAAAATGCTGCAAAGCTGTACAAAGTAATGAAATTGATAAAATAAGCTAAAACTCTGTTCAATATTTAGACCATGATTTAAAAATTGGCAAACCAATTTTTTCGATAGTTCACTGAAATCAGCACTCCCAGGATGGGCTCTGGACTTATATATAAGGTATATAACCTCTCTCGTGCAATCTTATCACCCTTTTCATTGTAACCGACTCCTAAATGACCTGGGGTTCACTCATACATTCAAACAAGAAGGATCTGAATTTAATCGCCCCTATGTCCGAGTCTGTGCCCGTATAAATGCAGTTATTGATGCCTCTAGTGGAAAGGCTGATTCGTGGACATAAGCAACCTAGGAATTACTTTTTTCCAGTTTTAGTTCTAAATGAATAAAATATTACTCATTGCCCTAATCTAAAGTTTTAAATTTAAAAGATTAACTTCAAACCATTGTCATATGATTGTCATTGAGATGTGAATTGTAGCAATATAATTTCGAACGTATCTTAAACTATCAAACTTACCATCATCGACATCATTATTATAAGACCACATAGCAGCATCAACCGTTGCTGTCAAAGCTAATATGAGTACTACAAATTTCATCTTTTCAACTAATTAGACAGCAATATTTACAACCTGCCGAAAGCATGTGCTTATATGAATAATATAAACAATGGGTCATAATAAATTAATATTATGGTCCCGTAAGGAGGGCGAAACAATCATATTTATTAAAAAAGTTCATTACTTAAAATGTTAACTCCATTGTTCTTGTATTATGTATAGAAATCGTTGTTATCAGCTGAAGACAATACCCAAAATAATTGTTTAATACAAACAATTTAATTCCATAGCAATTATAGGCAGAATTAGGAATTATCCTGCTTGTCCTAGGAAATTGAGGATTATATAATTTATTTGGAATTCACTGTTCATGTCTGCCTGCTATACAGGCTCACATGTATTTTTCTGTTAGAGCTGTTGAAGCTCAAGTAAGAATGTGGGCTCTAACAGTTCAGTTTTTTCTTTGGTCAGCGAGTGGCATTTATGAAGATTTTCATCTTTATGCAAATTTTATGATTTTTACACAATTCTCTTACTCTTATCCTAATCCTGAGTAAATAGAAGAAAACCCTCCCATCTTGAATTTTATAATGAATTAGAGACATTTAGCGCAGCTTCATGAAGGTTTAGCTTTGAAGCTTGGATCAGACCAATATTGGAATACCATTAGCATCTGTAGTAATGCGCGCCGAGTCCTGAAACATCTAGACTCAACTCAGAAGGGGCAAGACCTATAATCCACACACTTAACATTAAAATAGTGGCTGTTCTGCACCTATTTCATGAATTCTATAGTAAATACTTGACCGAGGTGTCACTTATAGCAATCAATACAACGAACAGAAGAAAAATCCAACGCGTTAATCCTCACCACCTCGAAGTTCAACCAGCTCAACCTCAAAGCAAACTCTTCCAAAATGCATTCTTTTAGAGATGATCAACGTTTTGGAATAAGTTGCCATGAAGTTTTCCGATATTAGTGTATAAAAGGTGAAAATAATTTTTAATTAATTAGATTTTGTTGTGACTTTTTTGTAAAAAAGTGTGCGGGGTGATTATAACAATACTTTTTCACTTTCTCTACTGCTGATAACAGCTACTAATAAAATATTTATACTAGTGGTTATCAATATAATATTTTAATTCCTTAAACGATAATAAATGTTAAATTGCTTAGTCGTAAAACGACTTTACTTAAAACAGTAGCTATAGGACTTTCTCGCCAGGCCGAATTTCATTTTGGAAATGATTTTGAAAAATTGTAATTTTATTTACTGTTTCTTTCAAATCGTTGTACTACCATCGGTCCTGTGTATGTTAGCAAATTTTGAAATCAATGACGTTTCAAAGTCTGTTAAAATTATATTTGAAAATTCTGTGTATTATACACGCATGATCATTAATATTGACAGTTATTTATTCTTCGGCATAATCACCGTAGTACTCCACTCGGGGAAACTGAGTAATAACACTGTCATCCAGCCGCATGGCAGAGCCTTCAGGACAAGAAAAAGCTTCAGAAAACTCGGCAGAATTGCTCACGATGTTCTGAATTTTCAATGGACTTGGTAATCTTCTGCTTTCCATGATATCCAACGTAAAAGATACGCCAGTGGTTTCCCAACAGTATTCTGAAAACGAAAATTCAATGAAGTTCAGTATAACACTCAGGAGTATCAAACAACAACCTTGTTACATATAGCTCGTCGTTTCACTATAGCAAACTGTTTTGATTAAACGGATTTATTGGTAACTTATGGGTGTCCCAGTAGGTACTTCGGGATTTAAATTAAGCACCATTTTGTAGTGACTTAACCTAGAAATGGTATATTGCGCATCTGTCATTCAGAGACCCGGCAATTTAATTATGGATCGTTTAACGACGGAAGAACGTATCAAAATTGTGCAAACTTACTGCGAAAGTTCTCGTTCGTGTGTAAGAACAGTTCGTAAGCTTCGTTTATTTTCTGAGCGCAATCATGTGCCAAGTGACAACGCAATTCGCAATCTCATTCACAAATTTGAGGCTACCGGATCAGTTCTTGATGTAAAAGTGCCAGTTCGTCCACGTAGTGCTCGATCCAACGAAAATATCGCTACAGTACGTACACATGTAACCGAAAATCCCAGAACTTCAATTCGTCATCGATCTCAACAACTGAACATAACGAAAAGCTCTCTGGAACGAATTTTCACCAAAGATCTGGCCTTATACGCATATAAAATTCAACCGATGCAAGCGCTAAGGCCCCCAGATCATGAGCATCGACGTGCATTCGCTAATTTTGTCTTAGAAGAGGTTAGAAGTAATGCAGAGTTCTGTGATGAAATTATCTTCTCTGACGAAGCCCACTTTTACCTGGTAGGTTACGTGAATAAGCAAAATTGCAGAATTTGGGGCAGTGAAAATCCTCGAGTGATTGAAGAAAAACCTTTACATCCTCTTTGAGTAACTGTGTGATGTGCATTGTGGGCTGGAGGGGTTATACGGCCATTCTTTCATGAAAATGACGATGGTGAAACGGTAAATGTTAATGGCGAGCGTTACCGCAATATGTTACGAGACTTTCTATGGCCCCAACTGGATAATCTACACCTGACGAATATGTTCTTCCAACAAGATGCGACCTAACCCCACTGGACTTTTTCTTGTGGGACTTTATCAAGGACAAAGTCTATTCTAACAAGCCGCAGACGATTAATGACCTGAAGCAAAACATTTCTCAAGTTATTAATGAAATTGGACCGCAGTTGTGCCAAAAGGTTATAGACAATTTTAGACAAAGAGTGATCATCTGTAGAAACAGCCGAGGGAGCGATCTATCATTTAGTCCACTGAACACCTTATGATAACATCATTATATGGTGCATTTTCTGATTCTCCATAATATCTTAAATACGTAGTCCAAATCCGTATTCTTTCAGTTGAACAGTATAGCAGCTAGAGCTTCAGAGTTCTTTAATGTTAATTTTAATAAATCTCAATCACATACATTTGACTAAATCAAAAGCTAACATTTGGCTTAGGCGTTTTTAGTGGTTCAAAATATTTGCAATGAAAATAAATATTTGAAGACTTGTTATGAATATCAATGTTTTGCTACTTACGCTGTGCTGCAGCGATAAAAAATAATTGGTCGTTGCTGAAGGTTTGTGATGCCCAAGGTATGGATTGGAAATCAATATTTTCTTTGACGTAGTCATGTACCAGTCTAAAGGCTGCATTGTCGGATAACAGCTCATTTAATAGCAAGGTGATGTTCACATTCTGTAAGGATGTTAAATAAATTAAGACCATATCACGCCATATCAAACTACACCTTGAAAATACCGAATAACATGAAAATATTTAAATTTGTTTGAAACATCCTAAATTCATCAAAAATCCATTAGGCTTATAAGCCGACTATATTGCAAAATTCCTTAGCTATTGAATAAAATTATGTTTTGAAGGCAAATGTCAAATCATTTATTTATGTCTAACATTATGTCAAACATTCATAGAACTTTTTTCACCAACTTCAAAAAAATGTTTGTTTTGTCCCAATTTTTGGCCCCTACCAACAGTTTATTTGATAATTCTAATGTTTTTTTTGTTTTCCAACGATAACTCCTCCGCAACTAAATCGAAATTCAAAACTACAAAACTCTCCTGTTCTTACGATTTCTGTAGTGATGCTTAAATTTCAACAAAGTCTATATGATACTTTCAGAGTTATAAAAGGGGCAAGGATTACCGTACAGACAAACCGACGGCGATAAGTGACCATGGATTTTCATATAATATAATATATCATGATACATCAAGAAAGAACAATACCCCGAATTCGATATTTTTCGCAACTACAATACTTCTCCGATCGTTATCGTAGGAAGCAAAACGAGCTCCCACGCATACAGTACAGAATTTAGAACATTCTACTTTTTACCTGGTAACTGTAAGTGATTCCCATAAAGCCATATGAATCTTTCAGGAAGAAATTTGTTACAAATGTACTTGTCTGATCCGTTATATATTTGTAGAACTGATCACTGGATGATATGCCTGGGCCTGTGAAATACTCTCTTCCTGTTCTATCAAAATGTTGGACAAGCTGCTTAGCTAAGCTCATCCCTAGTTGGGCAAGTACTAAGTACCCGGGTACATCAAATGAATATCTGTCTATAGTAGATGGATGGAAAACTGAAACACAAAACGTTTAATGCGTAAAAACATGATATCTTTAGAAAGCACATAACAACTGGATCATTTTTGAAATTTAGGATATAAATGTAATAGAAATACCAAAAAGTACCTGAATGAATGCACCAGTTATTACTCAATTTTACAATTTTTCATCTACTCCCATTTCAAAATACTTATCAAAATACTTGTTCCATCACTTTTTTAAATTTTGACAAAATAAATGAAATGATATATAATATAATGATAAAAAAATTTATACAAAATTTGAGTATAATACACACAAAAAAATAGTGATGAAAGAAGTGACGTATTGTGAAATTATATAGGACAATATATTCATTTTTGAAAAACCATTACATCTTCAGGATAGCTATAACACCATACGTACCTATAAATTTGCTGGTATAATAGGTCGTTGGGCGTCCATCAAATGCATTAACAAAATAGGTTAAACTACAAAAAAAATGAAGTTATTATTTAGATATACATACATTTATACGTACAGGTATCAACTAAAGAATCAAGTTGGATGGCTGGTACCAAAGGGACTGGGCTACACGGGGATAGCGCGTGAACCCTGAGAGTGTCAGCTAATTCACTTGAAGACGATTGAAGATGTATCACGCTGTGAATCCTGATGTTGGTAGACAATTGCCATTTTCCTTACAATTTTGAAACGGTTCGTGCTCTTGGTATCCAGTGTTTTGGGACAGCAAGTATCTTTGGCTGCAAATTCATATACCAATAAAGACTATACTTACATTGAGTTCGGTGTAGCCTGCTTCCCAAACAAGGAAAACACACTCTTCCTATACTGTCCTATAATCTCCATCAAATTCGTCAAAAAATCGTTTCCAAATTTCACATTCTCATTCCTCATCATATCATTATTCTCGAATGTAAGAGATATTAAGGAGATCGTTTTTAATTTTTCTCTCAGTAGCCGTTTAGAACTATCGTCTAATTTCGATTCCTCTAGACTTTTATCAAACATGCGTCTGAGACCCTCAAACAAGTCTTGCACCTTTTTATTCCAAATGGCTGAGTTCTTTGTTGCTAGGCTATGAGCAATGATAGTGGAGGCCGCCGGCATAATTTCGTTAGCTATGTTGAAGCAGTATGTCTCGGATTCCTCTGAAGGTGGAACAACTGCACTCAGGTATAATTGGAAGGCATGATATGCTGTGAGAAGTCGAACCAGAGTCCTGAAACAGTAAAACTGCTACGTGAAGAAGTCCGCCTCTTAACATCCTGTGCGATAGCTTTAGCATAAAAACTCAAATTCTGTCTGATCGAATATGCAGTCCAGTCAATCTACAATTTTCAGATAGGGCGAAGAGAATAATAGTTTGAGGGTAGAGCAGGAGGTTGCATCAATTTTTTAAGCAACAACATGTTGTTGTTAAATTCGTTACATACATAATAATAACATAAATATGAATATGTGATGTAGATGTAGGTATGTGATAAACCTAGGCTCATTTTAAAAATGTGGGCCTCGTGGAACATCATCAAAAAATTGTTGCCTTTTTACTTCCCATGGTATGGTTGCCATGACATGAGGAGTGACTTTTTTAATTCAACATTATTTTCTTCGCAACCAAGTCTCGTTAGGTTGGTTATTGTAAAGCTTTTTTCTCAATAGTTCAAAGCGATCCCGCAACCTGAGCCTATCCAGTGCCATCTTAAGGTTCCAACAATTCAAATTCAAAATTCAGAACTTATAATGCGATATTCAATCAATAAATCAGCTACGTTTCGAATAGATTCTTAACCATTGTTTTTAGATTTCCAGGATATGGTGGGAGTTCTTGATTCTGAATCAGTTTGAGAAGTTTCCTGAGCTTTTTTTTCTAATTTATACATAATTTAGAGGAACATAACAGCTTTTAAGGAAAAATGATGATTTTAAACAAAACAAATAGGAAACTATAGTTAGTATATGATACGATAGGCCAGAATATAGTCACATATTTTCTGATTTTATAAGTAAAAAGGGCCATCGGAATTTTTAATTGGTTTGTCGATCCAACATTGTCCATGCCGATTATATAATAATATTCACGTATTGATTATAAGCAATTTTCAATACAGCTCAGTAGTCCTAATTCAAATTCAAAAATACTTATTCCTGGAGCATCAAAATGATTCCAATGATAAATTAGGTCAATGTGAAATGAAAAAGCAAACAAAAAGGCATTCATATTAAAATTGATGATCTGTTCAAACGAACCTGCTTACATACTTACGTTTCATCATATTTCAAAAGCAAGCTAAATAGTGCATCAAAATATGTTGGAAACGCTATTTCCACTAACTCATTTCCACTGATTATCCGATCGGCAACAATACTGTCAAAGAGTTTTGTCCAATCTACCAGGTCGTATTTTCCTTTTAATTCGCTAATAGATATTGGATTAATTGATTTGTATAAATGATTCTGCCGAATTTCATTCGGGGGTGGTCGAATTCCCTGAAAGCAGAATAATCCAATAAAAGATTACAGTTCCAAACAGCCACATACATACCTGCAATTCGTTTAGAAATTCCATGAGCCCATCCGTAGAGAACTAAAAAAAATTATAATTAGGTATTACAACGATTTGAAAAGGTGGCATCAAGTAGGTTGACGCTGTATTTCCTACTCGATGGTGTAAGATTATAAATAAATATTTGTAATGGATTTTGCTACTGTTTTTTCAAATACATTAAAAAAATATTGCTGAAATTTAAAAACTCAAAATTTTACATACAAAAGTTCCTAAAACTTACAAAATTGCTATAACTTCCAAAAGCACAAATGAATCGTTAGCACCAAGATCCAAAAATGCGGCGCATTAGTAGAATGAAACAATTCGAGCAATTTCACAAAAAAGGAAAAGATCGCAAGCAAAGGCAAACAGTAAAAAGCGATAAAAGGTAAACTTTCTTCTTTTTCCTATCACGTTACGCTACAACTTCTGCAGTGAATATGTAAAAATCGAAAAGACTCCCCCCTACTTTAGCCCACCATTATTTCTAGCTGCCAAATGAAAAAATTAAGAGGAAAATAAACTATTCTGCCTTACTTTGTCCCCATTTTCATACTCCAAGCAACACAAAAGGATGAAATTCATCATTACGGTATGAGATCAAAAGATTTTTTCGAAAACAAAGATTTGTTTCCTACGTAGCACCATTTTGCCTTGTCGCGTGGTGCCATGGCGTGTGAAACAGTATGGATGCGTGGTCGTATTTATACTTACTGAGTGAATGCCTGATGTAGTGTTTTTGAGGTATGACACTTCTTTCTGAAATTTTTCATAGTACTGTTCCAAAGCTTCTCTAAGGCAGTTTTTGAAGGCTTGATACATTTCATCTATATCAATTTCAGTTCCAGTTATCGTACTTTGTACGTGCTCCGTACACATTTTTCTACCAATATCATCCACTGTCCACCCCGTGAGGGTAGTTTTCAAACGACTTTCCACAGATGGAACTGTTAACTAGGGTATTAAAGAACTGCGAATATATACGTAAATATACAAAAAAAATCACAAAAAAATATCTAACTTACACTCTTCTAGGGAATATTTAGAAGCTTCGAAAAATCTATTCAATCACAGAATTAATGGAATAAGTAGGAAAATGTGCAAACAAAATAATTATTATCTATAATAATTATCAGACAATGATACTTAAGAAATTCAACTAAATGTTATACAACACATAAAATGAATGTAAATGTGAGGGATGACTTAAAGAAAACTGCACTTACTTGGAGTTGATAATTCTGGTTTGAGTCAATATCCATGCCAATATCAATTAAAGGTGAAGATTGCGTCAATATCAACTTAGTGAGAAGTTCTGTCAAACCAATGTCCTTACGGTGAGTTACCACTGTAATTGTATGAATTGTTCGTGAGATCTAATGTACAAGACGGAGCCAATAGGCAGATTCTAACTTAAAAATCTCAAAAAAATTAGTCCACCGCGGGATTCCAGCCAAACACCGCATGGACACTCTACCAACTGAGCTACCTAGGCACACGTCCCAACGGCTCCTAGTCTAATTATCAGACTCCCAACATTGAGGGTCATAACAAGCAAAATAGATTATTTCGTATAGCGTAATAAATGATATTCATAAATATCATTCTCACAAATTGCTCATAAAAACTGTAATCACTTACGCTTCCGCAAATTTTCTTTGTACTCAAACTCAGGACTATAGTCTTCGCACGACTCCAGGAACGTCTTATAAATTTTCAAATGTGTAGCAAGTGTGGCGTTTACTGTTAGCAGTTTCTTGACTCCATGATAGTGCTTCAAGTTTGCTGTATCAGCAATTATCGACTTTCCACCACATACAAATTCATGGAATTCTTCGCATGGATCTGCGTTATGCTTCATCATCAAGAGTAGTCTTGAAGATTCATGCTTGCATGGTGTTGAAGTGCAGAATTCTTGACAACCGTCCAAAAAGAAAATATTTAGTATGATTCACCATCTTTTCGAGATAGATCACGAAGAACCGTGTCACTCATTTGTCTGTCTGTCTGTACTACATCCAGTAATACGTTTTTGGGGCCTCTATAACTCGAAAAGCACCAAAAGTTTGATTTCGGACTTCCATGCTATCTTCAATCGTCTTCAGGTGAACTGTTCACCTGATTGAAGATAGCACATCAATCGAAACGTCGTGATACTCAAAATTTTATAGACAATGGAAGTCCGAAATCAAACTTTTGATAAATCCACCTTGTCTACAAGTTTCAAACAACAGTTCGAAAAGCACTTTTTGAATTTTGCTGAAACTTCAACACTGGGTTACTACTGTGTCAACTTTTTTGGACACCTATCAGATTTTCTGGTCTTTTAAAAATAATTGGTGGTTCGAAAGGTATGGGGTGGGAGTATAAAGATTAGGATTTGGTAGAAAATTTTCTCCATCAAAATTTTTGGGTTTTGGTACGGTAGAAATACGATAGTAATGGCACGATAATAGCTAAATATACAATAATTTCATAAGGTGAAAACCAATATAAACAGTTTAGCGACGTTGCTGAATTCTTCACATACACAAAATATGTTTTTCTTAAGCAACCTAATTTATTCTATTTACTGCAATTCTAGAGATCTAAAGTAATGATCTAAAAATAATTGGGGCAAGTAAGTTGATTCTGTATTTTACTTTACTAATTATTGTGGTCCAATTGAACTAAGTGGTGAAAGACTAATTGCTGTTGAATGAAGCACCGCGCAATTTGTGAATTAAGTATGTCGCTACTCCTCTTTGGTATCTGATTATTTTTAGCGCAGTAAAAATATGGAAAACTTATTCCTGGAAAAATCTTACCTGCCGCAGCTACTGTACCTAATGAAATGAAATACATAAATAAAATAGAATGCAAGACATGCATTTTTCAAGTTACAACCAGTTGCTACGACTGAAATAATCACTAATTTTTGTAATGCCACTAATGAACAGAATTGAAGCAATATTCTCTCTAGTCTAATCTTGCGCGGTTTCCTCTTTGCGCAAAATGCATTTTTTCTTCAAGATATTGCGGTTGCATCCACAGAGATAAGGAGATGTGGATTCTGTGTGATTGTTTTTATCTATATAGGGTCATGCATAAAAAAAAATCATTAAAATATGTTAGTTACAGTTGTTGACTGCATAGTGGTACTATGCTTCCAAAGTTGTGTTTCGAACTTCCATTGAGTGTCACGACGTTTTGATTGATTTACTATATCCAATTGTCTTACTGGATGACTATTTATACTTCTATACTCTGACTGGCGTGTAGTTGGAGTGGCTAGTTCCAACTGAGTGGCATCATTTTTTGCTTCTCGGTGGTCATTTCATGTCATGTTAATATTTAAGTTTGTTCTTTTCTATTCAGCTGTAGTTTATTCAGTTTATTATGAGAAGCTGCTATATTTGTTATATTTATACGCTAGGTTTGGCATGAATGTGGTGGTAGTTGACGATGGAAGCTGCATCCTTGAATTTTCGACACTAGTGCTGTTCCTTGTCAATCACCTTTACATCGTCCCACATTATTTTATGGTATTCTGTCCATGGGTGGTCAACTATTGCAGACTGTCTTTGCTAGCTGGGTGCAGAGTCCGTATTCCTCAATTTTTATTTCTAGTGGTTCGTATCTCCAACGCCTATTTTGCCTTATTCGCACGATACTTGGTAGATGCAGTAATTGGCTCCTTTATGTTCATTATTGAGTTTGGTTTTTGTTAGGATACTTCGAAATGCCTGCTTAGCTCAGTTGGAGGGGCGTCTGATCAGCAATCTAAAAATTGTGTAGTTCCAAACCTGCTGTAGATCCATTTTTTGCCGAGTCTGTTACATCTTGCTGATTAGTAAGTAAGTATCAGAGCAATCTGAGTTAGTTCTGCAGTTCTAAAATTTCAGTTTGTCATTGAAAATGTAGTCAAGGTAAGTTGGCGTATTGCAAATCGGCTAATTTTCGGAACAAATACTCGTAAAATTTGTTGAGCTTTTGCCTCCGTGTATAATGAGAGCAAGAAGTCAACCTATTTGACTCGCACTGCATTGGTGTTCTTTCCTACGTACTGCACCACTGCTCGAATATATTCATAAAATCCGGATGGCTCTTATCTTATTTCAGCTGGAATGTGGACGATGGCGTATTTCAAGCTAGCGTAGACATGCAAGACAGATTTACAGTGGGGTGAAAAAGTGAAAACGGTGTTCGCTTTAAAGAGACGAAGATGCAGGATATCCATTACTGGTTGAGGAAATGCAGTGTTGTTCCTTCTTGCATCTTCCATATACAGGGTAGGAAAGCCAGCAAGTATAGAGTATGTTCATTTACAGTTATTCATTACAAAATTATGTTTGATTATGCCGTCAATAGTGCAGTCTTTTCTAGGGAGTCGAAAATGAAAGATCTTGGAGTTTTATTTGATGAATCTCTATCATTTCAATTAATTGCATCAACCTTTAAATTGCTCGGTTTCCTTATAAAAAGCTGTCGTTATTTTGGTAATATTCAAGTCATTCAAATATTGTACTTATATTGTATTGTATCCCTGTTAATAAAATTCATATCCAAGGAATATAAAAGATACAAAGATTTTCGAAATACATGTCTATCAGAATCGTAGTAAGTATGCTAAAACTAACGTTATGATAAGGTCACCAATTAATTTAATTTTATAAGTAATATTATTACATTATTGTATCAAAAAAATGTTGCGGGAAGAATACAGTCTTAGGGACTTTGCGGGTGTATGTACTAACCTGTAGTAGGGCAAGTAGAATGAATTACTAACTCTGTTTTACTTCCCACGCACAAGCAAGGTATGTATTCCATGTCACTGATTTCCGTTGGTCTGTTTGTTGTTGAATTTTCTTTACCGCGTAATCTCAGTAACTGCTGCAACGATGTTGATGAAATTTGGGATGTCTACTGTACTTCTACGTCAAATACTATTTCTATTAAACATTATAAACGCTGACTAGGATGACAAAAATTTTCAATTTCTTAATCTTCCCTTGAAAAATTACACTCGGAGAGCACGATTTATTTTTTGAAGATATTTTGAGACTGGGAGAACTATGGGAAAAGTGAAAAAACATTGTAGTTTATGAAAATCGCTGAAGGATCCTCGAAGCTATCGCATAAAAACAAGAAAATATCCCAGAACCCTTGGTTTCCCGGATGTCCACTTTCAATTTTGTAGGTCACTATAACTCGGTTTTATAGCGACGGACCTATTGTCGAAAAACAACAAACGATTAAAAAAACTCATGCACCATTATTCAACGTCTTCGAAGCCCCTGATCATTCAAGGTAAGCTAAGAAACGGCAAAAGATGGGAAGGGGAAAATGCTGTCATATATAACCCCCAGTAATTCTCTGTACTCATTAGGCATAAATTATTTTTTACGCGTTTGTCTTCAAAGCTCACAAAATTTGATATATTATTAATATGTGCATACCTAGAGAGTTACGATAAATCCGACTTATGAGATTCACACAAACTCAAACCCTCAAACGATTCACAGCATCTTACAATTAGTTCGTACCTAAATGTATTCTCTAAAAGGAGCTAATTGGTGCCATTTTTTTAGCAAATACTATTATTAATCACTATATTTGAATTATAAGGTTCTGAAATATACAAAAAAGTACCATTTATCCTCATAAAATGGCCTCAAGTAACTGGACTCCGTAATATACGTGCAGTAGCATCAGTTTATTGAGAATTTTGATCCAATTTCAGAAGAAGGCAATTATGATAATTTGTAAGCAAAAAAAAATGTGGATTTTTTTAAATTGTTAAAGATTTGACGTTTTTCATCTAACAGGTATCATAGCGAAGGGCTACAGTGTCTCCCTACTTGACGCCATTTTGACCCTTGAGCACAATTACACCAAAAGATATAACATTAGCCTCTTCCACAGAGTCTCAATCATTTTGCAAAGCAAGTGAGAAAGCTCATAGCAAAAGTTGTTTTTCCCAGACCTACTTCTGTCGTAAGATGTATGTACTTGTTTCGGACGATATATCACTTTTATTTTTTCACTAAGCAGCCATCCGAACTTTCTCAACCCACAACACAGCCGTTTCTCCCTTTTCCAAAACCGTCATTATATCCAAAAAATAAATCACCGCCATCAGTCAGCCACCTGGAAGTTCCATCTATCTTCTCCTTACACGTTTTTCCACACCTTTCTCGACGTTTTCCTTACAAATCTCCAATTTATTTTTATTGGAAACAGCCGTCTGAATACCTTCCTCTAACTTCATCCGGACTTCAGGGGAGTTTTTTCACTTGCTTCGGAGAATTATCTGAATAGGAAGGAGACAGGAGATTGCAACACTAGATATACATCAGGTTGATTTTTAACCACACGGATAAATGTAGCGAAAAATACTACGAAAGAGTATTATTTGTGAAACTGTGTGAAAACTACACAACTTTTCATTTACATGATGGTGAAAGTCTGTCATTCTTTTAGAGAACCGTTGTAAAAGAAGCTGCCGGGGGTCTATTTCCCATTAGTTACAATCTACAGCACTTTGATAATGTGAATAGATACTTATTCTCTCACAGCACTTCTATAGCTCGGTAAGCTATTCGCCATTTCTAAATAATACCCTTTAAAGAAGCAATTCTAACCTGCACACACCGAACTGGTCTGTGCAATCGAACAAAATAAATACGATTTCGTGGTGGCAACTTCACGGACAAACAAGCAACAAATAAATTCCCTGAAACTGCAAGATAATGTATCTCTGGAACCAATTAACCGTTCTAGACGCTGGGCTACAAATTATTCAGAAGCGGGATGGGAGACAAAAAAACGGCGAGACATAATTTAGATAGTGGACAGAAAAAGGAACCAGGAAATAAAACAGATACTAAAAGTTGCTAATTCTGTTCTACGTATCAAACAGGCAAAAAGGAATGGGAAAAAAATTTGAATGCGATTTCATAAGAGAATATTATATTTGTATGACGATGCTAACTACTACGATATATTGGAGCAACCACTATCTTGATGAAGTACATAACCAAGAACTTGGTTTTATCGCGCTGATATTGATTTCCAATAGTAGAGTGAATAAAGGACATTAAAATGAATCCATTTCGCGAAAATCCTTCTAGTAAAATTGGCACACCTTTTAAATAGGTATATGTAGCTTGAGATGGCAAATTTTCTCCTTGGAACCATAAACAGATTACGATCCTCTCAGCATATTCTAGCGCTCTTTTCCTTTCCTGGAATTATTTATATTCGCACTTTCCTTGCCACGGACGTGATGTATTTGAAATCCGCACATTCCCCTAAAAGCCAAGTCTTATACGATACACTACTTTCAACCCTGGAATCGAGGACAATAAGTGACTTCATTGAGAGATATGGCATTCTCAATTGTGTTTAGCTTAGAAATTTGATTGCTTTAAAATTTTTCCTTTAAAAATGCTAATGAAATGCCCAACACCTTCAAGAGTGTTATCACCGGATCAGCTACTTATACTCCACAAGGCTCATTAACACTGGAGCAGCTACTAATCTAGTCTAGTAACTTCTAAGATACAGCTAGGATGTGTGAAGATGCACCCAGGAGCACTACCTGTAGCTTCTGGACTAAATCCAGTAAATAGGAGTACGCCTGAAAGACGAGTTCCCCCTCACAAAGGATTTGCAGTCTGGAGCGTCGAAGAAAAGTGCCGATTCTGTCCCTATTCAACCATAGTAAATGTTTGTCCGAGCTATCACGCATAATCAAATTAAGAGTCATCAGCATAACAAATACTAGAGTATTCCAAACGGCACATCATCACCAGGTCGAGCTTCAAACGCATCCAACAAGCCTCATCCAAAAGTCATTCTTTGGGGAATATCAGCGTTATAGAATTGGTTGCTAGGGAGTTTATTTCTCGACAATTACTATGTACAGCATTTTAAGGTCAATGTGGATAGACCTTATTTATCCTCTCACTGCGCTTCTGGAGTGCAATAAGCTTTCTGCCTTTGTCAGAGGTTGTCTATAAAAAATCATGGTATTTCTTATATTCCTTCATCGTTTTAGGTTTGCTCAAAATACTTCATCTCTGTCTATATATTATTTCTTATATTTTTTTTGTAATCGAATAGTATTACTCATCAAGGCTGTCCTTATTCCGTTTGATCTATCGTACTTTTTGTTATAATAAATGACGTTTCTTCTGATCTTGCGACATCGTTTCATGAACACATGCATGTGCGCTCCTCTTAGAAGTTAAAATGCATCCCCTCAGGATATACATTACTGTCTCCAGGAAATGCAACATTTTCCTCTGCGAGCGTCGGAAAAGACTTTTCCTTTTCGCATCCATCCAGTCAGAGTTTGGTTTATTTTCCGGTCGAAATAACCAAGCCGAGTCTGACCGGAGTTTTTTCTAGAAACAGACTAAGTGGTAACCAACCGACCGGAAGGACTACTCTGCAGTTTCCAGTTGCTGTTGAAACTTTGAATGCCCGGCATGCGAAATAGTTTTTTGGTGCCTTTAAGCGCTTCCAGGTAGGTGAAACCCGTTGGCCGTCCGGATACACAAATAAATCTGCTAAGTAAAATTAGTACGTATGCAGTACAAGTACAGGTTTTGAAGTTGGTGAATTGGAAGACAAAAATTCTGTGTTCCAAAATCATACCTTTATCCCGTCCGTTGAACCGTTAGTAACAATAGCGTGTCTGAACTTTGTATTGTAAGTGACAATACAGAATTAGAAATGTTTTGCAACGATTTCTGAACCATATCTTCCTGAAATAGGTTCCAGAGATAAACGAATCAAGGATTTTTTGCCAACTCAACTGAATTTATATATGAATATGTAAAGGTGATGATTATGAAGAGGAAGTTATAATGCAGGAACCAATAACAGAAAAGGCTAATTTAGTTGATTTTTAGCTTTTAACGAGAAAGGAATTTTTAATTTTTTGATTCTAACACCACTTGCCACTATTCCAATTTTCGAAAACTACATAGATGTTTTGTGCTTGTCATAGCAATAAGCTTCATCAAAATCCGAAAAGTGCATTCCGAATTATAGTGGATCAAAGATCACAGAGAGACAGACAAACAGACAGACCGATAGAAATGAGTAATACAATTTTTTGTGATGCAGATATAATGAAACAAAAAAACAATATCTCAAAATCGAAATTTATCACGATTAAAATTCTTCCTCGCGAACTGACATGCGAAGTGATAAATCTTCATCCTTTCCCAAACTGAATATATCCACTGTGTTTTGTCAAAGGGCTTCTGATCTGTCATTGTTCCGTTTGTCGAGGATTTTCGCGCCGATACCAGGTTTACAAGGGACGCTGTTTATGGTCGATGGAGCTTGCAAATTGGATGAATCAGCTAATTAAAGTTGCATAATTAATATCCATTTGATAACCATAATATGCCAATACATCTAGCGATTCAGTGAACTCTGCAGACCTCATTTATCACAAGCCAGCTCTACTATTGAAACTGGTTATAAGCAATGAAGGCTTTGATTTGGTTGATTTAAATCGCAGATAGACTGGTTAATTTGAGTATTAATTGAATACATAATCATGTTTACACTTTGAAAAATAGTCAAGAATTGTAACTAATGAAATTGAATCAAAAGGCGACAGAATTTTTATCGTGAAACGATTATATTGAAAATTTTACGCTATATAAGCGATAGCCTCATTTGACTATTTTGACGTTTGTTTTGTGTCAGTGGGTTATCAAACTGTATGGAAAACAAAATGGACTTATGTACATCCAAGTTGTGCTTTTCGGATTTGAGGTTGTGTTTTGTAGTAATGTAGAATGAATTATGCAAGTCTGTGTCTCTTGAATCATGCAAGTCTGTGTTCTCTGCCAAATGTCATACTTTGAGGTTGACAGGCCTGTTTGACTGTTTTTATGCTTATGGGTGACCATTATGTTTTATGCTTATGTGGAGTAAAATAAAGTTATTTTATTTCGGGAGCCATCGTCTTATTCCATAAGGAATTACTACAGTTTTATTTTGTTTATTTTTATACAGCTTAATAAATGACATTCCTGTCGGGAACTGTCAAGTAGATCTTAACTAAGATGACCTTCAGCGTGTTGCACTTCACATGTGAACTTTAAATTGCATTTCATGGTTCGTACATTGCAATTTTTGATATGTCAAGTTTTTAGAGGTTGTAGAGTGTAATGACAGTCGAATAGTTATTACATGTTTTTTCGATAGTCGCTACTTTGTTATTTATTCTTTACGGTTATCCAACCAAAGCTCCCCCACTTCCCACATAAAAGCGAAGGCATTACAATCATGAAAAATTGTGGAGGCTTATCAGCTCTGCATTCCTCCTAATTCCTATTTAGAAAATCCAAAAAATGTTTTATGAATCTTTGAACTTCACAAAAACTGCCAAAAAAGTCTTTTTTTGTTGACACTGTACCGATTCTTAAAAACTATAAAACATTTTCGTCCTTGTCATATAAGTTACCTAGTGTCCGATTGCTCCTTAGGTTAAGGATAACTGGGCGGAATAGACGCCTATTGGTATGAGGAATAAATGTTATATATTATTCCTTTTTGTAATGAAGGTACCTATAGGATGTTGTCCCATTTAATCAATTCGACACCCATAGTTGTAACATAGCATCGTGCAAATGAGCTTCAACGTTCGTATGATGACCGCAAAATAATTTTGACGACCCCTCTCAAACCTGTCATGTAGGATTCCATTCATCTTCTGTGTGGCACGGCACCCTGGCAAACTCAAACACGCTAACAGTCTAAATATTAATGTGGATACGCGGAATTGGCAAGTACAAATCCTATTATCTCCCCATTATCAACGCTTCATTTGACACACGGTACACACCCTTACCATCCCCTACTCAATTTCCACAATGAAACAATTTACGCTCGACCTTTCTCAATTAGCTTTGAATAACAATCACCTAGTTCGCGATTTTATATGCGCATATTCGGAGGCTTTGGTAATGAAGGTCGGATAAACCAACTCATCCTTCTTACGCCAATAGGAAGGAAAGAAGTTTTCAGACGTTTTAGGACGTGATCGTCACGAAAACCCACGTCACTCAAAAATAAATATGTGTCTATGAAAATTATTTCAAAAGTTTCATAGCAATTTCGTCCTTGTCAATATAGTAACCTCTAAAACGAGTTATAATAGGGCCAAAGAATTGAGATAGGCAGATAGACAAACAGACCGCATGGAATATGGTTTTTTGTAATGTATATGTCATCACACATCAAGAAAACACAATGTCTCATATTCCAAATTCCTCACGATTAGAATACTTCCTTACCAATAAAAATGAGAAGTAATATCATGACCTAGATTCTGGAGACTGCCATTGACGTGCAGCTCCTGAAGTGCTTGTGCAAAAACATCATCAATGATCGTTAGTACCGTTAAGGTTTTCGTTTAATAATAATTAGAAAATTCCTCACATACAATTGAAATTTGGTGGACAAATTCAATGCGTTAAGAGGGTACTTTGAAGCAAAGTTTAGTTTAAATGGAATAATCATGCATATCAACTCATCTCCAAGTGTCGCCCTCTATGGGGACGATCATTAGCAACTTACGGAGTCAAAGGTCCAAACACCTAGACTGCTTTGAAGTAGCAACAGATGTCTCTTACGACATCTGTCAACAAGGGTGAACTGATTTACCCTTGTTCTTCGTAAACACTATTTCAGATGTACCGTTATCTGAGCTCATTCACATCAGAAGCTGACAACTGGAGTGTATGCTCTCCACTATGCATCAAACCTGCTATAGACATGCTTATTTCGTCTTTAGCCCAGACCCGTCACTATATCCTAGCTGTAGAGAGCATCGGATGGTATATACGTAACCCAGTCCCTTACAACATCTGTCAATAAGAGTGAAATGATTTATAACGACATACCTTGTTCTATTTTGCTATCACACCCTTAAGTGGGTTACGTATATAGCACTCTTACTCATTATTTCCAACACTCGATGTATGGTATGTAGTTACCGCAGTAAGAACTCACGACTGACTGAACTCGAGCAAACGAAAAATGAAAAAGTATCCTATGTGAGTAGTTATAACAGGTGTAGGGTCAATCGAAAATCAATTTTACTAGAATAACAATAAGTAAGCAATGTGAATATTTCTACCTTGTTTTGCAACGCATTCAGTATTTACCTGACAAAATTTCATCAGTTAATGTAGTTAGAAAATACAGTGTACGTGCCGTCGGAGGATGGCGACAAAATTCAATTAGCAATAATACTCGCATCACGAGGTATTGATTGAGTGTTTGTTTACATGCACTCAGCGCTAATTGCCATTAATTCACCATACTCTCCTTTTACCCTTGATTTCACAATTACTTCCTACCTCTATTGAGCCTCTCTATCTACGGCAAGAAACCAGGATCAACAGAACCTGAATCAATATTAATTTAATAAGAACAAAATTAACCTGATTTCACAGTGGTAGTAGCTAGATTGGTCCTCTCCAACACATCCACATTTTTTCCTCTTCTATTTGTCTCCTGTCTTCTCTTGTGTCATGGCATGGCCTGATTTAGTGATTTAGTGGTGTCCCTAATGGCCTACAGGGACCCCAGTTGCAAGCAGTGCCCAGAGTAACCTTGAAAGAGGCTCCACCAAATAATTCATCGCCTCAAAAAAATAATTCTTGCATAAGTGTTTCGATCCTCGAGCTCCTAATCTACAAGGTGCTTCTAAGAATCAAGAACCTTTCAAAATTTGTGTTTTTCAAGGATAGCCTCACGAAAATGCCTATCACGCTTCATAAACGCTGCGAGGGAATAAATGTCTATCAAAAGTTTGATTTCGGACTTCCATTGTGTATAAAATTTTGAGTATCACGACGTTTCGATTGATGTGCTATCTTCAATCGTCTTCAGGTGAACTACAGTTCAGTGATACTCAAAATTTTATAGACAATGGAAGTCCGAAATCAAACTTTTGATAAATCTACCTTGTCTACCAGTTTCAAACAACAATAATAAAAGTGTACTCCCATTGACCCTAAAATGCTGTAGATTGCAGTAATCGGTAGATCATTCCACAACGCCGGAATTCTCCAAAAGATCAACTTTTGAAAGAGGCTCGTTGGAGGCATTGTAAGCTCGACTTAGTGAGGATTGATGTGTCCGTTGGACTCCTCAAGTCTTTGCTGTGCTGGCGACTTTTGATGTTATTATGCGAGACAGTTCGGTAGAACATATGGTGAATCACCCACCTCTGATGTTCTAGACTGTTGAAATCCTTTGTCAAGCGCATCAACTAGACTGATCTGGGGCTTGTACAGTGACAGTAGTTGACCGACGAATATAATTTCCTGGAGCGGAAGCGAACCGCCAGCTTTTGGGACGCCGACATAGCAAGGCCTTCAACATGATCATGACATGAAATCTTAAATCCCAGAAGCTTGTTGAAAGATGATTCAAGTATTGTATCTCAGACTTCTATTGCCTATGTGATTTTTGAGCGTCACGATGATACAATTCATTTCCCAGTTTAGTAATACGCTTTTAATCCATATTGCTTATGAGTTGGTATGCTAAAAAAATGTTTGAGAAACACTGCTCTAGTTTGCTCAACAATTCCTTTTGTTCTCCATTCAGGGCTCACATTTAATTAGTATTCCGTAGCCAGAAGTATAATAGTAATCGCCCACCGACACCGTGCCTACAAAACAGACCAATGCTCACATACCGACAAGGAATTCTGTGATGAGCGCTGTAAAATTGTTTAATTTCAACACCATGGAGCTCCCAAACGTGTGTGCAGGTAAATACAGGAGCTCATTGTGTTTTCGTTTCCATTTGAACTTGGACGAGGGTTTCGTGGCCTTTTTGTGTTCAAGCCTACACCGTCCGCTGTATCAAATAAAAATTTATTTGAAGGAGATTAAACCGACTCCAAAATCTGGGCATAATATCAATTAGCAAGGTGGTGGTTGGTGTCACCTTATTCGAGTGTCATTTCAACACATTTCAAACTTTGTTTTTTATGTATCTGGAGTTTTCAGATAGCTAAGTTCGTAGTAAACATTTTGAAAATTTTCCAAACTCCATATTTATTATTTTTTATTGTCAATTCACCCCTTATACTGGGGAATATAGTTCTTAATGTAATGTACCTAACATCATCGACGTTGTTGATCGAGTGATTGTAGTGCCTAGTTAGCTCAGTTGGAGTGTGAAGTGTGAGGTTGTAACCCTTCAGTAGGGCAGGCTTTTTTGGAGGTTTTTAATTTTAATTTGTCACATATAATTACAGATTTCACAAACTTCTCATAATTTTAGCGCGTAAAGCATTTTTTTAGCTCAAAAGTTTCGAAGTCCACCGACCAAAATGACGAATAAATAATTATTATTGCCAGTGGAAAGAAACTATAACTGTAGATATATGAGCAATGGCAGTCATAGCAGCCCTACTTTGCATTTTAGTTTAATTTATAGAAGTAGGTTAAATAAGCTTTGTTCAGATTTCATAATACATTTTAAAAATGGCTTGGATGACTAGTGGGAAAGGAATTAAGAAAATACATATCAGGATGCAGTATTTATTTACAGTAAACAAAATAACAAAAATCTGTCAAGATTCATAGCAGTTGTCGTCAGCGATCCATTTAAGTTTCCAAGAACTTCTTGGTTTCATTATTTAAGATTGTTTCCTGAAATTACAATAAATTATCCTTAAAAATTTGAAGACAATGGATATTTGTGGTAGAGAGTAGTGATTTCTGTGTTGAATGTCAATTTCAGTATTTATGAAGTGAATGGAAGGATAAAAAGTACTCTTCCATCATAATTCAGAAATGGACACAAAAATTGCTATTTAATTGAAATACTATGTTCATCAAAAAACTGTTAATCCTAAGAAATTTCTCTGACGTAATTCAATCAATCCTTATTACCTTTTTGGGGTAATTTTTTTCTTAATCCAACTCATTCCATGTCCAATAGATTCAATAGGTTTCTTTAAAAACCCTAAACTCCTACGTCTTAAAACTTTAAGTGTACTTCTATCATCAAAATCTACAACAATATTCGATTACTGATACTTTTAATTTGCAGATATCGTGGATGTTTTTAAAGCTCTACTTTTGTATAGAAATTGAGTTATTGAAACTTTACATTGGTTAAAATTATTATTAAAGAAGCAGATCGATGCTCTGTAAGTAATGAAGATAAATTCAAACTTCAGCAGTACTAAGTGCTCCTTGTGTGTCCAAATAAAAGTAGAAGAATAGCTAAGCAAGATAAACAGTATGCTAGATTTGAAAGCTCTAGCTTTGTACACAATTTTTTCAAGTTAATATTAATAAATTTGAATATCTGATAAATCCAGAAAAGCAATATTTCTTTTTTTATGAGATAGCAGTTAAACATAATCTCAAAATTACACCATACAAGAACAGATAGGTAGTAAGTTCCATCTATGGATTTCGAGCACATTTAATGGTATTGGTGTCCGAAATGTATTCGTTAAACGTTTGTATAGTTTCATGCATTGACTAGATAAAGGACAATAAATCATAGGGGCAACCTTATTCTTTCGAATTAAAATTTCATCGAATATATGGTTATATTGAATAATAAGTACCATGCATTCCAGAGGCGTGTTTTCCTTTGCAACAGGTTTCTTCTCCTCCCATTATCAGAGCTTCGATTCTAGATCTTGGCGAACTCTTCTGACCTTCAGCTGGTGTTTTCTCATAAAGTAGACCATCACTTGGAACCTTAAGAGATAGAAAAGTCTCAATAAATATTATGGAGCAAAAATGGTACTCGACGATAAGCGAAAGTACAATTAGATACTAGTCCTGGAAAACTTGTGAGCTCTGTAATTATATACATATTTAATAATTCGATAAAAAGGTCTTCCCTACGGCGAATGTCGATCCATACATTTTCTGTTTGCCGGACAACTGAGCTACAGAGGAACGTCTCTCAATCGATCTGAAACGTCTGTGTCATTTTTCCACATTTCAAACTTCAAGTCTTGTTCGTATCTCGACACAAAGTTTGTATGTTTTGGGACAGTTAAGATCGATGACTCGTACTTCTATATGGGAAACATCTGGATGTTATGAACATAGTCAGAGATCTTTACTGATTCAAGCACTGGCATTGTACCTCTAGACTGAACTACTCGCATAGTTTGCGTTTACCGGATTGTCTCTAGCATTGGCGTTTAAGATCGAGTGTAAGACGTACCTGCGTAGCTCATTTGGTAAGAGCATCCGCTTTGTTCCAATGTCTGAATTTACTTGTATATTTACCCTATCACCCCGTAAGTCCGCTAGAGTACAATCTGGATGTTATGAACATAGTCAGAGATCTTTACTGATTCAAGCACTGGCATTGTACCTCTAGACTGAACTACTCGCATAGTTTGCGTTTACCGGATTGTCTCTAGCATTGGCGCTTAAGATCGAGTGTAAGACGTACCTGCGTAGCTCATTTGGTAAGATCATCCGCTTTGTTCCAATGTCTGAATTTACTTGTATATTTACCCTATCACCCCGTAAGTCCGCTAGAGTACAATCCAAAATCAATCCATTTTTGTAATATAATCTTGCAGAGAAGAATATTCTGAGAAGTATCAATCAACAGTTGCCGTACTGATACTCTCACAATTGTCTCTAAAATAACACCTGATAGGCTGACGCTTAGAATACTACAACTCAACTAAAATAATTACCTGTGCTGGTGTATTCAGTTCGGCACTTCTAACAACTCTCTTCACTTTCTTCTCGGCAGGTTCCGGCGTAGTGTGAAAAACTCTTATTTCCTCATGTGTGGTTTCCTCCTTTGACTTTATGGGTTCGCTTTTTTCCACTTCTTGTCTCCTACGTCTAATTTCTCTCTTTAATATTGGCTCTTCGGTTGTTCTCTTCTCGCCTTTGTCTTCGGCGTTTCCATGCTCCACATCTTTTGCAGATCGTAAATCACGTTCATTTTCCCCGTCCGACATAGGAGGAGCTCCTGGAGCATCAATTCTGTAGCTTTTTTGGCCAGAACATTCTTCATCTCCTTCTTTTCCTCCATCGTGCATAGATCGTTCTTTACGAGTTGTTTCAGTCGTTGTGGATTTGAGAACATCTTCCTTGATCTCCGTATGAACACCTCCATGTTCCGCCGAACGCTTTGATTGAGCCTTGTGGGGTAATGACGTCGCTGAAGCAGTTTCATCTGAGCTGGGAGTGGAGACCAGTTGAGCTTGAGATGATTCCTTGCTTTCGATTGATCGCCTTCTGCGAGCATTTTCCTTCTTTGGCTCTGATGTTGTTGATTCAGTTAGGCCGGAAGTTGATTCAGGAGTATCTTTCTTGATCTCATGACCACCTTCGTGTTCCGCTGATCGTTTTGATTGAGCTTTGTGGGGAACTAACGTCGCTGAAGCAGTTTCATCTGAGCTGGTTTTGCTTGGAGTGGAGACGTGTTGATCTTGAGATGATTCCTTGGTTTCGACAGACCGCTTTCTACGAGAATTTGACTTCTTCGGCTCTGCTGTTGTTGATTCAGCAGTATAGGCTTCAGGAGTATCTGCCTTGATCTCATGAGCACCACCATGTTCCGAGGAACGTTTTGAATGAGCTTTGTTGGGAACTGATGTCGCTGAAGCAGTTTCATCTGAGCTGACCTTGCTGTCAGTGGAGGACTGTTCATCTTTAAGCAATTCCTTATTTTCAACAGATCTCCTTCTACGAGCATTTGCTTTGTTGGGCTTGAATATTCCTGATTCTGTTACACCGAAAGTAGAGGATTCGGGAGTGTCATCCTTGATCGCCGCTTGAGCATCTCCATGTTCTGCTGAGCGTTTTGACTGAGCCTTGTTCTTAGGCTCTGACGTTGCTGATTCAATTGCGCCAGAAGTAGATGATTCGGGAGAATCTTCCTTGATCGTATGGGCATCACCATGTTCTGCTGAGCGTTTTGAATGAGTTTTGTTTGGAACTGATGTTGCTGGAGCAGCTTCATCTGAGCTGGCTTTGTTGGTAGTGGTGGACTGTTGACCCTGAGACAATTCCTCATTTTCGATTGATCGCCTTCTACGAGAACTTGCCTTCTTCTCTGATGTTTTTGACCCAGTTGTATCACAAGTAGATGATTCAGGAGTATCTTCCTTGATCGCTGTATGGGTATCTTTATGTTCTGCAGAGCGTTTTGACTGAGCCTTGTTGGGAACTGATGTCGTTGGAGCAGTTTCATCTGAGCTAACTTTGGTGGGAGTGGAGACGTGCTGATCTTGAGACAATTCCTTAGTTTCGAGAGACCGCCTTCTACGAGAACTTGACTTCTTCGGCTCTGCTGTTGTTGATTCAGCAGTAGAGGCTTCAGGAGTATCTGCCTGGATCTCATGAACACCACCATGTTCTGCCGAGCGTTTTGAATGAGCTTTGTTGGGAACTGATGTTGCTGAAGCAGTTTCATCTGAGCTGGATTTGCTGGGACTGGAGACGTGCTGATCTTGAGACGATTCTTTAGTTTCGACAGATCGCCTTCTACGCGAAGTTGACTTCGTGGACTTTGATGATGTTGATTCAGCTGCTCCAGCAGTAGAGGATTCAGGAGTATCTTCCTTGATCTCATGAACACCACCATGTTCCGCCGAGCGTTTTGCATGAGCTTTGTTGGGAACTGATGTCGCTGAAGCAGTTTCATCTGAGCTGGCTTTGCTGGGACTGGAGACGTGCTGATCTTGAGAAGATTCTTTAGTTTCGACAGATCGCCTTCTACGTGAACTTGACTTCTTGGGCTCGGATGATGTTGATTCAGCTGGTCCAGCAGTAGAGGATTCAGGAGTATCTTCCTTGATCTCATGAGCACCACCATGTTCCGCCGAGCGTTTTGCGTGAGCTTTAATGGGAACTGATGTCGCTGGAACAGCAGCGCTGGGAGTGGAATCGTGTTGATCTTGAGAAGATTCTTTATTTTCAACAGATCGCCTTCTACGAGCACCTGACTTCTTGGGCTCTGATTTTGTTGATTCAGTTGTACTAGAAATAGAAGATTCAGGAGTATCTTCCTTGATCGCCGCATGAGTATCTCCATGTTCCGCTGAGCGTTTAGATTGAGCTTTGTTAGTTACTGATGTCGCTGGAGCAGCTTCATCAGAACTTACTTTGCTGGGAGTGGAGGACTGGTGACCTTGAGATGATTCCGTATTTTCAACAGATCGCCTTCTACGAGCACTCAACTTCTTGGGCTCTGATGTTGTTGATTCCGCTGTGCCAGAAGTAGAAGATTCGGGAGTGTCTTCCTTGATCACCGTATGAGCATCTACATGTTCCAATGAGCGTTTTGATTGAGCCTTGTTGGGTACTGATGTGGCTGGAGCAGCTTCATCTGAGCTGACTTTGCTGGAAGTGGAGACCTGTTGATCTTGAGATGATTGACCAAGTTGTTCAGACTGTTTATCTTTTTCAATTTGTTCAAGATCCTTCACATGACCATGAGGAGAGTGCTCTAAGACAACTGCATTCCGTTTCTTGGGAGTACCTACGCAATAATTATAATATTTGTTTACAATTAGACTAAATTGTGTTCTTTACAATTAATCAAATGCCTATTTCACTCAAGCGCTGCAAGTCTCAGAAAGTATGTGACGAAAATGCATTTATAATGGAATTTGAAGTTATTTTGAAATGCATCTCAATGTTTTGATTATTTGAAAGCAAAATTATTATTTTATATTTCGAAAGAGTAGCCAAGCAAATCAGCCTCCACCCATGTGAAAATACAAAATAAAGGAAAAGTGATTCAAATCCAGAGTTTGTTATGGTATGAATGGGGCTCGAACTTGTGTCTCCAGCATTCTCTACTGACGTCGTCGCCATTACACATCTGTTGACACCACGCGACAATGAACAACCAGAAGACAACTGGTCTGAACCGAGTGTTCTCCAGAAGTGACTGGCATGACTAAGACAGGTCATCTGCTCACCATGGTATGGTAGCCCAACGGCTATGGCTTCAGCATGGAGTGCTGGAGAAACAAGTTCAAAACCAGTTTGCTAACAAAAAAGTTTCTAATTGTTTCACTCCAATTTGTGACTTTAGTCGCGCTATACTATACATTTTTTCTGTTTATGGTTCTTCAGTTTGATTTGAAGACACTTAATATAAAGGTAGACTTGACTAGGTTACCTCCTTACCTTTATCGTCTGGTTTACTCGCAGACTCCAACGCTTTCAGAGTATCTGGGCTGGCGGAAGTCGATTTGTCTTCAACTTTCTCTGGATGAGTATCTGGCACTGATCGTACTTTGGGTGTCTTATGTCCTTCTGTTATATGTGTGCTTTCTCCTTCTTCAGTATCGTCCAACACAGGCATCACCTCTGGAGGTGGCACCCATTTGATCCGAGGTTTTTCGGTGGTGGTTGTTTCACCTGCTGCAGAACGTCTCCTAACGCCGCCTTTGAGTTCTGGTACAGGGGCACCATATACCTCGAATAGAAACGATCTTCCATGATATACATGTAAAAGGTAACCCAAAATATGAAGGCAACCTACGAATTCAGATCGGACAACAAGGCCAGCTCATGACATGGGATACATCAGCGTAAGAGATAAACAGCTCATTTTTTTTAACCTAAACATGGTCGAAGGTACCAAATCAATCGAACCGCTGTGATCACAAAAATGATATGGACAATAGAAATCTGGCATATGATAATCATGATTATATGGACTACCTTATCAACTGGATTAAGCACATCAAGATGTGGGCTGGTGGTTGTTGAACTAACTTCGACAGCTCGTTTGTGGAGCAAACTGCCATGTTCCAAATCTGACAAATCGTGGACGCCCCTTGGGTTGAAACTTTGATCGGTATGCCGCATCCGACAAGGTGTATGATTGGGTCTGTTTTCTATGTTCTGGTTGGTGTCGTGGTGCGAATGGTCTTGGAAGTGGAACTGTTGCCCAACATTTCCCCCGGTAGGAACAGGTTGAGGGTAGTCGCCACTGAGGCCATGATGGCAGCGTTTTTGATCACCTGGAATTATAGAAATTTTCATTATCCCATTCTGAAGAATATAGTGTCTCAATAAAATGGCGTCAAGTAGGTTGACTATAACACATAACCGCTTTTTTTAAATACAACGCCTTTTTTTCGTCGTTATGACACTGATTGACGATTTCCTACAATTCTATATAACTCCTTGTTGATTCCTTATATTTTACTCCACATTCACACCACATATTTCATCTATGAGATAAATATGATTTAATACTCCAAAAATGCACACCCACGATTAAGTTAGACTAGATGTCTCGAAAACTTCATCCAGTATAACAAAGCAGGACAATATTAAACATCTTTTTACCTTCCGATTTTTCTTCTTCATTCAAATCATGTTCCAAACGGTCATCAAAGTCCAGCATTAGTTGCGTTTCCTTCAGGTTGGATTGCTTCAGTTCCACCGGATGAGCTTGAGCTACGCCATGAGAGCAAACATGTCTCTCATAGTTAGCTTTAAGCGGAGGAGCAGCACTGGAAACAATAATAATTTTATAATAATGGTAATAATATATTTTGAATCCTGGAGTGATTTGAGCATCAAAAAAAAAAATATTAAACATTATATTAATGGAAACCAATACATTCGCAGTGAAATTATTAAAAAAATAAATGAAGTCAGTTAGAATCTTCTACAGTAATTCTTAATGAGAAGGAAAATTTCCTATGTCAGGGAAGGACGATTCTGTCTATTTCTTGTCTAAGATTGCTTGTAGGACTCCTGTCCGGTCAACAGACTTTCAGGAGCCATATACATTTAATACGAGGTTCACGCTGAAAGTCTTCAGATATTTCTAAGCTATACAAGTTTAAACAAGTTTGAGTACGCAGCTGATTGGAGAATGGATACTTGTAAATTGCCAATAAATAAATAAATAATATATATATATATATAACATAACATCATATAAATATTTATACCAGTATATATCACGCTAATTATAACAGAAAGCCGAATACTATAATTTTAGGCCAGCAAGAATCCAATCCACTTTGAAAATATTCTTTCAACCTTTTAACAAAAACAAAACAATATATTCCAATTATTTCTATTTTTCTATTATAATTTTTATATCAAACAATTCATTTATATTTTTTCCAAAATTTTAAAACTATTGTAGTCTTCGATTCTTGATAAGTTATAAATTCTCTAATTAATCAGACGTCTCGTTTGGATAAAGATTCCATTACATTCATAGATGCATACATACATACATACATGCATACATACAAGTCAAATGTTAATTGAAATAATAATTGCGTACCTAACAGCTGCTACCGTCAGCAACAGCAGCTGAGGTACTGCTGCCACCTTCATCACTGCAGCTACAGCTTAGTACTAATAGTACTTGAGTATAACACCAACCACTACTGATTACTCTTCGGAAATCGGTCATATTTATATGCTGCTTTATCAGCGTTTGATTCGGTTGAATCATTTCCAGAAGAAATTAAGGAAGCTATTCTAACAAGCGAGTTGCTGATTAAGCATTTATAAAATACTGAAGTCAAAAAGGAAATTTCCCAAATAGTATGAGTTGCGTGAGCACAGATTCTTTTTTAGTACTTGATAATTTTGAAGAATTCTATAATAAACAAATTTCATTACACATAAATATTATCTAACGGATAAAATGTTTAATTCCTTATTCTGACATGACGCTCATAAACAGACTTGTTAGAACTTTCTATCAGATACTCAAACGTTTTGATCAACCAGTCGGGTAACATTTTACAAGAAATTTCCTTTAAATTTCGATATGCGTTACAAAATCTAAGAAAATCCAATGTTTGTGGGAACCGAACCAACATATTTGGATGTCCGCTCTAATGCCTATATCCATTCGGCCACAGTGCTGCGTGAGCAAATATATCTAAACGCCAAACCCAGCCTACTACCTTTGAATATGCAACGTTCGCATCTCAGTGACATCTACTGGCAGTTTGTATAAGTTACAGTTAAATCTGTATGGTTTAACACCATACTATCATACAAAGACTTGAAATAATAATTTTCTATATTCCTATTATATTTAATTTAAAAAAAAATTAAATTTAATATAGAATACTATTAATAAATGTAGGAGTTTCGGTTATAAAAGGTTAGAGATGGTTTTTAGAGGGTATTTTACGTAGATACGAGTATAAATGAAAGTTGTTTTAAGAAGAATATTTGTTCTCAATGTATTTTGCAATTTGTGTTCGTTTTCATAAATGACGAAGTCCTACGCTGTAACCCACATTGTAGTGCTACTTCTATATACAGAATACAGTCGTTGTAAGATGCCTAAAACTGAGTGTAGGAATGATCGCTTTTGTTTAACCTGCAAGAATATACTTTTACTATTATCAGTTTTAGTAGCAAATTTTCACCAGTCTATTAATAAAATAAGTAACAAATGACGAGTGGTGTTTATTGCCAATTATGGAACTAAATTGTTAAATTTTGATAACACTGCACCTTTAGAGGTGATACATTCACCTGTAATGGCTATTAAATTGATAAGCTAACCCATTTGTATCTGCATGACTCCACACGTATAGCATTCGAAAAAACAACAACCTCATATCAATAAAATGTTATCATTCTCAATCAGGAATTGTTTCAATGATTCATATCCTGCCATACTGTATAAATTCTTACATGTCTGGGGGTTTGTTCTTATATTTTGGTTTTATAGATTCATTTTTAATAGAATTCTAGAGAATATGTATAGTTAGACCCCATTTCATCATCTTTTTCCTTTTTGGCTTCATCTAAAAAAGTGCAATAAATACTATGTGATCAAACCGCTGAAGACCAAATAAAAATTACGCATGACATCAATTAATAGTCCCAGGGCTAAATAACTGTAATGTATATCAAATACGACCATGAGTAAAATAATAGAGAACATTCCGTCTGAGTACGTGGCATAAGTCCATGTAGATATAACTGATTCATGTCTGATACACAGGGTGCGCATATTACTTATTAATATTTCCCCTAAGTAAGCCCATCTCAATATTCTGCGGGTTATAACAGTTGTGATAACAATATTTTTGCGTCAAGTGGCGCCTAGAAGATAAGTATTTTGCCGGTACCAACAAATATGTGAGATTTCCCCCTCTGCCTAATTCTCCTAACAATTTCGGAATCAACCTCCCACCAGATTTTTTTTAAAATGAACAGAACCTCAGAAATGTCCAAACACGATTTTTTCTTCCTCCTTGTTTTTTTGGCGAAAGGTCTGACACCATTGCACCAACTAGAAAGCTGCGACGTTCTTTCTTCCTTGCCATATTAATATTCTAATGTCAAGATTTCATCAAAATCCAGCAAACATTCCAACAGGAATTAGTAATAAGAAACATCAAGAATATCTCTTTATTATTAGTATTACCTAATTAGTGTTAATATGGCTGGTCATAGAAGAAATTGAACAGAAATCCAGTTGTAGCCGAAATTAGGTCGGAATTTGATTATTCAGGCCCAGGAAGTTATCTTTGAACAAAACATATAAATAACTAACTTTCTAGTTCTATTGTACTTCAAAGTAAATTTGGACAGTAGTTTTGAATACAGTGAAGTCCATTTTCCTTAGGGGTACAACATATACGAGTATGTACATTCTCTCTTCACATAATGACCTTGTTAGACAATAGGACATTATAACAAGCACCAAATTCCAGTCTTGACCACAAAAGAGGAAGTGAGTTGGTTATAAGTAATAAGTATAGAATTTTAGACCCAGGATTCCCATTTCAATTGTTTTACCTATTTGTTGAAATTACCTCTTATTTACCTGAATGATGTTTTAGAAGGTTCTTAGAGCTTAAAGAATTTTTAATGTTACTGTGAAGTAACATTTCATTAGGGCTGTTTAACAAATACTCATAAGGCCATAAGTTAAATCAAAGTAAATTGATTAATACCCAAACATCAAAGCTTTTGGGTTCCTTTATCGATACTTAAGTAATAAATTCCTAATGTTGGAAAAACAAAAATTCTTTCTTCACAAGGGGCGCAAAAGTCTGACGATTGATCGTGGAGTATCTAATCAGAGATTTTTGCTCTTTTTTTGTAGAGTGTAGATGTCCAAAGGTTTGGGAAATAATATCAGTAGAGAGATTTTTTGGAAGAGTTATGTCCTCAAGAGAAACGCAAATTACGAAAGTTGCCCTAGGCGCCACAGTCCTCAGATACGATACTAGGGGCGCTACATTTAAGAAGGCTTCGGGCTGTAATTTGGGTTAATACGCCACTGTCCAGGATTTAGTATTTATTGACGGAAATCCTAAGAAGAAACACAAAGGTGCATTAATAATACATATTACTTGACATATGTAATAAACACTCGATGATTCCTATTGATTTGACAATATTGTATTCATTTTCTTTCAGAGTTCCTACATGAACCAAACACCTATCCACCATATTATTAGCTATTGTTTCATTTTCCACCAATTCCTTTACAGCAGCTCTGACTCTGCTTTCTTCTAGCATACCAGAATCGTCGAAAAAGTGTTGTTTTTTGCACATACAGTAGAGCAGCTCTTTGAATGCAGCATCTTGTGGGAAGATTCCATCGAAAGCACTGCTGATCATTTCTGAGGTAGCGCCGCTCTCGGCCAGACAAGAACTTGCAACCTTTGTAATGCGGTCACGAAAGCCTTCGAACCCGCCCTGGAAGTAACACATGGTGTGTAACTTACTGTTCACCAGTTTACGAAATTAATACAAGTTAGATCACTTTCCTTAAATCTTTTTCTGTCGAGGCATTCAAAGCGAATGTATTCAATCTGTCCGAACGTACTACACCAGACACGTCGCCAGCTAATCTGACACTTGACAACACATCACAAAATAGTTTTTATTAAAAAAACATATTTATTATAATTTCTCATTCTTTTCTTTTAATATTTTAATATTCTTGGTAATTTTAAACTTTTTTCTTGCCCTGACAGATATTTAAGGAAACATAGTATGCCAAGAAAATCCCCCATTAATGCGGATCAAGGCACAGATTAAAATGATAGCAAGTTCAAATATGATCCACAAACAAAAATAAAGTAAAGGATCTGCCTTTATGAAGTTAAATCTCGGCCCAATTTTTTCCAGTTTCTCTTATTGTTTGTAAGGATCAGTGGATGAGCATGGAGTAAACATCAATGTTCGCAAAGCTAACGTAATGTTGGTTTCTAAATCAGGACACCTGGATGTACACTAAACAATCAATAATAACCAAATAGAACAAATTAACAAGGAGGATGCTAGACGTAGAAGTAAGAGCAAGGATGAAGAATGCCTGATATTTGATTTCCTTCACTTTTATCCTTTTCACAAAGGTGTGATTTCAATTTTCCAGAAATAAAGTTATTCCTGATTCAACAGATTAACCAATCCCAATAACCTAATCAAGTGCAAGTATATAAATTGTGATTGCATACCTGGACATTCCTGTAAAATACCACGTTAGCCACAAGAACAACGAAGAAGGCCTTCATTTTAGACAGTGTTAAACCTTATTTGTTACCTACCGAATAATAGAAAGAATGATAAACAGTGTGGGGTCCCCAAAAATTTATAGTAAATTGTGGGAAATAGCATAATTGTAGGGCTCATGCATATCTGAAATTTATAGCTAATGGTTACCTATGGAAAACATAATGAGGGATATGTGTCAGCATCAAGTATAATCAGCGTATATTTCTAAGCAGAATCTATTGGACGGAACTTTTAATTTATATTATTTAACAGTTTTAATACGAGTATTTTTTATTACGCAAGCATTAATTGCTACTTCCTATAAATAGTTCACATTCTCCACTGAATCAAAACCATTATAAGCCATTGTTCATTATGATAGATAACAGCTACGCTAGAAATTGATACCACAGAAACTGTATTAATAGATCGTTGTTTATCAATAGCTGGTTTTTGGAATCCTTTTTGTTTTTTCATCATCCTCCACACTGTCAAACCGACAAGCTCAAAATTCACCATATCTTTCAAAAAATTATAGTCTAGGCTTCATCTATTTTTTTGATATCAGTTATGTCCATCTTACTTGTCTTGACACTACTGAATAAATGTCATCAACAATCAACAATTTTTCAGCGCTACAATGATGCATATCATGCCATACTGTACACATTGTTGATTATAGTAAAATGTTTATTTGCAGTAACATATAACAAAATGAATCCATAATATAGTCACAACTGCAAAAAGGACTGGTAGCCAGTCTGAGACTAATCAAAGTACGAGCCCTATGATAAAAAATATATAAGTACAATAGTAAAATAAATTTAGTGACCGAAATAACAAAACAAAATATAGTAAAAAAAATACCAAATAAAACAGTTATCTAAGAAAAAAAAGAAAATTTCTGATCTTAACTTGAAAGTTGACACAGGCATATATTTGAGGTCTGTGGGCACCTGATTGTACAATCAGTTAGTTCTTCTAGCTCGCATATTAAGCCATCCTGCTTCTGATAGCTTATACGATATGGGCTCATATTTTCACTCCACACACATATATATCCTTTTTCTTGACTTATGTATTTACATGTTTGATTCAGAGACTAATCTTTGATAAAGTTCTAGATTATACAAATAGATAGACAATTATAAAAAAAATAGAATCGATAACTATGTTGAAGGATGATCAAAGCGTTGAAAAGCATACAAAAGTTAACCTGGCCACTGATACTCTCCACTATCCCTAGAGTCGTCATTATAGCTTGGCGATCTGACAGTAAAAACGACCAGGTAAGAGTCTGATAGCAACATTTTTCTCCAAGTGTCAGCTTCTAACGTCTAATGAAAGACAAGTCAATTTACCCTTGAAAATCATTAGGAACTAATACCAGGGCTTAGTTTTTTCCTTCTCCTCTACTACAGAAATTTTCAAAAAATATAGAGCCTGTTCATCCTTACACACGACAGACCGATAAAAATCAGTCCCGTGGTGCCATGATTCATCAAGAAAGCACAACATCTCGAATTAAAAATTTTTACGCGACTAAATACTCCCCCGCCTATCGTCCGAATTTCAAGTTTTGGCATAGAGCTCCACAAAAAAAATGTACGCATATCTCCTCATACTGGTATTTCGTTTACATCATCTTTTGTAGTAAGTATAGGAATCTAATCAAAAATCAAACCAACATTTTAGAGTTGATTTATTTATTTTATTTACAACAAATGATATATTTCCATCTTAACCTCATTCCAGTTGCAAAAATTGATGTACATTCTATCACAAACATGATAATAAATATCACTTGACATACGCAATAAACGCTTAATGATTGCTATCGTACATGCATTTGACAGTATTGAATGCCTTCTCTTGTGGAGTTCCTGCTTGTACCACGCACATATCCACCAAACTATTAGCCAACGCATCATCTCCCACCATTTCCTTCAATGCTGCTCTGACCTCGTTGTCATCTATCATACCGGAATCGTCGAAGAAGTGCTTTATCTTGCCCATACAGTAGAGCAGCTCTTTGAATGAAGCGTCGTCAGGAAAAGCTCCATCGAAAGCTTTGCTCACCATTTCTGGGCTAGCGCCACTCTCGTCTAAACAGGAATTGGCCAGCGTTACGAGGTGGTCACGCATGTCTTCGAACACACACTGAAAGTAAGTCATAGATGTGCAACTTATTATACAGCAGTTTACGGAATAAATACAAGATGGATCACTTCGCTTAACTCCTCTTATGGGAAATGCCGTCGATTCACAGCGCTTTACAAGCTTCGAACAGTGACATCAACGTTCACAAAATTCATAGATATTGGATCATTTGATGTCATATAAAGCCATCCGATTCTTACCAGCGACGCGAGTCCAGGCAATTTTTATTCTTTTTTGACACGCTTTTACTAGCTCCGCCTGTATCTATGTATGTATATATGTATATATTTTTGTAACGTAATCTTCGAATGCTATTTTCAACTGCTTCACAACGTCAGATTAATTGTAAATTTTGCACACTTATGGAGGACCGATAACAATGCAGTAGTTTAATAAATTTGCCCTATTATTGCTTAAAAGCATGAGAGGTTCTTAAAACATGTTTTCTTAACTTACGTTGACGAGCTTAACCAGCTGACAATCTGTCCTTCCCAGTGCGGTTATGAAAGCTGAACCAGGTCCAGTCCTGTTCAGGCTGAACGTAAAAGCATGTATTGAAGGACTTTCAAGATTTGTTTGCGCCGGATGCAATGTGTGAACACAAGGCTGTTAACAAAACCTCTGGCGGTTTTTTCAGTAAAAGCATTATTTACATTGTGGCAGTTTCGCCTTGACTCAAAATTAAAGTATGAAAGTAATACCGATACATGGGTGGATGTTGTCAAATAAATCTAATCGGTGATCTAAATCGAGTAAATGAAGTGACTGCTTAGCTCATAGAGCATATGACCGGCGAACAGAACTCTGTGCTGTTGATGATGCTTTTACTCTATGGCTGCACTCTATGGCTGAATTAAAGATTATACTACCTATCAGATAAAATAAATACTATACATATAATGACCAAAATAAGTAGAAAAATACGAAATTTAGCATAACTAAGCATATATCTGGATAGAAGCAATGCTTTCGAGCAGTATTTATGTCTAGACAAAACAGATCTCCTTAGATAAGTCAATTTTTAATTGGCGAGGCAATTTTTCTAGAAACCCTCGTTTGCAATAACTGCCACATCAAAAATTACAGGACTCAACTCTCCATCTGTGAGAAATACAACTACCGACCTTTATCAATAACCTCGGTATATAATATTTGAAAGGATTATTATTTGAAAGACTCTTTAACTAATTAGAACAAAGCCGAAAACAAACAAAAAATAAAATATTCTTCTAGGCCAGATTGAAAATATCAGCTTTCATGACAAATCCCTGAAGTTTCAATAAAGTTACTGGCAGTTTGTATCATTGCTATATTAATTGTTAGCGGAGGTTAAAATAATAAAATAATATAAGGTTCTAACAATTTAAAATATAATAGTCATGTAACTAACTTCGAAAGGAAAAGGTACTATTATCCCTGCGAGAGTTATTTATAATATAATTTATAATAAAACTATAATTTTTAAATTTAACGTTACTTTATTTTTTCTACTTTCAAGAAAGCTGCCGAAACGAGTATTTCGATGTACAAAAAGAGTGTTCTAACAGTACAGGAGTACTGAATTTTGATTACATACCTGTACATTACTAAAAGATATCACATTAACCACAAAAACAACGACGGAGGTCTTCATGTTAGACAGTGATAACCTTAGTCTGTTACCCATCGAATAATGCAATGAATGACAAAGAGTGTGGTGTATCTAAAATGCATAGTTAACTGTAGAAAATAACATAATTGTAGAGCTCATCCATATGCGAAATTGGAAGCTAATGGTTACTTATGCAAAATGTGATGCAGGATATGTGTTTCCATCAAGGATAAGTATGTGTATATATCTAAATACCAAGCAGAATTTATTGGAAGAAGCTTATAACAACTTTCTGCTAGTGTTTGTTTTGTTTATTACGCAAACCCTAATTGCTAATTCCTGTGAATAATTGACATTTGATAGTTATTTTTTGTTTTCAACGCCGCACTACAGAAACTTCCAAAAACTACAAAGATTCACGTCCTTGCGACAATTGTAATCTTGTTTCAAAATTTCATCAAAATCCATACCATAATAAATAAGTGCCATGGTTATTCGTTAGTTACATGTATTAAAACATGAAGAAAACACATCTTTAAGTAACAATTTTTCCTCACGTATTGGCGTGGGAAGTGAAAACAGTCTATCAGTTCAGTTGAACAATGAACCCACTGTGGCGTCGACCTCCAAAAAATAAAGGTCTATCTACCTAGAACGGTAATTCTATTTGAATATTTTTTGTAGGAAATATAAATACCTAGTCAAGGATGAAAGCAACATTGTGGAATCATGTACATACTTCTTTAAAATAATTGTATTCGCATAATCGTCTGACCAATGATATTTTCCATCTAAGCTTTTATCCAGATTCTGGGTTGAGTATTTATTGATGAACATTAACAAACACAAACATGCATTGCTAATAAACATGACATAACATATATAATAAACATTCAATGACTGCTATCGTACAAGCATTTTACAATATTGTATGCCTTCTCTTGCGGTGTTCCTGATTTTTGCAGGCACCTATCTACCAAACTGTTAGCCATTGCTTCATCTCCTGTCACTTGCTTTACTGCAGCTCTGACCCTGCTTTCATCTATCATACCGGAGTCATCGAAAAAGTGCTGCTTCTTGCCCATACAGTAGAGCAGCTCCTTGAATGAGGCATCGTCTGGGAAAACGCCATCGAAAGACTTGGTGATCATTTCTGGGGTAGCGCCACTCTCGTCCAGACAGGAATTGGCCACCAATGTGATACGACCACGCATTTCTTCAAGACCACACTGAAATTAATAGATTACTATTACACTTCACCAGTTTTGGAAACAATTACACGTTACAGTTAGCACATCTAAAGCAAATTATGCTAAGTCGCGCCAAACCAGCTGATTCACAAGCGTCGAACAGAACCATGATGACCAAAATGATGAAGTTGGATCACTTTCCTCAAACACTTTCATGTCATGGTTTCTGGAGAAGGTCACTTCTACCAACCGTCTTACGAGCGAAAGAGAAAGACGGCAGTTAGCAAACAACCAACGTTGCCAACCCTATTGAAAAATCAGTACATCTACTGATTTAAGGTTCGTCTACTGAACTACCTATCTTAGTTTGGAATCTACTGATATTTGGAACATTGTATCCAAATTTACTGAAATCTGGCTCTCTCGCTATCTGGTAACGCATCTTTTTAGTTTTCAGTTGGAAAGTTTCAGAGACGAGTGAGTTTTGTGTTGTTGATTTAAAATCAGAACTCTTTGCTAGTTGACATCTTACAATTGATAGATGAAGATGTTTGACCGAGGTGTCTCCCATAATAACTTCAAGAGTCGCTAGAGCGCATCCTCACCAGGTCGAGCTTACAACGACTCGAACAACCCTGTTCCTAAAGTCATTCTTTTGGAGAACCTCGGCGTTGTGGAATCACTTTGTTCCTCGATGGTTGCAATCTACAGCGTTAGAAGTCAATGTGAATAGAAATGTATCCTCGCGCAGTGCTTATGAAGCGCGATAGGCTATCTGCCTTTGCGTGAGGTTATCTGTAAAACAATATACTCATCTGTTTGGAAGAAAAAAATGTTCATTCATACTTTATGGTGTTTTGCAACTCAGAAGCCTCAATGCGAATGAACATATATATAAACAAAGGTGGTCTGGCGTATCCGTGAAAAGAACTAAGTGAAAAGGTAAAGGAGCAGAAAAAATAATAAGAAAGGTAAACCGAGCGATACGTATTTTTGCTACTTGGCTTCATCATGCCCAAATAAATGTACATATGTATTCAACGAAATGAGCACATAGACTTTCTACACAAAATGGCTGTGAATTTCCATTTTCTCTCCTTGTTTGAATTGGAGTGGATAGGAGAAATGTTATGGGTCCCAATTTTGACAATTTGCTGCTGCATTGAACGATACTAGACACGGACAATGAAAGAACATCGATGTAATCTATATAATAGTTAAATATCATTTTCTCTTACTAAATGTCTATTTATTTAAATTTGTTTTACTATATTGTGTAAACAAATTGCTCAGTAAACATTTTTATTTTTCTTTATCTGTTTAAAAATTCCCGACATTTTAAACTTTTTCTTCTTTCTCTTATAGAAGGTGAAAATTCCTGTCATGGCAGTAAAATTATTGTCATCTGATAACGCTAATCAGACGTAGCATCAAAATATACAAAAGGGGGAAATATCAAAATCATCACTAACTGGACAATATTTGATATCGAGGCACAAATAGGAACAAGCTTCTATACTATACAAGACGATAACAATTTCAAGAAGAAAGTCTGAGGATTTGCCTTTATGAAGTTCAAATCATAACCATAATTTTTTACAGGTTCACTCATTGTCTCTAAGAATCCCAGAGGATTTTGGATCATCGACCATGAGATTGCACTGTTTAATGTTGTGTTCTTTATTTCATAAGGCTTCAAAACAAAATAATATATCTAGGACACAGTTAAGGAAATTAACGTTAATGTCATTTCAATTTTCAAAATTTGATTCCCTTCGTTTATAGTCTTCTTTAAAAAGCTGCCAAAGCAATGATTTATGTGTCCAATAACAGAGTTATTCCTGACTCAAGATATTAAACAATCACAAAACTCAACGCTAGTACAGGTGTGATAAGTTTTGATAACATACCTGTACATTTCTGAAAAATACCACATTAGCCACAAACACAATGAAAAAGGCCTTCATGTTGGACAGTGTTGAACTGAATCTGTTTCTTATCGAATAATGAAATGGATGACACAAGGTGTGCGTACCTAAAATTTATAGTAAGTTGTGGAAAATAACATAATTACAGGGCTCATTCACATGTGAAATTGAGAGCTAATGGTTACCTATGAAAAACGTAATGAGTGATATGTGTCTCCATCAACTATAATAAGTGGACATGTCTGAATCCCAAGCAGAATATATTGTACGGAACTTGTAATTTATATTATCTAATTAACAGTTTTAATGCGAGTGTTTTATTTGTTACGCAAGTCCTAATTGCTGCTTCCTGTAAATAATTGGTATTTTGCAGGTCTAGTGAATTCCAGCTCTCTGTGAATTAATAACAATTAACACCTTATATTTTCGGCTGAACGCTAACTAAAACCCATAGGATTGCTCAAACAACTTTACTAACGTTTCGACTACCTTGATAGTCTTCAATAAAATACAAGATATTTGAAGAAGTTTTGAGATTATAGTGATATTGACATGTTTGCCTTCTTCCACGAAAACATAATATAAACTATTATGGAAGGTATAGATCATTAATTTGCATTGTTGATAGATTCAAAATAAGGGACAAAATGCATTGATACAGCAGAAACAAGACGCTGCCTCCCCCTTAAGGTCAAACACCTAAAGTCTAAGGCAACAATGCAATATCCTTCACTTTGGGATCTAAGCCTGGAAAACCTGGAGTATATTGGTGGCTAGAAATAATATACAATAGTACAAAATGAATTAATTTCAATCTCAAATATGGTGTCTATCTCAAGGCTATTGAATATTGTCTGACTCGTCAAATTCAGTTTTGATCAATGAATTGCACCTGTTCAATTAGTTCCTTTGCTGATTTATCATTGTTTACAGGCTGGAGGAAAGAATGGTCAGATGTATGATGGTGGTACTCGAAGGGAGAAATGGCAGCCAAGGACATGAAAGGTGATCAAGGGTATTACAAAGGACAAAACGGTGTCAAGAAAATGTTCAAAGATGGAAAGATGTACATAGGAGACCAGCATTACAATAAGCAAGGTAGGAAGAAATATCTTCCTATTTGTTCATGAATAACGTAATAATTGTTTGATTCATATAGATAAAAATGAAAGAGATTTTTCCGATTTTCGAAAGTCACTTTTGATGCCTATGTCTAGTCGGAAAACGATGTTTCTCCACTTATTTTTGAATCTATCTGATATGAGACTTTTCCCTACATCCAACTGTGTTGACAGATTCGCGCTACGTTGTTGAGTTCTCTGAGAAAAAAGTATTTTCTGAAATACATATGGGAAGGGGGGCTTCATAATCGATTTTTTTTTCAAAAAGGACAAAATTTCGTTTTCTGGGTAATTCTGGGTAGCTACCATAACCATATGGCCTCATTTTACGTACTACAAGCTACCGGGGAGGAGGGCAAAGACACAATTCAGCATGATTATAGCGGATAACAGAAGAACAATTTCGATACGGTATTTCTTTGAGAGGAGGTATACGTATTCGATGGTCCTGAATGCGAATATGACAATTTGATGAGCATAAGTGTTCAGCCCGCTAGGGGCTCTTCCTCAAGTCCAAGCCCCAAATTGATCCAGCGATCAGCGCTATCTGGGTTCGATTTACGCGCCTGACGTGCTACCAGGGGAACCAGGAGATTATTTTAGTGCTTGCTCCGCCTGCAAACGTTTGGCTTTCTTATAGGTTTGTCAATTATCTTTCAAGTCAGAGGCCTATCGGTGGTTTTAATGTAACGAGAAACTGAAAAAATAACCAATATATTCAGGAATACAAGATACCATATTTTATCTTACATTTAAATTTTATTGGAAGTGACTGTACAAAAAAGATTCATGCCAACTATAGAGAAAAGTTAAGCAGACAGTTTTCATTGATGAGAAAAAGCGACTATATAAATATACATGACATTGGAAGTTAATGAATACCTTCTCAAAACAGAATATTAGGTAGTATGCGTTTGAATTTACAAGGTGAATGTTGTTGACATGTAATAGTGATTCATACTTTTGGCGAATGAGATTCTACTATTTTTGGTAAGTATAGGTTCTGTATAGCCAGTCATATTAGTGATACACGTGTTACTCGAAAACAAGGTTTGTTTATGAAAATATAAGGTTCGTTCTAAAAATTCAGAATGGTTTCAAATACCAAAGCAACGCTTGTGTAAAGTCATTTTTAATTTTCAACAATTCGAATTCAAAATTCGGAACTTTCGAAGGCTAGTCGGATGACTTCATGACTCCAGCGGTCTGTCTAACGCACTATCTGGAAAATATGCTATCTAATAATTTTAATTTAGATTTTTCACTTAAAAATTATATTTCCTGTATTTTCACAATTACGGATGCTGATACTTTCGGCTAGTCTTACATTGTATTTTCCACGTGCTGGAACCATGCGACATCGCAAAACGGAGATACATAAATATTGTCAGGAATTGGAAGTAAGAAAATCACAAATATAATGGGGCGACTGTTCAAAAAAATTCTTAGATCCAAAATAACTTCAAGGTATGGCTTTTTATTGGGGTTTGGACTGGATTTTGTAGGGCGAACCATGAAGTATAGCGCAAGTCGAAGGAAATATCATTTATATGTTACAAATAATTAATTATTTGCTAAAGACCACAGATGCAGCCGCCTATTGAATAATACATCAATGTTTTCAAATATCGGTGTATTTTTGACGAAATTATTAGCAAATTATAAAGTAAAACCATCCCAATCTTTGTTTTCGTATGTTTCGTATGTGGCGCTATTTGAACTAATATGTACACTCACATATTAGTTCAAATAGCGATACATCTCATCATAAAATGGGAGTATCCGAAATTGGTTGCTCTGTGGCCATGATTTTGCCCCTCAAAATATCTATTTCTGCGCCCCTAATGCGTAGGAAGTACTGAGTCGATCTACTTAACTCCCTTCTCTCCGCGTGTACCATCGAATCACCGTCTTCATACGATGCAATTAATTAAAGCTTGGTGCGCAATCTAGATCAAGCTACGTAGAAGTTTGAAGCACTCTGCTGGCGTTGCAACGAGATGGCAGCAGGATTTTTTCTGATTAAAAAGTTTCAAGTAGCCGATACAGATAAGCAATTATGCCGAGATGAAGTAATTAAGCAGACGTATCCTTTAATTAAGAACTTATAGCTCGAAAATATTGATAAGGGGGTATCATTATGCAATATCCTTGGGGAATTCGAACTTCTGAGATGGAGATGGATTCTACAGAGTGGCTGCTGTCTGTCCTACATTTTGTTATAGGGAGAACTAGTTGTATAAGATAATACTCGTTCACATATAAAACTAGTTTTTTTCAGGCGCGTCGATTTAATCTTTAAATAGCTTGAGGAAAAGAATATATTAAGGATTAAAAGCTTTAAAAAATGTAATGTTTTATGGTATGTAATATTACGGACATTTTGACGATGTTTGAGATTGATTGACGTTGTGGCACCATGCGACAAAGCACAGCGGATATAAAACGAAACACACATTACGGAGCCCTCAAGGCAACAAAACATTATCCTCCAATAAGGATTTAAGAACAAACCATAAGAGAACGTAGTGAATAAGCGGCTAGCAATAATGTGTGATGAACCAAAAATTTCTAATGCAAAACTATCCTGTACTACTAGGAGGTTGAAAAAAAGAAATAAAAGCGAATATCCATTCTTGAAAATTGGTAAATGTGCCTGAAAACGAAAGTAAAATACATATTATGCTATAAGTCTATCCTGATTTTAGTGTTTTTTTTAATTGGCTGTACATGAAAGATGCCAATTACAGAAAAAATACACCAGACAAATTGAGTTGATGAGAAAAAGCGACTTTATAAATATACATTTCATACGGAGCTAATGAATACCTTCGCTAAGCCTGTCATTAGGTAGTATGCGTGAAAGCTGTTGACATGTAATAGTGACTCGTACTTTTGGCAAATCAGAGGTTTCAATTATTTTTGGTATAATAGGTTCTGTCCAGCCAGTCATAATACTGATACACGTGTTGCTAAAAACAAGTTAATTTTAAAACCTTGTGATTAAATTACACAATATTGAATCAATTAAGGAAAAGCTTCGACAAGTAAGAGCATCTACAATCTACGAAGTTACACAGTCATGGATGTTTACTAATCCGACGTCATCCCTGCTAAGTTGCGGCATCACGCAACAACGCACAGCGGAAATACTTTCTTGCTACTATGATTGCTTCAATGAAGGGAATCTCATGCTCTCTTTAATGATGACATCTCATTTTTCTTAAAAGGGCTAATTTATTCTGTTTTTATTTTAGCAGCTTCTACTACAGATTAGCGCATTTCATTGAATAGAGATCCCAAATAATGAAAGGTACTATTCAGTCAAGCAAGTTGACTCTGTATTAGTTCTCGGATTAATTTAAATACGTAAATATTTTTGAGATTATATAAGACTCAGTTTTCCAATATTTTTTAAATACAATTCCAAACCGATATCATCGTGTGGAAATTACAGCATCAACCTACTTGATAAAATTATTTTCCTAAGTATACAAGAATCGGTAAATATTAATAAAACACTTTCTGTAAAAGTATTATCTATTGTTCACTACCATATCATCGCTGACCAAAAAGTAATACCATACAAAAAATTGACAAGGAAAACCGATAAATTAGAGTTTGAACATGTGATATGTTTCGTAAAAAAGGCCATTCTGATGGAAATGTTCCAATCTACCACACCCACTTAGCACTATCAATCACCTACGTAATACCCTCAACGAAAAAAGAGCTTTTAGTGGCGTCTAGATAGTTGATTGAGTAGGTGTTACTTTGTTATCACGTTGCTGCATATCACTTTATAAAATGATCTCAAATGGGCACGTGTTGTAATATAATTTTTGAAATCAAATATTGGAAATTTAAGTCAATATCAACATGTATCTTTACTGGCCAGCTATATACGCAACTAAGCACTAAATGTCAGCATGAGCTTTTTGCTATAAGTAGCCAAGGTACCACGGTACCACCTAGAAAATAAAAAAAAACGCCTGGATTATAATATCTATATGTTTCACATGTACGTAAATTTAGACAAGGAGGGAAAGAGAGTTAACGGCGTTATAAAGTGGGCCTGAAGCCAATGCGGTTCTGGCTCGGCAGTCGGCCTTGGCCAGCTAATATCTATCGATCAGTACTTCTAGCGATACGTACATTTCTGTTCGGCTTGCGCAATTCTTTTTAGTACGTACGTGTATGTGCTTTGGTAACCGTGCTGTTTAGACTTTCCAAAATGTATCTAAACTTTCCAATTTATCCATATTTCCTGTTTTGTAACAAGCCAGATAGCAAGAATATTTCCTCCGAATTTTGGTATTATTTTTTGTAAATTCGTCTGTAATGTGATAGCGTAGAATTTTAGACTTGACATTTTCAATATTCTGACATGTTTTCATTCAGTTGAGATTGGTGGACTGGCAGCGAATTATTGTCGAAAGGCAAAAGGAAATAAATATTTTTAGTTCCCTGATCAATATTCAATAAACTATTAGGTATCTGTTCTTTCTCTAAAGCACTTCTTGTTGTGCCAACGAACATCTAAACCAGCCAACCATCTTCAGCTTCGTAGATGGCAGCCATCTTATTTCCTACATATAACCAGGCAAACCACTAAAATAACACGTCCTGCCAGTGAATGTCAATTAACGATCATGTTACTGGTCTTAACAAGCTTGACGTCCCAAAAGCTGTGGATTCTCTTTCGCTCCAAAAAATTCTATTCACGCAAACTAAAGTAAGCACTTCCGGAAGCTGCTGGATACAATCCAGAAACGAGTAATACGTGAGGTGGTTGCACCAAACCTTAGAAATGACCCCCACAGTCTAGAAAATCGAGGGAAGGTGGCAGATTTTAACTGTTCCACTGAGTTGGCCCACATAATACCACCAAGAGTCGTCAGTATAACAAACACTAGGGGGGCCCAACTGGCGCAGCTTCACCAACTTGAGGAAACACGGCGCTGTAAAATGAGCTGCCGGGGAGTTTATTCACCGATGATTATAATACAGCGTTTTAAGGTTAATATGAATAGATATTTGCCTTCAAAATGAAGTAATTTTTTCAATAGCTGTCGAATTTTACTATCATCAGGCTTATGCCTTTGTGAAAGGCTATTTGGTAAAAATCTCAAGTACTAAGATTTTTGCGATCACAATACCTCGCACATGTGTGAGCTGAAACGACTATCGTTTTAACTCTCACAAACTGCTTTGCCGATCAATCTGATTGATGTATTCCAAGTTCTTTGGTAGAAGGTTCTCCCAAAGGAGTGAAAATCCCACGTCACATCCGGCAAGGAAAATTTCCAGAGGAGACAGATTGGATAAAACAGGAACGAAGGACCGATACAAAAACGCTAAGAGATGCCCACCTACCTTTGGGTTAATGTACACAATCTGTTCAAGCAGGACTAGGCCGTCAGGTGTGAAACTTCGGAATTATATCAATATTTTATTTTGCGCCACTTTTTGTGTCTCAAATGGGATCCGTACGGAGGACATTGTAACACGACGATCCCATCAGCGACGTAGTGCCGGTCGGCACGAGGGCTGATTTTTGGATAAGTTGGAAAAGATGTCTAGTTGTTAGAAAACAGGCCAGAAGTACCGCAAAAGTCTATAAAAAGCCTACAAATTTATGAATGGACTTCTGAGTATCAACAAGTTATAAATTGCAACCATTTGCTTGTCAAAAATTAGCCGATTTGGAATATCCATCTAATATCGGTGAAAACGCATCATACCTGAAGTACAAGTATTTTAGGTTGGAAGACAGATTAGTAGAAGTGCAAATAACTGAAATAGATAGTAAATATGTCAAGAAAGTAGCATTAATATACCATAGACAAAATAGAATATGATTAGAAATGTTCTAGTATTATGTTGATAGAGAGTTAAAAACTTTTTTGAAAACCTAACTTCTAAGTTCCAGTCACGAGAACCTACCTGTAAGTAGTTGTGTCAGTCTTGATAGAAGACTTACTATTTTTATTTTCCGATTTATAGGGAAAACATTATTTATGTGTCAGTTCTCTGGAAATAATTTGAGTTAATGAGCAAATGAAGTTGAATTTAACCATTTGAGTACTGGAAACAGCAAAGGTACCTTCATAAGAAATTTGCAATTGAAAAATCGTACATAAAAAAAATTACCTCAAAAATAATAATGAAAATAGCGGTGAAGTCAACTTAAACATAAATCAGTATTACCGAAAACAATCTATAATTCTGATATATGTTGAAATGCTCATACATTTTTGTTCAATTGCGCCTCTGCAAGAGTTAGTTTCCCTTGAAAACAAAGCACTTCACGTTGGAAAACATCGATATAGTTTTGAATACTTTTCCACCGAATAAGTAAACTGTGTCGACTTTCACCATTTAAAAAGTAAACAATTTTTGCAATATGAGATTCCAATAGAGAATGTGAAATAACATGTATAAAATATGTAATGAACAAATATAACTACTCCCAGGAGCCTTTTAACTGTGCATACTGGTTATCACTGTAGGATATTATTTTGATAGCAGCTAATGTTTTAATAACCGGAAGTTGTGCACTAAAAATATTCCATCTGAGAAGGAAATGTTGGAGAGCACTTCTATAAAAATTCTCAGGAAAGTAGGAGGCATACTCAACCAAAAAAGTTCATATTAGGATCTTGTTAAAAAACAAAACTGTTCTTCTCGAACCTCTCCAAAAACCCATGTCATTATTTTTTTATGTCATGTGCTTCAATTAACCCTGCTGACGCAGCTGGAACGTTAGAAATGCTAGTCAATCTATCGTATTTGTTGTTACTTAAATTTCCCTTTACTCTCCACCCTGTACCTGCTGCACCAATAACAAAACCGTACATCACCCCCCTTTAAAAAATTACCTCGTTATCCCACTTCTGAGAACAAAAAAGCTAATCTGGATGAAAAACAAGCGCTGGAAAAGAGCGAGACCCCGGTCAATTGCCAAATAATAAAGATAAGAATATGTATCCGACGTTCCAACGGGACAGAATAGAGTCGGCACCTAATTTCGTTAGATGAAAGAAGACCCAGTGTACGGAGCCAAACAAAGAAAATGCTATTACTTTGGCTCTCCCTAAAAGAGACACTGCTCGACTCTTATCAAAGCGTCCATCGAACTTGAAAGCGCGAGGATGTATGTCATCGTTCAGGTGAACGCTTATTCAGAGTAAAGAGGTTTTTCCTTTTACCCTCCATGCATGAGCGGAAAAGTATTGTGATGGCAAGCCATTAATTTTCATTTCGACATAACAGATTTTTTGAGGTTTTATAAAGTCTACACATTAACATGAAAAGAATCTAAACGACCAAGGCATATTGATTTATAGATAACCTATCGCCAATTCCAAAGACAGAATGCCTATCGCGATCCAGACGCGCTGCGAGAGAACAAATGTTCATTGATTTTGATATTAAAACGCTTTAAAAGATCCGGGGGCAGCTCATTGCACAACGCACAAAAACGACTTTTGGAAGTTGCTCGTTTGCGTTTGGTGTTATCATACGAGACAGCTCGGACAAAAATTTGCCTTGATACCTTGAGACCTTTATAAGGTCAGAAGCTCGGGAAGCTTTAGCTGTTCCGGTAGATACAATACTCCGGGTCCGGGTCGAAAGAGAAACCCCAGCTTCTCAGCAAGGTCGTAACGATTGTGACTATACGTCACAGCAAAACCAGGTTAAGCCTGATTTAAGCTAAATGTAAAACTTTGGATCAGAGCACGTTTAAGATTTGGTTGGGCGGAAAACAGTAAGCGAGCAAGAAGCTGTTGACGATTTTTTTTATTTACAGGTAATTTTAATGGAAGCATTAGTACATTATAATAGCTTCCTCTAATTGAAAATAAATTTAAAAAAAAAAGGTTTTTAAAGACTAGCCTTTACTTGAATGCGCTGAAAAGAATAAAATAAACTTTTCCTTTGAAACTTTTACTATTAACTTATAACGACATTACACAAATTATAAGATATAAAAGCTTGTTTGGAGATTTACCTATGAACAAGTAGATTAAATACCTTGATCTGATTGATTTTAATGCTTTAGGTTTTTATGCTTAGTAAATACGAGCACTTGAATCTCACAACAAGCTTTTATCTCAGTTTTAAAGGAAAAGTATATTATACTTTTTAGCGCGTTTAAATAGAAGCTTGATTTTATAAAAGTTTTTTCTTATTAATTTATTTTTCAGTTTTTAGTTATCAGTGGACAGGTCTGAAAAAACCTCAGTACACCAGAATTTCAGACGGATTGGAGCAACGGAGGTTATATTTCTTTGCCCTAATTCGTATTCTCAGCAAGTCCTTTTATTTGATACCCATATTGTAGGAGAGGATAAAAAACTTATTCCGCGTTTTTTAGAAATCCGCCATATTAGATTTAGAGTGACTTCACTTTATTTTTCAAGTTATTCTCAGCAAGCCCTTTCATGTGATACCCATATTGTAGGAGTGCATTAAAAATAACTAGTCCGCAATCTTTTTGTTCGCCATGTTGGATTTAGAATGACGTCACTCAGCTAACCAAGCATTGTTATCCAAACTAAACGTGTATACAAAATTTCAGCTCAATCGGTTGAAGATTCCACCGAACATGGTTACATAGTTACATAGTTACATAGTTACATAGTTACATAGTTACATAGTTACATAGTTACATAGTTACATAGTTACATAGTTACATAGTTACATAGTTACATAGTTACATAGTTACATAGTTACATAGTTACATAGTTACATAGTTACATAGTTACATAGTTACATAGTTACATAGTTACATAGTTACATAGTTACATAGTTACATAGTTACATAGTTACATAGTTACATAGTTACATAGTTACATAGTTACATAGTTACATAGCTACATAGTTACATGGTTACGTAGTTAAATAGTTACATACATACATTGCTTTGAATAAAAGCTTGTAAATAGTACAAAAGGAATACTGATACCTCTGCGGAAGTTATCCATGAAATAGGCAAGTCTAACCTTATCGACTATCACTGCCGATGTAGTCAGAAGACACTTAGAAATAATAAATTCAAAACATAAATATAGTCAACTTTCTTCATATCTTCTCCGAGATGTGATAAATTATTTCAAAAAAAGATATAAATTTTTGTACATTTTTTGAAAAATAAAAGAATTTTTATAAGCAGTAAATTTTTTTCTTGGAAAAAATAATTTAAATGATATATAGATATTTAGATTATGCTAAATGATGTAATCTTCTTAAAACCATTTTATTCATATGTTTTGAAACCATTGTATTTGGAATCCATCGTCAAATTCAAAAGATTTATATGAAAAAAGTTATTTACAACCAAGATCAGTGTCACAATTCCACTTCCTTTTCATAATTTTCATCTCAAACCGTCCATATAATGCAACTCTTACTTCCATTCTCAGGTTATTAGTTATGTTGCCAATGACTGTGATCCCGCACGTATACATGACTGAGAAAATATATCCATTCTTTGATCCCCATCTCAACACATTTCTTCCAGCATCCGTTCACGTCTTGCGAACCATAACATGCCGAAGTCAGATTATCAACGACTTGTGTACATAATACACTCTCCATTGAACGATTTTATATGTTCCTCCTTTAATAAAAAATCCGATATTTCGTTAGATTCTCTACCTTCAGACGGTTTCCTCTTTTCATTCATGCGTAACCGGATTTATGCTCTTCTTTCCAATAGAAAAGTTCCAAACACGGTTGAATGATGGAAGCTGAGCTGCGTATCTATCGGCGAACTTATTGCGAACGTGTTGACGAACAGCTCAGGGAAAGTTCGGTGACAGACAAATCGCGAGCAGTTCGCGGTGATGTCTACTTGACACCTGATTCTTTCGCCAGAAGTTCATTCAATGCTACAGGTTTCTTTGAACCAACGCACAGTGATCTGAAACGCTCAAAAAGCTGGCCAAAACTAGAAAAGAACTGAATACTAAACACAAGTTCATAGGTCATTAGAGGGCGTATTATACACACATCAAATTTGATAGTTCCCTCAACTCCAACCTTCGCCCGTCTTCAATTTCGTTGCTCCAAAAGCGAACGAAAACGATTTGTATTTTACTCAGCAATCTTCTGTCAAAATATCATCAAGATCACGTTACTATTTTCAGAGTTATAGAGGTTGTTATCGGACAGACAGAAAAACAGACAAAATCACATACAGAGCGACAGAAATTAGTCCCATCGCTTTTCTTGACATGTATATTCTAAAACGTATTATCTCAGATTTGAGTCTTCTCAGGAGTACAATACTTTAACGTTTATTGGTGTTGGAATTAACACGTGCCTTGATTAATACAATAAATATGCTCAAATCTCTTTACCTACCCCAGAACCGAAGACAGCAATATCTTACCCTTTTCATTGTATCATAATTCCGTACTGTGATAAATATGGTACAATCGTGACTATTCATAAATTACAGTGATGGCATGCCAGTGACAATTCGTCAACACTCCGGCAAGAAACTCAATTTTCTTTTCATCATCGCCGAGACGCAAAAACTTACGAAGTTCCATTAATCAGGATATCATTAAGGAACTCCTTAATGAACTTTCACCCAAAAATTTCACTTTGCAACTGTTACGTGATTTATAATGTGTGTGATTCCCCAGAAGATCACTTGGAAGTCAAGTATTGACATCCACATGATGAATAGATGGACATTGCCTTGTTAGAATGTCAAACACAATTTCTGGAAATCTTCAATGGGATTCTGCATAATTTTTTTTATCACTTGAACAGATTTGGGTTATTATAGGATAATACACAACAAAATCGTACTTGATATTTTATGAACCCTTGGTTAATTGAAAATTGATTTTTTTTTGTTGCTAAATATTATACAATAATTATTATTATTATTTTGCCTTCCAAATATTATCCTAACCTAGCGCAAAATGAAAATGTATGGATTAAAAAAAATTTGTGAGCTCCGCATTTTATTTCTACCAAGAGCGAAAATCATTTGAGGAGCGCTTAAAATAAGTGATGATTTTAATGCAATTAAATCTCTCTCTTCTGATACGTTTTATACAAGAATTATGTTCAATTTGTTCAATTTGTCACCTGCAAAATAAGGAAAATTGAATTTCTAATTTCTAATAACATTGGCATTGCATTTTCTAAAATCGTCTTATTGACGGCTTAGTAATTAAAAAATCTGAAATACCCTCAAATCTTTTTGGTAAATGTTGCCCAAAAGGTTTGAAAAATCTCATAATTTTGCATGTAATTGACCCCTTTGTGGGGTGTATATTTGAAAGTCAACATTTCATGTAAATATGACCAACAGGTGAAATTGATAGAATGGTATGTCCAACAGTAATGGAACTACTACTTCATTGGGGTATTTCTAATGGAAAATGTCCATTGCCATTAGCTGACAAAGATGAATGTGTTCGCTGCGATTTGCAAATGTACACAGCGCCGTGTCCAGGCTTAGTGAAAAAGTTGCGTCAAGTAGGTTGACGCTGTACTCATTCCCACGCAATGGTATCCACTTTTATGGTAAAGATTTTAATCGAATTTTGGAGCTGGAGACTTTCCAAAGTTTTTAAAACTTACTTCAACTGGTTCAACAGTTCTGAAATCCGAAAGCCAATGAACCAAGGATTTTTGGAATCAGGTTTGTAATTTCTAAAATAATCATAGACAATATGCAAGCCTACATGCATACCTACATATATACAAACATACCTATATACAAACACATATGGAAGTTTGTACATCTGTATAAAAGCCTCATCTCTAATCAATATTTAACAAATTCAACAATATCGCATACATATGAATTGAACATTTATGACCTCCTTTTTAAAGACGGTTAAAAAAATATAACTGTGCTCGGGCAAACATTTACTTTAGGAGGATACCTGAAACATGCCAGGGAAGACAGTCTTGATAGAAAATCGATGGTAAATAAATTAGCTGTGAGCGATAATAAGGAATCGCTCACTTCTCATGAATTATTCATGCTGGAACATGTAAGGATGGGCTGGTGCAATTTTTTGTCCGTGTCAGGAGAAGGATATACTACAGGGAAGGTTGTTACAAGACTTGTCAGACCTGGAAAGAGGATGTGATGTGTTTTAGATGATAAATGATAGTATATGTGTTCAAGATTCATTCACACTATTCGTGTTAGGTCTGTCACTGTGGTTTTGTGGGCCTCTCCGTGTGTGTATATATGTCGACCTGTATTCTGTCCAGTAATACTATAACTCAGAAAGTAGTTTTTGAATCTTGATGACATTTTGACACTGAATTCCTACTACAAGGATGATAAAAATGCTTTGTAGTGTATGGAAATCAGTTCAGTCTGGGCAAGCTATCGTCAAAAAACATAAATATAAAACGCTTAAATTTCGTTGTTGGTTGTTTCTGAGCCTTCTGATCCTTTTTCAAAAAAATGTTGGAGGGATGATCAGTTGGACATTGGGTTACCTAAAATTTTTTTGGCGTTGGTATAAAAGACACCGTATTCGAATAGCTGTGAACTTTTACTATACATCTGACTCACAAACATGGTGCATACATATTCGGTGTATTTCGAATGTTTCTGAAAAAGTTAATCCATTTAATTTGTAGAATTATGATTTCTCAGAGGTTTTCATAACAAGCAACTGTCTCAATCCATATTTTGTACTAAAGTTAACAGAACGAATATAAAATGAAATACAGAAAAATTTTAAGTTATAAAATCAAGAGGATCAATAATTTGCTAACTGCATTATGGAATTCAGCAATACCCCAGAACGAAGAGATTCCAACAATAATCTTGCCTATGGACGGCAAATCTGTTTTTTTAAGTTTTTTCCTTCTCTCCGTCTGAGCTATAAGAAAACTTATCAGTCCATAGTTAAGTAGAAAAGCTCGGCCCAAGCAAATTCAGGGCAAAACTTTAGTTGACATTTGGCTCTTTGAAGGGCGAACACCATGTAGGAGGAAACGCAACTTCTAGGGTCATTTTGCTAGCTATATAACTTCTACTCATACATATTCTATGCCCTTATTAAAGAGACCTTCCCATATTCATATATTTGGTAGTAGCGAAACGAAACACTCTGAAATGCAGGTCGGTGTAATATTTTATGTAAATATGGCGAACGATGAAACGCCTTACCTTTAAAATGGACGAAAATGATAATCCAACGGTATTACCACTACCACCTTTATTGGAATATTTTCAAATGACAGGTCTCAGTTTTTATTAACAGCAATACAACATTTAAGGCCTACATACAAACATATTTCAAAGGATCTTTCCAACACACTATCAAATAAGTAACTTCCGGTAAATAGGTAATCAGAAGTTGACTAACTTTTTTCAATTGGTTAATGTTATTTACAGTCATGCTTATGTATTTTTTCGTATGTTGATATTCCAATATTTTTTTTAAATACGAATAATTATTACATCACTACTACAAAGATTCATGTTGCTGTCTTAACCTCGTCAGTGCAGCTCGGCACCTGACAGTAGAGAGCAAATGCCTTGTATATGTACGTAGGTACAGTGGTGAGGATGTGATGGTATGTACTACCATCATTCGTCAATTCCTGACATGGGAAATGCTAATAAGCGCTGTAATCGTAATGTTTAAGAAAGTCTAAAGATGTCACTGTAGTATGGTTCGCGTTGGTAATATATTTCCTGACGACCATATGTCAATTTCTTTATTTCCCGAAGTGTCCAGAAAATCCATGTCTCTCTGTTGTCTGGTAATCTTTGAAAAGTACAGCTGTGATTTGGATTAATTTTTTCCAGTAGCCTCACACTCATGAAATAACAAACAAGCTCTATAATTTTATACAATCCGATGGTGACAGGATAATAATCGAAAAATGAGTAATCTATATCGCCTTTTATAAATTGGTATGCTGACACAGTGACACAGTAGGTCACAATGATAGGAAAGCTTTAGATTTTTTTTTAAATAATCCATTTGCGGCAGCAAAATAACGATAAAGAAAACTAGAATTAGGAAGATGCTCAAACTTCTTTTCAAGGCATTTAAGAGAGTATGATTACTGTAATTTCTTGAGGGAAGTGCGAAGAAGGGTTGATCCCATTTATTTTTTTTCTCATGCAGATAAATATTGTGTAATTCATCTGCATGATTGAAGAGTTTTACCAAGTAAGAGCATCTACAATCTACATGATATTTTTCTCATGTTTTTCCTTCAGACATTATTTTCAATAATTTGTTAAACAATACAAAATGACATCTTAGCCTAATGGAGATTTACTGAGAGCTTTTTTTTAGATCACTAACAATCTTTCAGTCCCATTCTTCGGAGAATTTCCGTTTCACCACGTTTCGTTGTATGTGGTACCTTCAATCCTCCTCAGGTGAAAAGAACGTTATGAAATTCATACCTTCAACATAAGCATGTACAAAGCTGAGTTTTTGAAACATCTACATTTTCCAAAAATTTGAAATTCTTTTGATATTTCTCAAACTGTACATCGAATGTACTGCCTCAATTTTCGAACATATTTTCCCTATCAAATGATTTCAGGACATATTTCTCATATATACACGTCAAAGGGAATATGAAACATTTATTTCCTGGAACAATGATTTGTGATCGAATTTATTTTTGCTACGGCATTTGTACATAGAAAAACACATATTCCCGGATATTTCCATGTCCATTAAACGTCCTCCAATTAAAAATCCTGCGTCGAAATCTGCATACGCGCATATTGATAAGCACACCAATTCATTTATGGCCCGACAACCTCTCATCTGGTTTTGTACAAATTACCAGTGGTTTGTGTGTGGTCTGTGCCAAATTAGTGGCTAAACATACAAATAATTTGTTTCGGAGGTAGGTAGATGTGATGTGTACACAATTCAATTTTCCGCCCGATTACCAACAATGTTGTGTAGCGTGCCTACAGTTGGCGATGAAACTTAGTTAATCAGCATGGACTGTTCTGGTAACAACTACCATACAATTCGGATAATAAACAGAGTTGCAATAGGCACTATTGCTCTAATAATCTTTTCACCGGAAGTATTTGAAGAGGAAATGTTGACGCAATTTTTTGTCTCAGTAAATTCGTATAGATGTCCGAGTTATTACATGTTATTATAATCATGAAGTCAGCAAAAAGTTGAAAAGTTTTGCGTCTCTAGATTCTGTATATTTTTACCAGCTAACTATAGAGCATCTGGTACTATCTATACATCCAACCGTTCAGTTATATTTTCATTATTTCTATTTTTGTTGTACATTAAAGAATTAAGCTTTGTCAAAAGTTTGATTTCGGACTTCCATTGTCTATAAAATTTTTGGGTATCACAACGTTTCGATTGATATGCTATCTTCAATCGTCTTCAGGTGAACTGTCGGTAAGTGGTCTTCGAGATATGTTGACTATGGCACGTTGGTTTGACTGTTGCTGGTTCTGATTCATTACCTTGTTTTGTTTTTGTTTCCTCACTAGGTTGTCTCACTTCTTTTTCTGTTCTAGTCGTAGTTTTATCATCGTTACTTCGCACGTTCTGTTGATTTCGGCAAAAATCGGTTCGTAGTCCTCTTTAAAAGTGTTTCGTTTGATTTCCTCAAATATTTCTGTAACGTCTTGTAGTAACTTTTTCTTCTTCCAACTATGGTATTCAATTTGAAATCGTATAAGTGCCGAACTCGCTCTCTTCAGGACCTTCATTGCGCGCTCACCAGGTATTAGAGACTTCAACTGGAATCCTTGCGGAATGATGTTATTGTCCCAGCCCTGCGAAGGAATTCAATGTGATTTTCTTCTTTCTTTAACTTTCGTATGGTCTTTTCGTATCCTCGGAACATGTCGCTGATACCGGGTCCGTACCGATTCTCCAACTGCTGCTCGAAACTTGTAGACAAGGTATATTTTTCAAAAGTTTGATTTCGGACTTCCACTGTCTATAGAAGAGACAGACGATTGAAGATAGCATATCAATCGAAACGTTGTGATACTCAAAAATGTTATAGACAATGCATGTCCGAAATCAATGTTAATTCCCAGAAGTTTTTCTGCTCGCTTGTTTCTATTTACAAGATGTCTTCCTTTTACAGCTGCGAGTAAAATCTGAATAGAATGTTCTACAGATGTATAACCGATACAGTCAATCCACTTGACACCACTTTTCACCTTCAAGAGTAGGGAACGTAGCTCATTCGGCATTCCAGTCTCGCATTTCCGCACCATTTGCTGGAGCTTCGACTTCCTCCCGTTTCTAATATTATCCGTGAAGTTTTTCGGTCAGACCGTTCGGACACGTTCTACCGATGCAAAACTCCCCGAAATCGGGAAAAGGAAAGAAGTAAATGAACGTTTCCTGAGCTTCTTTGTGTATGTATGGGAGAAGGCAACCGCCTGCCAGGTACTTTGATGTTTTCGGAAAAGGAGGATTTTTCATTGGCAGTAGTGAATTTTGAAAACAGTTTGTTTTATGGTAATTTGTTTGTTCCAAAATTACCAAGGTGTTCAATTAGTTATGGCATGTAGTTCTCTCAAAAGAACTTTATTTCGACAGCCGGAGAACTGAGGCAAGAAGAGGCGTTACATCTGAGAAATTAATATATTAACACGATGAACGAAGACATTGGAAAGAATTGCCGAATAGAGATCAAGAAATGGAATTCAGTTCAACGCACGCAAGACACAACCTACCTTAACATGAAAATCTCATGCTGGTCAAGCAGCCGTGAAGATGAAAGAATGCCCAATACTCGAGTCAGTTTCAATCAAACTTCTGGGGATAAACATCAACAATGATCATGTTGCCGGTCTTGCTAGGTCGGTGTCTCAGAAACTGGGGATTCCCGTCCCAGAAAAGATTGTATTCATCGGAACAGCAACTACTACTACTTCACTCAGGTCATCCTCGGATTACTCCTGGCATATATCCAGAATGCGCCTGACACTGCAAAGGTTCTCCAAGGAATAGAATATCGAAGAAATGTGGCTGATCAGTGCTTGTACTATAGATTCTACCCTGATAAGTTTTCGATCGAGTTGTCTCGATAATCTCCAAGGTTCACCAGTTCAACAAACATCGTGGGGACCCAACGGACGCATCTTCACCAGGTCGAGGTACTGGAGGCATTATTCCCGATGGTTAAAGTTGACAACTTTTAAAGCTCAATGAAAATAGGTAGTTTGGAGTGCTATGTACTTTTTGAGTTTGCGATGTTATCTATGAAAAAAATATTCAAAAAAGGAATGCAAGAAAATCAACCTATAAATTAGAACATGCAGCAAATGACATCAGCTGAAGGACATTCAAGATCAGAGCAGTCTGGAGATGATTTCTAATATTATGACATAAACAATGAACAATGCTATCCCATTCTCCTTCATGCGAACTAAATCCACCCCCCCCCCCCCCCCCCTCCGTGTCAATTAATCAACCACGTCCTAGAACTGCGTCAATCGTGCACAGTTGCATCTCTATATGCACTACATATTACCAAATTTGAAACTAGTTAAACGAGGAAGTAACTTGCGAAGACTCTGCGGACGACAGTGCATAGAAAGCATCTCAGATTTCACTCACACGGGATTTACCCTACATGGATAGCTGCTCTATTTGGGCTTGTACTCAGAGAAGAAATTAAGTGATCTGCCCCTAAATATGTACGCTGAATATTATTCGATATATGAAGGAGAATCATAACTGTGTATGCAAAAGTTTCCGTTAGAAATAGTTAAATTATGGTGGCGCTAGTGTAACACATGGGTAACTTTTAAAAGAAACGTCGAAAAATGCTAGAGTATGATACAGAGGTAAACAAGGAAAGGATAACATATAAGTTTTAATTCAGTAGGCCTTATAAAATCACAAAGAAAATTATTAAAAGCTCACGAAAATTGATGACTCGCCACGGCTTCTCGCAGCTGTTTTTTAGGTTATATTCACGAAATAATTTTGACTACGTAAATAGTTGAGGTTCCGTATACTGTAGTTCTATTAACTACTGTGTGTGGTTACTAAAAGCATTGAAATTTTCAACGCATCGCACTTCACTCCGTCTACATCTGCTTAATTCATCTCATACTCTAGCGCTATTCTGGAGGGATTCAGAACTATCATTTACTACTTACAGCTACGATATCTCGATATATTGAAAACATCGATATTTCGCCATCGATGTTGATAGGTCGATATATTGATGCATCGACATCAGAGTATGTGGATCAAAGAAACATAGGTGTAAATTAAACTGAAAAAGAGAATCACTATCTAAATTTTTATATTACCTCTTATAAGACGAAATTATAACAATTAATATCACAATGACATTAATTTTCCCGTGAATCATTTTATCCCTTTGGTCGGAGCCAGAAACGAGGGCCAGATCCATAATCCGCACAAATTACATAGGAAACGAGTATCCTTTATCCATAGACATTTTCTAAGGATTCTCAACCGCCGTGTTTCGAACCCTATTTTGGAACGAAAAACCATTTCTTCTTATTGTTGTACTTAACCTGATGGAACATTTTTCGCTTGGGTACCAATTTTTTTCTTCTGCAAACAAAAGTTCGTTTTCCATCTAACCCAACCCTCCGTTTCCAGCCTGGATCTAAGGGGGCCGTTTTGGTGCATGCCCTTCTCCAAATAGACCTCCAAAGACTCGTTAGGGTTTTCGTAATAGTCGTTCGAATTCAACGTCCTCATTATTCTCGACCTACCGTGACAATGTCTAATGAGATCGCAACATGCAACATGTTTGACTCCTCTACTCGCAGGTTCTCCATGTGAAACATTTGTCATTTGATCAGGGACGTGGTTATGCCTTTTGAAAGCAACCAGCTCAAACAGTTTATAAAAAACAATCAAGGAATAAGGTGTGACAGATATAGCAGTAGTAGCCAAATGGCCAAATGGCCAAATACTGCACTCAGAAGGATGAATCCTGACTAGGTGATGGAGGGATGAATCTGCTTGCTTGTTAATTCTACCTAGTCTGAATTTGTTGACTACTACAATAATATTAGAAATAATACAAACTTTCAATAGTTTAGGGCATTTTTGAAATTATACAAAAATTTAAGCTTTTCATGCAGATAGAAAGATTGTGTAATTAACAAACAGTTTCACAAATAAAACTTTTTTCATTCATTAACGCGTTTCGATTTATATTTAAATCATCATCGGACTTTTAGATTTCACTGCTAATAAGGCTACCAAGATTACTTATCAACTACTTAACTAGTTTAATAATTGGTTAGTAAGCTGGATAGCCTTGTTAGCAGTCAAATCTGACAGTCCGACGATGCTTTCAATATAAATCGAAACGCGTCATTGGAAGAAAAAGTTTTATTTGTGAAGCTGTGTGTTAATTTACACAATCTTTTTATCTGCATGATGGAAGAGTTTCACCAAGTAAGACCATCGACAATCTACGTGATTAAAGCTTTTCAATTTCTTAAACTTGAATTGATTGTCTCTTGATCTTAGATCATTAGTTCCCAAATAACAGTGATGCGTTTATTTTTGAAATGATACCAGTACGTAAGAAATAAAGCATCGGCAAATTTGCGCGAATTTTCCAACAAATTGAACTGCTTTTAGCATATAACGATTAATTTCCACAATTCCATGTATTTTCTAGACGAGATTTTTGACCCTTGTAAATATAATGAAAATATTATAATAAAGATTTTTATTTCATAATTTTTTCTATATTTGCGCCAGTCTGAAAGAGTCTGATCAACAATAATTCTATACTGCACATTTTTAAGACTATATTGCATTGCATCTGCCCAGAAAAGTCAAAAAAGGAGTTCAAAACAACGCAACTTCATACATTCTGACCCGTAAAATTAAATAAAATTCTTTATATGAAACCATATTGTAATGTTTAGGCTTACAGCTTCATTTACATCAAACTAACTTATATCATAAATTTTGACCATTATACAGATTTCCTAGTGATAACTTCGCCATCTGATGCAGCGCCAGAAGTATGCAATTCCTGATTTAGTGCCAGATACATCTCGTGTGACTCGTCTTTAGAGCTCTTTGTAAAGTCCAAACCTGCCTTCTCTTTGCTTAGATATGAAGAGCCGCTGGCGGTGGAATCTTCGGAGCATCTCTTCCGCTCCATCAATCCACATTGCACCAGGTACTCCGGCTTATTTTTTATGCCTAAACGTATTAATAATGAATTAGTGCAATCAAGCTAATAATAATGTTTCTGTGTAATATTGCGCCACAAGAATTTCCGTAGTATTATACCTTTGGCATTCATGTATTTACAAAACTCCCTGGTGATTTTTAAGTGTGTGATGCCTTGCCATACGCCAGCCATGGTACGTAATTCTTCGTGGTACTTGTTGGTAGTGCAGCGTAACCAGCGTTTGTCATTTTTGATGGGCTTTACCTGAAGAAGAAGAATGGTATGAGGCTATGGAAAACACTTCTTAGTCAAGGAAAAGCTTTTGGGATATGTATTCCATACATCCACCAAACTTTCACCGCCCGAAGTGGGGGACTCTCCAAAATTTCGGCCTACTCAGAGGACACCATCGATCGTCCGCATTATGTCCCACCACGGTAGTGCTTGATGCATTTCGCCATAGTGGGTAGTGTCATGCTTCAAGCTATTCCAGTGGTTAAGAAACCCCAGCAGATTATTCTAATGTATGCTCATCATATACTTTGGTGATTTTCACACTGATAGATATCAGTAAATACCTTACTAATTATGAAATTCGTACAAATGACCATTTATACGAACACGATAAAATGAACATTTGCACGGTATTTCATTGTAATATTTTTTCAATATTAGAGAAGACTAGTAATATTGTTGAAAACATAACTGTGTAAAAGCAATAAAGGATGATTATAGATGAAAATCACCCGATCCCGGTGAATCGCTCTCACTCTAACCGCACACCGATCTGACGACTGAAATGATTACGTACCTCTGCTATGTGTTGTCTTGTGGTACCAAAACATCGGAAGACTAGTCGAATTAGTAAGAATGAAGAAAAATCCATGAAAAAATTATTATGATGGTGGAAAAGTTTCACCAAGTAAGAGCAGCTACAATCTATTTGACCGTGAAAAATGTGAACGTAATCAGAGCCCACATCTCCAGCATTCCGCTCTGGCATCGTAGCTGTCTGGTGAATTGCTCTCACTCCAAACGCGCACAAACCTGAAGAGCACGCCGCTCAGACTAATGAACGAATAGTCATTAAAGTGATAACATACCTCCGCTGTGCATTGTCGCGTAGTACAACCATATGATCAAATAAGTAGGTACCCGTAACGTTGTAAATAGAGGAGAGTGATTAAAGACCTAAATTGAAACTTCCAATATATATTTGCAATAATATATAAGTTGAAAATTGTTTGCACTAATGAGGAACGTGAATAGATTTTCATCCCAACATAAACTTTACTTTTTTGAGACCTTACCTGCATATCATAAGGCAGACGACCACCAAAAGCAAAAATCTTCTTCTTTCTTTTGCTGGCTTTGAAGTCCCTTTGAATCTCTCTTTTCAAAACAGCTTTTCTCGACTGTTCTGGTACAAGATTATGCATAGCAATCTGATCAGGGACGTGATGCATATACCTGGGACACACTTTTAGGTATTCGAAGCTTTGAGCACCAATTTGAAACATGTCCACAATTTCTTGAACTGAAACTATATGATGATAATGTTCCTCAGCTTCGTCGAATTCGTCCATTAGCAGAGTCCTATGAACCTAAACAACAATTATATAGAAATTAAATTGAAAATAGAGAAAACATAAATGGATTATTTGAAGCGCAAATTCTTAAGAGAGCTCGAATAGGTGAGAATCTTTTTTGATGTTTCAAAATGAAGGGTGATGCTAAAAGAACACACCTAACGAATGTCCGTAAATCAAATATAGTGGCGCTTGATATATAATTTTTGTATGTCGACTGACTTAATTATTACTGACCGATTCAAACGCTGCCTTTGAGTGTAAGCACTTACAACTTTAGACAAAATAGCTGCGTGCTCAAACTTGTTTAAACTTGTATAGATTAGGAATATCTAACGACTTTCAGCGTGACCCTCGTATTAATTCACCCTATAACCGTCGTCCGGTGAACTGCACTGCCGCGCGTCTAGGCTCAGACTAGAATATGCATAAATCTATAGCAGGTCACGTGTATATTGTAGAACAAACACATCAGTTACTTACAAAATTTGAAAAATCTGTAGCGATCTGTCTTGAAATAAGATCAGCTTTTTCTTCGATGCTCAAGTCATTAAAGTTCTTTGGCGGTGCATCCCTCCAAATGGCTGCTACATGGGGCTTTCTCTTGAAAAATCTCATGAAAGGGTTGATTTTCGGAGGAGCAGATCCTGAAATTGAACAACTCGTCCGTCTTCCAGCTTCTCTCAAAGTTGAAGAGCCTATAGAAGTACCAGGTTCACAAACGTGGCTAGATGAAACTTTTTTCGAGTGACCTTCTGTTTCGTGTATTTCTGCGTTACCCTGAAATTAACGTGGAACTAATAATTACAGAAATTACAAAGAAAAATGTTATCGCTAATGGGGCTCGAACCCACAACCTCCTGAATGTTTGACAGACGCTTTACCGTTCAGCTATGGCGAAACCGCGAAGCAGCAACGCCAAATGCGCTTTGGAGAACATCAGCGTTGTGGACTGGGCACTCGAAAAGTATGTTTCAAGGTCATCGTAAATAGACATGGCAGCGCTTTTGATGCGTGATAACGTTTGTGCATTACGAGAGTAAACTTTAAAAAACGTCTAACCCTTACGTTATAATTTGGCTTAATTTATTAATGTTATCGATCAACTATCTGCTCGGCTCCACTGACCTGAGTTTCTGCAATTTTAAATCTTTTTTCCTTCAATTCCATTACATCCGCAAGTCTTGTTACTACTCGCGCAGGAATTAGTTCCAACAAAAAGCTCCTCAATTGCACATCTGGTATAGCCTCATCTTCATCAATACATTTGAACAATTCTGTCCACCACCTCAGCAGATTTGGATCGTTCCATTCTAGCATGTCTTTCTTCACGATTCTGCCACAACGTTTTTCCATTTTGTTTGTTAATGTCCCAAAAGTACATAGGATGCGAGATAGTTAAATAAGGTATTACTTTAAATTTTTATGAAGCTTTAAAATCCCCCCATAAAAGCATACCCCACATCAAGATTTTTTCTCACATGTCGTGACACATGTTAGAATATTTGGGTCATCTGCTTAGGCCTCATTTCATTTTATATATACAGAGTGATGATTGGTGAGACTCAAGCTCCTAGTATGACTTATTAGTAGAAATTTCAACCCTGATTTCATTTATACATATCGTAATAGCTGTTAACAAATACAGAATAGGTTCCCTAAGATATTCTAGATATAACTAAAATCATAAAATGTACAAAAATTGTCGCATTGCAATTTTTCCGTCGCAAAAAGTTGCGAGATCGTATGTAAAATCAAGTCAGTTATTTTGGTTAGTATCTACGAAAGCATTTATTCAACAGGTTAGTCATAAATGTCCTACTGATTTGTTAATCACTAACAATGCTAGACTTGGCAAGGGCAAATCTGTAGATACCCCTAGGTACTATACTTATTTATTAGTTCTATATACGCTTAGATATGCCTTATTCGTAGCTGTGATTTTATTTAAGAATGTCATAGCAAGCCATTCAAATACACCTTGCAGTAAAAAATATTGTCTAATGGCAACACTCACGACCTCTGTGATTCATCAAAAAATTAGCGAACGATACACAGTTTATACATTGATTCGTACAACGTGGCGCCATCTACATCTTGAAGTCTCATTCAATACAACATGTATTGATTCACTAAGAACGCGGGTCCTTACTCTTCACTCATACCTTTTAAACACAGATGGCAACCATCATAGAATAGTTTCATTTTCCATTAACATTTCTATAAAATTCAGATGTAAAAGTAAAAGAGCTCTGTAACTTCCTTGACTCATCCTGTGGCTGTCTTTAATTCATATCCAGTGACAACCGAAACGTTAGTAAAGTTCTTACAATACCTACCTACGTTTATGATAGTTTCTTCTGGCAGCTAATTGAAGCTACATACGAATTACTTACTGTTTGACAACCAGAGGCTAAAAGAGACGTTTCGTATTTATTGTTTGTATTTCAAGTAGATAAAAAAGATCCCTTTCTGACGCCAGAGCCATCTCTTGAGCCGTCGGAGAGCAATCGCCCTCAAAATCAAAAAGAGCTTCAAGGTTGTCAACGCACCTTAGTTACGTGAACCGAAAATGAATGTTTTATTGACTTGACCCTGCTAGTTGCCTGGAAATCCATAAAAATCAGGACCATGTCTCTCCGCTTAAAGTCCAGTCCAGATAAATGTTTTGAAGCCAATTTGATTTTCTCCGATTGGCGATGATATAGCGCCCGAATCGGAAAACAAACTGATATATTATTTATGTTAAATTAATAACTGATCTATACACTGCATAGCTCTGGAGCTCTAGAAAATGTATTCAGTAAATTATAAAATCATACAAGTCTACGTAACAACCATAAAAGAAAATTCTATAGGTAACCATGTCTGCTGTTCGCCATATTTATTATAGTAGGCTGGTTAGCGGGCGATACTCATGAAAACCGTGCTTTTCATCAATTACCAGCTATAACAAATTACTCTCCAGACCACATTCGCTCAATAAATATCATCCAAACCGCTAAACAAGCAAATCAGGTTTTGACTCCTGTTGGGTATGCAACCAGCTATACACAGACCAGTTAACCTGTTGGGGAACACTTCTTGAAAGTGACCTGCGTTTTCAACTCGTGTCAAATTTTTTCTCGATAGAATTAAATACAAGGTTGAGCGCACTAACCCCCGTACTAATAGCATTATTTTATACCTCAGTTGCAGCGTGAATATTATGAGGAAATTAAAGTATGAATTTCAAACTGAATAACGCTCAAAACTCGTAAAGACCATCTATATTGTACTTGATCATACATCAAAATCTGTCGCGCTGTTGGGTACCACAAGTGCTCATTTTGGACAAGCCAATACGGGTATTAATGTAAAAGCAATGTTCGAACATCTTTATGCGGTACTCACAGATTTTGCTTCAAGTCGTCAGCTTTGATAAAATCAATTTTTTTGAATATTAAAGGAATAATTTATAAGGATTTTTTGCAAATAAGAGAAATGATGACACGACAGTAAGAGAAATTATAGGAGATACAGCCCCATTTGGCTAAGAAAAAAACGCTGATTTTCCACAATAAGGCACCAGCATCATCAAAAGCCAAATGCTACGAATTGCTTCTGGAACCACCATACTCGCCCGACTTGGTTCCATCTAACTTCTTTCTATTCTCTAATATAAGATGTGTCTCGGAGGAGAAAAGTACATCAAACGAGGAAATTGAGCATGTTTAGAACAATTTGTGCTTTCATTTCTAGGACATTTACTTATTAATAAGATGTGTTTGAAATATACAGCAATTTTATATTTTTTATGTGTAGGAGAACGATTCTCGACCTTTCATTTTATTTTTATCAGCATAGTCTTTTCAATGAGTGTGAAGAGTTGCCTTAGTAAAAGGTAGTAAAGTAAATATATATTCTAGCTTATCGTATATTCTTGAAAATTGCAGACAGGATGTGAAAAAAAATATTCGTTTGCTTAAATAATTTTATCTATATATTTAACCATTCCTCCAAATTGTGCACAGCATTATTCGGCATTTCTATTTGAATAACAGCAATTTGCTCCCTAATAGAATATTTTGATTCTTCCAGCGCAGCATCTATAGTTCTGGTGGATCAAAATTTTTAAGTAACCTCACAGCTAGTAAACCAGCTGAGTAAATAAAAGCATAAGGTCTCACATTTGGAATATCCCTCGTCGTATCGATATTTCTGCAGCATGCGGACATAAACTTCTTGTTGTGACAGCATAAGTCATAAAGTACAAAGACCCGTTACATAAATATAGTCCGGATCCGGGCTATAGATCGAATCCCCTGCATTGGCTATTACAGAGAGACTCGCGAATACATGTGCTAGTTCACAAATGGAGCATGATGGAGACCAGCTTCCTTCTCCCCCCAAATGCTCTATCACGACGAGCTTGTGAAATAAATTAAACCCTGGATTATTCTAAGTATTCGGTATAACGAGGAGAAAATCTTAAAAGGTTATACTCAAGCACCTATCCATACATCCCTCTTCCAAACCTCTAGAGCAGCCTTTCTCAAGAACACGAGCATACAATAGTTGGCTAACAACACTAGCTTACTTAGCAGAGCTGAAGAATTAATGTTGAGCTAGCAAGGTCAAATTGATTTTTGGTACATGACAAACAAGGGCATCTATCAGAATCTGGGCCTCCTCTTTCGCTCCAGGGAATTGTATTCACCGGAACCACTGCTGCTACTTTACAAGGCGCAGATCTTACCATCTCTGAAATACTGCACGCATGTGTGGGAGTGGGACCCAAAGCACACCCTGAAACTGCTAGACACAATCCAGAAAATAGTAATAGAGCTATTGGATGTGTTTGACCCCACAAAGGACCATCGATGAAAGGTGACAAATTTATCCCTGTTCTATTGATTCTACCATGGTAAAAAATTTTCCAAGCTGTCACGCATAATATTATTAAGAATCATCACTAGAGCGAGAACTAGAGAGGCTTAACGTGTGGATCCTTATCTGCTTCAAGGTCAATGTGAATAGACATTTGAGGAGCAACTGTTCAAAATACATCATATCCATAACATACTATTTGGAGTGAAATTTTAAAAAACTAGTAAAAGCAATAAGAAGAGACACTACAATGTTTATCTAGTAAAGAATGATTGAAATAATAGCTTCAAAGAAAAATATTTCCATTTTTAGTGAAAATTAACGAGTGTCTCATCCACATCCTTTAATGGACTTACTTCGTTTTGCTCAACCAGAAAGTGGATTTTTGCCATTTTGCTAAGTAACGTGGATTTATTCTTTTTTGGTTAAATCTCATTTTTCTCCAAGTAATTAATTTTACACTATCTTTTAGGTGAATAAGGTTTGCAACTTCAGTGATAAAATTATTTTTTCAATAAAAACTCTTATTAAATGTGATTTCAACATCATACTAGTCTACTATTACTACTACTACCACTAGTCTAGGTAGTCTCAGATAAACCTTTTATAGATATATTGAGCTTTGCCTGAACACCTGAACGGGATTTAATGCATTTTCAGCTTTGTGGAACGATCTCGTCATTGCTATTTCTTGAGGATTAATAGCATTTTGATCAAACTGGATTGCCATAATGATAGAATCACTGAAATGCACTACATTCTTATAGTTACCTGAAAATTTATGAGAAATGGATTCAACTCGTTATGGACAATTGCTCCTCATTTATCATCTGGCATCGCTCCTGAAGATTAATAAGCCTCCATAGATTATCCATAGAAAAGAGTGGCAATGATGAATAAGATTATTTCAAATAAAAACCTAGAACCTTCTTTGTCTAGATATAAAAAACATTCTCAATAGGTATAACTCCTATTCGCTGTGTGTGATTGAAAGGAAATCATAATTTTAGCCTTGATTTAAAACTTTCCAGATAACGAAGGTACTAGAATTCAGATCAGATCATTGTAAAATATGAATAACATTATGTTCGCTAGTAAAACGTGAGAGCGGCTTGTTAAGCGTCGCGACGTCAATACAACGAGTGGTATATGTTCGCTCTCCAAGGTGTAGCTGCACTTGACTCAAACAGTGGAGGAAAAAGTACACAAGGAAGACGCTTTTGCATGAAAAAGCTCATGCAACCTTTACAGTGACAAACATAAATGCTAATAGATATGTAGATAAAGCTCTGTTTATTCTCCATGATTATTTGGATGAAAGCAATGATGGAAGCTCAAGTCTAATTCTGAAAATTCAATGATCACCCGAAAACCAGACAAAACTAATCACACAAACATAGATGTTGAAAGTGGCTTAAAATTTGCCTAAAGATTTGCAACCATTTTATTACTGTAACAATCTGGAAGTTATTACATCACATTAATTAGTATTCGGTACTATGATATAAGATGGATGTTTGGATTTATATTACATTTTTTGTAGTTCAGTTTCAGGCTTGTGAACTACAATGAATAAATGGATAAGAGTTTGAGAACTGCTGTTCTATAATATAAGCGAAAAAAACGAACATTTTTTTATTATCAATTAGTAAGTCATACCCAGTTTTGGTTATATTTTTGGTTTTATTCACTTAAAGTCATAGTACAGGAAACTCGCTGTAAAACTGATCAACCTAAGAAAATCCGTATTGACTGGGCTACAAATCATGCAGCTACCCCCGCCGAGGAAAATCGATACACTACACCGACAACGTTGCCTCTTCCCCACCCGTCTGCCCATCTAGAGCCCGACATGCCGCACAGCCGCGATTTCGGTCATCCTCCTCCGGCGTGTCCCAGTGTCCCAGTGTCCCTGGTCCTCCCGTCAACGTGCAATGCACCCCTATCGAAACCTGCAACAGTCAACGCACCTGTGACGCGGAATGAGTGCTGGTGGCGTCCGCAAACATGGTGTGATCCTTCAGTGCCTAATTAAGTAACTTAGGAATTCCGATTATCCAGACACCATGGGAGAACAGGTGAGGAAGTCCTTCGCGTACACCCATGTTTTGGTTGTTGTAAATCAGTGTATGTAGCTCGATACTATTCATGCAGTAATGCATACATTATGTTCGTTTATTTGTTGAATCAATATATAAAAAGCTACTTTTATAGCAAAATGCCTTAGCAGACCATTTTTTATATTATTAACCTCTCACAAAGCCCCATTGCCCTCCGTTAGCGCTGCGAGGAGATGAATGTCTATTTTCATTAATTTGAAAATGCTATAAACTATAGCTATCGGATAGTGAGCTCATTAAACAACCCTGAAGTTCTTCAAAAAACTAATTTTTGGTATAGACTTCGTTCGAAGTGTTAGAAGTTTGACCTGGTGAGGATGAGTCTGTTGAGCCATCCTAGTGTCCCTTGCAGGGAAGACTTTGTTCCATAAAAAACCTCCAGTAAAGACAGAAAGCCAATCGCTCTGGAAATACTGCCAATGGAAAATATTTATTCAGATTGACCTTAAAATGGTGTTACTTATAACTATCGAGTAACAAACTCCCCGTCAGCCCCTTCCAGGATGCTGAAAATCTTCAAAAGGTTCGCTCTTTAGTGTTATTATCTGAGACAGCTCGATCTATCATTTTCCATAATAGGTTAAGGATAGATCAGCAACGTTTCGTTAATGGTTCAGACTGTAGATGTTTTGTGTGATCAGAGGCGAATCCACTACACTTATTGTCCTTTTATGGACTGAGTCCAGAAACCTCAAGAAGTAGCTGCCCAGGTAAATACAATTATAGGTTATAGTAATTATAGTATTGGGCTGCTGTTATCTCCACATCTATCATAACAGTGTATGATTTCCACATCAGGGTAGTTCTCTGAGTGTTTTATGCGTTGATCTGAGCCCAATTCACGGATCCTTATCCAGCAATTTTTTCGATGTCTTTATTGACCTAGATAGCATGTTGATGCCCTCGATCTCTCGGGATTATAGTGACAGTAATTATTTGAAACAATTCGTTGATGTACAGCAAGTGGAACATTGAAGTAAGAAAGTCACATACTGGCCCTCTTATTCGAATCATCTTGTATCAGGCTTCTAGGGATTAATATCAACAATGAACCATGACCTTGCACGAACCCGAACCGTATACCGGCCATTCTAAGTCGCCGTTCCAAAAACTGGGAGTTCTCGTTCGCTTACAAAAATTGCTTTCACTGGAACAGCTCATGCTACTATAAGACTCAGATCAGACCCTCTCTGGATTACTGCTCGAATGTGTACAGCTCCAAAGCATTCCCAGAAGCTTCTGAATACAATGCAGGAAAAAGCAATACTTCTAGTGTCTGTGCCTGGCCTTACAAAGTGCCTGCACAATCGGGAACATCAAAGAACAGTATTTGATTTGTGCATGTTCTATATAGATTATAACAAACAACACCTCGAACGAGTCTTTTCCAAAAGGAGTTCCTCAGCGTTGTTGAATGGTCTACCGGGGAGATTGATCCACGATGGTAACAATTTGCAGCATTTCAAAGTCTATGTGAATAGACTTTTATCATCGGGTAGAGCTTTTGTGGCGCGATAGCCTTAGATTATTTATAAAAACAGTTTTTGTAGCCATGATTTGGAATGGGCAACCTTCTAGCTATTGAAAGATATAATTGATCCAGAATATATTATTAGATCATGCATAATGTTGCCATTGATGAAATTCAAATGTCTTTTATATTGATCTTACTCTTAGTTACTATTTTATTTGATGTTTGTGTTGTCCATTTGAAACAGTGCAACCAAAATTTGATACTCCTTTTTCTGTAACTCAATGAACTGTGTAGAAAAAAGAGTGAAAACGTAACTTCTGGACTTGCTTGTCAGTATAAAATACAAGAATGAACAATATTGAAAACGTTCTGTAGCTGTTTTTTATGGGCCTTTAACGGAAGATTGGGCTGGAGAACATTCTTCCATTCCCTCTGTGTGATTGAAACGAAATTACGATTTATTCCATGAAACTATTCAAACGACTTATGCGATAAAATAAGGAATCAATTCCAGATAACGAAGGCACTAGCATTCAAATCAGCTCATCGTAAAATATGGATAACATTATGTTCGTTAGTGAAACGTTGTGAGAGCGGCTTGTTAAGCGTCGCGACTCCGATATAACGAGTGGTATACGTTCACTCTTCAAGGTGCAGCAGCACTTGACTCAAAGAAAAGTGGAGGAGAAGGTACATAAGGAAGACACTTCCGCCTGAAAAAAATCATGCAAGATTTATATTGACAAACGTAAATGCTAATAGCTAGGGAGATAAAGATGTGCTCTTTATACATGATTGTTTGGATGGAAACTCGAGTTGAAAAATGATAACTGGGGCAGCAGACTTGGTCGAAGAGATCTCATACTTATTTAACATTAGTAAAAGTTAAAAAAAATTTAGTTGTGTAATTCTCCCTATCTGTTAAACATGATCACATATTTGCTGTCAACACAGAATTGATTTTTTCAGTACGCTATAGACTTCCAATTTTGCTATATATCAGACTTTGAAATTGAATGTTAGAGGAATTTTGAAGGTGTCAAACAAATTTAAACTATTTAGTTATGCGGCACCATGAGGTTTCTACCAAAGGAGGCCAATTTGTTCCACCTGTTTCAGCTAGCGCTACTATAGATTACCGCGATATATATTTTTTATAAATTTCCTCGAGTAGATCAACTCTGTATTTCATGTGCAGGTTTATTGAAGTTTTGGTAAGATATAAGGTACACCTATTCAACAAAGAAACCTAAAATGTATGGAAAAAATGAACTAGACAGATTGAATATTTGTAAAAAGCTGAATTTCATGTTCAATGTCAATTTGGACGTAGAATTCTTTGAATATTGTAACTTGAGAAACTTATGATTATCGTTCCACCATTCACTGATCATTCTGTTCTGTTATTGAGGAAGCCAATTAATTTAATTCTAATTTTTCACATTTTATAGGGGGTGCAGCCGAAATATTTGTAATTGTGTTAATTGATGTGATTTCAGTAATTGTTGAAAATAACCAGACTTAAATAGGTTGTTTTTTCATTCTCAAATCAATAATAAGTAAGGCAAAGTATACGGAATTTATATGATGAAAATTCTTATTTCTGGTGTCCGATTTTCAAACCGAATATGACAGAAAACATAGATCTATTCCAGAAGTTGTATTATACCACCTGGGAATAGAAATAAGTGAGGTTTATTGAAATGTAGGTCATTCTACGGACATGCAATCGAGTAATTTTTGTATTATTTACCATTAAAAGTCAAACGTAACTACTGAGGATCACCCATCGAATAAATTACAGCTGTGTGTGACACTGACAAAAGAAGTGAGCGCAACATAAACTAAAGATATTAATTGGACTATTTTTACAACAAATGAACTGCGGAATCTCAAGCATTAGTTGTGGCCAAACGGAAAATAACATTCTTTGTAGAAGATGACGTTCAAATAATATATTTTATATCCATAACTATTAGATAAAGTATTCGATTAATACTTAAAATTCACAAAATTTAATGTAACTGTTACTAAATAGAAGTATTATGGACGCTTATGAATAATGTCATTCAGAAGCTTGCTCTCGAATTGAACGTTCATAATATTTATAATACGATGATGTGGGTCAACATGATGAAAATACGAGAACCAAAAATGTCACTGTCTTCCGGACTATATTGACTAGTTTCATGAGAAATCATAAGGCTGGCTCAAAAAAAAATGTATTAACCTTTAAATATATGTACGTATGTATGTATGGCAGTGATAAAAACTACTCAAAAGCTCATATATATCGAGCTCAGAAGTGGTCTTTGAATATTATGTTTTTTTTTGTGATAGTTATGTATACGCGAATTTACCGTTTAATTGAATAAATCTAAAAAAAAGAAATACGTAATTGGAACAAAATTAAGACAAAGCATGAAGAATATACAAAAAACTTGATCTGATTCAAACGGTGCGCTTAAAAAACCAATGAGCCGAAGAACGTAGGTCTTAAACGAAAGCTAAAAAGTAAGCAATTGCTAATTGGGTAACTGAAAATAATTGAAGTTGTAAGCTTCTAAGTGTCAGGTCAGACAAACAAAGGAGTGAAGCTAAAACATAAGTCAATTTACCTTGAAGCATATCAACATATTGACCCGTCGCCGTCAAGAGAAAATTCGGATTCGGAAAAAATATACTGAAGACTACTACGTTAAAGAGTGGAAAGTTTGAAATTTTCATATAATCTATCATTGGTCCACATCCAAAATACTCAGCAGCTCTCAAAACCACAACGTTTTTGAAGTCGCCATTTTATTTTTTCCATATCATCTGTTCAAACAGAGTCCACCTATTTCTACAATGCATTTTTTATATATATTCTCCCCACTGTGGCACCACAAAGTATAATTTTCAGGTCTATATATGAAAATGAATGAAATCCAGGGCAGAAAGTCCTTTAATCAAATTATGTGACAGCAGAAGCAACATATGTTTTCCGGTCGTCGCGATGCGTCGTAGAAAAGGACTATAAGAATCTATAACCTTTGTACACTTGTTTGGTTTCCCGCTTATTGAATCAGCTAGAGAACAATCTGCATAAGCAAATTTACATAATAGGCACAGATTTCCTTGAACTGTTGCTTCTTCGAACTGTACTACTTGCACCGGTTTCAACATTCTGTAATACAAGGAGAAACAACTCAAATATTTCACTTCTTGTTCTGATAGCGACAAAGAAACCAGATTCAATATACATCCGTATTTAGGAGCAATGGATCTGAAAAAGAGGTTAAGAGAATTGTCTTTATTCTGAAGAAAAATGGCTTTCAGGATAGTGCAGCAAACATCATCAGCGTTTTTCCGATTTTCCAAATATGAATTTGTATATCAATCTCCTTACATTTGATTAAACCTAACCTGGCACATTGTCCTCATGTTTTTAGAGCTGCCCTGACTACACTGTCCATATTAGCTACAATTTAAAGAAAAGCAGTCCAACTTCTTGGTGGTAGTTATTCAACACACTACCTCCAATCAATTTCTTTCAGCTGTTGACGACATAATGCTTTTCTGGCGATACACCAAGTGAATCTGATAATACGAGCTGTAAGACTGCTAGGCGGACTTCTTAGACTGCTCTTTACTATTTCAATTTAATCATCATACATCAAGAACTAGCCAGTAAGATCTTTCCTAGGAGATCAATGATTCCAAACAATCTACCAGGTGATAACACTTTGTTTCACAAGCCCTCTTCAACGACATCGTATAAATTTTTTGTAAATGCTTATGCCAGATTTGACAGCAACAGCTGATTATATTGTATGTTTTGGATACATTTTCTACCAAGAATGCTTTCGACAACGACAATAAATCTAAGTGAAAGTTTGTTCATTTAGTAAACTTCCAACTTTTGTTCATTAATCAATACCAAAATGTACACTTTTATCAAATTAACTGAATGTTGTGTGATTTTACTGGGCAAACAGCTGTTGCTTTCAAATCGGCACTACGGTGTTTAGGCTTAGTGATCACTCGAGTATAGTTTTTGGACATCATTTTTAATCCATCTCTTCACAATTTGTAAACAAGTAAATTAAACTTTCTATTCAAACGTCCCATAATAGTACAAAGTTATATGATAATTTTATTCAGATAATCTTGTAAGACCGCAGGATATGCTTCAGAAGTTGGGCTTACCCCTGACATTTCATCCATGAACTTCAAACTGCCACACTGAGTTGGAGGCTTATTAAAAATTCAAAACGATCGATTTGTTCGAATCAGGCATGTACGTTGTTGTCTATACTGTTAGTTGTTATTACATTATTAATATTTAACCAATAATCCCACAAAAACCTGTAGGTATACATAACTACCGCAAAACGACATTTTTCTTGAAAATATCGATATAGTTCAACAGCAGGGTGAACTTTGTCAAGGTCAACAAATCATGGAGCGTCTTGGACAAAGTATCACATAAAATTTTCTAATAAGATGAATAGTTACATTTACTTAATTATCAAGAGAATCCGTAAACAGTCAATCAAAAAGTCGTAACCCAAGATGATGGAGGTGCAGATTAAAATGTCAGGAATCAAATTTGTGCTGTTTTTTCCTCAGTCTCTGAGGAACCTTGAGTTTGACCTTCAAAAAGACCTCTAAGATATTTTCAAGTCAAATTCATCTTACTAAATTTTTCTATGATTTCATACTGCACAGAGACAAAAATGTGTTATACTTGAGTATGATCACAAGCACTCTCAAATTTGACTCCTAATGATGGTTGTGTACCTAAATAGTTTTCGTCACGACATCTGCCTAGATTGCGGAAGGTTGTGGGTTCCATTCCCTCTGGCGCCAGTGCCTAGTTTTATTTTCAACTTTTCTGATTATTTTATGCTCTTTTAAGTGTAACCTTGGGTTTGACATTTAAGGGACCTTCAAGTATCAAACCTAGACGTGTTAAAAGACACATATGGATGTAGAATTTTAAGCTCTTTTCATATCGTAGGTCGAATAGGTATATAGTCTTATTTGAAAATGCGATTGACCTACAAATTACCTTCAGGATAACAGTCATGATTAAATAGAAGGTCAGCATCATGGATGAATATTTGTGAAAAATGCTTCAAACTATCTAGTGATATTTTAACCTCTGTCATATACATTATACATACATACATTAATACATACATACATACATGCATACAAACATACATACACACATACATACATACATACATACATACATACAAACATTCATACATACATACATACATACATACATACATACATACGAGGGTAGATTGAAAAGTTTCCGGAATGGGCAAGAGATGGCGCGCATGTCCCCAAATTGTTATGATGGTTGACAAGGCGAACTTATTTTAGGGAAGCTGTCAAATTTTCAGACAGATACGTCGTACAGTTCTTGTTCACCAGGCAGTTTTGTGAAGCAAGTAGGCACTTTGCAAAAATGTGTGCTCTTCCACCACGACAACGCGCCGGCCCATTCATCCCGAACCGCCACGGCTAAATTGGTTGAATTGGGCTACGAGGTAGTGCCGCATCCTTCCTACTCTCCAGACCTGGCTCCGTGCGACTTTTTTCTGTTCCCAAACATGAAGACTTGGCTCGGGGGCAAGCGCTTTACGTCGAATGAGGAGGTCATCGCCGCCACGAATGCTTATTTTGCAGAGTTCCCGAAATCATATTTTTCTGAGGGCTTCAAAAAGTTGGAGCACCGCTTACAAAAGTGTATCGCCCTACAAGGAGACTATGTTGAAAAATAAAAATAAAACCCTGTTCAATTACTGCGTTTTCTTGCCCATTCCGGAAACTTTTCAATCTACCCTCGTACATACATACATACATACATACATACATACATACATACATACATACATACATACATACATACGTACGAACATACATACATACATACATACATACACACATACATACATACATACACACATACATACATACATACAAGTCATATGTTATTCCGTCGGCCAGTTTTTTTTCAGTGATCTCCCTCCTTATTCATTGTATATTTATGTTCCAGGCCTCATCGTAACGATGGACTGGGAATGGGCATATGCCGGGGTGAACACCACAGTACCACGCAACGCAGGTCCAGAATGTGCGAACTTCCTGAACCATCGCTGGAGGTACGTGGACACCTTCTTCGTCCTCCTCCTCACCTGGCAGCTGTTCAAGTGGGGATGGGCACGAATCCATCTGCCTATGGCTTCAGGCTACGTGAGAAGGGACAGGGGAGGTCGTCGCGCCCTCCTGGTGCTCATGTCCGTGGTGTGGGGCATGGAGATCGGCTACAAGTTCTCCTCCAGGACTGTGATATACTTGTTGAATCCGTGTCACGTTACGACGGCAATACAGGTAAGTGTAGAAAATGAGTGCGATTCATATGAATATAACCTACAATTTTAGAGGAGTTAGATATACCATATATCACATTATACCATTTCTAGTTTGAATCGTTGAAAAATGGCACTTAAATCCCGAAGCACTCATATTAATTTCTCAATTTCTACGAAAAATTGCCCTTCCCAAACTCACCCACCCCCCTCCCCCCACCTATCAGATACTTGGATTCTCTTGAGACCACTTGATATCATTTCTAAGTTATTTAAAAGTCAAAAACAATTAAACGAACAAAAGAACCTTTTAGGTTTGATATGCTTTAAATATTCTTTCAAATTGTCATATCACTGACTTTCAAGGTCACTGAAAATGGTTATGATGCCAGAAATTAGTAACAATTAACAAAAAAGATAAAAAAATTCCATAAATATACGCAGAACAATCACTCTTTCTCTCACATCTACGTATTTCATATTAAAATAGGAATGTTAGAATACTCGTACTACATTATTTGTTCATTTTATTTTCAGATATATTTATTAGCAGCTTCCCCGAGCAGAGCGGTGACTGCCGTTTTCCGTTTTCATTTGAACCTTCTCAACGGACCACTGTTAGCTTTCCTTTTCCCTGAGACAGACACCAGACTCGTAAGTATCTGCATTTGTATTTGCTGACAAAGCCATTAAATTGAATGTCATAATTCAATTCTGCTTTCTCTGTATACCTCTTTCGGCATACAAATATTTTTGATTCAGATGTAGCATTAAGGTCATGTCAACATGGGGTAAAAGTTCCCACAAAGCGCGTATTTAAGAAAATATACTGAAGTGGATTTTTCGAAAATATCTTTTCAGTGCAGCAAAAAGAGACTACGAGTCTATGAAAAACACAGTTTAGAGAGAAACTTTCCAGTGGCGGCTCTCTGATGAGGGCAAGTAAGGAATGGCACTCCCATAACTTTTTAAACGAAATAAGCTAGTGTGAAAGATTTTCATTCTGACAATTATTTTAAAGATCAAATTGAAAAGCGTCAACATTTTATCTGAATAATGCAAGAGTTTTACTAAGTTTCTGCATTTAGAATCTACATTAGTTCTAGATATTATAATATTTTACATTTTAGAATTGCACTGCTAAAGTCTGCTTCATCATGAAGTGTTCTCAAACTTTATCCTTTGTATTTTAGCTCCCACTGGAGTCTGCAATATATTGGATCCAACATGGAATGATGTTCGTTGTGCCTTACTATTTACTACGACTTGGAGGTGAGGCGTGAAACATCAAAATATAAACTGCTTGATTCGAATGCTATATTATATCAATTTCACTTACCTGATTTCAATACAATCTATTGTAACATAGGTGAAATTCGTATTGAATATAATTTCAAAAGCTTAACCTATTTCTAGTTTACCTGCTTCAATAAATTTATCAAAGATCATGAATGCAACTATACAGATGCTTGAAACATGATTTCAAGTAGATTTACTCAGAATATTCCAGATATCAGGCTTTCAAAAGATCTCCTCATAGATGGTCAAATTAAATGTAGTTTTGCACTATTTGTATATGTTTGAGCAATATTTGTTTTATTGATACTCGGTGATACGTATGTCACGCTTCTGCTCAGTACTTGAACAGATAAAGAAGGACTCAAAATATGATAAACGCAGTGCAAATACTTAATTGATGATGATTTTGGTATATTTAATTCACCTGTTTTGTGATGAATATTCTACTCAATTATTTACAAATTGCATTGTGCAGTTTTTATATACTTTGAAGAATAATATGTTAGGAAGGTTCTCTAATATACTAATCTCATCATATCACTTCAAATTTAATTAAAAAAAGCTAGAAACTAACGGCCCGCAAACAGACAGAGACAGTCAGACAGACAGACTGACATCTGCATAGTATTTAATTGGATTTATTATGTTTCCAGGTGTATATAATGTAGAAGAGTTCTCAGATCTCAGCTGGAGTGCTGTTAGCTATAGCATTAACTTAGCGTACCATTTTGTTATATTACAAGGTGTGGCAATAGTAAGTATGCATTTTCAAGATTGATTTAATATTATCATTGTTATTTTAGTTTTGGAATATTTTTTTTCTAACCAATATAATTATATCTTCGAAAACCTTTGGGGTATGTTGTCTGAAAGATATTTACCATAGTAGCGAAATTTAAGGATTTATTCAATTTTGTACAATTTTTTGAACGAATTGGAATTTTGAATTACTAAATAGCAATGTAATTTGTCATTTGGTAGTTAGTGTCATTATTGGCCTTTTGATTCATTTTTTGAATGTATCATTTACATTAAGCTGCTTTAGGTACGCAAACGGCAACATCCGTAAACGAATACTAACCACGTATTTGTTCGAAAAATGGTGAATGCGGACTGTTCCCTGTTGTGTACCTTCGCCATTTTTGGGAGTCGACGTCTACCTTTTCCTTCACTTCAAACTGTTCCAATTATTTCATGAAATTATTTACACCATAATATTGTATCGTTATCGGACTACATAATTATTAATGTGCATATTAATCCATAACGCAAGTATAGAGATCTAATTTAATTATTTTCTGATAAATTCAGTTACTTACAGAATAAACTGCTGTACATAACTATCGTTACAAGCATTTTTTGAAATACTAAACGGATTTGGAAAGACAGGCTAGATTTCAAGAGGTGTTTTCATGTTCTTTTGAATCAAAGACAATAGCTTCTAAAATTAGAAGCGAGGGGCTTTAATACATGGTAAAATACAAAGTCATGCATTTTCAAAAAAAAGTCACTGCCTCCCCATTTTGTGATATTTTTTTGACATACCGTTCCATAAACATTGGCCATACCTCGGGACGTTTTTAGGATTTTGGGAATATTTACTGTAGTTTCAGAATGAAGTGTACTAATAAATTTAATCTTGGCTAACCTTTTCTCTTCAGAGAGATATTTTAGAGATATGGTTTCACTCTTTGCTGAGAATTTTGGGGTAGAATTTATTTTAGTCGACGCGACGACAACGCTCGTCGTCATCGAGTAAGAATCATCAACCACTTGCTTATCTCCTCTATTTCAGCCAACACAAGTGAACCTGAACCACATGATTTGCCCAGCCCTGATGGACCCTTTCGACGGGCAGATGTACAGGGTGTACGCTGTGGTGCACCAGGCCATACTTTGCCCCAGCCTCTGCAAGCTCTACTGCGCGGTGTCCGCCTTCTTCCTCACCAAGTTCAAGCCCACCAAGGTGAAGAAGACCCTGTGTTGCGAGGTGTTCACACCCAGCTTCAACGGTGACACTCAGTCGGAGTTGAGGAGGAGATTGCATGGACATGAGGAGTAGTTGTGGGGATGAGTGGTAGAAATCAAAATTCGTTTACTCAAAGGAGTGGTGAGCTTTGTTTTGTGGATAGGAAAGGACATTTTCATATATGTAGGCCTGATTTTGAGCCATGCCACATTTTAAAGATTACTGGTATATGATAATGGTCATCATGAATTACTCTACCACATGGATAAGTTGATCATGTCAAAAACTGCCGAATCCAGACCATTCCTGAAGGAGGACAAATCAGTGAAGCAAATCTTATGTGTAGATTCCCTGCGATGAACAGATTTGATACAAGCTTAACGGTCCTTAACAGTCAAGCACTTCTTGTTTGGAGTAACCTATACAATTACGCTAGCTGACCGAAAATGGGCAAAAATGGTAGATACAAATGTCCTCCTCTACCTTTCTCTAGTGACATAGGGGGGTGTACCTTGCAAAGAGACAAATTTTGAAGTTCCACTTAACTGGTTTCGACATGACTTACTCTTGAAAAGTTGCAAAAAACTAGATTTCTGAAAATGTAACGGTCCAAAGTTTTAATTTACTGATCTAGAATAATATCTCAGTCGAATCAGTTCGATGATAGTTATCTTTAGTTATGTTCCAATATTTGGTGAAGGAGAAATGGGTCTATTTTATAAAAATCTCCACGTAGCTACATGTGGAAACTCCCTATTCACAAACCGAAGCATCACCTCTCATGGCTTTTTGAAAATGCTCCAAATTTTTTAATATGTACGTAAGCACACAACGTATTTCAGAAAAGTATAATCAGAGACTGTAACCCTCCTTCCTGGGACTATGAATGAGAGGAAATCTAACATCCCAACATTTAGAGAATGAGATACGGCCCATCACTGTATATACAATGTTATTATATTTTTGAAGTATAGCAAGCGAGGAGGAAGGAGTAGAGGTGTCTGAATGCAATAATGTATGGATCCCCGACTTTCCGATTAATGCGAGAACATGGGCGCGGTTTTGGAGGCAAGCGAAGTACCTTGCCCCCTTCTGGAGGGGACATAAAATTATTTTCGATTTTTCATTCTGTTGCTTTACCAAGGAAGTGATAATTTTTTTTCGATGTTTTTGATTCCGAATTAAGCAAATTAAAATTTGTATTTTTGTGAAAAGTAATTATCCTTGTAATAGCTTCTAAATTCACATTTGAATGAAAACTCAAAGTAATGTCCATGAGCACTTTTAACAGAAATTAGTTTGATTTTAACAATCATCGAACTGGAAGCCAAGTTGCAGGAGTCAGCATCCATGACTGTGTGAACATATATGAAAGAAACCATTTTAAATTTGAAAAATATCCTGAATTTTTTTTAACTGTTGCCGCTCGGCTCGTAGTACGAAGTTTTGAAGATACGGGTTGAAGTCAAAAAAATCACAGTTACATTTCCTGACAGCCGAATTCTCTTCCGTACTATTTCCAAGTGGTGAAGCCACGCAACATCGGAAAACAGAGATACATTTGCTCACTCCAATGATCTTCACTTCTAATTCTCACTCTAAAATTATGTCATTGAAGATTGAACTATTTATACATGATTGGATCATTTTCTTAACTGCTATTCTTCCCCCCCCCCCCACTCTAAAAAAACACGACGCTCATGCGCGAAATCATGTTGGGGATCACTGGCCATCTGTGGCTAATGTAAAGGAAGTTTCGAAGGGTTGTGTGATCACATTCCTCACGAGTTGCTTGTGGAATAAAAACTTCGTAAGATCTCTATTTTTGTCTGGTACAGGAGGGTTACATTTTATCGCTCTAATTTATACACCTTATCTAAGGTTTCTAACTATAAGCAATAATTCAATGCATATACAGAATCTCTTGAAGCTAGTGTGATTTCAAACATCGGCTGTTGTTTCACCAATATAAATATTTATTATATCGCCTACACGAATGGATAGGTTGTTGCGATTGGGATGTCGCCACTTGTGATTTCTAGTTAGATGAGAAAGAATTGCGTAGGTTGATTCTGTACTTCCTACACATTGATATCAGCTTACAAACAAATATTCAGGTAGGATTATGGATTTGTTGTTCAATCGTTTTCCATTTCCAAAATTCTCAACGTTTTGAATTTCCCGAAATTTCCATAAATTCCAATTTTCAAAATATCACTTCAAGTAAATCAAGCGGTTTTTTATAGATAACCTCACGTAAAGGCGCTTCATAAGCACTGCGCGAGGATAAATGACCTCAAAATGCTGTAGAATGTAACAAAATCTTGACTGAACTGATAACCATTGCACAGAGTCAACCTTATTGACGGCATTTTTTGAGTAATAAATAATAATGTCATAAATATTTACATCCCTGTTGATGTGCTCAACCTCGCTACCATCAATTCACTACTTGCCGAGTTAGAGATGGGCCAAGTAGTACTCGTCTTTCAATTATTACTAGGCCGTCATTGGATCGATCTTCAAAATCAGCAAAGCTTTTTCGTCCGTGTCATAGTAGCAACCAAGCATCAAAGCACCCATTTTTTTCAACGTTACTAAAAGTTACAAGTGGACCACCAGCTCTATAGTTATTCTATGAGCAATGACCTGCTGATAACAACCTAAACATTCACAAACATTTTATACTCCGAACTTGGAATGGACTGCTGCAATATTTTGTGCTTAGTTGTGTTTTGGAGATGTGATTTGGCGAAGTTATTATACAAAGAAAACAAAACCAATACAGATTTTGACATGTTTCTAAGATTCCATTAAATTTGATGAGGCAATTGAAAGTAATTGAAATGTCAATGCTTTCCAAGCATGATTTTGGACACTACTTTCACATGTTATAAATAAGAACTGAATTAGGAAATCAGATCTAGAAGTACATGGATTCAAGGGCATATGTGAGGTTCTCTTCACTAGAAAATCGTTCTGCTTTGTATTTTAATCTGTTTGTCTGATTTTCTGAGTATTAGTTTGTATTTACAAGATGTCTCCCAGTTGAGAATGAGAGTATAATTCGAATAATCGATGTCAATGTATTCACTGTCTAACGAAGAATAATTCAGACTCACAACTGTGCATGAAATGTCATAGCAATGCAAACACCCTGTATAAAAGCGAATACCTCGTCGATATCTATACACTGTGATTCAAAGTTCAACGGTATTCGTTGACGTAGTTCATCAGTACTGTTGTGCTTTCAAAAAGGTAAGCTGATAAGCAATTTAACACTCCAAAGAAGATAGTACAAAGAGTGCAATTAGGAATAAAGGAGGGAAGCGCGAAAAGTGATTTGCTACCGTATGTACATTAGATTTCGTAACATCTTTGATTCAAACAACCTTTCACACAAATACAAATACGAAGTAATCAATTTCTGGTTGTGAAATATGGAAGACTAAAGACGGTTCTGGCAAAATGTTCATTTCTATATTGTTGAGGTTAGGCTATAAAGCCCAAAAAAATGTTTTCTAAAGTTTGACATTAAGGCAATGTAACCGTGTGTAGTAACTTACAGATAGCAAAACTGACTTTTGAATCACTCTGTATTTAACAAAAACTGGTTATATATAGAAGCTTCTATTTATTTTGTTATAGCAAATCTATTTTAGTCTATATATAGTTAATTAATAATATAGACCACACAGTAATGGCGATTTCAAAGTTTGAGGCAGTATTCTGTTGTAATATTGTTATCCACCTCATCTGGCGTTTAGTAACCACAGTCAAACTTGTTAAAGTTAAAGAAACTTGTTCTTTTCAAATAGGAACCCCTATATGTACAATTGTAAATATATTACAATTCAGGCTCAAAAAGCCAACATATTGTCTAATTAATTTCTTCTCAAAAGCTTCATCATTTCCAATACAACGTATCTACCTGGCATAATTTTTATTATATCAGATTATGCAATAGGTAGAAAGGTTTTGCCTTGAAGATTAGAACTTTGTTTTTTCGATTATATCTTCTGGGAAATCCCCATAATCAGTAAAAGCTTACTTGATAACCTGCAAGATATAGAAAAAGATGCACAATCGTATTTAGAGATTCGTAAAGAACGTCTAGCTTAAGGCAGAATTCTAACCCTACATCTTCTCATTGCCAGACAGACGTTATTACCAATTGAGCTACGGACGCACGTCTCTCAATCGATCTGAAACGTTAATGTTCGGAACACTCCCGTGAAAACCATTTTTCTTCAGAATTTAAAAATGAGCATGTTGTTCATATGTAGAGACACATTTTCCAAATTTGAATTTGTATCGTTGGAAGAGTTGGTTAATAACTGTCACGAACGTTAGTGGTAATATGATTGTTCGATAAAAGAACATACCAGTCAGTCAAACGCTGTCAGATATCTTTATCAACCCAAGCATTAGCTCCATATCTCTAGTTCTACGAAGAACGCGCATAGTTTGTAACTCGGAAGAAAGATGGTATTCACGGGAGCGTTCCTGACAATGCCATTTCAGATCGGTTATTGTAGCCTTGCCGCTAAAATCGCCTTCTTAGCAAAGCAGATTTGTCGTTGAAATCCTGCCATAGACGAGGTTTTTTCATAAAATATAACAGCAGTTTTACATCGAAAAATCAAAATGCATGATAAATTTACTGTGTTTGAAAAATGTATTACAACGGAATATCGCCTAGGTAAACAGACGCTGTTTCAAATAAAATCATACATAGTGTAGGACAATAAAAATACTTTTGTAAAGTATAAAAAATAATGTGTAGAACGTGTGGCAAAATTCCATGATACAAAGCCATATAATAAATGAGCTTGGATGAGAAAAGTAATCATCTACATTTTCAACGCGGCAGAGAGAAGTTGTTTTATGTTGCGTTTCTTTTCTTCCAACATATTGAAAACATATAACTTTCTATTGCCTAGTAAGGCAGATAGTATATTAATAAAACTTCTGAACTTACCATGTTGTTAATTAATTTTGATAGTCCTAGCTGTTAATTAAAAATTACATATGACTTCAAATAAACTTTACCAACGTTTTGGCTACATTGGTAGCATTTCAGATAACACAAAAATACTTTGTCACAGTATTAAAGCTTAGTAGCATATATTTGGCTCTTTTTAACGGCTGAAATAAGTAATATAAATAATATAAAAGTTTCGACAGTTCGTAAACATTAAAATATTATAACAAAATTCATCAAGTTTCTCAGGCGAGTGTCACTTTGTAGGTTTGGGTAAACCCAAAGTAATTAAATTTGTTGTTTCTCTGTTTTATCATGTTGACTGTAGATGCTCTCACTTGGTGGAATTATGTAATTTGAGCACATATTTCCACAAATAAAAATCTGACACGTAGTATATTGTTGCCTACTACTCCATATCTTGTTGAAAATGCTCTAGTTGTTTGACCTTTATGAACAGCATGACGGAAGGTACGGGAAATCTTGTAACTACCTGACATGTTGCATATGTCTGGTTCAAGTGCAAAAAATTTAAAAAAATAGAACAATAACTAGACAGGATAAATTGAATGTTAGATTTGAGAGCTCTAGTTTTTTATTGTCATGATAGGACTTTAGATAGCTAGTGAACAAGTCCTTTATAAGCAGTCAATTTTAACAGTCTGATGATTCAAACATTAAATCGAAACGCATCACAAATAAGTTGTGTCTGTGGAACTTTCTGTACCTACACAATTTTAACTGAACTCTATTTTTTGTTTTCTCATGATTGTCTTTATATTCTAATTTGAATTTTGATAGTGATATAATGACAAACCGTCATGTAAAGGTATTTAGGAAATCTTAATTCAAATTGAAAAGGCTTTGTGATGTAAGTGTTAACTTTACAATATGGAATTATGCCTTGCCTTCTACGGTTGGTAACTTCGTTTCGTCCATTACTTAAATACTCACTCAATAGATGATTATAAAGTTTGACAGAACATTAGTGATGCCATATCATTATTGTTAAGATCTAAATAGCGTTGTTTCAAAAGAGTATTCGCTGAACAACTGGAAAATAATACAATTTGCAGAAATAAACTTTATCATCTTTTCCTGTGCTTTTACTCCTCCCATCCTGACTCTAGTTGGGTGATAATCCCCAGTTTGTGCTCATCACGTACCGCTGAAGATTTTGTTTGGAAACCTGATAATCCATCACATTAAGATTTAAGATTTTGTTGAGTACAATCTATTAATTTCGGATTAGATCTGAAAAGCATCAACATCATTCTTATATGTGTTTCAATATTCACGATAGTTTTCGGGTATACTGTAAACACTTTTTTAGTTTTATAGAGACTGTACATACTTTTCAAGATCACATATGTCGCTTTTAAACAAAAATAAGTCTATAATGTTTGAAAAACGAATATTTTTAAAAGATTTTTGGCCTTCTTCAAAGAGACCAAACTCAAAAACTTAAAACCAGGAACTGTTGGTATACTTTATTCAATCTTCACTATAAGACACAAACGATGGATATATCATTAGTAAAATTTTTAAACGTAATGTCCCAATGTTATTTAGGGTACACAAAGTGATAATTTCTGGACGAATTCGTCTTACTTGCCTATACATCTTCATCTGCCATTTTATGTGGTTTTCACTCCCTCATCGGAAAAAATCTTAAAACTCGTGGGCATAATTTTAATAGAAGTTATTTAGGAAAAGCCTCCTCGCCAGCTCATTCCACAATGCTAAGGTTTTATAGAGAATGACTTGGAAGAGCAGCTTTATGGAAGATGACTGGAGTACAGGGCGTCCCTCCAACCCCACGGTTGACAGACCGTTCTGTGATTATCTTGTCAGGGTAGTTGTCTAAGTTTATTGTACACTAAATTGAACCTCATTAATTTGTAGATACATCAAACTATAAAATTTAGGTATCTACAATCCTATGTCTCTCACACTAACTCAATTTGGAACATCTAGCATATTTCAACCACTGTATTGTCCATTTTCAGATCATCATCTTCATGATTTTCTGGGCTGAAATAGACTTCGTAAATTGATTTACGTAGTTTGTAGAATACAAGTAAAGCATATGAATGTGTATAAATAAAGAATGTAAGCTAATATAATACCCATAATTTGGCCATTTCAAATTTATATATTGCGCCGCCACTGAGTCAAACAAACATTCCTCTAATTTCGCAAATACGATATCGTTGATAAAAACTACACAAACACCATTATTAACCAGGAGCTGGACCTGGACAAAATAGCAAATTACTCTTAATCTACAAAATGTCTTAAAGTGAAACACTACCATCAGAAACGTTATCAGCATCTGATCTTTTAAAATACTAATTAGTTAGTGCTTTAATGAATATGGATGTGTCTGTCGCGTGAGGAATCATAGGCTTTGCCCAAAAGTGGTAATTTTCTTGATTGGAAAGGAAACCAAAGATATACTGTAAGTAGTGATATAAATTAAATACAGTTATCATTAAAATAAATCAGTTACGCCTGAATAGAGGCTGTTGGAATGTAAATGTTTCATCTCAATCGAGAGCACGTTGCTGTGGTATTTCAATATATATTTAAATATATATATTTCAATATTTATATGTAAATATACATATATATATATATATATATATATATATATATATATATATATATATATATATATATATATTCCATTTTTTTTTAGATAATTGTTACATTGAAAAGTTTGTGTATAAATTATACCCGGGATATTCTGTGCGATTAAATATATCCATACAAATATATGCTACATTTTTTTGTAACGTAGAAAATTGGAATGCGGCAAGACGTAACGTTCAACGAGTCAGAAAAAGGTATCGCGAACTCTTTTGGATGTAGTGAATTCCTGATTTCTGCCCTTGACACATTATAATGAGAATGATCAATGCTACAAAGGGCTAACCTTAATGTATGTTGCTACCATATCCTTACCTGAGAGAGTTAAAAACCGGGTCGTCTATTTAACTTGAGACAGCAGTATAGCGCGAAAACGGTGAGTTTTTGATGAAAAGGTTCAAATGAAAGTTCTTCAGTGCAATGGGGTAGAGTTAAGGATGACTTTTATTTTCGACACTGACAGCGTTTTCAAGGTTTTTTAAGGTCAACGATGTTTTTTTAATGGAAACATATCTATTTTATAACAGAATCTTACTCTGCGAGGAAAAATAAATATCTTTTGTTCACAAATCCGATTTGCAACTTAAGTAGATAAAAAATACAATATTTATTCTTGTCATAAACTTTCCAATAATATCAAGGTTTATCAGAAATGCTTTTCTTCTAACGAAAGCTTAACTTTTTTAATCATCAAATGGGAAATATTCAAATTTGTTATAACATATGTTCAAAATGATGCCCGCCAACTTCAATACACTTGTTGTTTAAAACTTGTTGACAAGGTAGATTTTTTAAAAGTTTGATTTCGGACTTCCATTGTCTATAAAATTTTGAGTATCACGACGTTTCGATTGATATGCTATCTTCAATCGTCTTCAGGTGAACAGGCGAACACGTTCCTTTCATGCCTATTTATACCCCATCCGGTGACATGGTAACGACGTTGTCTATCGTTGCGTTATGGAAACATTGCAAAAAAAACATGTTTTATCTTTTATCTACTTAAGTTGCATTCGGCTTAAATAATTTGTGAATAAAAGGTTTTTTCTTATAGATTAAGATTCTGTAGAAAAAAAACTTGAAAACGCTATCAATTTCGAAAAAAAAGTCATCATCATCTCTCCCCCATTGGACCCAACAACTTTCATCTGTACGTTTTCACCTGAAAACTCACCGTTTTCGCGCTATACGCCTGTCTCAAGTTAAATAGACCACTCGGTATATAGAAAAAATTTGCTTTCTTCTAATCGTCCCCGAACAGCACTGACGAGCGTCTAGTTTCAGACCGAAACAGTCATATCTGTGACAGGCCACGTGTATATATGAGAGTATCCACAATATAGATATTTGCATCTCATACTTATATCCAAACTTCACAGCATTATCTTTCAGTTCTCAGATCCTAACCAACATGACCTTCTACTCAAACTTTTCGTCTGCCTCCAAGTCAGTCTCGTTCTACAAGAGAACTTCCTCACCCCTAAGAAGAAGACGAGCGCCTTTAGAGTGCGAAAGTGACGCACAGTTCGAGAAATGGTGCGAATACCTCCACCGACCTCCCAAGAAAGTGAGACTGAGGGGACTGTCCCCGGCCCCCCCAGGAATCCTCGCGGGGCATTTTATCAGCACTGAATCGTTGACCGAGGATGCTGAAGAGTGCTGCGAGGATCGTTATGTATGCTTATCAATCTTTTTTATACTGGGTGATTCATAATTTAAGACTAATACTCAAGAGGCGGTATCATTCGTCAAAGACAGGCTTACATTCTACTATACGAGGATAGATATCAAAAAAATTACAAATGGATAATTCTCATAGAATGTAGTGTAAAATCGGGGATGAACATTCTTGTAAAATTTGTCTGTTTAGCCTATCTTTGTCAGCGCACAATTCCAGAAAAAAGGCTAAGCCGGATTTCATGTTTGCAAAAAAATTAAAAGTAAGGAACATGGTATTTTGAAGTTTTTCAGATTTAGAATCACTTTACACATAATTGAGTTTTTTTGAAAAGTGTTAAATTTTGTAAAATTGTTTCTAGAAACTAAAGTCATTCTTTGGCCAGAGTCTTAAACTTCTCATATACAGACCTTTTATGTCTAAATATAAGCTGAAAATACGTGGGAAGTAGTGAGTCCGTCTACTTGACTTCATTTTTTCATTACTGGTTACAAAATTCACTTACGTTATGCATCTTTTACAGCTGCAGATGAAATACATAGGTCACAATGAGGAGATTTGGATTATATCACAGAGTGACTTGAATGAAAAACGAAATGTCCAAGATGAAATATTAATGGACGTCAATGACATTAAGCAAAAGCTGCTTGAAGATCTCAAATATTATAAATCTAGAAACAAAAAAAAGTCACCGGCTGGCGAGAAAGAAGGTTTGGAGAGGAGACTGAAAGATCGACTGAAAGTGCTTTTTTTCAAGCACTCCGATTGGCTGAAGAAAACTATCAACACACTAAAAAAGAAAGACGAAAAATGTTGTAAACAGCATGAAGAATTTATGGGTATTAGTTTTTGTAAGGCCTAGCATTCAAGTATATATTGCAAAAAACTATAAAATTAATTTTATATTTGTATTCATCCATTTGTTTGATCTATGCGCCAACAGCACTTAGCTGAGTACTAAGATCAGTTTGTCTTGGTTTTATTTTTTATATTACCTATCAGATCGCTATGAAAACCACTCCGGTTTTAAAAAATCCGTCAGGACCGGCCCCAGGGCAGAACCACCCGTGCTGAATCATGGAACACAAATGTTGGTACAAATATTGATTTGATACGCATTTTGCGTTAGTTCTCTTTTTAAATCTACACAAAATTAGGAGATTTTTTCATTCACGACCCAGCAAATCCCATTGTCATAGAAAAATTCTTGATAAGTTACTGTTATGCCCGGGGTACTGAAATCTCTATGGGCGGCCTTGAAACAAGAGGAGAAAGGTATGACATGATTATATATTCCAATTAGCAATTTCTAATGTCCTGTTGCTTCCTCATAAAGACTGTAAAGTATGCCACAATAGACATGCTATGAAAATATATTATTGCATATATACAGATATATTCCTGATTTTATATACAGGGTGATGGAAACGCGGTAGCAAAATGTTTCCCGAAATTTGTCAGTGTCTTCAATTATCGTAATATTTCTGCATTGCTACGTTGCCAGATCTACTCGTATCAGATAAGCATTGCTTTTCGATAAAATCATCTATATATTATTACATTTTCAGATTCTTTGGAATATTTTTGAGCTTTTTACGTTACCTACATCTATTTTGAACCATTTCCGCGATAAAAATATTTTTCAAGAAATTGGTTAATGTACATAATTTATCTGTAATGCAATAGAAAAGAATACATTATTTTGCAAATAGCGTACGCAGATTTTTGAGTTTTTCTTTGTTGTTGCCTGATAGATGGCAAAATAAGGTATGTGATGAGACTTGAATGATGGCATATAAGGTAATCGCAAATTAACGAACAACTGGTAGAAAATGGAAAAGCAGGTATGAAGAAATTAGGAATAAAACAACTCGTGATTTTTTTGGTGTGGTGCTCAAATCGAGAAATCGATACGTAAGCTTTGGAGCTCTAAAGAAGAAATAAAATCATCCAAATATTTTCCACCACCAGTCAGATATGTCTTAAGCTGATCAAATAACAGTTATAACGTGACCTGCTATTTCTTATACTCTTTGCATGCAATAAGTCAATTCTCAATACATATTATGATTGCGTTGTATGAGTGTATTCAATCACAAAATAAAAGCTCAGACCTCCAGCTAGATAGTTGCCCAATAACGTATTCATATAATTAATAATAAAAATATATGTACAATACAAAATATCTTGAAAAAAAAATCATTGCCAGAACTATCCAAGATAGATTGAATAAAACAGCTTCAAATGTAGTGCAAAGTTGAAAAAATCTAATGATATACAGATCATCCCATTGAAATGCAATCCGGTATTTGGCACTAGTAGATCTACCACCTCACGAAAACAAAAATATTTTTACATATAAGGTCATGACCTCCTATAGATTCAACATCAATTCAAAATATCAACTTTTTTCGTTCCAAAGGGACGTGGAGTTTGTTGCGCCCTGTACATCGTAAGTTCTTATTTTTAAAATGTGGGTCATACTTTGGTTCTATATGTACTATTTTTTTTTTAAATATGTGATATCTTTTCTTTCTTAAAAGCACATCATAGCTTAATAATATCTGATAGGTGAATTTTGAAGGAAATGACGTTTGTACAACAAGCTAGTTTTTAAAAAGCTATAGCATAGACCGCTATGAAATCATTTATTGATAATAGGTACTTACCTGTGTTACTCAAACTCTCTATAAATATTCAAATAGTTCTTTTGTTTTTATTCGATTAAGACAGTATACTGAAGCTTAGTGGTACTTTTCTTCTTATATTTGGGAATGAAAGTATAGAATGCCGAACCTGTAGGTGTTTATATTTTGGCGCGTTCAAAAAATATACTTATCGAATAACTAGACGCAAAATATTCACAATTTTTTCCATCCTAGCTATTTAATACATATTATTATGATTCGCTGAAGTTAGCTGCGTACAGAACAAAGCGTTGACGTTTCACAATAATGACACTTTGCCAGAGTATCTATCCGTTAGAAATCAGAATATTAATTGCATGATCTACCGGGTGTGATTGCAAATTTTATATATGAATGCAGGAAGTGAATAAAACATTTTAAACTGCAAAGGCTTAATAAAGGCTAAAAAAGTGTATTCTAATACTATTGTTCAAAATCTTCCTTATTACATTTTCACCTGAATATTAAATATTTGAGTATGTTTTTTTAATATCTCACATATATTTTACATACTGTTACATGTTCGTTGTAATTGATTGACTTATTTGGGTATTATAAGGGATGATATATTTTGGCATTCATCAAAAAGATGCTAAATTTGAGACAATTGAACAATATTAATCTCTATCACTGTCTCAGGCTTCGAAGTAACTGCATCTACCTTCATTTAACTGTCACTTTTTAGTTTTTTACAGATGGTACATAGTCAAGAAATATATTAGAATTGTTTAAGTGTATCTCGTTAAATAATGATTTGAAAATGTTTTGGATTATTTTTGTGTATGTATAAATAATTTAAATAGTATTAAACATGCGAGATGGTAATGTTTGAGTTTTTCTGATAGTTTCTGGAGCTGAGTGCCGAAATATAACAGATTTTTTTTGAAAGCTGAACCTTCAAATACTGTTTTTAAGCGTTTAATATATTACTTTTTTATTTTATGTAGATGAGCCTATTTTAGTTGTTAAAAAATTGGTACGATGTTGACGTTTTTATAAGATATTTAAAATATATTTCTACACTAAAAAAACATGTTTCATTCAACTCGGCTGCAGTTTTAGAACAGACCACAGACCTGCGTGCAAAACTGGGTATATCATGTTCTGGTCGAAAATACAGTGGTAATATCTTTCCTAACGCTTCGGCTGCCTCTATAGTCTTTATCAGAGTATCTACAGAATATATTTATTATTTATCGAGTCTAGATACTCAATGTTACGTAGTTTCTATTAGAGGCCAGTAGAAAATACAAGATGATCCAAAGAAACGGCCATAACTACTAAAATAACTATTCAATATGGTGAAGTATGTCACACCATTTTGTTATTATATTTAATAATTACAAACAAAGGGAGCGGAATAATTTGCAAAAAATTAAAAACCCCCCAAATTTTGCTTTTGTATGTTTTTCGACATTCCGGTTGAGCATTTTTTTAGTCGTACTTGAACTATATTTGTAGTCTAAAATCCTGATAATATAATAATGGATCCATTTAAGTATTTGACTGAATTTATTTTAATTGTGACAAATGAAGTTATTACTGATATACATATGCCACCTGATGAATTACAAGCAAATATACACCTAATTTTAATTCCAGTCGCATGGTATCCTGTAATAATTTTTTTCTCAGAACAGGAATTATAATTGCCCGATCACCGTCATTATCTGATGCAGGTCGTGCATTTGAATGTTTACTGGTACATTTTTCAATAGCATGGTCATTAAGTTCATCCATTCAGGTAGAGTGATCATCAACAGTCCCCTCTTAAGTGTATTAGTATTTTGCCCTATTTTAACCGGAATTGATTAATTTCATGTAAATCCACGAAAGCTATTTGGGCTGATGTAGTCAAGGAAGGGTGAGTAGGATATAAAATGAAGTCCAAAAATATTGTTCATGTGCTTTGTTGAAGAAATGGATCGCATACCTACAGCGGAGTTTTGCAGCATCGAACATCTACTACAGGTGAGTCAAGAGTTTTTTCTTCATTTCTATTTCGTTTACGCCAGAAGTGAGGGAAGTAAGAGGACTGTTTGGTTTCTGCTGAGCCTAGCAAACTAAAACGCGTTGTATTAACAGAAATCTTTTAACTATAATTTTTCAAAGTATTTTCCTCCAGTCAACACATGTTTGCATTCGCGAAAACCGTTCTTGAAAACATTTCAATTTCATCTTCTGGTCGTAGTTCGTTTATTTCATTCTTAAAAGGAACAAACTCTCCTTCTGCGGAAATAAGATGTCGTTAGCTGCTAAGTTTGGACTATACGTGAATGACAAATTATTTCTGTATTTGAGTATTCAAATAAACATTGTAGCCTAGACGGCAAGGATGAAACTTGCCGTTTATAGGTGAGATTATTTTTAGAATCGCGTCAGTTTAGGTTGTAGTTGAATATCCTAAGTTTGCTTACAGATTGATGATTGATTTTATGATAACAATCAGGGAAATAGTGCTTTTTCTCTATTTCCATCAATCTCACAGTTATCACCTTAGTTTGACATACGCGTTGGAAATGTTTGGAACTCTCTCAGAATACGTTCGTTCCACAATTTTTTTGTACTGAAGATCAACTGCGAGAGGGCTGATAAGATTTGAAGATGATGTCTCGTTTATTCAGTAATATTCGGTTCTTCGAATTTTGAGTGACTTACTAAGTTACAGTTAATTTGTTTGATGCCTAATTAGCTGTAGTGCCATTTTGTTATACATTATAACAGGGAATATTTAATGGAAAATTTATCAATTTGGATTTTTATAAAATACGCACATAAGTATACAACGCACGTTCGAAAACTTTTATACAATTTTCAACAACAGAAAATCAATACCGATACTGAGTTAAAATTAATGGTATTATTGTTAATTAAGGAACGGAAAATGTTTGTTTCTTTTAATTAATTTCCATATGCATTGAACCGATTTCGTGGAATCACACCACCACTCATCAAAGGAAATACAAAAAATACTGTTGTACCATCAATTTGTAATTTGCTTATACGAGTACTTGTGAGTTATTGTTGGACAGCACAAATCAATGCGTTTCTTCTTCTTATTCCAGGATGACGACCCCACAACAGCCCGGAAAACGCCAGAGAAGAATGGAAAGAAAGACTCACCTATACACACACCGACAGACAGTAAATACAGGCAACTTGATTCGGACATGGACTTTGACATCACCCTGAAGCGGAGAAAAGGCACGCCTTCAAAAATCAAAGGCATTCGGAGGAGTTTGTTCAATAAGACTAAGAGTTTCTTGCAAGAGATTCGGGACAAGCATGTAGAATACAAGAATATGAGAAGAGAGGGTAAAACGAGCATTTTGAAGATTGTACATAATTATATTTGAGGTTGCTTCTAACGTTGGGGATTAAAAAACTCCAAAGAGAGCATTTCAGCAATAACAGATGACTTGAAGGATTCGGTATGAGCACAAATGGAGATTGATATACAGCCGTTATCTAGCTTACGAAATTCAAGTTCTAACAATTCTAACTAAAATTTTAGAACATTTGATACCGAACTGTTTTTTTTTGTGCGTGGATTCTAAGCAACTGCATATAAAGTTCAAAACTACCAAAAAACGAAACTATTGTATTTCAAATTACATGAGAAGTGTTCAATATTTTTGCATTTTTTATTCTATTTTCGTTTAAATGTTTTGCTGAAATGCCAAATATATCAACAAATGACGTAATCCACATCAGAATATGATATGTTATTTTGTTTATTTAAAAGAATGTATATAGTGTAGAAATATTAATAAGGAATTTATAGCATACGCATAAAGTTAGGAAAAATTACCAAACGTGCAATTTTGAATTTAAATTAGTATTTCATAGTTACTTATTTATGATTTGTAATTCATATAGTAGATAAATAAAGATTAGTCAGTGATTTTTTTTCATTATTTATTTTGTCAGATATCTTTAAACATTTAATTCCTTCACAGGTAGGTATATTCACAGGTAGGTATATTCACAGGTAGCCTTAATCTTACCAAAACTATTAAGGCTGCAAAACAATTTAATCAAAGCAAGATTAGGGATATATTTAATCACTCCACAGGTAAAATGGATCAAAATAAATGTAACAACAACAATTCCAAGCTATCAGTTTCTCAGCAGTTTTTGAGAACAAAAGTAATAGAGTTTTTCATTATGGAGCGTATTTACAATCCAGTGATGCCGATGTCGATTCTTGAGGCTGAAGTTGTAAGTATTTTATTTTTTGTAATTTATGTGTAATGGCACAGATATTATTTCATTTGAAAAATATCCCAAAGCCTAGGTTTGTTCCATTTAATGAATAGACTGAACTAAATTCAACTCAACTCAAGTTTTGGTCTTATTTCGACGAAAGTTTTAATAGTGGAAAACTTCTTTTATATTTCCAGATCGAACTACTCAAAGCCAGACTTCAAGCAACAATGATCAATGAAGGCTTACATAGGAGCTCAACACCTATTCCAAAATCCAGGTATCGACCAATGGCAAACTCGAAAGACGACGAAAACTACCAGAAATTCCTGGTGCGGTTGGAATGCACAGGTGCGCTGCCGAAACTTCGTGGATCACCGAGACCAATCAGAGGGGTACTTTCAGGGCATCTGGTTATGTACAATAAAAAAGTCTGACCAGTTGCTCTGTGAACTGATGCTCATTGAAGGAATGTAGTTCTACTTTCCAGAACTACTGCATTAACAGTAGTGTTTTCTGACATGGCAGTCTCCACTGTCATTATAGTTTGTTGACAATCATTTGTGACATGGGATATAATTTTTGTAGTATAGCTATGTTGACGTTGTAATTATGAAATATCTGTTGCTTAAATATTAGGTTTAATGTAATTTTAATTTTTTTTAATGTTTCGTTGATTCTTTATAGAATTTTCATATATTATGTTTGATAAATATATGTTTTGTTGAATTTTTTATCTTTTATTCTACAAACATTGCATATTATGGTTTTTCATGCAGGTGAAGTTACCAGCGATTGAGTTACAAAAAAATACGATTTTTTTCTGCATCCATAGATTATATAAGATATAAGCATATTTCAGAATGCAGTTTTTCTACGCCACAAATTTGCATGTCTCTCCCCAATTACTGTGATCATAAAATATTTATATATTAAATACTATATTGATACAGCAATAAATAGCATTATTCTCTGAAATGCATTATCTACATTGTTTGTAAGTTAAATTTGAACGTGGTTAATCTCTCCTTAATCTTTCAATGATCACAGATTCCATTGATAACTTCTGATCATATTCGAGAAGGAATATCCCACGCCTATCAATTAAAATTCTAATCTTTATTACTGAGATGTTATGGTCTCATTCAATTTTACTTATAAATGTGCATTGTGTCGAATTAAAACGACAGTAATTAATCAAAATAGCAATTCTGCAGTAATGTTGATCAAATTTGTTTTATTCCTAACTCTATTGATACCAATTTTATCAGGTAAGTCATCAGATCTAAATACTTTCAGAGGCAACCACAAGATAATTTTCACAAGGTATATTAACAAAATGTATTTCACGGGAGTATTTTTTCTAGCTAATTATATAAACGTTAGGTAAAAGTAAGACATTAGGGAGATTAATATATGACTAAAAATTAGTTTTTTTTGCCAACGTGGAGCATATTCTTTCGTTTTCGAAAGTTACTGGAAAAGTTTGTTAAATGACATGTTACGTATGAACGCTCACGTATTTGATTTTCAATATTAAAGTGGTGATACAAGCGACGACAAAAAACTGAACATATAACATAACAAAGGAAGACAGAATTTTGGAATGAGAGAAATCCATTAAAATGTTTGTGCGGACAAGAATCCTGTTTCCAGATTTCCGTGCTATGCCATAGCCGTTCAGCCACCACACCGCATGTAAATAGTAGTGTACGTTCTGGTTCACGCCAGTTACCACTCTGAAATCATTCCCGATCTGAAGAACCGTAACCAAAACGCCATAAACTGTAAACAAAAACGCCTTAGGTCGGCAGCACGGAATGCTGGAGGCACAGATTCAAGTCCCGTCCGCAACAAAATCTTTCCAGAAGCGTCCCTAATTTCCCTTTTCTATGTCTGTTTAGTTACTGATGCTGAATAATCCGACCAATCTTTCATACAATAAATTACTCTTACAGAGAATTGCCAATATTCACCATCTGAGCAGTTAATCATCCAGGCAGACACAAGGAATTGCAGTCAGTTCCAAATATGTACCGCAGATGGATTTGTCACACAGCACTGCCCGGATCGAACTTTTTTCAATCCGCGTCTTAAGGTTTGTATCATTTTTAATTGACGTTGTAAATCCTTTTTACTTCCCACGCCATACATCAAGCAATGAATGAAATTTTTTTTGGATCCGAGTTGTGTAGAATAGTTAATAGACGGAGGTATAGTACACGTAGGTTTATTTTTTTGAATTGTCGAAAATATCAAAAAAACAAAACGCTATCTGGACTTCTACGGAGTTACTGTTTATAACCTAGAATTTTCCATTAACAGGCGTAGTCAAAAAATTCTGGAATGAGTGGCTGAAGGGCTATAACTGTGTACTTTTTAGATTTTGATAAAACAAAAGTAGGTTACCAGTGTGGCAAGGAAGGAAAAGTTTTTGAAAATCGGATTAGTAGCGGTGGAATTATCGTTTCTAAAAATTTGCCTAGCCTCGCAACGCTGATCACCTTTGACGGTACTGTCGATCGTTCGCGGAACGACAGGTCAGAGCGGCTTGATTCACCAGATCGAAGGCTTTGAGGAAGTTGGTCCAACTTCTAAGTATTTTGTAAACTTTGATTTGATAGTCTGACGAAGCTTTTGAATACGGTGAGATTTTAAGTTCATCGCATTTTATTAATGAAATTTTTACCATTTATGCAGGTCAATCATAATGAACTAAAGATTGTTTCATTCATTCCAAAGGTATGCGACCATCCTAACAACATTGACCTACCTGAAGATTACTGCGAGTATGATGATATTTTCTATCTGAAACCCCACTTTTGCGACTGTAGGAAGTATGTGATATGTGAACCTGGAAACCCACCACAAGTCATCGTTTGCCCACAGGGAAGGCATTTCCGATATCTCCAAGAAAACTTTGTTTCATATAAATTGGGCCACAATTTCTGTACTGAAGGTAGATGTAAGTGACTTTGAAATAAATCAGAACAATAACAACTTGTAATTATTAATAAGTAGAGCATAAACGAATTCAGAAATCAAAAAACAATCACCATTGCATATTTTATTTACAAAAGAATTACCATATACAATATAAAATTAAATAATAATTACAGAGGGACAGAAATTTATCTAATTGAAATATCCTTTGAATTTCTATTTCCTCTAAATTGATCAGGAGTACAACAAAATACAGATGATTATTGTACAAATATCATTTTCCCTATAAAACTTCATCACAGCATTTCGGTAGCTATTATACAAACAAGCCAGTTGACCAGTTTTACATACTTGCAAAAATATAAAAATGTTGAAATAACTATAAAAAAAACTACGATACTCCAATCAATAGAGCGTAAGTCGGTCAATTTTAAAAATAGAAAAAGCAAACCAACTGAGCCATTTCTTAACCGCATTTTCAATATTTTTTAAATTCTCTACGATTTTCCTGTCCAGTAGGAATTGTAGGCTTAAACACTATCCAAGATATGAGGAAAAAATTAAAAGGAAAACCTATTGATGGTTGGCTAGGGTAAAATTGTTATACACATTGAGTTGTTTTTTTAAACACATTCCCATATATGGATGTTATCAATATAATGGCACAGGGTAACTGCTCCTATTTTTAATTAGTAAACATATCTATTCACTGCCCTAGGATTTCTTGAGACAAGAAAAAGGAAAGGAGGTTTCTGAACATGACCGATTTCAGAAACAGAACTTCCATCAACAATCTCTAAAAATGTTATCGTTGCCTATGATGCTTATCATCAAAAGATTAATTATCAGATATCTAGTCAATTTCCACCTTCATAGGATCATAGTTTGAACTTTCTAGTTTACTTTTTATGGCTGAGAAATACAAATACAACTTTTCATTTGATTCAGTAAAAATCAACCAGCTAATTTTATGTTCCAGATTTGGAGTTCTCATCTCATGTCATTATAAAACTTTTTTTGTAAAGCTTTCGATGTCAATGACTGCCAAAATGAAGACATTTTTAGTATAAAATCAAAAGCGACTGATCATAAAAAAATAATCGTCCTAATAAAAGAGAACAGAAAAATTTTTGAGTGTAAAAGTACGGTTAATCGATTACGTTTCAACACAATAGATAATTACATAATGACATGAAGAATATCTAGATAAGAGAAATTGAAACTGACGAGTTCTTCAATGGCTAGGTGAGAATCCTACTGGTATATAGCACATGATAAAAGTTTACGGAATAATATACAAGTTGACACTTAACTAAATTTTTCCTATTCTAACATGAAACGCAAATAACGCCTCGCTTTCTGAACCGGCCGTTTTCACTATGCCGCTAAAGGATCGGCAGATGCTCGGCTGGCCAAATGAGCGGACGAGCGGACAGGCGTCAGAAAAATGCAGTTTAACCGTCAAGTGTTTCAACTTTAACATTACTATAACAACAATAGTCGGAAACACTAATAACAATATTGTATAAATGAATACTCTTGCTTTTTTAAGGGTTCAACTTATATATTATTCAGTACACTTTATACAGAATCAACAAAATAATAATTGTTACACTTACAAGACACGTTTTATGCTAATTGTATACGTTTAACCTGAAAAATCGCTGTGATCGAATAACGTCTGATCGTACAAAGAAGCGCGCACCATTCTGCCACCAAAATATCGGCCATTCAAAGCGTCCCTTGCTTTTTCAGCCTCTGAAAGCGAAAACAATGTAGTTAGTATTGTTATCTATAATTATTATCTATAATTAGCTATAATTCTCCTTTTATCATATTGTTTACATATCCAGAAACAAAAAAATCAAAGAGAAGACAGGAGAGAAGGGGAGAAAGAGAGAAGTGCAACTTTTGGAAAATCAGACATCTACTCAATGTTGAATAGTCCCACGCCAACAAGGAAGCTTACCTCACAAGAGTTTTTAATAGTATATACTACTGCATATGATACACAATTTTGAAAGATCCAAATAAATCTTTGCTACCATTTGACCATAGTCGATGTATAGCATATCGTGTTAAAACCACCAATTCCAATGCCTACAAGTTTTTAGCCATCAACATGGCCATTGAAACAAACTTATAATGTTAGAATTTGTTTCTGAAATCCAAAACTGAATCAGTGTTACCACACACAAATCGATCCTAATTTTTGTTGTTGACTTTTGAAAAAATAAGTTTTCAGAGTCAATTCAATAGTTTACTTTGCATTGTTTGTTACTCACCCAACGTTTCACTGAACTCTACGAAGATCTTCACGATAATCTCAGAATCTTCATCATCCTCGGACTGTTTCTCATTGTATATTATTACCCTCTCAACAGCTCCAAACTTGCTACATTCTTCCTGGATTTCTTCCTGCAACATTTCGTCTACGTCTTCGGGTCCCACCATATTCCTTGAAAAATAAAGAAAACTTTTGAGTTAATCAAATTGATTATTTCAAATGACGGCAGATCTATGTGACAAAAATCAATATTATGTATTCGTTATATTGGACAAATTAAAAAAATTTTCCTCATGACTCTTACCTCAGAATAACAACCTTGGAATCTACTTTTCTCATTAGCTTCTGCATAACGAAGTGCCTCGCATTTTGCCCCTTGATTGACATATTTTCTTGTTGCTGTAACGTCTGTGGCTCACTCTGATCCAACAGTTTCTTCTGTAATTCTTCCTGTTGCTTTAGTTTCGCTTCTTTAGCCCTGTTGAAATAAATCATTATTTTGAATGTATTTCGTCGCAGCAGTTAATAAATAAATTTTCTATGGATGAGAATTATGAATCTGTGAACACTACTTGAAATCACTGACGCATTAAAATATATCCATTTTCAAATTACACACACAAAATTATTAACAGCCTGTGAACGTACTGATCCCGAGTTAGTTTTGTTCCATTCTAACTTGGCTGTGGATTGACTATACACGTACAAGCTTATATTCTCACCTAAGCATGGCTTCGTTTGAAGCTGGCGTCGATATCGTCGGCGTGACAACAGTGGGCGGTGGAATGATCACTGGAGCTGCGGCGACCGTTGGTTGAATGATGGCGGGTTGGATGGTATTGTTCGGCGCGATCTGAGGAATAGCTATGCCTGGCGGCGGAATCACAGCCGCTACCGTTGGAGCACCTACTACTGGCACACCTACTGTTTCGATAAAAAGAACCATTTCAATGTGCGTAAGTCATTTAGAGCGCAGAGAACAGATAAAAATTATAGCTAGGGAGATACTTTTCGCTTTTACAAGCTGGATTTTTGTTTGATGGTTATTTAGACCACCTTTTCTCAAACTGTGGTACTCTTTTGATCCACAATGTACATAAATGGTACGCGAAAAACCTATTAGAAGCGCTGTTTCACACAACAGGGCAAGGATTGTCGCGATACGTATATAATAAATTGTAGCCCTGTAGGTTAAAAAAATTCGTTTCTTAGGGACTCGTTCTGGTTTAACTTTTCAAGCATCATAAGACTATCTAAATTAAACATAACAGCTTGGATGATTTCTCAATCTCGTTTCAACAGGATTCTCGATTTTGATTGAAATTTGGTTAAATTTCGATTTTTTCATATCAATCAACCCTTGGTTCAAAACAGATTTATATCAGAAGCACAATTTTTTGTATCTTGAATGGGCATTATGTTTACTACAGATATGTCCTTGGAAGCTACGATCGTTCAGTCCCGATAAATCAATGGTGGAAAGCTACAGAGTTACATATATATTATACCAAAATTATCTTCTATATCACTTACTGTTAGCTACTCCTACTGGAGCTACCAAACCAGGAGCTATAGCGACTGCAGGCTGCGTGACAGTAGGCAGGGTCCCAGTTTTCGTCAATGCCGACAGTCCCAACGCAGCTGCGTTGCTTGCCACGGCGTCCATTGCTTGGATTTTCGCAGTAGCTGCCGCAGCAGCAACTGATAGAAATGAATAATTTAATGCAACCAAATCACAATGAATCACCTATTTGTAGTATTACAACAGAAGTTTATGCTAGCTATGTAGCGATACTCTTATTATACATAATTCTTCAACTACTGATTTAATCATTTTTCACTGCCAAGAATTTTATGTTCACAAAATGGATACGTATTTTCAAATTCAGAATTTAAGTTGGCTGTGAAACAGTTGATATGTTTTCCTCGTTTTTAACAATGAAGTACCACTATCGAATGCAAAAACTGCTAATGACAAAGAAGATTAATCGTCTAACCGTCAATGATAGTTTCAAAAATATTAGAAAACGATTGATACTTTAGAAGCCGTTAGTGATAAACCTGGTTATCCATTGTGAAGAAACAATTTGACAATCCGATGATACTACTAAATATGGCGAAACGCTTTAAATTTCACACATTTTTATTTTTGTAAGTTCGTGTCACAATTAAATGAAAAAAGATGAGAGCATCTACAATCTTCACAAATGAAAAATATCCTGCAATGCAGTATGTAAGTTGTATTTGAAAAACCTGATTAAAACTCACCAGCAGCTGCCGTAGGCATTACGCTAGCTCCGCTGGAAGGCCCCAACAGCGCGTTTGGAGGCGTGATGGCCCTTCCTACTCTTAGGTACTGTCCGCCCAGATCGAACAAGTTCATGCTGGCTATCGCTTCATTCGCAGCCGTTGGTGTTTCGTATTCGATGAAACCGTACCCTTTATGCCGATTTCCAGTGCTTCCTTGTGCCAACTTGCAGTACAATATTGGACCGAAAGCCTCGAACACACTGAAACAAATATATAACATATATTAAAATTATATAAATCCGATGATGTTTGAACTATAGGATTCTTGATAAGTTGCGCTCCCTAAGCAATATCTTCAAAACGTTTGGATCGTGATACTATTATTATATGAATCTTCTTACCTCTTGATATCGTCCTCATTCAAATCAGGATGTATCGATGCCACATATATCCTATTGTACTGTTTTGCTTCCTCTTGGATCTCATCAATTACTGTTTGTGCCTGGGGCATGTTGCTAGGTCTCCCCACGACTTTAATATTTCTTCCACCTGAACAATAATGTAGGAAGTGAAATTAAGTCTCCAAAATTATTGAACATCTAATTAACAATATTGATTGGAAACCACGACAATTTTTAGAACACAAAATTATTATTCATTTTGAAACAAGCATCGATAATTTTCAAGAATAAATTGAAATTACAAACCTTGAATAAAGGTTACAATATTGGGCAAACACGAAATTTCAAATATATAACAGCAAAATCATCACCTTTAAAGGATTCTAGCGTTTTCACATGTTTCTTAAAAATTTAAAATTAGCAAAGGATATAGAAACATAAGCTATGACAAACTCCACTAACCCAACATAACGCCATTCATTTGTTCCAACGCCAACTGGGCCGCTTCAGGTATTTCGTACTCCACAAACGCGAAACCTTTATGTTTCTGCGTAACCGGATCCCACGACATGTTGATCGACTTTATAGGGCCGAAGGGCAAAAAGGACTGCCGGATCGTATCTTCTTTCAATTCGAAGCTAATGCTACCCACGTACACCCTGCGAATAGGAGGTTAGTCGATTAATACCCCCAGTGGGGCAACATTTATTTTGTTTATCAAGATTTATTGCATAAAAAGTTACAGAAAAATAAATATTAAATAAAATGAATCCTCAACAAAGTTCTATCTCATTTAATTCTATTGGTATTACATTCTGAATATTTCATGTATTCTTTGAGTTGGATAGTACGGAAATGGTAGAAAGCATTTGAAAAATGACAGTTATAAAGTAGGAATCAGTTTGAAAATTTATGATCGACAGTCATTTTCAGAAAAAAAGATTTCATTTGTTAAAACTGTAATCAGATCTTATCAGCTAAACACTAATCACGAGTCGGAGAAATGTCTCGACAACTTCAAGTGAATTTTTCATCATCATGTTACAGTGAACTTCTACACTACAATGTTATCTCAACTAATAATTAACTACTACAAAGAACGGAAACAGAAAACATACAAATGTTAAAGAAGTTCACCGAAATCGCCGCAGGAAAGCGTACGTTGTTGATACAAGTTGAAAATTGTCCTATTCGGTAATGAATATCGAGATAGGAAGCAAACTCATTTTACAATCCCATACGCATTGCCTCTTTTGCCATTGTCATAAAAGTTGATACACGCACTTCATTTAACAGTATGAATCCCGTTATTTAGTTGAAGAGTACCTAATTTATAATTAAATTGGATGCTCTACACGACAGTCAAAATTTCGAATGTTTTTTTAAACTGAACCGAATACTTTTTCCATAAGGAGTGTTTAACGTTTGTTGATAAAATTGATATTATCTATCAATATGTTTCAATTTATACAGAATAAATGCATGCTCATAACTGATGTTCTCAGTGTACAATAATATGTTTTGGAATATTTTTTTTCTGTTTTATTGGCTAGGATATGCATCTCCAAAACTATCATTAGGGTTTTCTTGTCTAATAGATGCAGCGAATTGCTCACTGCATGCGTTTGCTGGCTGTTGTATCTGCACGTGCTGTCAACTTCATGTTGAGCAACTGTTACCGCCTTCTACTACTGATCATGTTAAGTAGAATTGTTACATAATTCACTTGAGCGAAAGAATCTACTCTCACTTTAGAGTCTGCTGAATGTAGCCAAAGTTACCAAAAGCGTCAGTCTGTCAGTATGAATCGAGTCGATCTGCTACATTCATTGGCTTAAACTCCAAACCTGGACTATTCGAAAGCTGAGCATGAACTTTAACTCGTATAAAAATTCGTTTTGAACCCGATTCCTGAAACGGTGCTTCAAAAATGTTCAAAATCTACACACTGCGCATCATTTTGGAGTTTGTCAGCTTGATCGGTAATTTTAGCTCATCAGCTTAGTTATTATTCCACAAATAATTAACAGATGGTGCTTCTGTACTTTTATAAGTGAAAAGGCACTTGACGTTAGACCGATAAGTATATTCAATAAATTCTCATTCAGTGAACATGTTCAAACATTGACGCATTTTTTTCAGATCGCGCTTTACTTTTAAAAAAACCAATGAGATATTTGTCAGTTCTATTCAAAATTTCGTATGTTTTTAGATAGCTTATCTAGGCTATGATTTCAGAAATTTTTTGACATAACCTTTCATAAGAGATCAAGATAAGTTTTTCATTCGATTTTAGTTTCTTTGGACTGCTGTAATTTACCGAAAAATCGATATTTATTGACAATGAAGATGTTGCGGGTGCATCAAGGTATTATGGATTTGAGATTTAATCATCTGATTTTATGTGCCATATGAAGCAATTACTGTATAATATATTTAGCTTGGAATTTGTACACAGATTCTGTTTTCTATAACTTACAATGTTGTTGATAGAAAACTAGTTAGTGAAAAATAATTCTTGTACCTCACTGCCCCGCTCCAAACTAAGCCAGTTATGATATTGTAATCCATTATACTTCCAAATTGTTAATCCATGATACACAACAACGTACACTTTCCTGGTATATGTAGAATGTTCGGTATAAATTTGTCTGACCTGCTCATAAGGGCGAGAGCCTGCTGCCTCTGGATCAGAGTCCTCTGACTAGCCTCACGCTGCAACAGAGGAGGCAAGTGCCACGATCAACAAATCACTCCTTTCTTAGTATCTTTTTTATTTATTTTACAATTGCCGATTTTTTATTCGATTCTCCACGACGCGACTATGAGACCCCTAGACCAACATTGGCTTCTTAACATGTTATTGTCATGCAAGGCAAGTCGGATGAGTCAGCATCCATAACTGTATAAACGCACAATAAAGATACAATTTTGGAAATAGAAATATCCGGAATTACGCAATTCATCTCCCCGAGTTTTTCAGACTCCAGACAAAAAATGCGTCTTTACTTTCTATGTTATTCACAGACTAACGCTTTGAATCCCAATAGACGCAAGGCCGTGATGCGTCAATTTTTTTTCAATTTGTGGAATGCAGAAGCAACTGTCAAATTGACGGGACGCCTTGCGTCTATTGGAGATCACTTTGGATGTCTATACACCAAATCCTACGCTCGTTGATCTATTTGATCCTTCCGCGGGCCATTGTTCCCTCAAGATCTGAACGAATCAACTATGCTCATCACCATTGTCACCTTTCGATTTTTTCAATTACAATTGGTTTAATTATAGTATGTACAACGTGCTGTACAAGTAAAACGCAAAACACAAAGTGCAGAATCCGGTATATGCTCGTAACTGAATACAAATAACTGGTACAAGATTCTTCCTAAAAATATGTGCGAAAGCGAGAAAGAGCATCCCAATGTAGTAAGTGCAGTAATTATCGGTTCAATAGCAGCTTGACACAAACACATACTTAACAGCGGAATACAGACACTCATTTTCTGATGTTTCTTAAAGAGGCAAGAATTTCTAGAGATGGTTGTTACCAGACAACGGTGGTCAAGCCGAATAAAATCGCCTAATAACGTTCGTCGAGCTAGGGGTCTATAAGCGCGCCGCGTATGTCGTTTAGGGGGGCGACTCTCGCCCCCTTAGGAGCGGGCATGTGCGAATATGTTATAGAAACACTCGACGGCATTCTATCGTCGATACACAACGCACTAACCTGCACATTAAAACTAATACTTGATGTCTCTGGAAGGTCTTATCTTTCTGTGGAATATAAAAATCCCAGTTAGACAATCGAAATCGGTACACGACGATTATATTAGGATGGCAGACATCACGTAAAAATACTTTAAAATTACCAATCATCACATTCACTCTGACAATAACACTCCCAAAATTATTAAACGCCAAAGCTTTCTAAGAGTTAGTATATCCAAATAAGGATTTAACATGGGATTTTCAGGGTGAGCAAATGAAGAGGTCGCAAGTTCTAGTGGTCCAGTCAAATTCAATAAGTTATTTGGTATTTTAAACAACATACTGACCACGCAGACACTCAAATGTATATTCAACGATTTTTGAATGGTAATGATGCTCGAATTTTTGGCCTTTCAGAAGTTCAGCCATTAATAATAGCATTGGGGGGTCGTGTATTTATCTAAACACGACTGCTGTATAAATGTCCACAAAAATACAGTTGAATGAACTCTTTCATTGAAACATGGTGAATACCTATACATGAGAGCATTGCGTTATATAAAAAAATTATGGCAATACAATTTTTTGGAATGTTACTGTCAGAATCATGAAAAAAATATACAAAAAAGGCATTTCATAGATCACAACTTGATCTCCATCATCAAATTATTTTCGATAAATTCCACGGAAACTATATTTCATTTTTAATACCAATTGGTTTAAATACCGATATAATATAGAGATCTGGAAACCGTCTATCCGACGGCACTTAACGATCTCAAAGATGTGATTGCCTTACAAGCATTGGAGGTAATACAGTTTCTGTATCAGATGATAAAATAATAAGTGTGCATGAAAAAACTGATCAAATTATTACCGAATTTGCATGCGGTTTCGTCATTTGGATGGTTCACTCATTTTGACATCGAATTTCAAGTTGTGATACCCTCACCATCATTATAATTGTAAAAATGGCTATTCAATAAGGTCAGTACGCATCGTTGTTTAAATGTACGAGTATATGATTATATCTACAAATATATGAAATTTGAAACCTATATTTATGCACATATACTAAACTTGAAAGTTTTTTCAATAACTTGCCAATTATTTTGAGGATATTCTATGTAAATTGTTTTTGCAAGCGTTTTGGGAAAAGCGAAAGCATGTATTCATATTTCGAAACTTTTTGACTATGAAGGAATTCATCAGTATCTGTTATCATTCAGGACAATATCAATTGTTCGGAGACGATAAACGTCAAATTCAATTATAAAAATTAGTTATTGTTTTGTTTATCATCTTAAAATGATAGTGGCATCATGAATGTTTAACGGTGTGTCGAACGATTTCAAGCAGTGTATCAACTGCTGCCCTCTCAATATTCCTAAATTTATTTTTTCTAATTCCAGTGGAAGTGTCCACTTAGTTGGTAGAGATTCTGACAGTTTCTAAATGGAGCCAGAATTTAAAAAAAATGCAGGCTAGGAATTCTTTATTTGAAGTTCAAGGTCGAAAAGTTTCTTCCCATTAACCCAGTGCTTCGAAGAAAATATTTTAATTACTTCCTGTTACATATTAGCATGAAAATGCTAACCCACCTGTTGTTGATATGCAATGGTCTGTTTCATGAGTACCATCCTTATGCTCTGTTCCATGGCGTACTTCTTCGCTTTGGAGACCGCTTCCAAATCATCTGAAGACAGCTTTGGCAGAGGACCCAAGATGCCGGGTACGGTTGTACTTGTAGCACCAGGACCTAAGCGGTCATCAGTGAATTTATTCGCCTTATAGATTGAAGGAATACAATAGAAGACAAAACGAATAAAGCTGTTTATGTGAAATGACGGCTCATTTTTAAACGGATTTTCACGGTTTTTCTCCAAGCAAGGCAAAAATAGGTTCGTTGAATGTCATGAAGGCCTATCTTCAATGTTGAAGTTAGGACAATACAGTGATGGATTATGAGAATATTAATGGTGATACTAGAATCCAGAACCTAATCAAACTGGAGTTGAAAATATTGAAGTATGTTATAGAGACATCATTTAAAAACATATTAAAGAGATGCTTAGTACTATCAAATACTTTTTGTTTGAGATTGTACACTTTACACTCTACATGCCAGGGTGCTTTTCTGGTGAAACTGTCTAAGCTATTAAACCAATCAATAATTTCACTTACCTGTAATAATCTCTCCAGTCTGCACCAAATCATATGTGAAATTGTACTCTTCTCGGATCCCTACAACAAACATAAAAATGTGATGAATTTCAATAATTACAGGGTTGTAGGCGCATTACCAGTGTTTATTATTCATATTTCATAGTTTTTTCTTAGTGTTTACAAATTTATTTCTTTGCAATATCAGCCCATTTGTACGTGAGCGTGAAATATCCTTAAAAATTAGCATTTTTATAGTGGATCATTACCAATAGAAATCATAAATCAATATTTTTCGAATAATTATGATCACTCTAAGTGGAGATTATGGTGGATAAGTGGGCGAATTGTGATTGAACAATATTAAGTTCAAATAATTTTCTGTTTAGGAAATAAAACAAGCATGTCCTGGTTGGAAACGAACGATTCCGTTTAAAAAATTCAGAACAGAAAGAAGCTAATTTGCAAAAAGGCTGATGTTGCCAATAAATAACTCATCAAAAAATAAAACGTTAACTTAAACACTGATAATCTCACATGCATAATTCTGTCTTTTTCATTTCAGCTTTGATGTAGCTTAACGGAAATCTGACACATAATGTAACTCATTTAGTTGACCTGGCTGCTAGCCCACACATATGACTAGTAAAAGGAATTGACTAACGTTTCGGCTGCATCGCCTGTCTTTATCAATGAACAAAATGTAGACTTAAAAGTTTAATTACAATCGTAATTTAAAGTTCAATTTTGTTCATTTTGTACTTTGATACAAGCAGCGAGGCAGCCGGAACGAAGTTCTTGTGGTAGTCGATGTGCTTTCAATTAACATCCAGAACGACTAAAGAAGAATCTAAGAGACAACTGCGGGATAAGTTTAGAAGTTAGATTACTTAATGATTGGTCCGATCATGAAGTACCAACTTTTATTAAGATTAAGTCACAAATTTTCAGTGAAAAATTAATATGACACTCAATAAAGGTAGGCATATATTATGAATAATCATGAAAAATAAAAAGCATTTTTCAAAGTTAACTATATGATATATTCATATAATCCTGAAGGCTATTTTACGGTTAATGATATATTTTTGACATCATTTAGAGTTCTGGAGAATTATAGCTAACATTGCAAAACATTCCGATAGTTTCTATGCTATACATTCCTACTCTTCATCTGAGAGAGAAAACTGTGTTCAACAATATTATCAATAGTTATCTACAGTCTAAGATAATAATATGATTGTGTCAATAATCTGTAAAGAAACGAAGCGGCAACGGCGCATCTCGAATCTGCCAGGACCGGCATACGCACACACGATACGGCCCTGCATATCGCACCCTCAAGGCGAACATAATGTTGTATCGGACTGTCATCTGATTTTATTATGTTTAAGGGGAAAACTCTGATGAAACCGATGAGACAGAAATATGCAAGCACTTTTCATAATCTGTTTCCATGTCATTTTATGAAAAGAAAATATAGCAACCTCTACCATGTCAAATAAATGAAACCCTTTTCACGTCAAAATTCTGCCATTTCTTCTCTCGACATTGCAAGATTTCGGTTTGTGTTATTTTCATGACACCAATCTTACAATGTTGAATGAGATATAAATATTCAATTTACTTTGTTCATTTTCTATGTGACGAACAAAATATCCTAGTTTTTTTTTGAGAACGTAAGCATGGAATACCTCAGGAATTATTGCCAGTAATTGGTGGAGAAATCAAATTGAATAATATAACAGTTCTTATGTATCTCTCTCAAGGTCATTATTACACCATCAACATTAAAATATGATAATATATTGCTTATATGGTGATTAAAAAGATTTATTATAAACTGATATAAATTTGTATCGCTAACACTTGATGTGAAATACCATATAATGTATTTGAGTTTCAGAATCTTAGATCATGGATACACCATAATTATTAGTTTTGAACTGTTATATACTTTCAAACATTTCTACACTTATTGAATTATTTTATTTCACTATGTTACAAAGCCATACTCAAGCAAGATGTTACTCATTTAACATTTGTTCCCAAATTAAATCTTCCTGTTGAATCAATTTTCTAGCACTCTAGTATGTGGTTACTATCAATAACATTAAAATGCTGAGGTACTTGATGACAATGAACAAACTCGGGATATTCGAAAGCAAATGTATACCACTTGGCCATTATCAGTATTATTGACCATGCAGTAGTCAATATAGGTCTCCAAAATCCTGCTTATATATTATCCAAATCCTACACATGTTTCCATATTATCTACCACAAATGTTACTGAGTAATATAAGCTGGCTTTTTGAACCTCCTGTTGATCTAAAGTACACAAGCAGATATATGAGGGTACCTTCACAACAATGTGCCATCTCACAGCATAGGAGGTATTGAACTGTGAATAAAAATTAGAGGTTTTAGTGAAGTGTATGGGAACCAATATCCATATGTGTACTTTATGCTATTGCAGGATTAACGTGACTATAAGTCTGGGTTTGTATCATAGTGAGCCTTGAAAAAAACCGTGGATGATCTACAACAATTATCAGCTAAAAGATAGCACAGCCTGAAACATATAAGAACATAGAAATTAAAAAATCGGGGGGAAGAGAAAAATATATAAGATTTTAGGAAAAGTATGTACATTTTCGAAGCTCTGGCACACACACAGAGAAATGTCGGATTTGTCCACACGAGCGCTGTGGGGTCAAGTAGCGCCATCTAGCGAGTTTTACTCTCAACACCTATTTGTCATATCTGGAAGCACAAAAAGAAAATAGAGATGTCTAAGGTATAGTCTGCCGCATATCATTTCCCATCTCTCTATTTTTGTATTCTTCTTAATGTCATATCAACGTCAGATTCGTGACAAATTTGAGTTTTGGTTTTATGATGAAACCTTTAAGAGGAAAATCATTCCTATTAGCAAAATAATTTTTTGTATGGTAATATACTGTATTCTACATATAGGTTATCTGAATGCACAAAAGGATCATGGGGTGTTTGATCTTTCATTGATTTTTTCAAGGGGATACTTTAAGTTTCAGGAGTTTTAGTCAGGCACTTCAGAATCCTTAAGCACAAATGACCTCAGGTAAACTAAGAAAAACTGTTAATGTGTAGCATAATAGATTCTAATATCCATAGCATCAGAAGAATGCTAAGTTTAGCCATTTGAAAATTATTTATCATCAATTACAATTGGATTTAACACACAGGTTGAACAATGTGTAGGATCAAGCATATCTGTCCACTTGGATGGCATATACTCACTTATGCAAGTGCACCATACAAAAAAAGGTTACTCCATTGGGTAGAAGGTACATCAACTAAAAATGTATATTCACTGAATTATGACAAAATCAAAAAGCTGTTATCATGTTACAACTCCTACATTGAAATTCTACCATTATCTAATATCACATAGAATACAGCATCTGAATTTTGCAAGGAGGGAAAACATCTAGCTTCCAACTCAGACTTGGCACTCATCTGTAAATAAACCAATCAATAAACATTTTTGCAATTAAATACTATGAGCAATTCTCCAATGCCATTTCTTTAAGTGAGATCCATTCAAGTAAATGCATATTGTTTAAGTCAGTTACCAGATATTTAAGTTTTAATACAATGCAAAAACAGGTTCCCTATCTTTTAACTCACATCTCGAAAGGAATTGAAGTAATAGATTTATGCTGGACATGAAATTGTAGAGAACAAATTTCATTTGCACGCGAGTCACTAGTTTGCAGGAATTGTTTTATTTGTGTTTTAATAATATAGTTAATAATTATATACAATCTTTACAGGAAACAGTTCAAGTTGAACTGGGTCATTTTATCACTTTGCAATTACAAATTGATTTTTTTACAAGCAGATCACAATCTGTTCAAAGTACAGTAGTTCAAATATACACAATATAAAAAATATTTTCTTTTAGTTAATGGAAATCTTCTATATAGCAATTCTCAGGCAAAAAGCTTGCTGGATATAGATTTCCTATACCCAACAGCTCCTTCCACTTGGAAGTGTGAGACTATCTAAAAATGTATATTAAATAAAAAATCTCATACTATTGCCCACAGTGGTGTTGCTAAAAGTACTTGGATTAACAAAATTATCAAATAAAAACAATTCATTTTTTGAATTTTTTCACCGCAACTATGAACAAATAATTTTAGAATGTTGCATTTGAATTAAAATTGTCATAAACAGTAACTGAAGAACCACAACCACACACATTCCTATGAATGGATTTTATGATAGAAATGACACACATTATGACACCAGTAGTATTGAACTGCAGAAACAATCGAGGTTCTTTTGTTCTATTGATTGACCTATACCAAATATTATTTTCTGTTCTGGATTACGTAGTGTGCGTATCTTCCTACCGTGTAGCGAAGAGCTACAGCGCTAGCATTCGATCGAGTCTATACACATCAGCTATGCCAGAGTCTCCATGAGGTAAGCTACACCACGAACGCCGTTTTTCTCTTTCTGGAACACATCGCAAGCAGACAAACCACCATTAGATTGCTTTTGTACGCGTAAGGCAGAACTCTATTTGTTTAGATCGAGACCATTTGTTCATAGTCCAGCAGAATGTGTTGCTACAGTGTATTCGAAGAAATTCACTAAAATTTAGCTTTGGAGATAGCTTTTCCTTTTGGTTCAGTTTTAAAGCAAAAACTTCATCCAAACAGGAAGGACCATGTTGCAATCAAACTTGCAACAAAAAGAGTGTACTTGTATATGTTATAGTTTAGATAGTTAGCACATCACTGTTAAAGTTTTATACAAATATATTCCTTTTCAATGAGATGAAAGTATTATTTGATGTGTCAAATATAGATTCCAGGAGATTGTGCATGAACAAAAAATGATAGTTTTTGTCAACATGGATCTTTTTTGGGAAATTTGATTTTTTTTGTTCTTCCATATTTTTTCAATTCTCATATAAGTAAAGTAACAATCGTTTTTTAAGATATGTTACTGTGGTTTACAGAGCAGAATGAAAACAGAACATTTAAAATAAACCATGTCATCTCTGAAAACTGATTTTGCAGTGGCAAATCATCACTAAGAACATTCAAAACTAAATCAAATTGAGAATATAGCAAAATTCAGATATATATGAAGGCATCAGTGAGAGTAGACATGATAAACTAGTTATTTATTACACAATGATTCATAACAAAACAGCACATCACAATGCCAAAGATGAATTAGCTAGCTGTAAATATGGTTAACAACACATTAAAATACTTGTTACCTCCAAATAAGCTGAACAGTGAATTTCTTCTCATCACCATATTATTGTTTTAGCATCTCCACTGGACTACTTCACACTGGACTATACATTGGGATAATTATTGTGAAGTTTTTCCCCACAAACTTTGGTAGTGCTAATATATAGTAAGGCTATAAAAAACAGTTTAGATTGACATTTTTTTCATTCAAATTAATATACTCTCAGGTTGCTCCAAATAAGTTAAAACTTGGAGACTTTAATCCTAAATATCAACAAAGGTTGTTTTTCTGACCTAAAGGTTGGAATGATTTTAACATTTTATTCTTTCAAATATCTGAAAAATTACATATTTAATGTTTTAAATTTTTAAAGTTCAAATTCCAATTACACCCTATTTCAAAAAAGCTTATTTACTCCACATAATGAGGCAGAATTTTGAAGAAACAGGTTAAAATAAAATAACAAAAAATCTATATAGGTAGGTATTAAAAATCTGCAGTCTCATCAAGTGATCAAGATTCAAAGAACACAGAGCATTTGCTAAAACAAATGTATATATGACTATAACTTTCTTAGAAGCCTTCTTTACAACAGTTCAGGGCTCACTCCTCTTATATGTGAATCTCAAGAAAAAATGCTTAGTGTCTCAAGGAAAACAGAATTTTATTTTTGTTTTGTCATTGATGTACATGCATCATTCTGTATTCAAACATCCCACAGTTAATACATACTAACTTGAAACCAAACACTGTTATTCTAGAGACATTCATTTAATTAATGTTGGTCATATTATTTATTTATTTTCTCCCTACAAAAAGGCTACTGAGGCAGCTAAAATCTTAATGTTTAACATCTCAATCGAAAATGGCAAACAGATTAATTGTACAAACAGTTTAATACTCTTTTTACCACTTCTTGTTGTTGTTAAAACAATCCCTCATTAAGAATTAAAGTGAACCACTACCAGATTCAATCAGCTACAAATAAAAAGAAGCCTCTGCTCACACAATTTTTATAGGGTCCAACTTCACAATGTCTCATTTCACAACCAAACAAGTACTCACTTTGTGGATCCAACGTGAGCACAGGTTCCTCCTTGGGTTGTTCCTCTGTACCAGGAGCAGGTGGTTCACACTCCATCTCAGTAGGGGGCAGCTCAGGTTCCTCCTCCTCTTGCTTTGGGAGTTCTGGTGCTTGTGGGGGGGCTTGGGGCAGCGGAGGTAGAGGAGCAGATACCACCACTGGTGGTGGTATGTTTGGTATAGGAGGAGGGGGCACTACAGGAGGCAATCCCAGCAGGGGTGGTGGCATCATCCCAGGAGGCATAGGAGGCATGGGGGCCATGCTAACTGTGGTGGGAGGCTGGGTGGTGGGAATCATAGGAGGGGGCAAGACTGTGCCAACAGGCATTGGCGGTACACCAGGCCGCGGTGGAGGCTGAAAAGTTAAGTTTTATTTAACCCTGATCGATTACTTTCACCATATTAGTTTACACATTGAAGTCAGTGAGAGCAGTAACAATGTTTGAATTGGAAATTGAGTAAACTCTTTTCTAGAAATCACGATTAAAAAAATAATATTTGTATAAAAAACGCCGATATCTATGAGGTTATGTAGTGTCAAAATAATACAAGTAGGAAATAAAATCAAATATACTACTCAGTCATCATTTATTCTTATAGGAAGTGTTTAAGAAAACTAACGGATAATACAAGCATTTTCAAAAAAATATAAATAAAATCGTTGTCCTTAGATATAGGCGTGCAAAGAAACTCACATTGGGAGGTCGCATTTGGCCCATTAGCAGGCGTTGCTGCTGGAAGGAGGTCATCATCTCGAGGGCCGTCTATGGAAAAATACTTCACTTCGCGATGTGAAAATTTCGTGCCGTACGCTTTTCAAGTCCGATAAACTGTTGCATAAACCAAAAAATCCTCGGCAAATCGGAAAAACACTAGTAAACAAAATGGCGATTGACGGTTTGGTATCACTTTGGTATTAAGAGCACAAAACACCCACTGCCAGAACATAGCACGAAAATATAGAATGTATAAAGCTTGGAGGTAGATATGTTTTGTGATAGATATCACAAAATGCACAAAACATCTTATCATCGCTTGTGCTGTAACTGATTGCATAATATGTTTTATGTTGGATATACAGGATATGCTTGACATCTGTAAAAATTTGTTTTGACGTTTACAAAAAAATTAAAAAACACGTCAGCTGTTAACACCTTTCTTACATTTACATTTGAAATCAATCCAAAATCGTTTTTAATGGAGTAACTCAAATAGCAAAAATGAATGACATATCAGTAGAAGTAGCGGGTGAAATGGACCCACCTTTAATTACAGAAAAAAGTAAATTTCCCAGGTAACAGGCACCCCATTTAAAAATTCATTTAAACCATCCAACATATTGTTTGCAGCTTTCTACGAATACCAACACACATCCCAGATCCCAAAGAATGGATTAGCACCCAAAGGCAAAATGTGCGATCCTGGCTAATCTTTATTCAAACATCCAATTTTAAAGCCCCACCTTCAATTCCAAGACTTGGAAAACGGATTATGAGGAACATTGAATATTTCCAAGCCAACTACATGTTTGTCTTCCTTGGATTAGTTGTGTACTGCTTGTATGTATTGAATTTAGCAAAGAGGTTGAAACTACCTATATACAATAATTTAAAAAGAAATTTCATGACATGTGGTCACAATGCAAAATTTTACTACACAAAAGCACCCTTAGAATAATATTTATTACAGGATTTTGTATTGAAAAGGTTAGTGATACTGAACTATTGCTCATCAATGGTGATAGGTGGTTTGTTTAATATTCAAATTAAAATTATATACATAGCAAGACATTTTGGGCAATTTTTTCAAGTAAACTTTATGCCCTAATTTTTATTTAATTCCAATCAGAATGATGGCTAAATTTCACAATTTAAGGTTCCATCTAAATCTGTGCAGCAGTTACTGACAAAAATGGCAACTGACATGCCTACCAATACATAGGTAGTTTAAAAAAAATAACACTTTTTTTTCCGCATGTGTGAGTGAACTACGAATACCAACTTGAAAAATATTTTAGTTTGAAAAATGTATATAACCAAATTCAAAAAAGATACAAATGGATGAAACTGCATTTTGCTAATGACTTTGCAGCCATGCACCAATTCTCAAAAATATTGCAGCATTACCTACTGTAACACCACAGAATATGACTCTCCAAATTTCTTCAAAATCAGTGCATCATTTACAGACATTAAAGAGACCGACATAAAAGCAATGGAATACAGACCAACAGAAATGCGTAACATGCATCAGCAGCAGCATCAGCAACATCCTAAAAAAAACCATTCACAATCACATTAGTTGCCAATTTGTGAAGAAAAAAGGGTAAAAGTTAGCGAATTTGTTCTTTTATTAATGCCATCTAATTCTTGTCATAATTCAGACCTTTTCTCTTTCAGGATAACTTCTCCTCTGATTCTGATTGCCATAGCTGCGACCTTCTATGCAGGCTACAGACTGAATAAGCGTCATTTGGATAATAAGAAAATCTTCCTTTTCAAGCAAGAACTCACACTTGCTCATCAGTATGGCATTGTTATGGCATGTTCTTTACCTCTCTATTACCTAGTGGGAGCTCACAGTGCAATGTTCTGGGTAATTGGAGCCTCAATAGTAGTCATCACTTTGCATGCTGCATTCTATAATATTGATGCTCTAGTCAAGTCTGATGATGCCTACCCCTTACTTGAGGAGGTGTAATTTATATTATCTGTTTGTAATAACATACTTTTTTTTTGACTGTGTATTTTATTTAGTTAGATTACACATCTCTATATTTTAAAATATATTTTTTAATAACTGTTTTTTTATTTTCTGCAATTGTACTCATTAGTAATATTTCATACAAAAAATGTGGAGCCGCAGAAAATGTTCCTATGACTTCCCAACCCTCTTTAGTGCAATTTGACAGATCCTGTAGCTTAAAAGGCTACAAATTAATATTTCAATATTCAAGATTATAAATTAATTCGATTTCTCACACTTGAAAGGCAGTAAATGTTAATTTCTGCAATACATCTGAACGAATAGTTATATCAATGGATAGAAGGAATGAATAGAAACGTCAATGTTTATAGAAAATATTTTTATTTCTCAAGGCATTAGTTCCGTCAGTCATTACACGTAATGAAATGACGTCAGAATGAGAGAAAAATCAACGATAATTTTGTACAATATAATATATAACTATCAATGAAAAAATCTATATTTACAAAAGAAAACAAAAAAGGCCCCTTCAAATAAAACAATTGAAGGATAAAATATGCTGTTCTGAGAAATTGATTGGTGTGTAGAAATATGTGCTATTAAAAACAACATAAAAGAAATTAGGATTGAAATATGATCTAAATTGATTCAAACTCGAGCAACAGATCTATGATTAATTTAGGAACTTCTATCAACCAAAACTGACGAATTATGGCAAAAAAATAACAATTCTCGACGTAAAATATTATTTTGGAATTGGTTTTACCTAGCATTTCATAAAAGCTTCACCAGCCTCAATTTTCCGGGTATCATCACACATTTCCATTCTATTGGCCAGGACAAGTTTGATCATTAGACCATATATCCAATTCATGTATTTTGTTTCTTAATTTCAAGGATATAAAGTCGACAATTGTTCATTTTTTCAACATATTTGCTAACCAAAGAAGATATCAAAGCACATTTTACATATTTCTAACAGTCAATCTTATTTTATAGAGTGAGCTTACATAACTGAAGCTTAATTTGAGACATTTTTTTCAGCCACAGCTGATCAGATGGTACTCCGTGTTTATCTAGCGTTCCCTGAGTGTCCATCTGTGTATCCGAAAAATAATGGCAGCCAAGGGAAACTGATTTCTTTTAGGACATATATGAGGCAATATTTTTTATCTGAATCTTTTTGACAAATAGCAAGTTACTTAAGAGAACTAAAGATTATAAACTATTATCGTCTCATCCTCAACTGTAGTCCATATGATAAGATTTTTACGGACTCTGTTGCCAAAAAAATTCAAGTACCTGGCAATAAATTGATGGAATATGAGGTGGTAGTAAAATTAATTCAAATCAAAGAATTAACAATCAAAAATAAATTAACAAGGCGATAACAAACTTTTTTTGTTTTTTAGAATATACATAACTATTTTGACCAAAAAATCATTTTCTATCTATATAAAATATATATACAAGATCATAAAAAGCTGTCCAAAAAATGGTATGCAAATTATATATCCTGAAATGTACACAAACTATAAAATATACTTTTAATTTTTAAATAAAAATCTATTACAAAACCCTAGATATTTCCCAAATTCCTCAAGATCTGGAGCAAATAAATCAAAAGGAGAGGGAGATTAAAAAAAATTGGAGTGAGAAGAATCGTCAAATGTTTCAGTGTGGACGAGACTTGAACCTATATCTGCAGCATTCAGTGCTGTAACCTTCGTCGCTGGGTTACCGCCCAAATGGTATGTTCTCATTCACTCCATTAATCTCTCTGAATCTCCAGCAGAAACTGATTTAAAAAACACGCTGCTCAGACCAGTAATCTTCTATCTTTAAAACCTTTGGATTTTTTCACTCCAATTTGTGTCTCTAATACCCCTTTCTTTGGTTTACACACAGTTTAGTGTTCTGATAACAAAGATGGGGCTTAATTTGATGTATTTAAGCAAAGGTCATTTAAACTTTACGAGTTCCATAATACATTAATTTGTTTTCCACTAAAAATCTGGGTAAATTTTATGTATCTAGGATTTTAAAATGGAAACAATGCAGGTCATTTTTGGATCATTCCCTTAGTACCTTCTAGTGAACATCAAATAATGAAAATTTTAAAAGTTATTGGGTTAAACTGTATACAACTTTTTTGATAGCACTAAGTTGTTGATATAATACAAAAAACAGAACATTATATAAACACGTTCATAATATAGCTGTGTGAAAATGCTGTCACTGAAAAGGTGCCAAGGTTGGAAAAGATTCATGATTTGTCTTTTTACATTGAAGGCCAATGGGTACACCGAAATGTATATAACTCATGTATATTTCTTACTTTTTTGCAATAAAAATCTAGTTTCAAACAACCAACAGTTCAATCAAATTATGCATCAGAAGAAAAATACTTTGGAAGAATTTTTGTTTATAAAACATTTGAAAATAGGCAAATAAAATGATTTTATATACACTGTTCCCCTTGTTTTTCAGTTCAAACCATTAGACATGGAAAGGCACATCAACGATTATTTTTTTACATATTAGCATTGATATCAATCATATTTTTTCAGAATATAGGGACCATTGAACCTTAAGGGAATCTTCCAAGAGAGAGAGAGTTGAGGCTAAACTTGCCCAAATATGTATCCCAAAAGGTACTGATGAGAATGTATTTGCAGTTTATATAACTTTTATACCAATGTCCAGATCATCCTGAAATGTCAATTATACATTTTCCGATTAAGAATGTAAATAAAGAGGAACCAAAATGTCTATCTGCATATATCTCAGTCTAATAATTTATATCTATTAAATCTATAAAAATATATTATTTTCAAATGTTTTATAAAACGCTAGAAAACCACTGAATCAAAGAGCAGAGCAATAATAATAAAGACTGCTAGCAAGCATTTAGATAAGGTTATTTTAAAAAGTAAAATATGGCTTTGATAGAAAATGTTCAATAACTGATATGTCTTTTGTGGGAAAATAGTTATTCTCTTCAGAATATTTTCCGAAATCGATAGGGAAAAGGATAGCTGTAAGAAAATGATTTACGAGGTAATCATCATTTAGTATGTAGTATATTTTTTTACTTTATAAATGTGCCTGATATCTCTGAACGAGAGATGCATGATATTATTGAAAGACTACAACTCTGTTTGGTAGATTTGCATTCAAAATATCTATTAAATTTATACTTGAAAATAGCAATAATTGACACCTGAGTAACTGTGATCATACCTGAATGAGTGTTATCATAATCAGTTTTCAAATTAACAAAAATAATGGAAAAATGTTTGTATTTGTGCAATAATTTACTGGTTAGACTGCTTCTTAGTACAATAGACACTATGTAATTAACCCAAAAATAAAACAAATATTTGTTCACATGAAAAGTGCTAATAACTAGCGTTCTAAATATACATTGATCACACCTAAAACTTTGATATACATTAAAAAAAGTTCAATGTGCCATCCTCTGACTTTAAAATAAACTTGAACCATCACAAAACTAATATACTTGAATTGATTTAAAATCATGACAAAGGTTCCATGAAATGCCTCATCAAAAAAAGATGATTCAAGTTGTTTTCTTTCATAAAGATTGATTCAGAAGCATTACTGGTACAGGACATGATATGAAAATTTGACCATAGATGCACCATGTGCCAATAAAGCGATTAACATATAAACTGTTGAGGTCCCAAGTTATCAAATGCATAAAAGTAATTCGCTGAGCTATATTGAATTCGACAACTCTCGAACCTGGAAGACTGCTGCATAAAATAAATTAGAAGCATATGGAAGGTGAAGTAGACACTGGGTTAAGTGAATGCATCATTGTAGCTATTGATAAACTGCCTTTGGGAACAGCAAGGACATCTGGGCAGGAACAATCAAATTAGACAGAGATCATGAAATTCAAAACAAACAGAAGTTTGAAACCTCTGAAGAAATCTCATATTTTGTTAGTTCAGTACAAGAAATTCCTCTATTATTGGAAAGAGCATATGTGAATGAAATGTTGTCAATAAACTGTATCATATCCTGTATCCTTTATGATACTGTGGTAAAACTCATCAATTATTCTAAGTGAATGTTAAGTATCATAACACGACCTTTCCCATAAAAATGCCTGAACATGACGCGACGCCATTGTAAACAATCAATTTGACTGACAATGGTAAAATATGGCAAAACGCATTTGCGAACCTTTGTATCAGAATCAAACAATTCCATTTGAAACAAACCTCCCAACTTGCATCAACATCTCAAAACAGCTGGTTTTGTTCTCTCTACAACATCTAAAAACAAACATACTTAATAAAATAACCAATATCCTTCAACTTTTGCCTGCAGTTTATAACATACATAATAATAAAGACTAGCATTTTTAATCTATAATGACGTATGGCAAAATTTTTGAAATTTCACCATTATAGGAGGGCGTCGCAATAACGTCGTGCCACTCCCTAAAACACCTAGTATCACTATCATCACCTGTCCGCTCCTCTTCGCTCTTCACTACACAAGTTTCCCCACCGCCACCACCCCACTTGTCACCCCCTTCTGAGAAGCTATACTTTTTGAAATTCTCACTCGTGAAGCACTTTGTGTCTCTCGGTATGTATTCGCTAGTCACGTTAGGCACTATGTTCGCGTAAAGACCGTTCTCCAGCATCTGAGGGTCCTCCTTGGGGATGGGCAGACTGAAGTTGCCGTTCAGGTTGGGTATGCACATGGCGTGCAGCCGGCGCGCCTGCTCCTCGGTCACGTGGTCCAGGTGGTACTTCTGCTGGAGGTGCTCGCGCGCCGGGCAATTCTGGTCCACGACGAACTCGTACCTGCGCTCCAGTGTGTTCGGTTCGGCGTCCTCTTCCACCGAAAAATCGGATTTGGTTTCTTTGAGGATGCACGTACATGGTACCTATGAATTAAAATTATTAAGTTGTGTATTTTCAATTGTGACAGAATGAGGATCTACAAATGGAGTTCAATTTAACGCGCAGAAGAGATATTACAACACTGACAACGAAGTCGCAAGGTAGACTGCCAGCTGTGGAGATGGAGGGACGTCCAATACTTGATTCATTTTCCATCAAGCTTCTGTAACGGCATGATCAGGTTGCCGACCCCGCTAGGTCGGCATCCCAGAAGCTGGGAGTTCTCTTCCACTCCATGAAGGTGTATTCTCTACTCTCATCACTGAAGTACTGCTCCATGTGTCGGGATGCGCCGTAAAGCACTTCCTAAATAAAGCCTTTGAACACAATGCAGAATCGAGGAATTTGTCCAGTGGATGCACCTAACCTCACAAAGGAGCTCCACAGTCTAGAACATCGAAGAAGGGTGGCTGATCTGCCTCTATTCTATATATTATCATGGTAGATCATCAACTGAACTGTCTCTCATCATTACACCAGAGCAGCAAAGTCTCGAGCTTACAGCGCCAAAAGTTGTTCTCTTGTTCCCCCATGTGGTTACACTGTACAGCGTTTCAAGGTAACTGTGAATAGACGCGCCAAACACGCTGTATAAGCACTGCAAGATGCATCATCTAACTAAATCGAGATCTAAATGCTAAACTAGATGATATTAAATGCCATGTTGTCAAGCTGTGGAAATGTATCAATTATGAGGAATTACGCTCTGCGACGTCCTGAATTGAAAAATTATAACTGAGGTTAGGTGAAATTTCAAAAAGTAAAAAATATATCAATATTTTCTAATTGACCACTACCAAAAAAATGCATTTAATAAAAAACAGTCAACTACCGCATTTCTTTAGGAGTTATTTGTATGGTAATTTTCAAATCATTTCAAGTAGTCACTATAGCAGCTTACCTCATCCTCGTCTTCTAGTAAAACAGACTTGTCGATTGGCGGCAATAATGCCAAGGCCTCTTCCACATCCAGAGACGTGATAATGTTCGCGTTCGCATTTTCAGTCTCTTTGCTCTCCATTTCTTCCTTTATCTCTCGATTCACATCGTCGGGCTCTTCATCAACCACGTTTATGTCATCATCATCTTCATCATCGTCCTTCAGTTTTTATGAAAATAATAGCACAGATAATATTGTAAAGCAGAGGTAACGAGATTTAGGATTTCAAGAAACACAAACTGATGCACAAACGGGGCAGGATTCAAATATATATATATACTAACCTCCTCCTGTTCTTCTTTCTTCAACAGCAGACTTTTATCATTGATGACAGATCCCGACTCGATGACCCGCTCGTTTCTTTCCGACTTGTGCTTGCGTGAGTTCTTATTTCTGGTTCCGCTTGTGTTCAACTGTTGATCTATCATGGACACGCGCTCAGTCAGTTTAGCCGCCTTCTCCATCAGATCTTCCTTTGGCTTCGTCGATATGGAATTCACCGCCGGATTTGAGCTTTTGTTCTGCAGGCTGGCTATCAACTCCTGGGTGGTCTTCACCTTTGAGATTGATAGTGCTCTGTTAATTGTGTCTTGTAGGCAATGTGAAGTTTGAATAAAAAATAAAAGAAAAATTCAAAGTGCACAAATAGTCCTTACGACAAAGGCTGTAAAATTTAGTTCAGACTAATGTGTGTATGTGTTAGCTTGAAGGAGTAGTCGTTTAAGAAAATACAGGTAGGTACAAAAAACCTTGTTTTATATATGAAAGTATGTTTGCTGTGACAAACATTCTCAAGCAGCATTCTAGTTGTTCCTCTCCAGAATGAGCTCTCAGCTTTGCTAAACATATCAATTATATGAAGAAGCTTCATTCTATATATGAAATTGATTCATCTTCATGATTCAAGAAAGATTATAAATGAAAGGTAAGTAAAGTCAATTGTACCAAAGGCAGTAGTTATGGAAAATTAGAATAATTCATACATTTTGAAATAAAAGTGTTACTTTTATTCACACTTAAATAATCGCCATAAAATGCGTTTTTCGAGCGAGGATAACTGATATAACACTCAGATAACGACTTAAATACCGCCCCTGGTCTTCAGGAATAATAAGCAAACACAATACCTTGGAGTTGCCCCGGGACACAGCCAACTTGTTTGTGAACGAAGTCTCCGCTTCGTCTATAAGATTCTTGTGATTTTTCGAGCCTTTTTTCCTTCCCCGCTTCTTAGGCATTTGTTGATCTAATGGTGGGTCGCCTTTTTCCGGCAAACTCGAATTCGAATCCGAATTTATGACAATGACATCGCGCTGTTGCTGCTGTTTTGGTTCCTGTTGCTGCTGTTGCTGTTTCATAGCTATCACATCTTTGAAGCTCGAGTTGGAGTTATCGGAGAAATCGAGCTCAGGGATCCCCCCGTTCAGCTTGGGCCGTTTGGGCGCCGCGTTGAGATCGGGAGGTTCTTTGGCTGGGCGTTTTTTTGACGCCTTGAACTGGTTTAGATTGACGTCTTCCTGGGTCATCAAAGGGGGACTCGTGGACTGCTTTATCTGACCATTCGATTCGGGCAGGACAGCGTTTCGCCATTTTTTCACTAGCTCTTTTGCTCTTTTCGACAGTCCTTCGTTTGTCGTTTTCTTTCTCAGTTCGTTTATGTACTTGCCCAATCTGGTGGTCTGCATGAACAAACAAAATAATGTTCTCAAGTTACTGTTATGTGTAATCACATAAAATACCTCAAATAAGGAGGTAAAAGGTACAAATTTTGCTATTAGTATGTACCAATAGTATTAGTAATAGATTATCGATAAAAATACATGCAGAAGAGTATGTAATCATAATCAGTTCACTCCTCTTGATGACTATATAACATTACAGAAATCATCAGTATCAAAATCAGTTCCCAGATCTATCAGCTATTTCATACTGGTCTCTTTTGAAAGGGTATTTGGGATATTTTCTCACATGTTTAGTATTTTTTACTTTAGCACTATTAGAGATATTCTTCCAATTTTAGTTTAATTGACAATCAATTTCCTATCCCATCATCTATGAATGAAAAGTTCACATTCTCAAATCGTGTTGTGCTTTGAATAATCAGTTTTAGAATCAACAAACAAATATATATATAACAAATAAAATTAGGGAAGCAATAGCAATAAGGACATACCTGCTATAACCATCCAAGATTGTTTATCTATTTATAACTAAGCAGAATTTGTGTGATAATGAAAATACATAAATATAAAGGATAAATAGTCTTGTAATCAGGTAATGCAAAAGATAAAAGAGAGTTAGAGGTATGATTCATATGGCATTTCAATGGTGATTGTGTACTTCAACTGTTCAGAATTAGAATTCTGGATCACATGTCTTATAGCATCTTATAATGTTGTGCAATCCTAATGGTCTATTACTGTAACCATGTATGTTAAGAAACTTTCATAAATAATCAAATTTATATATTAGTATTTCGAAAGAATCAACATACCAATTTGATAATAAAAAAATGTTGCTCTCACTAAAAAGCAGCCAAAATTGGACAGCTGACCTAAATAAACAAAGGTGTAGGTTTTTCTATGAATATAGGCTATAAACATTCAAATATAGCCTACTAAAGCTGCAAAAGCACTTGTGTGATGCAATATTGGAAATTTTTGGGGTGTATTAATGCTTATTACATATTCATATTTAGCAGATTTAAGATATTGAAAAAATAATAACAATACTTAACCCTTATCGAAATCTGATCACCAAAAGTAAAGAATTGCATTGGTAATAATTGCTTTTCATGCACACAGTCCATTGAAACAAAGTATTTTAAACCAAATTTACAAGGCGAGTAGAATGTCTACTTATCCCTAGCATAAAATTTAGAAAAGTCTCATCAGGTGTTTTGTTAAACAAATATTTGTTTCCAATAAATATCTTTATTATGGTTAATCATGTATCTGTTGAAAATTAAAAAATATATAGCTACAAGTGAAATTTAAATCATGGTAGCAGCAAATAAGGTTTGATCTATATAATTTTAATCATGATGTTTCCCTACATGCTTAATTTAGCCATTGTGCTGTGTTACTTATTCTGGCAGGTAGATAGGAAAATTACTTAAAATAAACATATATAAAAGGAATTCTCAGATTCAGCTGTCAAATAAATTTTTCACATAGTGAACAAGAAAGACCTATATTATATCCTTCAAAAAATAGGCATTATTGATGAAGGATTGATACAGTGAGTACATTTATTTTTATTGTTATTTCTAAAAATTCATTTCACAAGAGTAAATTCAAACATCCTTAATTCATGCATAATAAAGACCTAACAATCCAGATAGTTCTGAGTTAAATAATTTTAAATTGTATCAATAAAAAAAGCAGTATTATGTATGAATAGATCAGCCATTAGTTAACATTGGTTGTTTTATTTACCTCCAGTAACTCAATGGTAATAGCCACTTTTTCCAACTGGGATATAATTTCGACGACGGCCGGCATATCGATGACCTTAAAAATATTCCAAATTCAGTAAAAAAAAATGGTTTGTCTACGTGTGGGAACACCCCATGGTGATGTACTGGACTGCACTCCCAAGGAAACCCCTGTTCTAATTAACATCTTGGGCTATCAATTTCCACGTGTGCAAGCAAATATCACTACAGCTGTTTTGCAAGAAGTTACTGATTTTCTGTGGTGGAAAATCTATATTTTCGACACACTCCTATGTCTTCTTATGTAAAACAAGCACTCTGACGTTGCGAAATATAACTGGTTAAAAAGCAAAAATTCGCAGTTTTTTCCGTAATCACACATCAAATCTGTTGAAAGAGAAAAAAATTAACCGATAATATTGCATTTTAACGTTTATTTGGCCACTTTAAGGAGAACGAGTACAGTACAGTCCACCTGGTTTATTAAAACTTCAATGGTGTTCACGAAATTCGCGATTTATCCATGAAATCTCGATTTTCCTTACATTATAATTGCTATCCAATGATCGTAGTAATTTCTGCGTTAATTCTATTACGTTATTCTGCATTTAAAGTCGGTTTGTAACGTGAAAACCGAATATACTTTGATAGAACTTTTCGCAGCTCTTCTCGACAGCAATGGCGCACATACATTGCGCTTTGTGCAGTTCTTGGGTCCGCACTGTGAAACGAGAAACATGGAGCACCCGAAACAACTGAGTGGGGATCGGCCGAACGAATCCCGAAAAGATCTGCGCGTGCCCCTACATTTTTACGTCATCAAACACAACGGAACCAAATTCCCCCAGATGACTCATTAATTTTTTCTCCCTTCTCTTTTGGAAGACTTTTTGTTGGAGTGGAATATGCAGTAATTTGGGGGGATGTCCAAATATTGCACATGCCGAACAAATGGTCAGGCATCATATTCATGGATTCGTGCACAGCTTTATCTGTTACGATTGCAGATTGTCTTCAATTTCATCGAAATTGGAGGAGTGTTACTGTTATATCCAAGCATGAAGCGTTCTGGCTTTTTAGAAATTTATTCATCGTAATATTTGCAGTAGTGGAACTCATACCGCGATTTTTAAATTGCATTACTATAAAACGCAAATACTAGATATTCCTAACAAATCTATTTGTACACAAAAGATAGGTGTGCTACGAACAGTTGGACATATTCTTTTGCAAAATCATATTCTACTTGATTGGTGTGTTTCATGTTATATTTGATGGCACAAGGGGTTGAGGGGTGATTGTCATAAAAACAGGAAGGGATGAATAACTTGAAAATATTCCAAGTGAACAGTAACTAGGCGCTGAAGATAGTGAAGATTGTGCATCAGATCGATTGATTAGAATGGGAAGTAAAACAAGACTGAAAAAGTTGATAAACAATGGTTAGTTGATTTGTGACTAGAGAGCGCCATAATTTGAAACTGCTTGTTACAGAAATAGATTCTATAAAATATTGATCTATAATTAGTTTACGTATGCCTTAACAGGTGACGCTCTTCTCTTCACACACACTGTGGTTTTTGTTCTGTGAACTGAATAAACGTCAAAGTACCTGGCATAGGTCATAGTAGATAAAAAGTTGTGTAATTATCACACAGTTTCACAAATAAAACTCTTTCTTTTAGTGACTCAATGATTTGAATAAAAATCGAAACGTGCCACTAAAAGAAAGAGTTTTATTTGCGAAACTGTGCGATAATTACACAACTTTTCATCTACATGATGGAAGAGTTTCACCAAGTAAGAGCATCTACAAATTCTACAATCCTGTGTATAGTCTGTGTGACCTGTCGACCCTGTCGTAGTGTCGTGTATCAACACTATCAACCTGTGCTAATTGTCCTATCAACTGTCAAACTGAAATTGTCTTGGGGAATTTACTGCATTTTTTGTAGCTGTCTTGCATATCTCTTTACTAGAAAATACTCAGAATCGTCTAAATAAGAAACAATCCAGAAAAAAGTCATTTTCTTGACGTCTGAGGATTAATAGCTGACAAGCAGGGTTGCCAACTTAGCAGATTTTCTACTAAATCTGGTAGATTCAGGTCTTCATTTGGTGGGCAAATTTATGTTTTAGTAGGCAGTAGAAAATCTAGTAGAATCAGAATCATAATTAAACGACCTTCTATTTGTGTTTTTAGTTATAGTAGACGCCATTTGTTATTTGTTGACCTCAAAACCACGTGTGATCTTAGCCTCACTTTAAACAAGTGTCACTGACAGGCAGTCCAATCGTATTTGCCAAAGAGTTTTTTTAACAAGATAGTCGTATCGAAAAGAACTGTGCCCTTAAGCGAATCAATTGAATTTCGGTGTATTCGATGAAAACGATATGCCTACGTGTTATGAAAAAATGACACGTAATTACGATTGCGAGTTACTTAACTGATTATGACATAGGATAGCTTGAAGCCAGGTATTTTCAGGCATCATTCCACGAAAATATACACGTGATGTCTGACAACAATCTCCCATCCCCAAACGTGATGCAATTTAAATACTCTCCACCCCTTATTTAGACTACGTGTATCCGCCATGTGCTAGGCAACTATGCAGGAGATAGCATTTTATTATGTTTATTAAAGATAATAAATGAAATATTTACTTATTTTTATTGATACATAGAAAATGTGATTCATGGTAACCTTTTCTAGGATTAGTGTCATTGTGGGGACAATGATTGTAAGACCAGAAACGCAAGCACTTTTTAAAAAAATGTAATATTTATTGGACTAGCATAACATAATTTAAAATTCTAACATTTATATTTATATACACATTTGTACAAGAAGGTTATACACATATATTGGCACAATTATAGATTTTAAAGAATACAACAGGAGTAACGTCTATACAACAATATATCAGACTTGTAAAAATTTAAAGCTGCAACCAAAAAAGTAACGACTCCATAATATATATAGTAAAAATTAATATACATATGCGCAAGTAACATCCAGCACATAAAAATATCTCTTCACTATGCGTCAAAATATTCAAAAAATACTCACAGGCCGTAAGTACTTTCAGTAGCTGCCATTGCATTCTTTACACAAAAAAACATCAAGTTATGGATTCGAAAACAGCAATTTCAGGGTAAATTATATAAGCCTCACATAGAACAGGCAGGCTAAAAAAACAAGCATTCATTCAAATATTAGTTTGTAACTTACTTTGATAAACATTTTTGAAACATTGAGAACTATTATCTTCAAAATTTCTGGATATTGTATATAATTTTGATGAGATCAAATGATTCAATATAAAGTATGCCTTTTTAAATTACTGAAATTCAATATAAGATCACAATATTTGGAGAATTTAGACTACAAAAAGGTAATGCAGAGTAAAAGTGTCGCGAAAACCTGCCAGATTCTAAATATTCTCAATCAGATCGAGAGTGCTAGATCTAGGATTGTAGGTAAAAGGGGGCAAGTGTCCACTTTGTATACAATGTAATTATAGAGAGGAACATCTAGACTAGATCATTCATTATTTGACTTTTTCCTCTCCCCACAAAAATTTGTATAGATCGAGTCGTCTCTAAAAATTATTTGATATTTTCGTTTTTTATTATTTCGCCAGCTTTTTTCCGAGCCACAGTCATAACCTAATGTCAAAATTGTATTTTGTAAGTTTAGTAGTTTCCAAATGATGGTGAAGATGTCTGTACACTAGTGAAAAAAAAATTAAATGAGTGCACATTCGACTAGTTTCAAAATGGACAGATAATAATCAGGCTCTAATTTTCATATAAAAAGTTTTCCTCAGTAAAAACTAAATTTGTGTAGCGTCCTTTTTTGTAAATGATATGGAAATAAACAATAAGCATTTTTTTTTTTTCGATAAATACTCTCAGTGAATTGATCTTCAAAAACCATAAAGCTTTCCCGTGCATGCCTCGGTAGTAACCACTATGTGGTGATCAATGCAACCCTCAATACATGGAATTTCACTGTTGGTAGAATATGTGGCGCTCAACTGGAGTTTGAGGTCAAGATAACATACATTATTCAGGACATACGCTTAGCTATTTATACAGGTGGCCTGGTGCAGACAGGCAAGTTTAAATCTTCACTACCGTTGTTGTATGGCATATACTATGATTTTTCTCATCTGTAATAAACATTTTCTAATATATCTTCAATCCAAGGTCGCTAAGAGGGAGTAATCAGAAAATGACAGTATGTTCTGTACATCAGCACTCTGCCTCACCTTTAATTTAGTACAAAAACACGATATTTCATCACTATTTTAAGCTTCACGCGTTAGCCTCCAACGTTTGAATAATAAGCATGCATATACTTTTTATTTCTTGATGAGAACCATCGAAGTTCAGTAGGTCAGTCAACAGGATGTTGCCAGCTTCCTCTCTGAGCATTTGGCAGTACCTTTTTGCTGAAACAGAATAATTTTATATAGTATTGATCAATAATATATAGATAATTTACAAATTATCATTCCCTATAAAATACATTAATTAATTTTTGTATATGAATTATATTTTCATATAGTAATGTAACTGCACTGCAGTTTATATCCGGAAACAAATGTCGAAGAGTTAAATGTCATAAAGCAGTTTTATAGGATTTTATAATTTATAAGGATCTAAGGGGTATACATGTACTTTGTTAATAAAAAACTTACGATTTTTCGTGCAAACGTGGTGTATTGCCCATACAGCCCAGAGCTGTACCCTATAGTCCATTTCTATCCTCAGTAAAGGAAAAAATGGTCTAAAACTTCTATAAGCAACCATCTCGCTTTCAGGGACCTTCCAATGCATCACAGCACTTTCTAATTCTCTAAAAAAATAAACAAATGGTGTCAAGTAAACTGAATTGCTGCTTCGATAGTAAAGTCAATTTTATACAAATAGATGTCATATATCATCAAATTTATATGATGAAACATTTGACAGAGCAGTGGTGTCTCCTAGTGAAAATTTTCGCAAATTGCACACATTATTTAATGGCGAATTGACTTATTCCACGCCTTCAAATATTCATGGGTCCATGCCACAGGACCATATCTTACCTTAGCATATCGTCTCGGGTATATTCCAACGTTTTCCACTGCTCTTCGCAGTCGGACGCCAAGTGGGCTACGATGCCCGCCGCAAAGTAACTGACGTCAATATTCTCAGACTTGAGAAGCACGAATAGTTCCTTCATGAGGTCGGTTTGCATGAGGTTTTCCCGCAGCCTAGCCACTTCTGCTATGTTGTTGAGAAGACCTGCAGGAATAATAAAAATATGCTCATTTTATGAAAATTAATGTCTTCAAGTTGGTGGACCCTTCACTTGACATGCAACGGTGGCAATTTGATAACTTTGAAAAACTTCTTCCGATAACCAGACAGGGTTTCTCATGAAAGATATTAAATTAAATTAAGGATACATTTAACAGATTTTTTTAGGTAGGAGTTTACAGATAACTTACCTAAAACTTTGGTTTCTATCGCCGAATTGTCCTTAAAGACCCTAAGAACGCCGAGGAATAGCTGAACGCCTTGTTGCTCTAAAAACACCGTGCATGTCGCGGAGCTTTCATCAGTTAAGTTCCAGAGAGCGCTCAAAGTGAACTTTAAGGTTATGTCCGCCGAACTCGATACTACACGCGTCTTTACCATGGCCAACAATTTGTTCATGTACTCCGGCCTGGCCCCTAGTTCTGACGTTTCTTCCGTTGAAACCTATCGCAAATACAGGAAAATGTTACTTAACAATCATCATTAGATCAAAGACGGACAATTTCAGTTATTCATCCAAACAAAGGCGATCCGTGACAGCATCATGTCGTCAAGGCGCAATACAAAATAATCTAAATTATGCATATAATCTTTCTTTTCCTTCTACTGGCTAGGCTCTATACTATTTATTACCTTTGCTGCCAGTATACTACAAATCGCCACAGCCATCCTGTCCATATTGACTTCGTCGAAGTGACAGAGCGCGTCCAGGACCAGCCTGGCGCACCTGAACCTGTCGAAACAGACCTCCTGCAGGATCCTGTCACTGCACAGCATCAACAGGGCGTTCTTCTGCAGCTGGAACTCCTCGGGGTACATGTTCATTACGGCCAACGTGAGGTCCACGGCTCTGCTCAGCATATGCGGATGAATGTTTTTTGACAACTCGCCTCTAGTCAAGTTGTACAGACAAGCGGTGGCCGCCATTTGCACGCCGAACTTGTTTAGGTGCGCGTCCATAACTGGAAGCACCAGGCGGAGGATGTCCGGTCGAGCCTCGTGGAAGCTCGAGGTCAGTTGGAACAGATGATAGAGGGCCTTTTGGACGTAATTGAACCTGGAACAGATGTCAACATGATATATGTGTCTAACAAAGGCTCGCCAAAGTCAGAACACTGAATATGATTGTATATAGATGTTCCGACATACCTATGTTTATACCTCTTCAAAGTGACCTTGATCTGCTCCTCATTTCCAACACCAGCGACAACCAGGTTCGTGGAAATCTCTCCAGGCCTGGTGAATGAGGGATCCTGGGACACATAGCACAACACCAACCCCAAAAATTCCAATTTCGGATGACTCTCCAGGATCTTCAGCAGTACTACCTTGGATACATGCTCTCTCCAACCAGAAAGGTCTAGGTACCGCAGCTCGGGCAGCATGAGGGGGCTTTCCAGGGTTTCTAGTAGTTGGATTTGGTTCTTGATATGCTGCATGTCCTTCTCGTTGAAGAAGCTCACATCCAGGTATCGCAGATAACGCAGTTGTTGGATTGTTGGCAGCAAGTTGTCTATGTGAGGTAGATCCTGGACATGTCAAGTTAATATCATGTGATGGGATTATAAAATTAATAGAACATACTGTTCAGATTTAGCAATAAAATAAAATTGTAAATGAGCTTATTTTGAAATCATGAATTATACATTTTGACATTTCTGCTATATGGAAAAAATGTATGAAGACAGAGGCTGTCCAATTGCAAGTTACTAGTGCATAGGCCCGTCCCGACAATCTGCTGGTCTTCTGGATCCATAACGCTAAACCCAAGTATCATCTGTTTGTCGTACCCCCAAAGGTTCACAGCGACATATTAAGTATGCAGAGGACATCATCCTCACTAACATTTTCAAATACTACAGAAAGGCCGAATCGCCACTCACGAATACCAGACCTTTGCAATGAGTTCTCGTGCCTGATGGAGATGTCCGGAAATATATCTCCAGCTCAGATGAGTTGTTTTTGAACTCATACTCCTGTTGTTCTCCTTATTCTATTTACAGCTAATCCTAGTCCGGTTCTGGACATAAAAGACTCCCTTTGACCCCCATCCTTGCAAGAGAGTCTGCCATATAATTAACATGTACATACTGCGAAAAAATGAAGTTCGCCTATAGAATCCCTGAAGAATGGGACACGGCAACGTTGCACTGGCAGCAAAGTATAGTTCATACTCCCTTGCCAGCAGTGCAATGTTACATACTTTAGTAATCATGGAAGCATACTTTCTTTTTTCTCAATTTGTACATACTAATACTAGTGAGACCTGACATTTTACGCTGCAATGTTAAGAAGAACTCTTCCAAAATGCAACACAAGTCCTGATATTGTTACATGCACTAAGTGTTGAAGGGCACATTTCAGATTGCACATCCTCAAAGTGCATATTTGAGTAAAAATGTGTTCAATGACTGATAAGTATATGTAAGGGTAAGAAAACTGTTTTCATTCATCATTGTGATTCTATTAGGGAATGAATTATCTTTATTCTGAATGTGCATTTTGTTCTGTCAGGAGTTTTTTCCTGCTTGTTACAATTCACAACATTTCAAAGGCAATAGATATTTTTCCTCCCACAGCACTTTGGGGTTTTTTGCCTCTGTGAGAGGTAATCTATAAGAAAAACATTTTCATTTAATATGTGATACTTTGTACATGTATCATTACAATACAAAGTTGGTGCAATGCACTGTTCTGGACTATTATAGTCATCATTATGAATTGAAAAATATTTTATTAATATTAAAGTATACATAAATTATACTTGTTTATTTATTTCTATAATCTAATCCCATTAGTAGCTGCCTAAAAATTACAGATTTTTGACCTTTTATAGATATGCACAGATGCTCTATAAACATTTTAATCAGTACAGCTTATCCCAACTCATTATATACTAATTAAATAATTTAGAAAATATTATGCATCATTCTATTATGTTTTGGATGCCCAATTACCTACAATTATTATTGCATTTACTGAACACTACTTTATTATCATAACAAATGTATTGCTAGCTAGGGATTAGTCCAATGATTCAATGAATATGTCTAGAATATGTTTTTTTTTGGCCCTGCATATTTTATATATGTTCTCAAATACTTACACAGATGGATAAGCTGGTCAACCTTTCTTCCAATTTCACAAGTGGCCCTAGGTCAAAGACATTTGTACCAGAGATATCTAACTTCTCTAGTTGCTTCAAATCTTCACAAATAATCTTGAAAGTACTCTGGTTAAGTTCTGTATATGATAGATTAAGATGTCTTAGATTTTTCAAGTTGGCTATCTTTACCATAAAACTATATCTCAATTCATCTATGAATGTACAATCAGAAAAACTAGCATAATTCAAATTTCCCAAAGACCAATCACTCAGACAATCTGGAACAAAAAATATTGATTAGCTTTTATTCTATCATTCCCATCTTCCTATGTATTTAATTATACTACTTTAGATAAATTATCTGAAGCAATAGTACAATTGTACTATCTATAATTAAAAATAATTGTGAAAAATATTTTTTCCAATGTGTCAGATACCTTGGTATAGTGTTGAACCAAATAATGACAAATATAATACATCCACAGAATAAACATCATAATCAGTACTTAATGTTTGGGAAATAGGACATAGATGTAAATGGGAGTAAGTTTCTATATGCCACAGAAAGACAAAGAATATACAGTATAAGGTTAAATCATGAATAGCTTTCTAATTTGGTAGAGTATCCATCAGGGAAGGATCAATCCTTAAATCAATGTTCTCCAAACCAAGATAAGTATCATACGTTTTTTCACCTGATCATTTTTAAAATGTGCAAATAAATTAAATTATATACTCAATAGTAGCTTGTTTACTGTTTGTATGATGTTCCACAAGCTTTATACAAAGAATAAAATAATTTTCACCTGTTCAATGACCTTTGATCTAAATTACTACATGAGATAATAAATTAATAATTCAATAAGCTTCAGTAAATTTACTTATAAGAAGAACCTGGATTTGGTTATATTATTTTTCAACAATATTTAGAAATTCCTGTCAAATTTGCTGATTTAAACTGTAAAAAGTATATTATCTAACTGCTTTAAAGAAGGTTGTAGATGCAGTCAAAATATTTGTAACATATGATTGATCAACTCAGATGTGGTTTCAATCATAAGCCCCAATGGATGTTGAGAAGATCTGTTCAAAGTAATTTCAAATGAACAATGCTGCACTTACCTATTATATCGCCTATACTAGTTCTCTTCAAATTAATACACTCTATTTCACTAATTTTATGCTGTTTCAATATCCTCAAGCCCCTTTTAGTGACCATACAATTGTTTATTCTAAACTTCCTAAGCTTTGTATTCTGTTCTGTAAATATGTGGAGGAGACTATCATCCAGCAGACCTTTATCGCTGAGTTTCTTTAGCAATTTTTCCGATATTTCAGTGATTAGAAATATGTCTGGATCTTTGAAGTGATACCTGGTTTCTTCATCTATACTTCCATCAATGCACTTATTCCACCAATCACTCCTTGTATCTGTGTTTGATCTGGCATAAGTTGTTATATTGTCGCACACTGTTTCCAAACATAGATCTTCCAAGGTACTTGGGTTTTCGAACATATCTTCAAAATTTATTATAAACTGATTGTAAAGCGTTGTATCGAGACTTTTGTTACCTTATATAAAATCTTTCAGACAACTAAGAATTTTACTGGATTGACATATTGAGTGTTTCCAAACTCCTACGATATCTATTGTTCTATAAATATAATAAATAAATAATGTTATAATTGTAAACTTTTATCTATCCAAATATAACCACAATTAACTGTCACTGTCACGTTTGAAATCTGTCAATCATAATGGAAAAGAAATATGCCTCACTCAGTTATGGTGAGGACATAGCACAGCCATCTTCAAGGGTCAAGTATCTGTTTTGTGCCAGTAACTTTTTATGTCTGTTGTATGCTTCCTGTTAGTGTTTTATGATTTTTCAATAACAAAGACCGATGGATACTTATATATACGTTATATATTCTGTGCTTATATCAATCAATATAGCTAGGAAAGTTGTTTTTTCCAGTTTTTGGATGTTCAAGAGGGCAAATGCTTTCAGTAAGGAATTTAATTTGCTCTTCATGTTTTTGGGCGGGTGCTTGTTAACTATTTCAGTGGAGAGCATTTATTTTGTTCTTTAGGTTTGTTTTGGAGAGGGTATATGTCGAAAAAGCAGGGGAAAGGTTTGCGCTCTTCAAGTCTCAGCTGGAAGGGGGGGATAGGTCCATAATGGCGCAAGTACCAGTACCTGCCATTGGTGCCACAATCCCAAGCTACGATCTGTGGACATTCTGTGCTGTGGACAGGCCGTTACGCTGCTGGGGGCAGCGCTGAGTCGCTCAGATTTGTACTGCAAATTTCCAAACTTTTTCGATCATTTGTAAAGTATTCACTTATTCCTATAATGCACTCTAGGAAAAAAGTGATTATTTGTAGAAAATTGAAGGTGGAATTCGAAAAATTGTGTGTTTCAGAAAAAAACAGTGGCATACTATTTTTATTTGGTAAAATAATGCCACTAATCCCCTGTATCTCCGTCACTGGTGCGCGTTTATTTTAAGTAAAGACTTGAATGTGGACAATACTTAGGTAAATCCACATACCACATTTTAGTTAATTCCAGTTGAAGGTTTTGAAGATATTAAAAATATTATTTTAGTATTTCAACACCCCCTTTCTTTTTAATGAAGCCCTCGAGAGAAAAATGTCACATGGAAGACCCCTCTTAAAATACGTCCTTGTGTATGATGTTTGATTTTTGGTCATGACTCATGACTTCTGAATCACCCTGTATCGAGTGTATGTCGATATTATTAATATATCATATATCCTTTTTCCACTATGTATAAGAAAGTTGTCAAAATCGGAAATATTTTTCCCCTCTGGAAAATGGTCCCGCTACGTCTGTGCCAATAAACAAAATTTGCGCTTGCAGGTTGCACTTGCACCTTTGTGCAGCTGTGGCAGCTTGAATGCATGCACTTGTGACCTGTCGTCGGCATTGTGTTTGTTTACGTTTATAGCTAACCTTATTTATATTCTGTGTTTACAGCCATCATACAATTCATACAGCCCATATAGGAAATTCAAGCACTTTCATGTTGTGATGGAAATTCCTTATCCAGAACCCTTAGAAAAAAATGAAATTTGTGAAATAAAAATCTATAATTTATATAGTCCTTCAAGATTCTGGGTTGTTGTAAATTATAGAGGATTGAAAGTATTCACCAACTACCTAACCCATTACTATAAGCAAAGGAGAATATTGTTAAATAAGATTGCAAAACTGCAAGTTTGTATTGTATTCCAGAAAGCACTATATTACAGAGCCATAATACTACCAGTAACATTTTATAATAAAAACAAAATTAGGGTATTTTTATTAGATTATGGCATTTTCACACATGTTACATTGGAGGATTTGATTTGTATTGAGGAAAAACACTTGAAAGTATCAAGATTTGCATATCGATGCTGTCTAGCTTATATAAAAAATTTAGGTGAGTGGCAACCAATTTATTGAGGATAATTATTTTAATCAATGAATGAAAACTTATTGAAAACAACATTTATTTATGGAGTAAGACAGAACTCAACTATCATTTCACACCTTTTTACAACAACTGAGTGTACATAGCTCAATGAGTAGACTGCATATTTGATAAATTGAAGGTGTATGGTTCATGGTATGAATCCTGCTGTGGGTCATTTTCCAAATTTCTGAATATGAATTTCTGTACATTATGAAAACTGTATCTATATATCTCCCATGATATTTCAATATGTCCTATTATTTTAGATTACAGCAAACCTTGGACTATCTCAGCTCTCCAGACACTTTGTGAAATTGTCACAAACCAACAAATTTATATGAAGTTGCATGAGCAAGATGTAAGACACAAAACATTCTATGTGGATATTTTCAGGAAGTGTAAGAATTCTCTGGAGTCATGTAGCACTTTGTTAGTCTCTTTAGGCCAGGCTACATTTACTTCAAATGAAAGTGACACAAAGACTGAAGACACAGATTTTAGATATAGGAGACTTCTAAAATTTATGCATTTATTTCCCTCTTTCCAATCATTGGAAAGAGGGGAAGTTCCCTGTTCTCTCTGGGAGCACAATTTGTTGAAAGACTGCCTGCCCAAAGATGTACTTTATAAAAATTATTATGAATTTATCCAAAATGGTGAAGAGTAGTCATGTTATTGTTCATAAAGAGGAGCCAAGATTAGGAAGTTTAACCCTAGAGGCTTCCTCATTTTGTTATTTAATTTGCCATGAAAAACGAATAATTTCTTTGTTGAACATATCTCTATTACATGATAATATGTTCAACTTTATGTGTACAATATGTAGTTTCATTACTAAAGCCTCATTGTATTGAGAAAAGAAACTTATTATTTGAAACCAAGCAAAAATAAAATGAGGCTTTATTAATGGAACTACAAACAAGAAATATATATATATATATATATATATATATATATATATATATATATATATATATATATATATATATATATATATATAAATTTGGATAGATTATCATTACATATAGCACGTTTTCCATATCAGTCTTAATTTGTTATGTATTTATATTCTGTTAGTGAATTAGTTATACTCCTATGTGTGCAATATTGTGTGCAAATTAAATAGTATATTTTTGAAGAAAACAAAAGCTTGGATATGGTGGAACACATCAACTTATAATATTTACATATACCTTTATAGTGAGACTGATTGTTTTATTGAATTCATATGTTCAGAAATTCACTGAATGTATTGAGTTAGTTTGTTGTGCTGTTGTTTCTCCATTGTCTGATATTACTATGCATAGATTCTATTATTAACATTACTTTAATAATACCTTATATTTCATGTGTTCATATATTTCTATGTTTAAACTATTTTTGTTTGTTGTGTACCTGGTTTAGAATGTATAGATGTAATTTGATATTTAGGAAAATGTTGTGATTTATATACAATAAAAAAATTTTTTCAGTTAACTATGAATGAATTACATTTTTTTCTCTCATATATATCTCATATATATGATATATATATGAATATATATATATATGAATAATATATATATATATATATATATATATATATATATATATATATTGTGTATTCTCAGTAGAACAACTGGCTGGACCCAAGTTTACGCGCTAACACTTTATTTTTTAATTTTCAGGTTTTGAATTTTAAATCGTATTGTCGACCGCATCCTAGTTTAAACCTATACATGCGTAAAAAACTAGAAAACTAAATATTGAACAAACACGTTCTGTGCAAAAAACATAAAATAGCTCATTCTTATTGTGGAAACTGAAGGGCATTATAAATAACAAATATTTGGTGATGCACAAACTTTTAATCAGATTAACAATTAATATAAAATCTGATACTGCTATTTAAATGCAAAAGATTAAAAAACTAAATTTACAGTTGAAACTGTAGGATTTGCTATGCCGGGTGGGCAAACATGCCAATCACTGAATACCGACAACACTGAGAACACACAACGCAGCCTTGTTAGCTTGTCTTACCCAAATTTAGGCGCTAAGCATTCTTAGAAGAATTCAAGTGAAAAATGGTATAAGAACAAACATTTATTCCAATTGGTTACTACATTCTTAGAACCGGTATTTATAGTTTCTTCAACAGTTACTTCTTACTCATTTTTATACTGACGCTTGACATATTTGACGTGTCATTTTGTAGTCGTTTACAAACATAACCTTAGTATCCAAGATTAAGATATCAGTCTGGAAACTTTTCTAATTATTTCTGGATTTCCTTTCAGATACTGCATTTTAGTGCTCTCTACGCTTAAATTAGTTAATTTTTGCAGTGCGCGAACGTTTAAGCAGCAAAATGTCTGGAGCCGTGTATCAGCCAACGACTGTAACATATGAATCAAACGGGGCCCCAGAACGGTGGCAGGACAGGCCCATTAGTTATTTGGCAACATCGGTGACTCAGGCAGCAAGGAGACCTTGCTGGAATTTGGCAAGTTGTCTGCCTTCCAGAAATGTACTGCCTATCATTCTGATATCTACATGTGTGGGTTGTTTTTCACTTGGGTATGTATTGATAAAGGTCTTATTAAAAGGAAATTATTGTTTTCTGGATGATAGGGAACTTTGAAGAGGATTCTTCATTGCAATTTTGCTTTTATGGATATGGAAGTGAAGCTATTTATAGAAATCAATTCATTGACCTTGTAGTGTTATTATGATGCATATTCAAGTGTTATTGGAAGGTTTCAGAACAGTCCAGTTCAGTATACTGTATCATTTGCATAGTGTTCAAATGTTTTCAAAATAGAGTTTGATTTGCTAATCTAATTAATAATTCTTTATTGTCATTTATGTTTTATTTGTTTCTTTACAACCATTAAGGACAATAAGTAATCAAGCTTACAATGTAGTCAAAAGTTTAAACTTAGATAGCAATGGTTTAATATTTTTTGTTTTCTCTTTTGGGTCAGCTGAATTATACCAAACTAGGACGTTTATTTTCAGCAAATAGAATCATGGTTTGGTGATTCTGCATTATGATAGTCATCCTGCAGTTGTCCTTTTGATTCCTTGTGGTGTTAGGTGGCAATAACTGATACCACAATTATTTGGTGAAAATGTAACAGCAAAAAGACATGCTCATTTAACAATAGATGTAAATATTACTTTAAATTACTGGGAAATTTTTCTCAATATCTTTTCAGTTTGGTATTGCTTATAAATGGAGCAATAGGTTACTCAGAGCCAAGTGATGCCCAAGAGGATACAAACTTGATTCTTACAGTATTTGGAGCAGTATTTTTGGCATTATCTGTATTATTATTTGGTGAGTCATAGAGAAGATAATTTAAAATTCTTGTTTACAATTTGTGTCATAATAAAATCAGTCAAGGCTACCTGAAAAAATAACAAAATGCAGTAAATGTGCTATTGAAAAAATGTGCAACACCTTTTGCTATAGCTACAGTAGCACAAGATAATTTATCTCTTAAGATATTGACATTCAAGGAAGTAGTTAGCTTGAGTAATTAAATATTTAACATATAATTTTTCCATGCATGAAATATTTTGATCAGATGTAACATGTGTATTTAATATTTTACATTACCAACTTGCAAATTAAAAAATGATAACTTTTCACATACTTGTGGTAGATTAGCAGTTTGAGCAATCCAAATTATCATTAGAAGTTTCTAAGATGTGAACAATTGTATATTAAAAGACATTTAAAATCTGGTTCATTGCCTCAAATCCACATATCGTTGTATTGGCCCACAAGGCTGTGGTCAAACATATCTGGTTGTGAGGGTAGAAACCTGTAGATGGGGATTTGATCTCCACAACTATTGTTTTTTCTGACTTGCTAAAGCATATATCAATTGATTGAAACTAGACACTATGAAATTCAGATGAGGTTATTGAATACACTTTAGATGTGCTTCATCTACATAATAAATTCATTGTTAGCATGCTTTCTTCGAGCAACACGTCGTCTTTGTTGGCGTCGAAGGGGAACCAAGGAAAGCTCGCCAGGTGGTGCTAGCGCTCCTGGAGAATTGACAGCCGCCACCAACCCGTCCACCGATCTCCTTGTAACTGCACAATATGCACCAGTCCCAGAGGTAGTCACAACTGGAGGAGCATACAATGCTGCTGTGGGAAACGCGGCGGACGAAGAAGAAAGGAAAAGGTTGATGAATGGACAGGAAAACCCAAAGGAAATCACGTGAGTATGATATATAACAGAATGTTTCAGTTACTGTCAGTTTCTTCTTTACGCGGACGATTAAAAATTGTACATAACATTTTAAAATCAACATACTTGATGACTATTGTAGGTACTATATGTGGTACTGGATCCTTTGGCTCATGCAGCACAAATACTGAATAGTTTTACCATTCGTAAAAACCGACAATTTACACGTGTTTTGATGCGTTATGTTAGCATTTTCAAAATTTTAATTAAATTATTACAAATGATTGTCTTTGATATAGGCCTGGTGAGTTAAGTTTGTTAAGAAACTGTAGCAAACAAGCTCTTTGATTGAGGAATAGATCTATTATTATTACCTGATCTTTCTATATATGGATGTGCAGAGAATGTAAAACAAAGTTTTCATTTTTCACCCGGTATACGACAACATAAAAGTTATAACTGAGGCGGAAATATACAAATCAAGTACTGGGTGAACATTTTTGAGAAAGTGGAAACAGAAAAATTACATAGGGGAGGTAAAAGTAGCCTATATAAAGAATCACTTCTCTTCAATAAATGTGACCCAATCTTCTTCAAGGAAAAATGTATGAAATGTTATTCAAACCTACTATGGTTTTTCCTTATTTCCAGAATGAGGGTTTTGTGTTGACAACTTGAGGTTACACTACACTAAGTTACATTTGCCTCTCATATAACAGGTTTTTGGGATGGAAATTAACTATGTATCTCATTTTGGATTTAAATAATTTCTGATTAATTCTTTTTGCAAAATAAAGATCTACCAATTTTTGTACTTTAGAAAATGCTGCCGAGGCAGCTGAAATATCAGTTCTATCAATAATCATCAATCAAAATATTTGGTAACATCCAATTTCCAGAACAAAAATTGTAAGCACGTGAAAATAGATATTAGGCAGAGCTTTTATACCTCAACATTGATTTAATGGACAAAATGGCACTAAGTGAAGGTTTTTATTACAGCAATGAAGATGCTGACAGAATGATTGAAAGCGATCCTAGAATAGTACTCCGTCCTTTGAACCCTCCTGCTCATGAAGAGGCATAGATTTCAAATGCAGAATTTTGCTGCTGCTGCTGTACTTAAAAACTACATCACACATTAGTTGTACTGTTACTCAGAGCAGCAACTCAATAACAGTCAGTGGAGAAACAATTTTTTTCAAGCTTTAGAATTACATTGTTTGTAGAATCTGTGTATGGCATCAGACCTGCTATAGACAAGGTAGTCCAGGTGTTAGCACCTTTGACTTCGTAAGTTGCCAATGGACGTCCCCATAGAGGGCGACACTTGGAGATGAGTTGATGTAGAATTTGTATTTGACAATGTTCTGATTTATGGATATCTTCAATAGACGGAATAGCTGCCAATACGACACAATCATTCCAGCGGTGCGCGTCACCGCTGACAGAAGGCGTTGCTGCCTCAATATAATATAGAATTAATGTCGGGTAGCGACGACGGAGGAATATTGGAGTGTTTTCGCTAGTCTACTTGAAGAGAATTGAAGGTGCCACATAGATCGAAGCATTGTGTAACAAATTCTACAGACCGCCGAAGTCTAAAGCACTGATTTTGGAACATCTACATTTGTTTACAATTTTCAGACAACAAATATTCGTGTTTATAACATATTTTGTCAATGTAAAGGACTAATAATTCAAACGATTTATGTGCTTCATGAACCTATCTAAAAATGTCCCCATGAAATTTTTTATTTTGTCCAAAAAATTGATTACTGACTGTTTATGAGACAATTTGACAGAAAAAAATGAGTTGACGAAAAAAATTTATAGTTGAAAAAGCAAATATTTTCTGAATCTCTATGTATAGTTTATATTTCGTATTTTTCCAAAGATTAACGATCATTTTATTTTCGTTTTCCAGTGAATGCTCCAAGTACTGCTTTCAGAGATCTCTTTTGGTACTTGAGCCGACTTGAACTTGCGTATGATTTTTAAGTGTTTCCAACACTTTAAATATTTTCAATGAGGCATTAGCGCTCAAGCTCGGAACTGTATGACTTAATAAAATTTCGCCTTACAGAACGCTTATAGTTATGCTTTCATGCACATTTGTACGGATAACTTCTCTACAAGAACACTGTCTCGTGCAATGTTAAGCAGAAATTTAAAACGAATATATCCATACACAGAAAAGTAACTGATGAGAAAAAAATGGTATTTGATTGGCACTGCATATGACAAAAAATAGATGTATTATTCTGTATACTATCTTATTCAGTTATCCGGTTTTACAAAAATCACGATGGACATTCATTCTCAGTATTGTATGTGTAAAAATGTCATCCACTCTTGTACAAAAAATATATCACTAGAATTCAATCAAATCGTATATTTTGGGATACGATATATTTTTTTAGGTAGAACAGAAGTTATGTTTTACCTTAACCTTTACTAGCTTATTTGACTTTGAAATCTCATTTATCATACTTTATATATTAGTTGAATAGTGAAAAAGCACAAAAAGTACTTTTTAATGGTTGTGAACGAGGAAATAAGTTCAAAATAAGCTACAACCGTATTTCTGTTTTGGAAAGTATTGCTTATTCGCTGGAATTAAATATTGGTTGATAAATTTTGAATTTATAAGAAATAAATAATATAGTGCAAGCATGTTACCTTGAAGAAGCACAATAAAATATTACTTTGTTCTAAATTGGAAGTGAATAGGAAAATGTTTTTTGAAAAATATACCGAATCATACTATTATTATTTCCTCTTTAGCATTTATTCAGCAGAATCCCTCCATATTCAATTCAATGTCCATAAGGCTCAATCTCAATTTGTTGTGAAGTTTAAATCTCGATTTATTATTTAAGTTTGCGTTGACTGAAAGTATTTATTATATAATTATAGTTTAAGATGGTTCAATTTATTAATATAGCCTTTATTACTATGACTACATTTTTATATATTTTTTTCTATTATAAATATTCCTTCGATATCACCAGCCTTTTACTCAAACCCTCAGCTGATTCCTTCAACTAAAACGTCAATTCTTCTCTTGGTATAAACTTGACAGAAAATGTAAGTAGCCTGTGTAACCTTTCACCTTTTTTGTTATTCTGTGGGAAGAACCGACGTTTCACCAGACTAACTATATCGGTAAAATTTGCTACCAGGATCACAGAAACATGAGACGGTATAAAAAATGGATTGAGTAAAGTATTAAAAAAAATATTTTCCCCCCGATATATAATTGACGAGATATTCCAACATGTGTTCATCAATCGATAATAGATATCCAACCTATTAATTATGCTACTTCCTTCGCAGGGTATAACTCATCCAATGAAACATATATCATGTTAGTTTAAAATCTAAATTTTTGAACGCCAACCGTTCAAATCCTCACAGCCACGATAGTCGATAAACCTGATGATTTCTTACGTAAAGTGTAATGAATCACGCATCAATGCCATCAAATCTATATTTATACACATATACAAAATGTACAAAATAAACATTACATTTTTTACAATAAATATCTGTGATAAGTTTTTTAAAATATTTGCACATTTTTGCACTTAAAAAAACGCCGATTAAAAAACATTCAAATGTGGTGTTGGTATAAGGGTGAAAATGAGACTAGAAAATAAAAATATTGAGCTTGAGGTAGGGTAGTGATCGTTGATGGATATATAAAAGAAATAATAATGATTTTCCTAAAACCAATATAATTATTCATGGAGCTTTTTAAAACTTATTACTTAAAATCTTGTTGGTCCACAGGTAAACTTTTCGAGACTATATTTTCATCTCATTGTGAATGCACTAAGAGTAATGTAACATATGATCAAAAAAGAGTCAGTCTTATTTGGGTAGCAACAGTATGCATGGTATTAATATTGTCTGGTTAAAAATATGTCTCAAAATAAATCCTCCATTCAAAAAATAAAAGCAAAATGAAAAACTAAACGTTCAAATTCCAATCATTTGCTAGAATATTGTTATATCATGATTTTCCAGTTAGCCTGCTGGGTCTGAAATCAGTCTGCTATAAGTTTTAAAAAGCAGTATCTGCAAGTCTCGAATCAAAAGGCATTCACTTCAAAACCCACCAAACAACTATACTTGTTTCCGTTTTGGTCAAAAACAAACCCAGCAGGCAAATCGACCTCTGAACTCTTCTGGACCAATCACTGTCTTAACTCGAGATCTTTACGTCTCCACCAAGGTATACCCTGTTCTTCGATCATCGGCGAGGATTCCCTGTTGGAAGGCCTCAAAGGTAGAGGTCTGTTGAGGTTAGCATTCCCGTGCACTTGGGGTAAATGGTTGGGTTTGTGGACAGATTCTCTGAAACCGCTTCCGCTGCCGCTGGCTTCCTCAGCTGACTCTCTCCGAGAGTCCATCGGGTTCGTACGAATCCTAAAAACAAACAAGAATGTAGTTATAGTCATAGAACATGCACTATGATTATTAGTATGAACTCCCAGACAACAGCCAACAACGTGCCTCTGTGCTTTTATACGGTGCAGAAATTTGGAGCTTCACTGAAAACGCCTGTAAGCGCTTGGAATCCTTCGAAATGTGGTGCTCTCAGAGGATGCTGCGACTGTTATATGTGCACCACATCACCAAGAAGCTAAACTAGGAAGATTGACTAAAGACAGGGAGACACAACACGATTAAATGCAGGAAAGCGGCATACTTTGGACAGACCATGCGCAACACGAAATGCCGACCCGGACGCAGACGCATTTTCTGGCTAACAAATCTCAGAAAATAGAGAGGCTCAACATCAGCAGAATTGTTCAGAACGGTAGTGAACAAAATACGATGGGCTTATGTGATCGCCAAAATCAACCGAAAATAGGCACTGGAAGAAGAAGAAAGCCCATCGCGTTCCAGAAACGCTATGAGAGGACAACTATCTATTCATATTGACCGATAAAATGCTGTGAATTGTAACCACCGGAGAGCAATTCCTGGACCTGACTAGTTGTCTATTATTTAAATCCTATGGCGGAAAACTTTTCATTTGGTCATAGCCTAGGAACTGTGACCAAACAATGATACAAGATTGTTTTACTTCCTGATGCATATTTGAATTGATATCCCATTTCATAATTAGTTCGAGATGGCATGAAAAATTAGTCTAACCACAAACGCTACACATATATAATTGCTTACCTAGTTATAGTTATAAAATGTCGAGAGGAAATAGATGCTACGAAGAGAGGACAAAAAATTCTAAGCATATACGTTAGATTTGAATCATGCTAGATTCATCAACAAGGAGGGGAGAGGGGGGTATAAAAGATAACTGAACGAATTGTGTGGAATTAAAGGCTTGACTTGAATAAGATTGAACACGCTTCCATCTGCAGTACAGTTTACTTTGGTGCCTTGTACATTAATGAAATATTGTAGACTACGTCTGCGTCTAGTCACTAAGCCAGAGCACCTACAATCTACACGATTGCTTTTTCTCTCGATTCCGAATGCTCTGTACCTGATCTCCTCCATGCGGATCTGCTGGCGCATCTGGGCCAACTGCATTCTTTTGCGTCGTCGCGCATGCGCCGCGTGCCTCGCCTCGCATTGCACCGCCAAGAGGAGGGCGCTGACCAACGCCAGCAGGCCCCCGATGTACGCCAACACCTGCAGGTTCCTGGCCGCGGAGCGTCGCAGTACGGCGCCGGCTATGCACAAGGATACGCCCGTCAGAATGCCCATCGTGAACACCAACTGAAATTAAGAGAAAATTATTTTTATGTTGGATTGTACTGCATTCTATAAGAAGAGGGACTAAACTTAAAAGAAACGGCGGCGTCAAGTTGGTTGAGACTGCACTTTCCATGCAATGGTATCGGTGTAGAAATAAGAATTAGTATCGGATTTGAGAACTGTTAATAGTTGGAGTTGAATGAAATAATGAAAAACTAAATCTTTGATAACCCACAAAATTGCAGGTATTCCCCTCCACCTCGAAGGTGAGTTATATTGTACATAATTATGTTATACTCTCAAACAAACGATTTTATCCCCTTCAAAAGGTCCTGCATCGTTTGACTTGATTTTCTGAAGAGAGTGGAAGATCTAAAATAATGAAATGTGATTTGTAAGCAACATATGTGTAAACATCTTCACCTGCAGGAAAAAGTAGCAAACATTCTCAAATGTTTGACATTTCCCTCCACAGCCGTGGACTACAGCGCTCGTTACACCCGAACTCATCGAACTTTGAGGTCTGTCTGACAGCCTAGTCGGCAGCTTTCTAGAGGCACTTGTTACAGGTACATTATCACATCTAAAACAAATCGTTGGATTATTCAGAAAGGCGAAAAAAATCAGAAGGAAAACCAAAATCGTGTAATTAATATTAATTGAAAATAAAAGCACTGTTCAGACTTGATAAACATGACAAAACAATACGCAATTTGCAAGCATGAGTAGCAGTTCCCTATAATTCGCACTTTATGCGGAAATTTGAATAATTTTTTTTTATTAAGTGGATATGCCGTCTAAGGAAATATTCAATTAAACTGCCATGAATGCAACGTCATTTATCCTTTTGTAAGAACTGAAAAGATAAAACAAGTGGAATGTTAAAATAAGAAAATTTTGGGTTTCGCATAACCATAATTTAACAAGTTATATCGATTGTAATATGTACTTATCTAATTTAACAAGTTATATCGATTGTAATATGTACTTACGGTGTTTGTATTTCTTGGTAGATTTGGTCCCATTGGTTATCGTGGTTTGGATATACCCTTCTTAAATCTTTATTTACATGATGGTTATACTTTTTATCCGAGGAATGCTTTGGTCTCTTGAAGCTCCTGTCTGAGAAGGTATTCCTCGAGTACCTAGAACAATACACCAACATTAAGAAGTGTTAGAATTAAAGAATATAAACAGGTTTTTTTTCTACACCCTAATATACTTAAAAATTTGCAGTAGAATGACTGAGGAATTTAAAAATATTCATATAAGTGGAATTTGGAATCTATATTGTTTTAATACTTCTCTGAAACAACTATTTTTCAGATGCTTAGAATGGCGACAGGTAAAGAAGCTGACGGAAATGAGTGATAGAGTTTCATATATACAAATTAAAAATACATAAAAGCGTTTGTGGAACTGGACTTTTTTGCGATTGAAATATTTATGCTCGAAAAGTAAATTCAATTTATTTTATCATTAATAATTTCTCAAGAATTATTTTGCCTGGTTCCGGTTGATTAAAGCTTAATGCAGACTCAACTTTCGTGACAAAACTTATATTTATGCCATTGTATGGATCTGATTACTTATAATATATTATACATTTGTTAGTGCTCGTTGGTTTGAAAAATTATCTATTCAAATAAGAAAATATTTATATAAACTTAGCATGTAAGGGCCCTGTTTAAACTAAAAGAATTGATATATAATTACAATAACTGAACATTGCCATGACATAAGAGGATTGATCCATCCAAACTATTCGATTCAAAAAATCCTGGATGGAAAATCTAATCAAAACTTTTCGCCTTATAGGCTAAAAGGCTGACTCAAGAAATTACCTCTTATTAGACTCGTCCTCGAACTCCAAATACGGCAACCTATCATCTTCGTCCGTGTCCTCCGTGAAGCTAACGTCCGTAGTCCCGCCTCCCGCGAGTGCGTACCCGCCGTTCTGCCTAATAGGCGGTTGCAACCTATCGCAGCAATAGTTGTACACCTCCCCGTCCGTGCCGTCGGTGGTCGTGAACGGAGGAGCGTGGCGGTCGATAGCTCCGCCTCCGCCGTTGCTCCGGTGGCGGCGCGAAGAGTGTTGGCGAAGGGGCGGGGCATAGTTGTGGTGGGTGGAGCGCTGGCTGTTGTGGTAGGTGTGATGTGGTCGATGGTGCTGCGATGATGAAGCGTGGTGGAGCGGGAGGGTCGTGCCCTTTAAAGAAATCAAAAGTTAGAGTAAATTAATTGGTTTTAGCGGTACTACCATTGATTACCAAACCTAATGTGTTAATCCATGACACTATCGATGAAAATCACAAAGCTTTGTCGGCTGGAAATGCTCTCACATGATGGAACTCTTTAGTCAATATAATAGATTTGAGCTAATATTACTCAGGCAGACAATGCTTCCAGAATTTTTTTTCATTTGTGAAACGGCGTATAACATTCGCATAGTTTCAATGCAATCATTAATTGTTCTGTCGAAATAATGGAAATCTTTGTGATCATAATAAATCTTGGAACATTCTAGACATAAGGGAAATATATATGTTCAATTTCTTTATTTCCCATCGATTTGAATAAAACCTTGACTAACGTAAATTCATGTGTTTTAAAAAAATTATTCGAGCTTGAATTGAAAAATTGTATCCTAAACGTGATCAACCAAACAGTAGTTATTTATTTTTAAAAGCTCTATAAAAACTCGAACACAGTTCCTATAGTGCAGAGAATAAAAAACAATTTATAATAAGCAAATACAAATAAATGGATAGGCGCATTTTGGAGCGAAAAAAATATTCAAGCAGATATTTAATTAAAACCACATATGATCTACTGAGCTAGCAGCGTCCTGAAAGTACCATACAACATGAAAAAAAATGAAATCGTTGAAGTCGACAGCTATTCAAAAGACTATCATTTCGGTACAAGAACGAAGTATTAACCGTAGTCAAAATTAGATAGATGAGGACGTTCTCTAAAAACATTCACATTTCACTTAAGAAATCTCATTCCCTCCAATCCTTACCCCCAATTGATGAACCCTCCCATTTTTTAAACTAACAGGGACATCTGAAACATCTAAAAGCGAAGGTTGAACGTTTTTTATATTTTTCCGTTTCATGACAATAACTCCGCTGCCACTGAACCTTGTTTCTTTCTTTTAATAATACCCTAGTCTCAATGTTTCATCATAACCGAATAGTTCCAGTTATTGAAGGGCCAAAAATTATCGGACAGACAGACGGAAATGATTGATATGTTTTCTCGTGATGTATGTTACGGAACATAAAAAAAAATATATAAAATTCGAGTAGGTAAGCCTAAAAATGCGTATGACACCAAGTCTAGCATATTTAAAGAAAAAATCATTTACTTATCGGAAAACAAAATTGACAAAATTATCAAAAATTCTCAATTTCATTATTTGATTTTACAGACGTTAACGGGCAGCGCCACTTGTAGCTACAATTTGAGTATGTTGCAATCTTATGTTATAATTAGACAAAACAGCAAAAAGGAAAAACGATGATAGAAAAGCCAGAATAAAATGTCTAAAATTCAAAGTTTCCATTTTCCGATTATCACCTTATTTCTTCTAGATAATAGTATATTATTATTATACCTGTTTGCTATGAACTGTAGGAACTATAGGCAAAAACGGGTTAGGTCCCATATCAGTATCCAAAACTTTTGCTATTCACTAAAAGAAAACACCACCCAAAGTTCAAATTTAAAAACATAACGCCACAAGTCACCAACACCAAACCAGTTAAAAACCAGTACCGTACAAAGTGAAGGTCGCGTCGTAACTGAAGATTTCTAATCGGCTGGGTAGTACTTACCTACGCATGGCGAGAGGGCCAGCACAGGGTCTGTTTGGTCGATTTAGTACAAAAGAGCAGTGCCCAGCGTTTTATTTGATTTTCTCTTTCATTTCTCGAACAGTGGCCGAGAGTCGTGGGTCCATTGTACGTTTTGACATGGGTCGACACCTCTCGCTCTTCGTTCTTGTTGTAGCTTTAGGTAGATTTGAGTGGTACCGGATCATTCTCCAGTGGTGTAGACCATACGCTCTCAACCTTATTTTGCCCACCGCCCACTTTAGGATTTTTTTTATAAAGCCCCCTAATTTTTATACTTGCCATAATGCTCTTTAAAATGTTGTGCCCCTCAAAATTGCTTGCAGGAGTTCCGACACCTAGGGCAAGTTTTGTGATTTGCTCCTTCCCTTCTAGGCATAATTCAAAAAACTCAACGGCAAGCAAAACCTCTCGACTGAACATTCACGTTCACCAAATAATCTAAAGAACATAAAAATCGTCTGTATCCGCCCCTAATATTTCTGCTTAATTTGTCATTCTTGTTGCCTACGTTCGTTCTTCAGAATCCTGCGCCCCTAAAACTTTACCCCTATACTCGGGCTTCTTAGGCGCCTTCGCCCCATAATAATATAATCAACGCCCCTAATTTCCTTGTAAGCTTCTACCGCCTTCCTGGAACTCTCAAACACCCACAAGAGAGCCTTTTCGCCCACGTTGTAAGCCTACGGTGAAGGCGTATACGTACGACCACTTTTTTTTATAGATAACCTCCTGCAAAGGCAAACAGCCTATCGCGCTCCAGAAGCGCTGGGAGGAGACGTATGTTTTGGGAGAGGCTTGTTAGAGGCGTTGGAAGCTAGATCTGTTGAGGATGCACCCGTTGGGCCACTCTAGTGTTAGCTGTACTGGCGACTCTTGGTGTTATCGTGCGAGACAGCTCGGTCGAACAAATGTCATGATAATATCCACAGACTAGGGACAAATCAGCCATGCTAGTACGCTTTGAAATATGATAAATTTTCGTTACGCCACTGGTTCTTGCAGAAACTTACTCATATGTCATCTCATTAACGATGTGGAGGAAGGGACAGATGTGCTCTTTCAGATCGAAATTTAATGAGCGTGCCATTAAATGCGGCCCCTTTGAAGCCTTATCAAATATTCCGTTGTTGTTTTTATGTGTTGTGTCATGTTGTCAAGTACGAAACGGTCCTTCAGCTTGGGATCTGAGATTAGTTCAAATGTTTTGGTCTAATTTAAAGATGTACAATCACAATCAGTGGCAGGAGGAACTGGGAGAAATTACCCTCCAACAGCTAATATGTGTTATGCATTCTAACACTGTGAAACTTGTTGGGCGTGAAAAGTCTAATTTTGAAAAAAATGTATCCTTTCTCAAGTGAGGTTTGAGCGTCTTTTTTCAGCTTTTTGACGATAACAACAAAGACTCTCAAAATTTGCGAAGTTTTGTCGTCCTTGCAAAAGTTCATCAACATTTGAATGGTACTTTCCTATGATTATCGGACAGGTAGACAGGCAGACAAAAGAATATAATAGTGATATGGTTCTGTAATCTGTATTCGAGGAAGGGTAATCGGTCAACATCACATCACTTAGGTCGTATTAGGTACCTTCTACGTCCTCCTCAGGGATTACTCAGTACTGGGTATCCAGTAAACCATGGAATCTCGAATTGATAGGATAGATGGGACATGGTATTTCGTGATGAATATGCCATCAACATCAACATCCAAACAGCACTCAACACTGTTTTCCATCACAACACTTCGATGGCCTATTGGCAAGTACAGTTCCACTTCCAGGCACCAAAACTCCAATCCAGAAGAGAAACTTTGGAAAAACTATTCGAATTGAAAATTATTCTTCACTACAAATATAGGAAATTACGAAAATTTCGAATATTTCAAATTTTTTTGGAATATTTGAAATGATAACATTAGGTTTATCAATATATGTTTGATATTTTTTCAACAAAATATATATTTATAAGCTGATACCATTGCGTGGGAGGTACCGAGTCAACCTACTTGAAGTCATTTAAATAAGTAATTCAAAGGAATGAAGAATGTGCGCAGTTTGAAATTCGGAAGATGAATGGCCTTCAGGGAAATGCACCATCGGCATTCCAGAGCGAGTGATAGGAGTGCCTGCTTAGCTCAGTTGGCTAGAGCGTTTGATCTGCAATCAAAAGGTGTGTAGGTAGAGTCCCAGAGCATTTTTCCGAGTTTCGAAATACGAATTTGTATATCAGCATACTATCTATCGCCAAAAAAATATGTCCCCTAAGAAACACACAACAAATGAAAACATAATTTAATAGAAAAATAACTAGACAGTATAGATAGTATGCTAGTTTTGAGAGCTCTAGTTCTGTATCCATGATATGATCTAGTTAGTTATTTGGCAAGTAATCTGAATAGCCTTGATAACAGTCAAATCCGACGATGATTTTAATAAAAATCGAAACGCGTCACTAAAAGAAAGAGTTTTACTTCTGAAACTGTGTGATAATTACACAACTTTTTATCTACATGATGGAAGAGTTTCACAAAGTAAGAACATCTACAATCTACATGATCTCTTATTTCATATTAAATTTTTGAAAGGTTCCATTAATCCAACTAATTTTGAATATGTACATGTAATTTGACTGGACTACTACTACGACTACAGTCTGGACACAACGACCGTAAAAATGCTTTGCCGATTTAGCTGCACATTCAAAATCAGTCAAAATAATCATAAATCCTTAACACTTCTCACTGCAGCAATAAAACAGGCCATACAATCATCACCATGGCGAATATTACAACGCTCAAACGATGCCTTTCCATTTTTTGTTAACGCTCGTACCCCAAGGCCTTTCTGTTCATTGAATCGGCCTTAAAAGGATAAAAAACCAATTGAATGAGAATGAGCGAGCCGCGCGAGAACAGGAGGACGAGGGAAGGGGGACGCTCAACACCTGTGTTGCGGCGCTGTTAAGCAGGGGGTTGGTCCGTGTAATCTCGTTTTACGGATTATGGCGATCCTTTGATCTACGCCGCCCCGCACATACGACAAACCAGCCTTTTTGTGCCTCTTTTGCGAGAGATTTTCTGATACGGGTGTAACGTGGATGCGTGGTGTAGTACAGGGGTGGGGGGCAAGTAACAAGATTAATCTTCAATCCTTGGGATGCATCAACTAACCTTACTAAATCTGCGGCTGCTTTTATCAATGTAGAAAAAATGAAAAAAAAAAGATATAATGACATTGAGTATTTTATCCAGGAAAACAGAATTGTTTTTAAATAAGGTCTTAGTATGAAATATTATGGACCAGAATTCAGATGACATATGGTTGACAAATCCATATTAGGAATATACATCGTCCCATTAGAAATACTAACTATCTAGAGAATGAAAAAAATGGCGCTGTACTTCCTACGCAATTGTAGGATTTGTTTCCGATTTTCTAAAAGTTAGAACTAAATTTTAAAATTATTGAAACTTTTATAAAATAAGATTCAAAATTTAAAACTTTAAAAAAATTAATTTCCAATATTTCCAAAACCTATCAAAGTGGATCAGTGAGTTTATATTCTGATCAAAAGATTTAGTACACTGATACAGTTGAACAGAAGATACAAATTCAACCTACTTGAATCAAGTTTTCAAGAGTCTAAATGGCATTTCAGTCCTGTTGATTGTAAATGCTCTTACTTGGTGAAAATCTTCCATCATGTAGATAAAATAATTTGGTTCTTAAAACACAGTTTCACAAATAAAACTGGGTAGCCTTTGTTAACATTCAAATCTGACAGGTCGGCGATGATTTAAATATAAATTGAAATGAGTCACTGAAAGTAAAAGAATTTTATTCGTGAAACTGTGTCGTTAAGTAAAGAATTATTTTATTAGCATTTTAGTCGTTACTTATGATGGCCATCCAGTTGAAATTCTGACTCTGTCGTAAAATACGTTGAATGAATGGAAAAAATTAGCTTCCTCCAATTTTATAAGATAAATTCGCCCTGAAATACCACTCAAAATGACAAAAACACAAATGGTATACATTTCTTCAATATATTCAAAATAAATAAAACATCTAATATGTTCAGAAGTCAGATGTATTGTGAAATTCTAAGCCCACAGCTATAGAAGAAAAATATAGATAAAATCCGATCAAAATTTGGATAAAATAGTTGACGCCATTTAAAAAACGGCCAAATATCAGTTGGGTTATTATTGATGATATGCTATGGGAGTAACCTGTAGTAAAAGTTACTAAAACAGAAACCGAATAAATTAGACCCCTCAAGAAACTAGCTAATTAAGTCCTGAATCAGTCTGATGTATTGTGAAAGTCAAAGTCCAAAATTCTATCATTTAACAGTTTCAAAATCCGATCCAAAACTTAATTTCCAAACTCATAACCAATTGCCATTTTTTCACGAGTCTGTTTTAGATTACAGCGAGTGGTACGAATGCTATAAAACTGGTATAGGAATTTTGCAATCGTGATATTCATATGGTAAAAATAATTTTTGCTACCCGGATATGCAAATGTAGTATTAATACAATCTACAGATTTTTTATTGTATGACTAATATCTAACTATGACTTCATTAATCGATTTATCAACAAGGTCTTATTTGATATAGCAGCTTAATCCAGCTACACAGAATAATACAGGTGATAGATAGGACTCATAGCAAACAAAATTATCATGAATACTTTTTTTGAAAATCAGATCTAACGTGGAACAGCTGATTAGCCAGTAACTTGTTTGAGTTAATTTTATATAAATCGGCATTTTTGTAACTATTCACCAAAATTTGTAAACTCACTAAATGAACAAGCATTCATTTGGAATTGTTGCCGTTGTCTAGTAATTTTGCTAGAAAATGTATCCAAAACATACTAAATAAATACACATATTCTTCGTCTGAGAATTTATTTATGTGTGCATCCGCGAAAATAGTATACGTTTAAATAAAAGAATGCTGGCTTGCTGAAAGATAATCCGGGCCCGGAAGAGATCTGGAATCCGGGCACTCTTAACGAAGATCTGGAGTACAAAAATAGAAAAAAAAACAAAGACGAAAAGGCCAGTGAAGGCCAGAAAACCACAGAGTAAAGATCAGTTGAAAAATTTGGTTATTCGTTCCATTTTCAGTCCCCGTTCCAACGCCCAGACTCAAGCAAATTAGAGAAAATAAGCAACAGTGAATAAATGCAAGGATCCCATTTGTGGATCTTCTGTATGTTCAAAAATTCGGATCAAATCCGGATCTGATGTGCACCAACTATGTTGACTGAAGCATTTCATAATCTTGGCGCAAATACTTCAACTTCATCATAAAATTTTATTCTTCCTGGGGAAAAAACATTCGGTAATTTTGATAAGCTGTTATCAAAGCCACTGTTGGTTCCTTATCCGTAAAAAGAAGAACCAAATAAGTATCAAAAGCTTATCAATGTGTCTTATTTCCTAATTTGCTCTGCGTCATATATTATTTATCCTAATTCAAGTTTGGAAGGTATTGTGTAGTTAACCAGAATATAAAAAATATGTGTAATAGTTGATTCACAATTTACATATCAAACATCAAGAACTGTATACTTGTATGAGATTATCACAACATGTTCAACCCGAATTTTTTAACAGCTTATTTATCCAGAGAGGTGGTTGATAAAAATAATACCCAATGGAAAATAATAGGCGCGGAAGCAGACAGACGCGTACTGCTGAAATGCTGTTGATAAAGATGACGGTGCTAAATAAATGAATTACTTGGAGCACTTAAAGCGATCGAAGTAAAGGGGGTTCCGTTGGAAAATATGACTAAAAAATACTGAATGCTAGTTAGCAAAGCATTGAAATCTTAGTTACGAAGAAAATTATATTTTTCTTCAGAGTATATTTCTAGAATGAGTTCTAATACATAATACTTTGCTTATCAAATAAATAGTCTCAAAAGAGTGAGACCAGCTGTTCTTGTCCTGAGTACATTTTTACAACAATATCGCAATTCTTGAATTCAGAATTTCTTTATGTGTGTATAATGCAAAGTATTTGGTGAGAAGCTTCCAGATTGATGATTATGTACAGTGACAATAACTTCGTTTAAAATGGTTCTGTTCAGGAGCAATTTAGTGCTAATGATGCCTGACCAATAAATGCCACTTAGAAATGTAATTTCCAACGTTCTCCATAAAAAAAGCATGAGTATTAGAACCACACCTTGAAACCTTTTTTTTGTAGTATGTCGGAACACACACAAACGGAATAACTTCCCATCATCAAGATGAAATGGAATTAATAAAGCGTTTCCTTATCGGATTACACACAGTCGAACAATATTCTGTTGGGTCGGAATGAAATATGAGATATCTTCAGTCGGCATGGCGTAAAAGAAATCCTGTTAGGTGGCAAACGGGCACGTCAAAATGTTCTTAGAAAATCACGTGGAGATATATTTGATAGTTTTTCTATTTATGTTATTTTTACTACGAATCTGCCTTGGTATCTGGCATTATGATTTATTTACACATAATTTACATAAGGTGACGGTAAAATTCGGACATTATACAAGTAATTTTTGTAGTGATATTTATTAACGCATTTTAATTCATATAGGATGGACGTAAAAATCGAAATATACCCAATTAAATTTAAGAACGGCCAGTTTTTAAATAACTTTATGGAAAAAATGCACCTTTGAGATAATAATAATAGGTATAAAGTTATCATTTTTTCAAATAGTCATCCCACATGAAGGATTGCCTATTTTTACATGAATAATGGTAAGAGTATTAATCAATTATTGAATCATGAAAGTAATAAATAATTAGTCCGACAAATTCAGTCTTCATCGTTTTTTTACAAACACCACTTAAAAAAATACAATTCGTTAATTGCTAAAAATGATAATTAAATAAAAATAATATCTAGTTACCTATCCAAATTGTCTTAAATTTTCAGGAAGCTGAACTTTGAATACCAGAATGACATTCACGTTAAGTACAAACATTAAGTCAAAAATGCGGAACAAAAAAGCATGTACACAGTTTGTCGACTAATCATCACCAGATCGAACTTAAAACAAAAGCTTCTTCCAAAAGTAGTTCTTTTGGAGAACCTCAGAGTTGTGGAATGAGCTACCGGGGAGTTTATTCTCCGATGGTTACAAGCTAAAGCTAATGGACATTTAGCTTCTCGCAGCGCTTATGATGCGCGATAAGCTTCCTGACTTCAGGTGGAGCTTTCGATTAGGAGAATATTTTGGTCTTACTATCACAGATGACTGGTAACATGACGTTGAAACATATTAATCAATCAATTGTCCGATACTTGCAATTTGTTTGCTATCACATCAGGTGTGTTTCTAACCCTTAACAGTATGTTAGCCATTGAACTTGTAGCTCAGATCCTTGAGTGTAGGTTATAAGAGGAGCAGTAGTTGATTATTCTAAGTATGAGTCTAATTTTTGAAGGAACTTACGAACTAATAACCCAACTAAATGAACTAACCTGATAAGGGTTGTTATCGAGAGGTGCCGAATGAGGAATATGACTGCGTCGCTGTGACGAACTGTGGCGTCGCGACGGCATGTGGAACAAGATGCCGGCGCCGCCTCACCATTTCTGGACACCTGAAACCATAAAATAATAATCTAAACTCAAGTCATGTAGATTGTAGATGTTCTTACTTGGTGAAACTCTTCCATCATGCAGATAAAACTGTATGTTAATTACACAACTTTTTATCTGCATAAACATAAGTGATATATTATTGTATTTTTAATTAGTTAACAACAAGATAAGAAGAATTTCGATTGCTTAAAGATTGTACACAAAATTATTCAGCGTTTCTGGCTGAAAAGCAGAAATTGGCAACCTAATCCACTGGGTTGAGATCAGGCGATTTCAGAGGCTATGAACTACCAGTGTCTGCCGATATAAAAAAAGCAAAAAAACAACATTGTTTTAACCGAGTTTATTTGTTATTGTTTGTATAACAATATAATATTAATATGAATACGTTTCCCCGTAATTGGACAAATTATTATTTTCACCAGTCAGAATCGGTAAATAATTTGATCGGTCAGATTAACAACACTTCACAAACGAATGCATATTGCATATATTTCATGTAGTGCTTCTGTCTGATAAATAGTATCAACATTCTACTAAAAGTGGGCGTTTGAAAACCTTTATCGCTATAAAAAGTATGTTATAGAACGCCTCATTCAAAACTGCATTCGAATGGTTCATCTTAGACGAGAGTGCAGTCATCTTCGAACAAATAAAAAACTAATTAGCCTTTTTGTCGATGGAAAAGGCCGTAAGAAGAATACAATGATGTGGATAAACCTTGGATGTAACAATTAATGCAAACAAATAGACAGCATCGCTGCTAATTCGCGTTCGAACAAAATATAATGTTCGCGGTATCTGTTGGATGCAGTTGGTGTGTTTAGTGTTCGTTTTTTGTTGCAATCATCCTTTTCCGCTTGGTGAGTGTTTTATATTTGTTAAACTGTGAAACAAATACAATAAGATCGGGAAAAATGCTGTATTATCGACTATGAAATAAGTCGCGATGGATCATTTTGTTTACAAAGAACAAAAGAAGTAGTCGAGTAGACTGACTCTACTTCCTATGCAACAGAATATTGCTTGGTATAATGATATCAGAGTTTTACGAGGTCTCCTCGTAGATTCTTAAAGTGTACATGCTAGTTTTACTTTCCATGCAGAAGTATTGCAATCGCGAAAATTTTTTGATTTTATATTTTCTGGATGCTGTGCCATTCTGAATTTTATCAGATTTCCACACCAATACTTTTAAGGATACAAAAACGTTGTAGCTCTTAAAAATCGGTTCAGTGGCGACAGAAATGCCGTAAAAAGCAAAAGAAATATCAAAGGCTCAAACATGATTTTTTAACGTTCGTCTTTTCTAAAGTTTAAAACCAAATTATGAATTATCCATGCTTTTCGGATGTTTCAAACCATTAGATTTATCTTTTAGCGGATTTTACTACAGATTATACTCCAATTTGATTGAATTGCTCTTACATCAGCTCTTGGAGGATTATCATCGGATTTTGAGAGCAGTTGAACAGCTTGAACTAAACCTGAAATATTGGAAGATATGGGAATCTCCGAAAACCTGGAAAGGAATTTTTGATTACACAAGATTTAGTCTTTCAATATTTTTTAAATTGTTGACGATATTTTTTGAAATTATTTTGCGAATTTTTTCTGAAATTTGGTAAATGAATTTTGGAAATTTCAAAAATTTTACGGACCCAAATAAAGTTTCTAACTATGCCTGAAAATGATTGAAAACTAAATAAATATAAAAAGAAATTTTCTATAAAAAAGCCCTCTTATCAAAATCGTTGCAGCAGTTACTAAAATTAGGCGTGTCAAAAACGCAAACCAGAGCATATGAGTGCCACGAAACTTCGCAATGTAAATTAAAGTGTTTAATGCTGTCAAAATTAGTATAGATGATATATATTTAGTACAAAAATGTCCAAAAATCACAAAAAGACGTTTTGAGTTACCAAACGACTGCGTCATGGTAATAACAGTAAAATTTATAACCTTAACAATATCAATAAATTAGAAAAGCATCTTCCTCAGCGGCCATTACATCCTTTTCCATTCCCCTGTTGTTGCTATTTCCGACATCAAACGAATCCTCATCTATACAATACACTCAAAATACTCATTTCCATATCTCACAAACAGCCTTTCCCATGAAACCAATAAAATAAACACCGGTCTATCATTATACCTGCTTCAAGTCGAAAGAATCTGTTATCTTATTATTTCCCTGGTACCTTGCCTGTTTACTATTCACGTCCACCAAGAAATCAACATTTCAACGTTGCTTGAGGGTCAAGGTTTCCGAAGATATTGGACGGTAATACGATGGTAGTGACTGTTATGCCGATATGAGAGGTATACATACATGGATATATGCAGTTTTGGATAAACATTCAAGTCGTACTCTCGACTTCCCACGCTTATGAAAGACATACAACGTTTTGAATTCAAGATTAAACTTTTAAAACGTTTTATGTGGTATATCACTCTTTTTCGTCACGTCTATCTATATGTCACTATTAATCAAGCACTCTGGACGAGATTTTGAAAGGAGTAATTAGCAGAAACAAAAAAAAGCGTCAATCATGACTAGCCAATCAGAAATTCCGTTCAAACATCAACCGATCTGTCAAGGGACTCGAAAGTTTACTGCCAATATAAAACCACTAAAACCGAATTTTTTCCGATCTATTAAGTTAATGGTTCGAGATGTTAACTAGCTACAACGTCTTTGGTCATAAAATTGATACTGGAACGTTGAACTCGAATCTTTTATTGCTGTCTGTAATAATTCAGGACAGAAAAACTGTCCATTTACATTTATAAAACTCGAAAATACCCGATCTCTCACAAAAAACACTCCGCGTTCGACTTTAACAGCTCGTAAGAATTTTTAGTAACCTGTAAGAATCTTTTCAGTGCCCGGATTGATGGATGACTTAATGCATACGGCATTTGGTATCTTTGAAAAGCATGTAAGGATCTCTTCCGGAAACAGTATCGGCTTTCATCAATCATCCCTATGACGTAGGTCTGTTAAAGGCAAGGGGATGCATCTTTTCTTATCGTCAACGCTAACAGATGTTTTTCTTTAAAGCAGATTTTAAAAACGTAACAGACGGCGCACAGAATATGCATAGGTTGGAATTTAATCAATAAATTAATGTTTCTAGGACTAGACAGTGCAGTGTATGAGCAGAGTTTCATTTAATCATTCAAAACCAAACATGAACGGCATAGTTTTGTCTTCTTACCATTAAGATAGCGTTTTGTATGGGTTTCCAGTACTCGTATTTCGTTCCCAGCGCCCATTTTTCAAGATAATGGAACGATTTTTTTGAAAAATCATAGAGAAAGGTTGGTTCTATACTCGTGTGCGAAGCTCTTTGTTCAATTTTCGATGCATGCAAAACTTTAGATATTGTCGGAAGGGCGCTTGTGGCAGCGATAAAAAAATGTTTATTCGATGCCACAATATTTCGTTTGATTTTGAACATATTGAGAATATTTTTTATGCAGATCAGAAAGGTCGGCTCTTTGCCGGTGCGAAGCCCTTTTCTTGATATTCTGGTTATTTTTGTTACCAAAATGTTCAAAAATAATCCGAATTGAGTCAAAAAATATCAATATTCATGTGACAATATCTAAAATATTGGATCAAAATTTGCAAAAGAGCCTGAGCATAGAACCAACCTTCCTCTATCATTTGCAACATAAATCGTTCCATTATCTTGAAAAATGAGCACTGAGCATTAATAACCTTATTAGAATATATTCCGAATATTTATGAAAGAAATAATAAGTAAAATAGTTATAAATGTACTCAATTTAATTAAAAATATATCCACGATATTCTGAACTCAATTTGTGCAATTGATTGATTTACAGTGACAAGCTTTCAGGTCGCCAAAACCAACTGAAATTCTTTTGATTTTATTCAAGTCGTGCTGTATTGTAGGACGTGTCTGCGTCTGCCATGCAAAAATTACAGTTGTCGAAAGAAAACCGAATAATTTCCTAACTGGTCACATAAACAGAGTAAATCGGTTTATAATTCACCGACTTCAAAACAAAATTACTTGACGGACCCGGCCAATTATAGAGATACAAACGATTTAAGCTGATGGTTAGCATTGACATTTGACAACTACAACTAGAATAACATAAACATTGAAGGTCTCACTATACATCTTTAGACCGATCATAGCGACATTATACAAAAAAAATGACCAAATTTGGATTGATTTAGCGTGTTTTGTTAGCAATAAAACTAATCTTAGATTGACAAAGAAATTAACATTCGCCAGTTCCATGTTTGGCACCGGCATGCCATGTGATTGTCATAGCCTACTATTCCCATTTTCCGTCTTTTTCATCGTCTGCTTGGCATTCACTACCAATTAAGACAACTGATTCATAGTGATGTAAATATGGGGTAGGATTGTGAATAAGTAAATTCGTGTAATATATCAATATTTCGAATAGCTAAAACTAATCATTTATATAGTAAAATGCCGATTCGTATTTGGTACAAAAATCAGTATGAAATTCCTACCCCTAAAAGTGATTTAAACTCTTGTATTTCCACCAAAGAATGGGCCAGTAGGAATAGATTTTCAATCCGAATCTGGGAAGGATATGACGAAGTACGTTCATATGAAAAAATCAAAAACGCTTTTTATCCCTTAAGAGGGAATTAGAGGCGTTTTGCATGAGTTTCCAATATTTCGTTTCTAGCGCTCATTTTTCACGATGAATGAACGATTTTTGTTGCAAATGATAGATAAAGGTTGGTTCTATGCTCGGGAGAAGCCCTCATGCAATTTTTGACACTGAATTTTAGATACTGTCACATTAATATTGACATTTTTTGACTCACTTTGGATGTTTTTCTAACCTTTTGGTTACTGAAATATCGAGAAAGGGAACATACGGAAAAATTATTTTCAACATGTTCAACGAGCGTCCTCAGGACAATATCTAAAACGTTGTATCAGAAATTTAAAAAAAGGATTCGCATCAACATATAACCAACCTTTATCTAGCATTTGCAGAAAAAAATCATAATCGGAAGAGGTGGAGACCCAGAATAAAAAGCTTTTTGCATCCGTTTCCAATATTTCGTTTCCAACGCTCATTTTTCAAGATAATAGAACGATGTTTTTTTTTGTAAATGATAGAGAAAGGTTGGCTATCTGCTCGTACGAAGGCCATTTTTTAAATTTTTTATACACAATTTTAGATATTGTTACATGAATATTGACATTTCTTGACTCAGTTTGGATGCTATTTCAACATGTTGGTCCCCGAAATAAAGAGAAAAGGTCCTGGCATGGACATAGAACCATCCCGCCCCTATGATTTGCACAAAACATTTTCAACACGTTCAAAATCAAGCCCTTCAAACGAAACATTGTGGCACCGTACATGAGCATATTTTACCGCTGATACGAGCGGCCTCGCGACATTATTTAAAATTTTGTATCAAAAATTGAAAAAAGGTATTCGCACGAGCATAGAACCAAACTTTTCATCATTTCCATAATCTTGAAAAATGAGCGCTGGAAACGAAACATTCGAAACCCATGAAAGACGCCTTTTATTCTAGGTAGAGAGTTCACTCTTAACTGCACCATGAAAGTGCCCACCAAAATAATATTAATTCAAGATTCCTGGTATGCCAATAAGTCCCTATCACTATCCCTATCACCAGACTCAGATGGTGAATAGTCATCGTCATCCTTCAACTCAAACTCACTCATTTGAACTCTACGGGATTCTATACAAAATACTACACTTAAAATATTTTGGTGAAAGTGGTTTGACTGAAAAAAAAATCTGAAATACCATTGTTTTAATGTTACGTTGTGATGCATGCGTGAACCATCGACTCATTCTGAACCAGGAACTGATTTCACCCTTCCTAGAATCGGTTCCGAACTCATTCTGTTTCTATAGGAACCGTCTTAGATTTAATTCTATTTTTTTTCAAGGACGTTTTTGATTTGCTCATACTTCTAACTGATTCCAACTCTGTTGGAAAAACTTTGAAAATATATAAAATAAAGCCATGTTTGAGGAGCTTCTGGTCTATTGTCAGTTTTCCATAATACCACGGCGCTAATACATCAACACACATACAGGGCAACCGCGTTAAAATGAATAACATTACTTCACTAACGTTACACCTAATTCTGCAGCCTTAATCAAAGTATAAAATCATGTCTCTTCAGCGTAGCTTTTTGAATTTTCTTTGTATGACGCCTGCACTATAAGACTATTTGAAATACTTGGAGCACAAGTTGCAATCGGTACGGTAATCCTCTTAACGTTTCAGCGGATTCGAATTAGTGTTTTTGTATGTTTCGGAATGGTCAGCTTAGTCACTAATGGTTAAAAGCCAGACTTGAGTGCACAACCGACTGCTGCGTTGACCGATAAAATTTGCATTCGCAAAAGCAATGTGATGTCATTGCGTTTTTGAAGGAAACATGTTAGCGTTAAGTAGAGCTGACATTCTAGATATAAACACTTTGCCGTATTTAGATAGCAAATGTGTGTACTATTAAAATATGTCGGAGGTCCTTCAATCGGTGAAAATTACGTTGAAAGATTCCGTAAATCAAGATACTTGTGAAGTTAATTGTGAATAATCATCTATGTCTAACAAGTACAAAGGATTACAGGGGTTAAACATTTATAGATGATGGAACGTCTATAAGTAACGTAAAAAAAATTAAAATATCCTCCTCTCACAACCCTATAAAAAAATAACCCGCCACCCTTAAACCTGTAAAAAAAACAAATTTTCAGCGCTTTTATTTTCGTTTTTAGACGATTAACTCATAGACAGTACTGACGGAAATGTTTTTCTGTTGTATATGTCATGTGACATCAAGAAAACACAATAGTATCGTATTCTTCAACATATAGGTAGGTACCTTATATATTCCTAGTATCCATCTCGTCACGTTACAACAGTCAAATCCTCGGCACACGAACATCCACCACCACTACCACCATAAATCACAGTACAACCACCTTGACCTTGAAAACCTAAACAACCGCCGGTCGCGACGCGCTGCGGATGACTCCGCGTCAAGCTTGACAGATTAAGTAGTGCATCCGCAGCCACCCCTGCTCTCAGTTGCGGGTGTTTTTGCGTGTATATCGGCCAGCAATTCACTCCGGATCGTGGGTGGCTATGGGCCTCTGCAACACTCGACAAGTGACTAACGCCGTACTCGCACAGCACACGCAGCCTCCTCTTGAGGCCATGCCACGGTCACGGCGCGCCACACTGTCGACTTCTTTTTGTTTTGGTCGCGGTCCATCTGGTTAACATGGCCGGAGGTTAGGGGTGGACAGAAGGGAACAGAACACTTAGAAAATCTTAGTTATTCGAAGCTAGTTCGCCAAACGCGTGCTTCCAAACCCCATAAGTGGTGGATCTAGGAATGACGTGTGTGTGTGTAGGTGGGGGGAGGGGCGAGGGGTTCTGAGTTGGGAGGTCAAAAATGGGATTGAGGGTGGTCGTAGGTAAAGGAAATCTAAGCAAAACGTATTGGTAGATGCAAGCAAGTTCTCTACTCCATCTAGAGTTTTGACCATTCACAACTGACAAATACGAATGGCACATTACTCGTGATAAATAACAGTGGGTCCATTCACAAGAGATTCGAAGTCGTATCGAAAGAACTAGAGGGGTATTCCTTAAAATGTCACCAACTTTTAAAAGTGCAGGAATTAAATTATCTACAAAAATCAGGTTTCTCAGATGGTATGTGTTCTCTGTGCTTCAGTATGGTGTAGCGTCGTGGACGTTGACTGAAGTCTCTACGAAAAGCTTTAGTTGTTTAAGTTCTGGTTATATCGCAGAATCTTGAATATTTCATATGCCCATCATGGTACCAATCTGACAGTATGACATCGTATGAACAAGGATTTGGAAATAATAGCAGCAGTGAATAAAATAACTATAGCCGGAATGATTGTCAATATTTTTACGGAATAAGCACTTTAGTTCACTTCACCGCATTGTAGTCGAGAATGTTAATGACATAGATAAAATTTTAATTTTTTCATACTGTACTTTGATAAGGACTGCCTAGGCAGCCGAAACGTTGGTAAAAGTATTGCGTTAATAATATGTGATTTTGATTAACGACCAGTATATAATTGAAGATAATAGTATTTTGTCCTATGCATTAACCCTCTAGGATTGTTTTAGTGTGACTTTAGGTTAGCACTTTGATGATTTATTATTTATTTTGCTTGCACCTCGTTTTTGCTGTTTTAAATACAAATATATTTTTTTTAGAATTATATTTATTGTACAATGTTAAACCACAAATAAATCTTCTATTATAATCATTTTGCCGATTTTTTAGTGTCATACACAGGTTAAATAAACAATTTTGGAGTGAGCAAAATCAAAAAAAAAAATGTGTGGACGGGACGTGAACCAGGCACTAACAGCGTCAGCACGGAATGCTAGATACATGGGTTCGAGTCTCATCCACACCATAAACTTTTCTGGATTTTTCTCACATAAAAATACAATCTATTCAATATGACCCTCATGATTCGTCCGTAACTTATGTAATCAAAACGTGGCCGTACGCAAGAAAAGAAGATACAACAAGCGTTGTCGAGTCCGTCCCATCAGAAAGATTCGAAGCAGATAAAATCCGTGCGTACCACGTCTGGAAGGACCAAGAAGTCAGCGGGGGCCGGGTACCACCGCTGGTACTGGTACTACCCGGCCCCTCGACCATCCACTCTCGTTAGTATGAGTTATGCGCGGTACCGCAGAGGCGGAACCACTTTTTTATTGGGAGGAATGCCACGTTCTGCCCACGCGTCGCTCAACGAGAAGGGTTTTGTTTGTTTTGCGGTACTCGACACACGGGACATTTTATAACGTCGGTACTTGATATCAGGCACGTTGGTACTTATATGTATGTCTTATTGAGAATAAAAATTCATCCAATGGTGATTTAGAATACGCAGTGCGATAACTAGACCGACGGAAATAAGTGAGACTTATTTTGTCGTGTAGAAATCATTAATTAAAAAAAAATTGGAATGGCACCAAGTCGGTTCACGCTGTGCTTCAAGCGCAATAGTATCAGTTTAGAAATTACAATTTGATATGATTTTTACAAATAAATGTTGATTGTTGAATTTGAAAACTGATAAAAAATAAATCAAATTAAAAAAAATGGTTTTTGAAAATTTCCGTAATTTCCAAAACTTTTGTTCAAGTGGACCAGCAGCTCTAAAGTCCGAACATAATTTTCAATAAAGTGATACAATAGCACGTGAAATACAGAATCAACTTACTTGACGCACTATGTTCCCCGATGGTTACAATCTACAGCGTTTTAAGGTCAATATGAACAGACATCTAATCTTCGCGCAGTGCTTATGAAGCGCGATAGGCTATCTGCTGTTGTGTGAGGTTATTTGTAACAAAAATCGCGCTTTGTTATATGGTTAGTTCAGTTTTACTCTGCTGCCATTGGATTGATATATCAAAAAGTACGAAGTACTGCTAGGGGTGCAAATTTCATAGATGATAGAAAATGTCTTCTATCAACACCTCCCCTTCATAACCATTCACCACCAAAATACAATTTTTATGCCCCCCCCCCTTTTTTATGGCTAATAGGTGTAATATCATATTACTAATATGTATAGGTGTACTTATCGATCCCGTAGAAACGAGTCAGGCCAAATAATGCTATACGCTGGGCGAAAGTATATTCCAGTGTTCAACTGTTGATTTTTTTGTTAACGGCCTGCCAGCAGCATGTATATTACACCAGGATTGTTCAGTCGTAAATAAAGATTTTATTAGTTGGCATGTTTATGAGTGGTAAATCCTAGCATTCCGATATTTTTCAATTGACTTTAGAAAATATACTGTTATCACACTGTTTAATCTATACTAAGAGAACATAACTCAGAAAGCATCAGATGAAATAACAATAGAATAAAAGTTAGACCTATCAATAGCATCACATATGTTGATGATACGATCTGATGACAGAAAGCAGTGAAGAAAACTGCTTCACATTGATTGTTCGAAAAGGGTTAATTTATTATCATACCAAAATCACACCAACAAGAAAGTTTATGGATTAAAGAACAGATAATAGAAATGGTCAACAAATGTAGATTTGTAGGATTAATTGTTATTGAAAAAAAAATGAGTATACAGAGAAAATTCGATCAAAAATTGATAGAAAAAAGATAGAAATATATTCAATATAGAATAAGGAAGGTACTTTGTGCTAAAGATCTTAGTTTTCATATCAAGGTGAGGCATTGCTCATTTCTGTATTGCGTCCAGAAGCTTTAGGAAGTGCTTTGGAGGGCATCCCTAGACATAAGAGCAGTACTCCAGAGGTGGTCTGATTTGGGCCTTGTAGGGTAGTTGCTCTGGAGAATATAGTTTCCTGGAACGGCAGAGAACCACCAGCTTCTGGGACGCCGTCCTAGCGAGGTGAGCAACATGATCGTGCCATGACATGTTATTGTTGATGATAACTCCCAGAATCTTGATGGAAGATGATATAGTGGACGTCTTTGTCAGGGTGGATGTCTGAGTCTTCTGCACAATAAACTGAACTCCATTTATGGATCCCCATTCCACATATATCTCAATATCCTCTTCAACCTGAACAGCACGCCGACCTCACCCAAATGAGGTCTATCGGCATAGTAGTAGTTTGCTCGGTTCCATGCAGAAAATAAGAGACAACAGATAGTTGATATGAAGAAAGAAGAGCTTTGGAGGAAAGACGAATCCTTGTGGAACACCCGCAATGATGGTAAACACATCGGCAGCATCGGAACCAGCGGCACAAAACAAGTGTCAGCCCATAGACAGCAAATTTGATTCACGCCATACCCTATTGCAATCTTTCAATGAATCGAGCGCGACGACTCAAGATTCTTCATGAAGTTCAACTACCTGAAGAAGATAAATACTGTCTGTAACTTATTTAGTCGAATAAATACACAAAGTTAGTCATACGAAGCAGGTCCAGCCAGCCAGCGCAAAGTCCCGTGCCGACGGCATCCTTCTTCGGGGTGTGGAACGCCAAACGACCTGATGGCGGAATGCCAACAACTCAGAGACTTTGGGTATTTGAATCAGTTCAGACATGATGACTTTATAACTGGATTTACGCGGAGATAATCTGTCTTCTTGCCACCAGAGCACGCGTTGATTTTATGAGTTATGTGGTCGTTTATGCGTATCTTTGATATTTGCGAATTGCTTGATGATTTTAAGATTTGGCATCGACCTGTTTAATAGCCGGTAGAGACCATTGAACTGAATGGTTCGCGAATCATACTTAATAAAATAATGAGCAGTTTACTTTAAATCACGAAAAATGTCCATTCCGACTGTATGCTTATCCTCTCTATAACACAGTACCGTTCTCATTTTGATGAATTCACGATACAACTTACATAGTTTATACATATTCGGAGCATTTTAAATTTTATTTGAATAAGGATTGATGATGATTGATGATTATAAAATTGCGTTTTAGCCTCTTGAAAAAATGGGGTCAAATCTGTTGAATCAGTTTTCCCAACATTATGGTAGGATTTTAGGAGTGTTGATCCAGTTGAGGCATATTTTTAAAATATGAGGAATTATGGGTATTTTTCGTGTGAACATTTTGTGAATTTTTAAAACTGAAAAACGATTTATGTTTTTCAAAATTTGATTCCGAACGAGCAACTATTTTGAAATTAGATTCAAATATGTATTTGTTTAGTTTCAACGGTGTTAGAGTTCGGTAACACTAAAAGTGGGTGCTCAGCTATAAGGCGTATTTTTCACCAGCTGCTATAAAAGAAAATCTGAATGCGTCGAAAGCACTGAATCTATCTACTTGATGAAATTTTTGTAGACAACTTCAGTTAGAACAGGGATTTTAATCAAAATGAGATCGACTCCTATTAAACCGATCTTGAATATTTTAGCATCGCTGCTATTTAATTCGCTCTTTGTATGCACCAAATCACATGCCAATTTATCCGGTGTAATATCACGTTACCTCACAAAATCCTTGTCCCCTTTAGGCGATTGTTATTTTCTATCAATAATGGTTATTAGCGATTCTACAAACACACACAATATTTTGTAACCTTTAAAACGTCAATACATATGCTAAATCCAATAAGTTTACTCGTTTCTAGATTTTGCTACTATATATTCATTGGCATTAAATCTGTTCACGTGAAGAATATGTACACTTTTTATCTAGGCGTAAAGAAGACAAAATTGGGATTCAAGCGTGAAAATAGTTCATCAAATTTAAAAACTCATGATTTGCTGTCACATTGTTATTTGGAAATGTGTAAAATATACATCAAGGAAATATCAAGATACTAAAAATAATCTAATTTCAGCAAATAGAAACTGTAGAAACAACTAAGGTCCATTTCCAAATTTTTTTTTGATACCCTCTCATAAAGGCATAAAGCCCTGTATGCACTTTGAGTGCATAAAAGTGGGAAAGTGAAACAATCAACGAAACTTCAAAACAATCTAGCCTTAGGAGATACAAAAAAAAAGAAAAATACATTTTGTTAAATATTCTATTGATAGGAAAACGTTTTTTCTGCATTTCAAATTAACTAGGACAATTAGAAAGTCGAACAACAAGAAATTAAGTGTCACATGCTTTGGATTCGAGATAAACGAAAGATATTAATTTTCATCAACTCAACTATTCGCCCCACCACTACTAAATACTACGTGAATATAAATCTACTTAAATTAATTAAATATTTTAAGACTTCATCTTATCTGTAAAAATGAAATGCATGATCCACAACAGTCATGGTATAGAAAGCACAATAAACACTCAACTGTTACATATAAATCGAAAAGTATGACACCCGTAACGAGTATGATTAATGACTTCGTCGGTCTTTGCTAAAACCATAAAGCAATTATTTTATTGGCAATTGCAGTGGTTATTTGCAGGCATGGGTTGCGATACATATTTCTTTTTTTCTTTCGAAAACTCACGTCCCGTTACGCTTTGCTTTTTGGTTCACGCTGGTGACAAACTATTGAAATTATTTATGGATTAATAGGGCAGTAGTTCTTAACCTATAATTTTCAATTAACAGAAATTTTTGACTTGTCTTGGATTGCCAGGTGTTTGTCAATATAGAATTGAATTAGAGAAGCAATAATAAAAACACAAGGAAAATACGCTTTAATAGCAAACCGCAGTGGAAAGTGAAACAGAACTTTTAATTACATACTTAGTACATATATTTTTACAAATAGTTACGAATAGAATATTTATAACAGTTTATACAATAAAATATTTTTTTCTCAATCACTTCATTCTTATTTTCAAATTGATAAATATTATTTAATTATATTGATTAATGGATTATATGTCGCAGTTGAATAAAATTTTGATAATTGAAAATTATATTTCACTTTTTAGTGCGTTTGGTTATTAAAGTGAGCTTTTGAAAATATTTCAGACCATAATTTAATTTTTTATTTTTTTGTCTTAAAACGGAATTAAACCTAATATTAACAAAAAAAAACTCGATTCTTTTGGTCAGAAATCAGCAGACAACACACTCTATTTTTGATTTATTTTCAAATTTTATTCAAAATAATTCAATTCGAATTATTTTCACTTATTTTCAAATATTTTATTATGATTTTGAAATAAACATTTTGTCAATTCAATATTTTCCAAAAAAAATTGAATTGTATCGTCATGGGTCGTTGATACAGGTGCAAATTTTGAAATTCTTGAAAACGATCAAAATTACGTTGAAAATTACATCAATAAGCGTATTGACAAAGAAAGTGGGTAAGTCAAAATGTTGTTAAGCGGTCTTAGCCTAGACACTCATCTGTACAGCTCGGCACCGAAAGTATGGAGCAAATACTTATTAATATCTTAGGTAAGGATCTAATAGCAACATACAATAAAGCTAGCACCGAACCGACACCTGGCGTTGATAGATGGCACCTACGACATCTATCACAAAGGCACCCTGTATCATAATGGACTTGATAATAGATTCATTAACAAGTAATCTATCCATTATTCTTGACTGTTCCTCTTAATAGAAAATATCGAATAATTTTTCGAACGGTCCTGGTAGCGTTGTAATCAGATGCCCAAACGAGAGAACGGGTTGTTTATTCGAAAAGTATCTCATTTTAACAATTTGACGGCGCAGACTAATTACAGGGTCGGCAGCTGAACGCACGCACCACTGCGCCGATAGGCCTTTTCGGAACATAATTTGTTGAGCAAACAAGGCATCGAGAGAGGAGAATAAAAAAATACGAACAGGGTGTGCTTTTTAATAATGCCAACACACGCGGACGATGACAGGTCTTCGAACGTGAAGAATAATGCTTAATGGGATGGGAACTCCTTGAAGGAATCGAGTCAAGTAGGTTTACACAATACTTATGTAACAAAATACAAAAAATGGTGTTGACGGGGCTTGAACCTGCGTCCTTAGCTTTTTGTATTGATGCCGCGCTGTAGCAACTAGAAAATCCCAAGATCTCTGAATCAATGGAGGTACTGATCAGGATAAAAGATGGAGTCAAGTAGATTGACTCGAGGTTGTTAACCCAACAAATCCGCCTAGCGCCAGCGTGCTGTACTCTGTGGCCAGGCTTCCACACCGCGTACTGAATCTCTACAGTTCAGGTTTGCACAATCATTATTAAACACAGTGGCGTAGACGAGAAGATATTTCACATATTCGTATTGTACCTACTTAATTATTTATTTTCCCTATATTGGTATACTAGCTTCACTTTCACAAATAGCAACCAATTGAATATTGACACCAGATGATATGAAGCACCTCACGTTTTTTCACAAAAAAATAAAATGTTCGGTAACGATGTAATGTTTATTCTTATTTCAAACTTATTAAAATCATGTAATTGTACTTAGGTAAATTTCTACCGCTGTCGATGTTGAGCAAAATCTTAATAAATGAAAATATTTTTTACCCTTTAGTTCGGTTTCCTATTTCAAAGCGTGTTTTTTTGACCTCACGTTTTTTTACAAAAAAATAAAATGTTTGGTAACGATGTAATGTTTATTCTTATTTCAAACTTATTAAAATCATGTAATTGTACTTAGGTACATTTCTACCGCTGTCGATGTTCAGCAAAATCTTAATAAATGAAAATATTTTTTACCCTTTAGTTCCGTTTCCTATTTCAAGGCGTGTTTTTTTGAGCAATAATTTATTTTTTTCTCAGTCTTAAGACGAACTCAAATGTAATAGTAACTAGAAGACTCTTTTCTTTCCAGCAAACAGCCAAAGACCCATTACATTTAGGAAACTGACTTATTTACAAACATTATTAATTCAAATTTAGAAACAAACATTTACAAATTTTAATCAGTTCAAATTATTTTGAAATTCCTTTTCTAAACCTTTTGACAAAAATTTTGAATCATCATTTTTGAAGTAATGGTCATAGTCTTACATACTATACATATATACATACAGATTAATAGATAAGTTAGACAAAATATTTTATTTTATTTTACTATCGTTGTTAGGAGCTTTGCATTTTATCTGATTTGTTACTCAAAATTCGCATTTGGTCCAATTTGTACATGCATGAATCTGATCGATGTCTGAAACAAACATTTGAATCCTTTAAATGATTCGTATATAGTTGCATTAAATCCTGTATTTTTTGTCTTTTCAACTTACATATTGAATGAAATATATATTTTTCCTGACCTGAAAAAATAGAGTCAAAGTATTTCTGGGCCCTGCTAGACGCAGAATATCCCCTCCCCACCCCGCGCCTTAACCTCGGAACACGTTGACGCCCCCCCTTCCCTCCCCCTGTACTTAATATGAAATTCGTGGGTGATTCATTTTTTATAATAATTAGGACGCAAAAGAGTCCACCTTCCAAAATGTATATCAAATTATTTTTTTTTTAAAATCTGATGGATAGAAGATCTAGAAACAGACAAAAATCAAGCTTGAAGAGTTGAATTAATCATTATTCTATGAAAAAATTACTACGTTCCAAAATTTTATTCTAAGTTAATAAGTATCTTTACTGTCATTTCTTAACGTATTACTACATACATAGAATTTAATCGGCAATGTGTTTTGTCTCAAAAAATGAAAATATGTTTTTTTTAAGTCTTATGGAAAGACACAAATTACTGAATTTTTCTCAAATTTGGGTAAGGAGAGGGTCTCTGGATTCGTCCCTGCTTTTACTAGCTGCGACACTAACGTTCCCGCTACCTCAGTAGTCGTTTTGTCAAAGATCAAAAATATACACAATGACACAGTCAAAATACTTTTTACAATCTGTGAAATTGGCGAGAAAAAATATTAATTCGATTTTCTGAAATTCAACTTAATTCGAAAGTATGTGTATCTCCAGTCACCAGGAAAGGTAAACATGTGGTACTTGCTACAACGTCCTTTGACTGTGCTCATTCATCGAGTACTAAGCTGTATCCTAAGACCATTTCAACAAAATCCAAGATCCAATTGTAAAAACGGTCCCATACCGTGTAGAAAGACTTATCGCTTCCGCCTTATTTCATCCGCCACTTTCTATTCAATTGCTGATGACAAAGGACTGTTTGGAATTGTTTAGGGATGAAGCGGCAGGAGGGCGACGAATGGTTTGAACTTTAATGTGTTTATTGTGTATACAACGCGTGTTGTTGCCCAAATATTCTGGAGGGTGGAAAATTTATTCTTAGTATTAATATGCTTTAGGTTCATTACAACAGAGAGATGTCTGGAGCTGGGAACTTTATTCGGAATTGGTTGGTTTGGAATTCATGCAATACTCATGGCCAGTGATGGAATGACTTAGAACCGATCAAAAATTATGACTGTTCATTCTAACCTATAAAATAAAAAAAAAATGCTTTAAGTAGGTTGACGCTAAACCTCCCCCCATCCCCCCTCCCCCCAGGCAATAGTATCACTTTGCAGCTAAAGATTCGAATCGGATTTTCAGCTGTTGATCATATGATGTTCGATAAACAAATATTCGAACAACTAAAGTTCGTTAAAATCAGTAGGATTAACAGTTCTGAAATCCGATAATAATATTCACTAAACTTCTTTACAATGCATGTGAAACAGTAAACGTGGCAACCTGTCAAAAGCCGGGAGCCTATATTTAACTTGTTTTTAGGCAGTGATGCCACTGGTAACATCATTATCTAATGATATCAAACTAGTGTCATCAAAATCTACAGAACTACTTTCTGAGTTATAGAGATGTAAGGATTACCGGACAGAGTACAGACAGACAGATCGATGGAAATGAGTAATATCAAGAAAACACAATATCTCGAATTCAACATTGATCACGATTCAAAAATACTTCCTCGTCAATTGATGTAGGAAGTAAAAGTAAGTAAATAAAGTATAATATTTCCAATAACTACTTAAGTCAAGTGAATATTAGCAGGTGACACCTTTGACCTCATTTTTCACTAGAGAAGGTTGTCGGCAATGGGTTGTCAGGACTGGCTTAGTAGTATTTGTACTAAATATTTATTTTCATGAGCAAACGTTAATTAAGTGGATTTCAGATAATAAATACAATCTTGCCGATTTTATAATGCCAAACTGTGTCGAAACAGATTACGCAAAGGAACTGCACAGGAAAGTACAACCCTATCAGAAAGTTCTTTCAAAATTGTGTCAGTGATATCGTATTTTTTCCTGTCATACAGGTATAGTTAGTTATCTTCCTTCTATTTCAACAATATTGTTCACTTTTGAATTAAAACCCTACAAAATAGGAAAATTATTATCAACGTCTACGTGTCTGTTGGTAGTATTCCCATTTAAAAACAAACTTGTTAAACCGATACAGAAAAAGGAATTCAGAACATATCCTGAAACTTCAAAAGCTGTTCAGAATAGGAAAATACTTCATCGTTGATGAAACACTAAAGTTCTGAATTTTGCTGGAATGCTAAAAAGGATTTGCGCAGAACTTATACGGTTCGAAACAGTTCTGAAATTATGTTGAAATGAACTTTATATCAGCGGTGATGTCATTTGACAATTCAGTTCAGAGGCAACGAGTGATCAAATCATGGATACTATATCAAAATAGCCGCCTAGGGAAAAATGAGCCGTTCTGAAATATTCAAGTAGGCTAGGCTATATGATGTCGTCTGGATGCCGCTGATGCCGTTATCATGGATACTTGGCCGCCACGCTGCAGGGCGTATTCGCTAGACATGAACAAGTAGAGATTGGACATGCCATATCCATGGAACCTTACATATACGATGTCGTCACTATTGCATATATACCGCATGATCCAAGATGTTTGAAGTAATCTAATATTCAATGTTGCGAAATACAAGGTTTCTTAAATATTGAATCCTCACCCAATTGTTCAGAAATAAACATACTTTACATCTGTATTACTTTCATTAGTTCCATTATTTCACTGAATATATGTATAATGTTCTATGGTAGTTTTCTGGACTGAAAATAAGTTATCAGGTCTTACTGCTGAGTATTATCGGTCTATATTTAGTTTTGGCATACTTTCGTTGAGCGTTTTTACATCATTTTCGATTTACCGGTCTATGAGAACCAATCTCCAATATCATGTGAAAGCGTGTTCCAAAAAATTGAAATAACAATAATATATAAGATACAACATCGGATTCTTAGGTAATACACCTATAGGAGAAAATTTCGTAACAATCCTCTATAAAATTGGTTTTCTGGTAATGAGGAAACCAGTCAAGTTATCGAAATTTAACCTCGAATCTATTGATTACAATGGACAAGTTTTATTTCAAGAAAATGATCAAGTTTTTTTCTGTTGTACTGTGAGAGAAGTATAGAGTGCCTCAAATGATAATATGGCATTCGTTGAGTGTTTCTGGCGCCTGTTGGCATGCTCTAAAGCTAGTATCTGATAGTTCCATAACCATATCCCTACTATGATATCCTATCCCTACTATTATATACAAAGGTGTTAAAGGCAAACCATTATAAAGCTCTCAGTCTTTGACTTCAAGCCAAGCTTTTTTAGATGTTCGTAGACGATTCTATGCATAGGCTTGTCTTTGTCCTTAGAAGAAAAATCGCTTCAGCAGTTTTGATGTGGGTTTTAAGTTAGGCGGAAGCAAACTCTGTATCTGGTAGTTTCATACCCATAACCCCACTATGATATACCAAGGTGTTAAAGACACTATCCTGGCAAATCATTATAAAGCCCTTAGTCTCTGACCTTATTCTCTGAACTTATTAAGGGATCCAATTCATTAGAAACATTATTAATAAAGTCAATGAAAAAAGCATCCGGCAATTACTTTAAAATGATTGTTTTACATAAATTATATTTGGACCAATCATGTACAAATTCGATTGACTCGTCGTCGATAGTCAATATATCAACAATATTGAATAAATGTATTATACTAATCCTTTAATGAAATTTTGGCAACTAAACCACTGATTAATTGTAATATAATTGGTTTAGATTGGATTTACCTGCTGAACTATTTTTAATATCACATTACAGAAACTTTTGTAGAAGCCGTTATAATTCAAATCACTCAATTATCTGAAAGAACCATAAGAACTGACTATAAAATAAATGTTGTTCTATGTCCTAATTACGAAAAAACTAATAACGAAGTTAATTACAAGATGATTTGATAGCCAAGGTAAACATAATACTATGAATAAATAGTACGATAGTCGTTTTATTTGTTTATACAGTTCATGTTCTTGCCTACACTAAAAGCAAAATTACTATGGACACAAGTTTCTCAATGATTATTCCTACCAGAGATAGAGAAGATTGGGTGAGTGGTGGGACACTGTTTTCTCACTTAACACACCCTGTGAATATCCGACGCCTCGAGTAATTTTTCTCTCCCATATATATATATATATATATATATATATATATATATATATATATATATATATATATATATATATATATATATATATATATATCGAGGAAGTTGTAAATGAACTTGTTGAATAAAGGGTACCATGGCAAAAATGTCTATATACAAACTTGGATTCTCATTGCTTTGTCCTAATCCCATGCCAGTCGAATCAAGAGTTAAAACCTTTCTAGCACCTCAAAGATTTAATCAGAAATAACAGTGCAAGTTTTTTTGCGACTTAATTATTTCCTTATCTGATAAAAATATTATAACGCAATAAATTATCTACAATTTGTGTAGTAACTTTAATGTGGTTATACAAATATTGTCGATTCTAACTGGCGCCACAGTCTTTCAGTGTACTAAAAAAAATTGATGCTCATGTATATATTTCTGATACAGAAAATGCTCACATTTTCGAATGACAGCGATCCAAATTTTGATGGGATAATTTAGGGGTTTCAATTTAATGTTTTACTATAGTAGTTTACTATAGTAGCAATTTGTTGAACAAAAAATTTATTTTTATTGAACTTCTTGCATATTAAATGATTATCGTTTTCCAAATTACATCCAAATGTAAATTTTGGTACGTTTTTTCATGTATTTAAGGTTAAAATATATTTGTTGTGTTGCCCACGTTCAGTTGTAACACTTATGTTTATGTTGCAGTTCGTTAGGTAAGTAAAAAATATAATAATTATGTATAGTAGAACGTTGATTGATTCATTCATAATCAGCCATTTGTTAATTGCGTAAATATCACACACAATACGTCTTTATGTATAATGTGTCTAGCGTCACCAGAATTTATCATAAAATCATAAAAAAAGAGAATTGGAATTTGATTATAAAAATAAATCTATAATCTTTCCAAAAAAATAATGAAAAATCAGTTATTCGTAAATTTCTATGATTTCCAAAATTTCGTTCATGTGGATCAGCAGCTCTAAAATTTGATATCAATCTTCAATAAACTGCACATGAAACATTCAGTAAAAATGAAGTGATCTGTAGTAAATACGTCAAAACAAAAACGGAACAAAATAGCTTCATTTAGGAAGAAAGAAGCAAACTACGTCCTGAAACATGTGAAAAATACAAATGGCTTAAATTTGTTTGAAACATCAGTAATGCATCGAAAATATACTATGTTCTTAAGTCGAATTAGCACAGATATTGACAAAATTATGTTTATCTGCTTCGAAGAAAAATGTGTTTTAATATTCCATGTCCGTACGGGGGTCAATAATTTGACATAAATGATAGAAAGCCCTTTACCAACGCATAAATAAATATTGCGTCCTCCCCATCTATCAAACCTAAATTTTGACTCCTCCAGAAATATCCAAAAACAAAGCTTCAACATGTTTTTCCTTCCGTTTTTTTTCGACGATTACTCCGCCGCCACTAAACCGAATTTTAAAAACTACAAAGCTTATTCCCTATCACAGTACCTCCCGCGCTTTTGGAGTGGGAAGTAAAATTGAAACGAACGATCTAGATACAACGATGCAATACTTTCTTCATATACCGATATGAATTACCAACCAGACACGTTACATTTCAAATAGGCAATAAAAGACAATAATAATTACGTTCAACTACCTTGAATTCCAACATTTTTACAACTATCGATCCAATCTAGTAGCAGCTCCATTCGCGCCGTGTCGCGTGATTCAGTGGCAGTTTGTTACATAACGAGATATAAGCTGGCACGTTCCCGTCGGTTTAAGTACGATTCGTAAGTACGTAAGAAATAATAGTACTGTCACCTTGATGTCGATGTCGGCCGTAATTGCCGTGACTATACGTTCGGTTACTGCGTGCTTCTGAACGGACAGAAGGATCATCGAGCTAGGACGAATTGTTGGCAGGTAACGGCGTCGAGTTTCATATCTGTTAAGATACGAACCTAGAATAAATCGCGTTTTGCATGGGTTTCTAATATTTCGTTTCCAGCGCTCATTTTTCAAGATAATGGAACGATTTTCTTTGCAAATGAGAGAGAAAGGCTGGTTCTATGCTCGTGCGGAGCCATTTCTTCATTTTTTCATACAAATTTTTAGATATTGTCATATGAATATTGACATTTTTTCGACTCATTTCGGATGTCTTTTCAACTGTTTGGTAACGGATATATCAGGAAAAGGTCATAAAACCGTCATTTCTGTATAAGTTCCACAAAAAATATTTCTAATATGTTCAAAATCAAGCGCTTCAGAAGACATATTGTGGTACCGTACACGAGCATATTTTTACCGCTGATACGAGCGCCCTCGCGACAATATCTAAAATTGTGTATCAAAAAAATGAAAAGAGGGCACGAGCATAGAACCAACTTTTCTCTATCATTTGCAAAAAGATCTTTTCATTATCCTGAAAAATGAGTGCTGTTAACGAAATATTGGAAAGCCATATACAACGTCTTTTACTCTAGGTAGAATTCCATCTTAAAAAACGACAGCTCTAGTACTAGTCCCAGAGGCAGTGACATTTCTTGGTACTTATGTGCCACAACAATATTTGAGTCTGGCTGAAATTTTCCGATGGATTCAAAAGATAAAAATATAGGACTAAAGCAGATCATAACATTTATTAAAATTGTTCGCTTCTGGATTGTGTCCAGAAGCTTCAGGGAGTGCTTTGGGATGTATCCCAACACATGCGAGCAGTACTCCAGTGATCGCCTGATCTGGGCCTTGTAGCTGTTCTGGAAAGTATAATTTCCTGGAGCGGAAGAGAAGCCCCAGCTTCTGGGACGGCGACCTAGCGAGACCAGCAACATGATCGACGACATTGCCATTCCACCAATCTCTCAATGTCCTCATTGATTTGAACAGCATACCGAAATACGGTACCTCTCGATTGTAGTGGTTTGCACGGTTACATACACCAAATAAGGGTGCAGTCATCAGCGAAGCTGTAGATAGGATAAGACGATATTTCAAACAACTCGTTGATGTACTGCAAGAAGAGCGTTCGAGAAAGGACAGATCCTTGAGGAACACCCGCATTGATGGTAAGTACATTAGACGCATGTCCACCCACCACCACAAATCAGGAGCCAGCCCTCGAGGCCTTCGATATATCGAGCGTGACGATTCGATACTCTCCATGACGCTCTATTAATCTCCTCCAAATATGTTTGACGTATGCCAGAAGGCCTCCATAACTTTGGAAATGATGCAGAGCAGAGTCAAAGGTCTATAGATGCAGGGTATATTTTTCCTGCCCTTTTTAGGTATCACTTGTACATCTTAAGTTTAAATAGTTTACAGAGGACAGGCGCAACGTTTTAGGAGAATGGCTGGTATTTGGTCTGGACCACTACCTTTCCTGGAGTTCAGTATTTATAGAATGTGTTTTTATCTTGGTGTTGAAATCCAATTTCTGGCACTTTTGAGTCTACACTGATGGTAGTTGGTGGAGTGCCGCTTTGGAACTTTACTGTAGAATTGGCAGCAAAAATTTCCCCCAAAGTGTCTGCCTTTTCTTTCGACGTGGATGCGATGGACTCATCCGCGATGTTTTCCTTTAGGATATTTCAAGCATCACAGAGGCGAACTTTGCTTTTTCGCAATGTGTACATAATATGGATACATTTAAACCTCAACAATCTATCCTTCCGAGCTCGATGATCGCTCATACTACCGTAAAAACCGATCTTATTCGCTCCCCCCACCGGCGCGAGGCAGTCTTAATATTGCGGTAGTAGTGCATGTTATTGCACAAATATTAACTTTTCTTTCTTCAGTAAATACCCGCCACTACATTTCCTCGGTACCGCGAACTCAGCACGCCATGTGGCGGCAGAAAAAATGAGCTAGTGCACCGGGATTCGTTCATTTTCGAGATGGCTTCCTACTAAATCTCGGTTTGAAATTCATGGGGATGTTTCCTATCTGTGTAGTGGTGAGTTGAAGGATTAGTTTCTTTGCATCTACATTTGATTTTTAGGAATATATTTTTAGCTTCCGTTTGAGACCGTCCACATTTTTACTACGACGTTTCGGCACACTATTGACTATATCTCATCTTCAGATTTTCTTAGGTGGAGTAAAAACATTTTTGATTATATGGTTCCAATATAAAAATCAGGGAATTCGATTTTTTCAGACGTATACATCCAGGTTTGAAGTTTCCCCGCACCGGGTTTAGGTACATTTGACAATACCACCCTTCAAACTTCGGGTCAAGTAGATTAACTCAAAACTTCTCACGTAGTCGTGTTTATTTATAGCGAAAGGTACCATATTTATGTTCATCAAAATATAATTGGCCCTTATGATAGAGTAATTCAGACTTTTATAATGTTCCCTCGTAAGATCTACATATTTTGTTTATTTATGGTGTAAAGGCGGCATCCCACGGCGAATGAATTGGCAAGTCCCAATGCTTAACCAAAATATACCAATAACGCGCTGTGGGATGCCACATTAAAGAACCATTGAAAATAATTATGTTTATTTGAATGAAAGGCATAACTTCTAGGAAAATAATTTTCAGATCAAATGTCAGTTTGACCCTAAGAAATTCGCTATACACCGTAGTTTTATGTTCGCTCCAGTCGCTGGAGCTTTAGAATCTGAACAATGAGGTTTTTAAAAAATGCAAAAATTGGGCAAATTAATACTTAAAACTTCCTGTATTAGTCAAGTAAATACTAGAAATATATTCGTTCATATCAAGAGTGCTGTGAACATTGGAGTTTCAGCAAATAATCACTTGTCTCCTAATGCCATTTAAAAACTCCGCCACCACTGAACTCGTTTTCAAAAACTGAGTTACTCGGATTTCCGCTTCGGACCATCGGAAAAACAGTAAATTTCTAATTCAAAAGTTTTCACCTGTTATCAATCAGAAAAACATGTTATGTCGATTTCGAATATTTTAACCAGCTTTTATTACCTTCACGTGTATCTATATATGTATGTTATATTCATGTATCTATATTTGTAACGGAATATTAGGTAGCTATTTACACCCACTTCAAAACAATACGTTTAAAAGGAGATAATATGAATGACATTTAATATTTCTTCTTAACACACTTTTATTAGTTTAACTTGTATCTATAGACAGAATCTTTGAAATATATGAAATATAACGATAACTGGCTCATCTGAGGCCTCATTAACGGAGATAATACCCTTCAGACCCGTTATTAGGATCCACTGAGGAGCAATTCTAATTAGTAATTACACGTAATTGTGTGGCCAATTATCAAAGTACAAGGATAATGAATAAATTGTAGTTTAAAAATCTAACAAATACGCTCTTATAGTAGATCATAGTAAAAAGAAAAAAATAATTCCCAATGTAAGAATGAAGTTATTAACAAAAAAATTAATCAAATTGTGATAAAAGCGTCGGGTACTCGATATCAATCATTATAATTTCTTACTAGTTTTATTTCACAATGCAGAGTTAGTGTTAAAATGTAGTACAAATCACCCCACGATTCTATCACAATGACATTCATTTTATTCTCAAATTAAGAATTATTTTTTACTTGACTAGTTCGATTAACTATAAAAGCGTTTTTTTAGGTTTTCAAACAAACAATAATTTATTCAGTATCTAGAACATCACAACATGAGATAACCTAATAATAGGTAAAAACGAATAAACCGCAATCACCACAGGAATGTCGTATATGATAATGAGTCCATATTACAGAATAAAATCCTTGAAACTGAATGTGCCCGAGCCCGTCCCAGTGCAAAAGCATTTCCCATATCCTTGATACACATTTTTGATCAATGTTAATTACACCGTTATCAGCGCATGTAAAAACTGGAACGAGTCGTATGCCGAATTTTGACCGGTTTGTTTTGAAATAGGCGAATAAACGAGGTTAGGCAAATTGAGAATGATAATAATCCACCATGTGAAAGTATAAAAAAAATATGTTGCATGCAGACAATTGAGCGTGGTCATTTCTATATGGTCCCTACTCAAACTTTTGTTTGAAACTTGTAGACAAGGTGGATTTATCAAAAGTTTGATTTCGGACTTCCATTGTCTATAAAATTTTGAGTATCACGACGTTTCGATTGATGTGTTATCTTTAGGTGAAGACGATTGAAGATAGCACAGTTCACCGGAAGACGATTGAAGATAGCACAGTTCACCTGAAGACGATGGAAGATAGCACAGTTCACCGGAAGACGATTGAAGATAGCACAGTTCATCGGAAGACGATTGAAGATAGCACAGTTCACCTGAAGACGATTGAAGATAGCACAGTTCACCTGAAGACGATTGAAGATAGCACACTTCACCTGAAGACGATTGAAGATAGCACATCAATCGCAACGTCGTGATACTCAAAATTTTATAGTCAATGGAAGTCCGAAATCAAACTTTTGATAAGTCCCTACTCAAATTATGTTTGCATTCACCGTGTGATATAAGGCCCACAAAGCAAAACATTTTACTCAAAAAATAGCGTTATGTTTGTTGACGCTGTTCTTCCACTGAATACTCTCAGTTTATAAACAAAAATTAAGCTCGCATTTGAAAATGTTGATAGTAAAAAAATTGGAATATGAAATCTTTTATAATCTCAAAAAAAACTTTCTGGTTTCAGTCAATATTTCCAAAATCCATTTAAGTGGATCAGCATGCTGAAATACGATCACTATGTTCGAAAAATCGATACAACTGCACGTGAAATGTTCGGTTAGAATGCAGTAATCTGTACTAACAGCAGAAAAAAATATGTCTGTCGGTCGGTCTGTCTATCTGCCATATAGTCAAAAAAAACCAAACCCTGGTCATTGGCTTTTTTAGGGGAAGGGGGCTCAAAATTATCTGTGCAATGATGTGAATGCAATGTCAACGAAAAGATACCTGGTTGGCTTCACACTGTTAGAGTAAACGCTATTTAATGAGTTTTTTTCATATTTAAGGTGAGCATGACCCTTAATCCTTCGATATTTACTTAATCGTTGACATATATAATCAGACAGAGGGACCTTGAGACAGTACCTTGTGGTATACCAACAGTAACTTCAGTCGCAGACTGTACTTCTTGGACCTGTACAAAGCCTCAACTGCTTGGTCGATTGAATCATTTATAGCATTTTTCGTATTGGAATTCGATTTGAAGGTATTCTGTCTGTCGGTTAGTATACTTTGCGAATTATTTAATACACTTTGATCATCAGACTTGAAAACCGGTATCACAAATGATTCGTTCCATTGTTTGCCGACTATTTCCCTGATCATTTTTAATTTTGTCTCTATAGTACCTACTCATTTTTTTTCCTGATCGGAATGTTAAGCCTATTCCTATATTTTTTACATTCTTTGTGAAGATCTGGTCAATAATTATTCATTAGCCTTTTTTATGCAATATTCCTTGTTAAAATAGCGATTACCAGTCCTGTTGTGATTCATGATATCATTTTCCTATTTTTTTTATATATCACTGTGATAATTTGTGTGTTCTTTATATGATTACTCAGCCTGTTCGTGAAATTATCATACGATGTCTGTGAGTACGTCTTCCCATTTTTCATTATTGTGTATTCTTTTCAACATCGTAACATCTATACCGATATTATATTTACTATATTCCACATGTTGTTATTTAGGAATAGATAAAATCAAGATAATTTAGCTGTAATGGTCCTTCATATCAGAAAGTACAATATAGGGATCAATATCAATTTTTGTTTTGTGCTACGTCTGGATCTGATAAATCATAATCAATTATAGTTTCATAGTGTGCGGTTGCCCTGGTAGGTTTATAGACATAAGATATAAAACTTCTTAAATTTAAAATATTATTCATTAATTCGATCACATTTCACGTTCGCCAAATTAAAATTGATGTCTTCTAGAAATACTCACAATTCCTGAAACTTCCTTATGTCACATAAAAATGTATCTGTTTCGCAAACATCCATCTAATTCGGTTGACGGTGGCCTTTAATAAACAGTCAAACCAATCGTACTGTTATTAAGGAAGTTACTTGAGAATAATAGTCTAAGAAATTTGTTATTTGTCATTAACTTCATGTGAGAAATAGCGGAAAAGGTATTTTTTCATGTAGACTATAAATTACAACCTCATCACATTTATTGGTTATTGATTCTTTATAGTGTGTAGTGTGTAGTGTTGTTGTAACACAATAACTTTCATCAACACTCATCTCCAAGAGTCGCGTACGGTGGCGCTGCCCATGAGTAACTTACGAAGTCAAGGTCCTAAATAATCAATCATTTCTATGTTAATTTATATCCACGCTTTCCGTTTCTCAACTGTTCGACATCTGAAGACTGACTGACACTGTCACAGCTCGACGATTCAATAATAATATAAGGTATTTTTAGGTAATTTTTGTCATAAAGGCTTATTTTATTATACAAAATGATTGCCCTGTTGGGTGTTGGGCTAAGATTCCAAGTAAAATAGAATAAAACGGTCATCGTGCCATGAATGCCGTCGAGTGACCCTGTGCAGCTTACTAGGTTACCATCGGGGCAGTTGGTGTCAAGCGAACTAGCAACAACACAATAATCGATGCAACGTTCTGCGGCGGCGGCGGCGGATATGTCAAAAGTTCATCGTAACGCCGCGACGGCCAGTGCGCCGCGAGACGTCCGGCAATTCGCTAAAAAATCAAGTTGAATTATACCACTGATAATAATGGACGATGTGTTATTCGTTATCCAGTTTTGTTCGGTGCTGAATTTCGAGATGTATTTATATACAACATAGCAAAGTAGCAGCGATGTAGTTGGTGAATCGGATTTTTTTGTTCCTCTGTGTAGTGTCTTCCACATGTAAGTCCGGGATATGTTATAGTTAGTTTATGCAGCTCGCTATAGTTGATTTCATCTTAGATTTTCCACTGGCCCTTGGGAAACAGTATTAAATTAATCATTTCCAAAAGTTCAATATATCAAGTTTTGACCAGTTTCTTTGGCTTTTGGCCCAATGGAAAACGCCGAGGTTCACGAGAAAATAACTTGGATGGAGCTCGTTTCAGGTGTTGGAAATTCGGTCTGGTGAGGATGCGCCCCATGTAGTGTTTATTTTGGGAATGTCAATTTTTTAGAAATAAATTGAACAAATATTGAAAATATTGAAAGACTAGGTCTTTTAAGATTTCAAAAATTAAAAATATTTGCTCCACAAATGTAAACCTATCTTAAGAAGATCAAAATCCAATTGAAAATCTTTATTAGGCTGATACTGCAGTGGTGTCAACCTACTTGACGCCGTTTTATGAGCATTTATATAAATCTCATAATAATTATTTATAATCCTTATCCAGTCAACATGCGATAGTCTGTAGTACTTGATATTAGCTCCCTTCATAAAAAAAAGTTGGCTATTGGCAAGAAGGGTAAAAGAGGGATACTATACTTCTATTAAATAGGAAAATCCCACATTTTGATTTATTATATTCAAAACACGACATTCAAATATATTTATATCTGTAAACCATGAGCGGAGAGAACAGCAGATTCAATCTACTTGACGCAATTCGTGGGAATGATTTCATCCAAACTGTTGAAAAATAATAATCTATTAATTATGAATTGTATTCCTTATCAAAAACTAACACTACACTTGTTACGTTGGTTCCACAATAGTGTTGTCTTTTAGTTGGCCATGAAAATAAAAGCTAGAGTGCGCAGGTGGTTTAACAGAGGTATGGTTTTTCCATATTTGGAAGTGAATTGAGGTGTAATGAAATGGAAACGACCATTTTGTTAGTTTCTTGGATCCTCTCGTAATGTTCGGTTTTCCTATATTAATAGTAATAATGTTTCTGCATAGAAAATTTGATATAAAATGTGATCCGCAAAATTGTTCAATTTCAGCTAAAACTGTGCAAAGTTGATACTATTTCATGATTGACCTGCAAAAACTTAACAGCTTTACTAACTCTCAAGTGTCACAAACTAACAACGAGATTTGCCCTGGACTGCCACCACTGCCACAAGGCACTTGTGAATGCTTCTACCTACAACATAACAGTTGGTTGAAGAAAATGACACTCACGTTCCAAGGCAGACCACCTCTTTAACATGAGGTTGTGTGGAATACTCTTGAGCAGGGGCTGTGAACAGAATGATGAGACGATTGAGCATCTGCTGGTGATTGCCCAGCTGTCCTAAAAATCCGAAAATCCATTCAGGGAGAGCGCTGGGCCTATATAGTCAGAGTAAGGGATGATCTGCTGGGTCATGTCACCATCTTTTTTCTCGCAGTTTTGAGCAACTCCTGGGGAGCACGAACAAGGGGCTGTAATGATGGCAGATTACCCTTCCTCCAATACGGACCACACGATCTACTATGAGGATGCAGTTATTTATTCAAACTATATCATAAAATCATCCCCTCGTATTCTCTTCGCACGCAATGGTTACCTCAGATCCAACTGATAATGTTGACCGCACTAAACCGTACTGAATCGATAATTTGTATTTAGGGGTCACCTAGCAACCTTTGTTTTTGGCTTCTAGTTAGTCTCGCGATTCTGTACGGAATAAAATGTGCGGAACTCCACCAATTTTTAACATTGACCTTGAAAAGTGTAACTGAACGAAAATATCTTTGTTTATATCTTGTCAATTATATTACCAGACACGCGTATTATAAGGGTGTTTACTGGGTAATTTTAAATATTCAAGGTGCAATTCCTTAGGTGATATCATCAGTTGAAGAACAAAATGCCTTCTCATAAAAATGTTATTTGAATATCTGAAAAAGTATTCAGTCTTTTTTGTTGAAACTCTGTGGAATAGAAACACATATCAGAGGACTTAACTTCTATTGATTAATTATAACAAAGTATTTCAGAATTTTTAATCACGCCTGGCCTTCCGTAAGTTTGATTCTATTTTTTGATTAAGCAATTCAAAATACATTTTAATGTGTTGTATTTTTGCGTATCAGGCTTACTTCTAGAGACCAAAATGATTCTATAAGTCTGTGAATAAATAAATCCAGGGTAACTATGTATGTAGTCAAGAAAATTCAGAAAATTTCTAAAAATAATCCCAACATTAACACTGTAGGGTAACAGGAAAATAAGCTAGCTAGCTTGTAGTTTTCATACGTTGTTTTATATATGTTGCCAAAGATCTGTTTGGGATGATCCTAAAATTTCTGACAAACCCAATTTTATTATTTGTTTACTGCTTTCCCGTAACCGACCAGATTTTGAGCAGATCATTCATTGTATGTCTGTCCAACACTTGATGATATAATAAAGTCCAGGTAAACATTGTGTTGGAAAGAATTAATTATAAGGTAATAATTTAAGGAGCTTTAAAAGTGTCTAATTATTTTTTAATGTCCTTCTGGCGTTTCTGTGACCGAAATGTATTCAGGGATTCACAATTTATTGTATCTGTGTAAAATTAAGTTACAACACTTACGTTCTGCTTATGATAATTGGTCCTTCACAACAAAAACCCTGTATTTTTATGATAATACTAAAGAAAATTCCGTGCCACGATCGTGTTAACCAAATATAACAAAATTGTTGAAGATAAAGATTGGAACAATCTTTCAAGCGTTAAAACTGAACATTTTATTGCAGGTGATGTTTTCGCAGTTATGAGAAGATCCCACTACTTCATCCAGAAGAAATTGTTCCTCATTGTAGCTGTGATTTTATTTTTATTTATATGCCTATATTTCCAACCCCGATACAAATTCTCTCTACCAGAACTAGCGGAACGTATAGTTTTAGAGAATACTGGAAACAATTTAACAGAAGATGAAAATGTAAGGAAATGGCTGCAACGTAGGAGAAATGTAACGGTAGGTCCGATTATTGCATTACAGCAAAATTCGATTGAATATCTATTAGTCATTGGCCACTAGATGTCTGGCCAAGATCAAGTTGAGGACAGGCTAGAAAGATGAATCGAAGAATCGTGCGGACATTCCATATATCATTCGCCAGTCTGCTTCGCGACCTTGTCATTGCTTAATAGTAAAGCATCTGCCTAGAATGGAAGAGGTTGTAGGTTCGATCACCACTGGCGATACATTTTTCTTTCTAATGTTTATAATTATTAGTTCTGAAATCCTTTCGCACATTTAATTTCAAATGCATTCATAGCGAAGCCGGGACGGAGGGATTTTCAGATTTTTTAATTCAGATCTTTTCTTGATGTTTTATTACATAAACATCACGAAAAATCATGGACTCCGGCCTATCTACCTGTACACTGTCCGGTAACCCTTGATACTTCTCTAACTCTGGTATTTTTTGGATTTAGATGACACTATATTATTACTTAGTCAAGGACGAAAAAGCTTTGTAGTAAATAAAAACAGAACAAATTTCGTTTTGGGACGTGTCCAAGGTCCCTGATCAGTTTACGTTTCTTTTGAAGGTATATATATATATAAATAGACGTGAGATTGAGTAGAGGCGAGAATCACAGTCGTTTTCCGATATTACCCCGGTAATTGTCATTACTTTTCAAATTTCGCTTTTCAAACAGATGAAAATGTATATTCCTTATGGTCTACGCAGAAAATACGTCGCGATCCATCGATAATCGAAGGTGTACTTCACGTGTATGTACGTGTAGTGTTTTTATCGGCAACGCTACAGACGTGAGACGATAGCGGTGATATACAGTGATGCCAGGTCTCCTACTTTACGGGAGATCTTGTTATCGAAGAGAACATCATATTTTAATGATGCAATCTAATGATATCATCTTTCTCAATGTTTCACCCCATCCGATGGAAAATTTTCCGCAGGACTCAGTGGGGTGATCAGATTTTCACTACAATGTCCCATTCTAAATTTATTTCGGGGTGGATCCAATAATATCCAGGGTAGCTTCCAGAAAACCATTCCTAATTATTACTTAAATTTTCAGGATCAATTTTCCAGATTAGGTAAAATTATATATTTGAATGAAGAGCCACCCGATGTTACCGATCCAATTAGAAGATACCAGATATTGATTTGGAAATATGGTGCTACTATGGAAAATAGACATATAAAAAATTTTTCGAACAAAAAGTAAGTAACAACGGATACTTCAAAGCTAAATCAAATACTTCTGTTAAGTAATTTAAATTTAATTTGAAGTTATTGTAATTTCTCGATACTTCAATATATACATAAAAAAAAACATGTCACTCATTCCTGTTGGTCTATGTGCTTGTCTGGTAAGGCTTAGCCTCCTATAACTTGCGAAGTACAATTCGGATTTTGATGAAATTTTGACAATAAACCGCTACCATGGAAATGGAAAAAAGCCTTGTAGTTTTTGAAAAACGGTTCAGTTGCGAAAAAGTTATCATAAAAAAGAAAAAAAAACATACAAGCTCCCTCTTTGGACGTTTCTGCGGCCTCTGAACATTTTCAAAAATTGTTTGGGAGAAAATATTGGGTAATTTTCCGTACTTGACATAAACGATAGCTCATACGTTTGCCGTCAAAGATAAGAATGCTTTAGATAGCGAACTTAAGAAGAGTTTTTCGATACATTAGACTCACAAACATAGAAACATAGGATGCATTTTGAATGTTTCAAAGATTTCATGAATTTAATTGGTACTATGTTGCAAGCTTATAATTTGAGGATAGATAATGATGTACTAGTTTGAAAATGATGTCAAGTCGGTTTACTCAGTTTTTTAAATATTTTAGTCGGATTTTAGGGTTGTTGATTCAGCTGCAGCATGTTTTTGAGATATGACGTATTATAGGAATTTTAGAAACATAAAAAAATTGTGAATTTTTTCAAGTAAAAAGTTTCAACGTTTTCAAACATTTTTAAAATTGGCCATATTTGATTACAACCAACGACTATAAAATCGACTAAAATATTAATTTTGAACCTGATGCCACTGCGTGTGAAGTACAGCGTTAATCTACTTGACGCAATTTTTTTCATGTCTGGTGACTTGCAGAACCGATCCATTCCAGCACTGCTCGGTGCATAACTGTGATATAACCAATTCCGCTGAGGCTTTGGAGACTGCGGATCTAGTCCTCTTCCACTTGCATAGAATGAAAGGCACCAGTGACTTACCAGTGGTCAAACATCGGAGACCAGGACAATTATGGACCTTCTTAACAGATGAAAGTCCTTATCATACATTCCTGACACCTAAAGTGAAGCTGAAGGACTTCAATGGTGTCTTTAATTGGTCAATGACCTATAGGTGAGAAGACAGTTCAAATCAAGTTTTAACACCAGGCTTTCAGCACATCAAGTTCATTTTAAATGTTTCATATATTTACGGTCCTGATCAATTTTAATCACAAGTCAACATTTTTTCATGATGAATCGCGCTACTGGAAACCTCCCAGGCAAAAGATTGAACATGCATGGCTATAGCAGGCCAAATTACAGTGGAGAATATATATACACTCAATTATTTTGATCAGTCTTCAGCTTCTGATGTAAATGATGCCGATAACAGAGTATCATAAAGTGTTTAGATGTCGTAGGTGTCCTTTATGGCAGTGTCCAAGCTGATAAGGCCATTTTATGATGTTATGAGTAACAAGGCCACACAATGGCTGTTGCTGATTCTCACTAATCGTTGGGAGATACCTCTTTATTGAGGATTATTACACAATATAATATTCAAAAAAAACTACATAAACTTTCGCTTTTTTTTAGAAAGGATTCCGACATTCCAGTACCTTATGGAAGAACAGTGATAAGAAAGTATCTGAATGATGAGAGGGTTATCCTGAATAAAAGAAGAGACGTTCTGATTACGATTCTAGGGTCTAATTGTGGTGGCCAAAACCACAGGTGGGAATATGTAAGGGAGTTACAGAAGCACATAAAAGTTGATGTCTATGGATACTGTGGAAAGAAAATGTAAGTTACAATTGATTTTTATGATTTAACCAGCAAATAGCTGCTCCAAAATAACATTTTGTTGATTTTCATTCACCTAATTGGACAAATCAAAATCCATAACAACTAATGTTGACTTCTAATGAATACTGTATCAAATATAAGATGACTATGTTTATCTGGTATGTACAGTGCATGTATCTGCATGTATGAGGTATTGCTAAAATATCACAAATTAAACTTGTTTTGAATTTTGTGTATGTTCACATTTTTATAATAATATTTTGTTGTTTTCTTCGATTTATTTTGCACTTTAGCTGATAATAATTGTTGACAACTTATAGATTTTATAATAACATAACAGATAAAAGAATAATATCTCTCACTGACATTTAAAAAATATTTCTTTTTTTCAGATGCCCTGGGCACTTCCATTCAGATTGTCCTGACATAAATCGCTACCTATTTTATCTATCATTTGAAAACTCTAACTGTGATGATTACATTACAGAGAAGCTTTGGTGGAATGCTTATCACAAAAACTCTATACCAATTGTGATGGGTGCAAGTCCTGAGAATTACCAGATGCTTCTACCACCTGGGTAAAGAACAAAATACAGTTGGATATGATTCAGTTGTGGAGCAAAAAAATGTGATACAAATAATTTTTTTCAAAAAGCATCTAAACAAAATATAATGCATTTTCCATTAGAAACTTTGTCTTACATTTACATAATTGTAATGATGGGTGAGATTCATCAAGTAAAACGACATTCATACAATCTACATGATAGAAGATATAATTTGAAAGTCTACTCAGATCAATCAACACCTGTAACTGTGCAAATACAGGAAAAGCAGATTTAAGGCACAATTTTGGGTTTTAGATACAGACAGGACTCCAACCTGAGTCTACAGTACTCCATCCTGTCACCATACTCAACATTGAAGACATTCCAAGTCATATTTAATGACTTAATATTTTTCTGGATTTTCTTCTAAAATTGTGTCCTTAATCTTCCTTTTCAGAATATATACTTTTCTTTCTAAACAATTCACAGAGACAAACTTTTCCTATTCAATTGGTTTGCAATGTAATCCCGAAGCAAAAACTGATGTTCCATTCCAAATTACATTTGCTCATTTGTACAGCGATGTTAAGGTTCATCTGAGCCTATTATTCAATTATTAAACCACCATGTAGCTTTTCAAAAATGTTGATTTTTTATAAAACAAAGATTGTAATTAGAAAAATCAATAACTTATCAGTAATTCAATGTTTCTGGTGTCGCAATAATTCATTTACAAATTCACTTTCTTCCCAAGATCCTACATCAACGTAGACGAATTTGCGAGCCCTGCAGTTTTAGCCCAGTTCATCTACCACCTAAATAAAACTGAAGACTTCAGAGAGTATTTTGAATGGAGAAAAAGATTCGACATTTTGAATGAGCATGCATACTTCAAGACCGAGTCTGTGCATTACTGCAGGATATGCGAAGCGCTGAACTACAACGACCGCAAACAAAAAGTGTATACAAACTTAGAAGACTTCTGGAGTGTCGAGAGGGACTGTTATCCATCATGGGACGCTTCTTAAATGTGTAACATCAACTAATTGTGATAATGTATTTTTATACCCAAAGATATAAATAAAATGACTTACCTTATTCAGTGTGTGTTGTTCGGTGTTGGAAGTCGCGAATTATCACCCATTTGTTGCTCGTATTGTCGATTTGCAGGCTAAACACGTCCCACGTTAAACTATTGCACACGATAGCCCTTATAAGCCGTTGTTATTAAGAACCGGTAACAGAAAAATTGATTCAAGAATGGATACTGATAATAAGGAAGAAATATGTAGTTAAATGCAGGTTAAATTAAGTAATTAAAACTTAAAGTATTTCCTAAAAGATCTAAACAAAACCAAAACATAAAATAAAATGACAGTTGGTGTTATTGACAGTTGACAGAGGTATCTGAGAATCTGAGACGGGGTACTATGATTCTATTCTTGATGAAAATACTGACTATTCATTCGAAAGCGTCTAAGAATAAGTATTTTAATAGATGTCTAATTCCGGGCTAGACGAGCAGATAAACCTATCACTTTCCTCTGCAACATTACCAAATCATATTTGAAATCTTAATATATGTTACTTCATTAAGAGGGACCACAGTGTAATTAATTAAAAATACAACATGGCCAGTATGTAATCCAAATCAAGGCAGTCTAAAAAATCTCACAAATCTCTAACTGAAAATGGGTAATTTTTTGTTTTGTATTTTTTCATAATTTCAAGGTGAGGGTATATGATATCAACAAAGATCCAAACAAACCTACTCCCATATCTCTAGTTTGAGACACCTACATCACCAACCTATATGTAGATATTGACAGTGACGTTTGCATGACACTTCGGACTAACCTAAAAATACTCAGATGACAGCAGTAAGATAATATCGCGTGTAGCTGGCAATTTAAAAATACTTTCTCCATTTTTGCACATTTTTAGAAATAATAGTACTGGTTTCAAAATGAAACTAACTTGCAACAAGAATAATCCACCTTTAGGTAAACATCCACTACAAAATCATCATCTGAAATCCAACAAACTTAAAATTTTTCCACAGGGGGATTATTGGTAGCCGAATATCTGAAGACTTCACAAAAAATCCCGATCGAGGTCAGTTGGGGCGAAGAAACGGTCATAGGAAACATCAGTTGTCGCACAAGCAACGATTTAGCTAGAGCTTTGGCAAAACTGCATTGTCCTAATCTGCATGGAATAACAGCTGTTGAATCCACAGAAGTTGACCACTGGCTTACCTTTGCCTTAGGACCTTTGAGTACAAAGAACGACTTTGAAAAATCTATTGGATTGTTGGATAAGGCTCTGGCGCCTGTAACATATCTTGTTGGAAGGTCTCTAACCATTGCTGATTTCATAGTATTTGCTGCATTGCATGGTGAGTTATTAACCTTAAATTAATAATTATCTTAAAACACAACTACACATCTTCCTTATATTTTCAGTACTGCCATGATTCAACATGATTATTTGTATATGATCACTCCCTTTTATCAAAAGAGTGTATATAAGAATTCCACCACAGTTTGGCTTGTATTGAATGTTTAGTTAAAGATGAGAAATGTTTATATGTTACAGGCCTCCAGATTGAATTTAATGGTATCACAAAATATATAAAAGTCAGTTCAATGTTGTGAATGATGCCATCCAAAATGTATATACTTATATACTTTATAATGCTAGATGAAAAATGCATAGCAATTTTGGACATGAAATCATTGCAGCACTGTCTTGAACAGACATATGATAGTTTTCTCAGACTATTCTATGTCTAGTTTGAGGGGATTATCAAAATATTGTTCAAGACCATGGTGCATCCAGCAACATTTTTTGACACTGGATCTGAAATCTTATGAACAGACTCATTCATTTTGTGACATATTTTGTGTGACCATGTTTGCTATATTAGGATATTAGGACCATTAGAATCTAAGTCTCATATAATATTTGATGTGAATATATCATATGGAGTATTATATGAGTTAAAGCAGTGGATATTTGAAAATTTTAAATGACAAAGTAAAAATCAAAAACTACATCTTCTTTAACAATGGTCTTTATTTTCTCAATAGTGAATAAACAATGGGAAACACTTGCTTCAAACAAATCAGCTCCAAAAAATGTGTTGAGATGGTATACTTTTGTGAGATCCCAGGAATCAGTGAAAAATGTACTGAATTCCTTGACTCCTGAAGTTAAAGCAGCACTTGCTCCACCTGATAGAACAAAAAGTAGGAGATCTATTGATAGATCAATGGATTCAGGAGATAAGCCAACTGCCAAAGTTGGCAGCAGGCAACAGGAAGGAAAGTTCATTGATCTACCAGGAGCTGAGATGGGCAAGGTGGTTGTAAGATTTCCTCCTGAAGCATCTGGGTATGACAAAACAACTGAATTGTTTTTTCATTTAAGCTATAGGATAAAAGTAATGATATACATACTATTAATATATTGTTAGTATAATTTTTGGTGAAATTTCTGAAAAATTGTAAATGTATGCCATTAGTGATTTGTGAAGAAGTTATAAAAATAATCTAGTTTGTATAAAAATGGTGAATGTTCTAGGAACTACTCTCTCTGTTCACAAATAATACCCAATAACATAATAAAAAATAACTATCTTGCATTATACTTTATATTAATATGAGAGAGGCATATCGTTATATAGTGTCTTGCAACTATTTATAGATATCTTCACATTGGTCATGCAAAAGCTGCCTTACTCAATCAGTATTACCAAGAGGCCTTTCAAGGCAAGCTTATCATGAGATTCGATGATACAAATCCCGCCAAAGAGGATGTCCATTTTGAAAAAGTGATCCTGGAAGATGTGGCAATGTTGGAAATTAAACCTGACATGTTTACACACACATCACAGTACTTTGATTTGATGTTGGAGTATTGTGAGAAACTTTTGAAGGAGGGGAATGCATATGTTGATGACACTGAGGCAGAGTTGATGAAAACACAAAGAGAGCAGAAGGTTGAGTCTGCCAATCGGAGTAACAGTAAGTGAGAGATGTTACGAGATTGTAAACTTGTGATTTTAACCATTGACTTGAAATTTTAATTAGTTGCTTATATTCAAGAGGAGTTTTATTTGATATATTGTATTCTTTCAATAGTTAACATTGTCCAGTAACAGTATTTGATTTTTTCTTCCAAAATAAGCCTGCTTCATATAATTTATTTCAAATATTTGATCAAGCATTATGAAACCTAATATTTCTAGGTGTAGAACAGAATTTAGCAATGTGGGAAGAAATGAAAAAAGGTACTGAAAAAGGTCAGCAATGTTGTGTCAGAGCAAAAATTGATATGCAATCACCAAATGGTTGCATGAGGGATCCAACAATTTACAGATGCAAAAACGAACCACACCCAAGGACAGGAGACAAATACAAGTAATCTAAATTCATGTATTAAAATTTGTCTTAATTGATTTGTAGTGAATATTTGTGAAACTTGAGCTTCTGTGTCTTGTGTAGTAGTCAACATGATTAATATTTTTCAGAGTTTATCCTACCTATGACTTTGCCTGCCCAATAGTTGACTCAATAGAGGGTGTGACTCATACATTAAGAACCATGGAGTATCATGACAGAGATCCACAATTCTATTGGTTTATCAATGCACTAGGGTTGAGGAAGCCTTACATTTGGGAGTACAGTAGATTGTCCATGACAAACACAGTGTTAAGTAAGAGAAAACTGACATGGTTTGTAAATGAAGGCCTTGTAGATGGATGGTGAGTATTTTTTATTCACACATATGACATTGACTAAATATACTTTGTCATTGCCATCACATTAAACCAAAACATCTCTGAATGTCTTTTTCAAACGGTAGCAAAGCAAATAACAAAGTATTTAAGCAAATCATTTTTTTTAAATTTTCTACAATGCTTGAAGAATCAAAGAGCTGTTGTTCACTATAATAGTTAGCAGTGATTTTTTCATTGTATTCTTTTTTCAAATGTCTTTTTCATTGAATCTTGCATGTCCAACTTCAATCTCTCTCAAAGCTTGTAGTGATTTGGATTAAAATAATTCGTTTGAGGTTCTTTATGTTGCTATGCTCATGCTTGTGCAAGCCATTTTCTAATACCTGTATATAACTAATTTTTCCAAATAATCCCCATCCTTGATATATTGGGCACTTTCAGGGATGATCCTAGGATGCCAACAGTCAGGGGTGTATTACGGAGAGGAATGACTGTTCAGGGTTTAAAGGAGTTTATCATTGCTCAAGGTTCAAGTAGATCAGTCGTATTCATGGAATGGGATAAAATTTGGGCCTTTAATAAGAAGGTAATTGACATTTTTAATATTCTTGTTAAAATAGGTCATTAATTTGAATATGTTTTGCTTTCAATTGTATGCTAGGTATGTTAAAACCCTTTCAATCTATCAAGTTCCTCACATGATATTTTTCGTCAGCAAAATACAAATCTTATGTAGATGTTATTTTATACCATTTTGTGATTTTAAGGTTATTGATCCAATCGCGCCAAGATACACAGCCTTGGATCATAAAGATCCAGTGCCAGTTTTTGTGGAAGGTGTAAAAGAGGAGTGTACTTCTGTACCAAAACATCCTAAAAATGCTGATATTGGAAATAAAGAAGTGTGGGTGGGTCCCAAGATACTCATTGATGGAGTAGATGCCGAGTGTTTAAAAGAAGGCGAAAATGCGACGTTCATCAACTGGGGAAATCTGCGTATCAAGAAGATTCACAGGTTAAAGTGATACTTCTAATGAATTATGTGTTGATAAACTAATGTTATACTTCTTCCCATTTCACTTTAACCAATTATCAACATAAATTGTTTGAAACTTTACTTGTATTCCAAGAGAACGCTGATTAAGGTACATAATACACCTAGAGATTATTGAAAAAACTATAAAATTTCTTCAGCAGATTTCAGCATCAAATTCGGATTTGTGTTTGTTTAAAAAATACTATTATTGAAATTCTCATATTACTGTTATAATAACAGCATCTTGGAATAAATAATAATGTGATGGTTAAAATCTTAATTAGGCTTCTTTTTCTCCAGGCAAAACGGGCAAATTACGAAAGTTGAGGCACAGCCCAATTTGGAAGATAAAGATTATAAAAAGACGCTGAAACTTACATGGTTGGCAGAGACTGATAAGGCCGATTTTACACCTACCTGGTGTGTATACTTTGATCACATCATTAGCAAACCTCTGTTAGCAAAAGATGAAGATTTTAAGCAATATGTGAATCACGAAACCAGGGTAAGTTGAAAGTGAAAGTACATTCTATTCCATCTTCTTTGATAATTTGATCTTGCTCTGAAGAATGCAAGAATTTTTTGATTATTTATTGTTTGTTAATGAAAAAGTAAACGTTTTGCACTTTCATAATATACTCTTATAATTTCTTTGCCTCACTTTCAAGCCTGATACCTTGTAATATATTATCAGTATGTCTCAGCACATATTTTCAAAAATAAATAAATATAGCTGAAATGCAGCAGATGGTTATAGTACTTCACAACTCTAATGCAGGAAAAATAATGTAATATAATGTATTTGATACATATTTAATTATCACAAGGTTTCTCATTATTCACATTTTTCAGAAAGAAGTACAAATGTTAGGTGACCCTGAGCTGAAAAAGCTAAAAAAAGGTGACATCATTCAGTTGCAAAGGCGCGGCTTTTTCAGAGTTGATGTGCCCTACAAGCCACCAAGTGAGATAACTTGTAAAGCCCAACCCGCCATCTTGTTCTACATTCCTGATGGCCATACCAAAGAAAATCCCTTAGCAGCTGCAAATACAACTACTGTTAAAACAACTGAGTCTGATAAAAAGGTGAGATGATATTTGGTTGTTCTTTGGGATTTACAGGTTAGTGTAATAATTATTTTTCCAATGAATCTGGTCGGTGTTCTGCTCAGCAGTGCTTTCATGCAGGTATTGGGAATTGTTTTTTGAATCATAAGGTCGATTCACATATTTTTGGGACTGTATTGGGACTTGTGACATCATTTATTATTATGAGTGCTTTCAAAATCGAAGAAAAATAGGGAGGTGGAACTAATTATCCTATTAAGCAATATTTAACCTTCCAAATGATGTGTCAATGTTTTTTTGAAGGTAAGTCCATTTGCTAATCTTAATTCTTTTTGTGTGACCTCAATGTCGGCAGTAAAAGCATTATTGACCTCTTTTTCATCGTAAATCAAGCTGACATAATTTGTATACAGCACTTTTACAAATGTGATATTGAATTCAAATCAGTATTAATTTTATTTTCTTCATTGAAAATAACGATCTTTTTGTTTTATTCCAGACTGAAGTAAAACCACAAAGTACAACCACTCCTTTGAACGCTGAGCAGATAAATCAAGAGATAATCAAGCAAGGAGACATGATACGAAACCTCAAGTCAAATAAAGCAACAAAGAACGAAATTGACAGTGCTGTTAAAGTATTGCTTACGCTGAAAGAAAATTACAAAAACCTCACAAACACTGAATGGAAACCAGGATGTACTCCTCCCAAGGCTGCATCCACAGGTCAAGAAGAGAACTTGCTTCTTGAGAAAATCGCTGCTCAGGGCGAGAAAGTGAGAGATTTGAAAGCAAAGAAAGCAGATAAGGCAACAGTTGATTCGGAAGTGAAGGGTCTACTTGCTTTGAAAGCAGATTACAAGGCATTGACTGGCAAAGATTGGAAGCCTGGTACTGTTCCTAGTCAAGCATCTCCTCAGGGTACTAATATTAATTTTTAATATCAGACATAATTATTTAAATAGCATTTAAATATTATCCAGCGTTTTCATATCATTTGAAATTTTTATGATTAAATTTATTTATTAAATGCATGTACTCTACAGATCTATATAATTTGTTAACAAACACATTAACCCATCGTCTGTACCTTCCAGCAATTTACATTTTATACAGTTATATCAACATCTTTATATCCTGGCTTAATGTTTGTTGCAGTTCAAGGAGTGATAGAAGACAGCCTGCTAGTAAAAATTGCAGCTCAGGGAGACAAAGTAAGGGATCTGAAGACAAAAAAAGCCGATAAAGCAACTGTAGATGCAGAGGTTAAGATGTTGTTATCCCTAAAGGCGGAGTACAAGACTCTAACTGGAAAGGACTGGAAACCTGGCATGGGTCCAAGTATTCCTCCAGCTCAAAGTGCTCCAAGTGGAGGCGAAAACGAACTTCTTGCCAAAATCGCCAGCCAAGGTGATAGAGTGAGGGACCTCAAGGCAAAAAAAGCTGATAAAGCAGCTCTTGATGCTGAAGTGAAGACATTGCTTGCATTGAAAGCCGAATTCAAAACTCTGACTGGTAAGGAATGGAAACCAGAATTGGTTCCTTCAACCACAAGTGGTCATACTGCAGCTGCCGGAGGGGATGAAAGTGGTCTTCTTGCAAGGATTGCAGAGCAGGGTGATAAAGTACGGGATCTCAAAACCAGTAAGTTGAAATTTTGAAATCAGAAAATATATTCTGTTTGGTATAATATTGATGATTTTAGGCTGTTTTACGTGAGGAATTTGATTCAACTGTATAGTCAATTTTTTTCGTGCATGTTCAAACAATTGTAATACAAAGTGCCTTTTTTTGTTCAATGATTTCAAGCATTTTGATATAGCCGTGTGTTTTGTAGTTGAAATCCTTGAACAGGTGGTATATAGTATTTCTTTACAGAAAAAGCTGACAAGTCAGTGATAGATCAAGAAGTAAAGACCCTCCTACAACTAAAAGTAGACTTCAAAACTCTAACGGGCAAAGAGTGGAAACCTGGTATGAAACCCGAAGCTGGGTCTCACCAGACTGCTCCGAGAATTGAAGTGTCGCCTCCTCCTGCTGATACCTCCTTGGGAGCTGGAGATGGAGCCAAGGACGCTCTTACAGACAGAATCACAGAGCAAGCGAACCTTGTTAGGGATTTGAAGGCCAAAAAAGCTAGTAAGGTGTGTATATTTTAGTTGTAAATTTTTCAACACATATTTATATTCCTATTTCACTAAGATTCATGTTTATTCTGGATGATCAATCCCCGTGTTTTCCTCCACATGTTTAAGCAAATTTCCATGGGCTCTCAATCACTTTTGGGCGTCAATGTGAATAGACATTCATCTCGTAGTGCTTCTGGACTGCAGTAGACCCTCTGATTTCCTCAGAAGGTACCAACGAGAAAAGCAATATTGTAGTTTTTGTCTTGAGCGCAGACTGTTTATTTGAACAACCCCTATTTATTTGTGTAGGATGAAATCGATGCAGCTGTAAAACAACTGTTGCAATTAAAAGCTGAATACAAAACACTGACTGGAGAGGATTTCCCTACTGCAGCAAGGACTCCACAGAAGACAAAGGAAAAGAAACCTGCTGTCACTCCCAAAGAGAAACAGAAACCTGCAACTAAAGAAAAGAAACCAGCTGCAGCTGTTACGGTAAAGAATTTCACTTGAAATGTTCTTTTAAGTTACATAAGTTATTTATTATGTAGATCCTATGAGTTTTACTTGGTGAAACTGTTCTGCGGTGTAGTGAAATTAATTTTTTTCTTCTGATTTTGTTGCATGCAGCAATCTGAAGAAGGTGGCCCGAAGAAGCAAACTCGCCTCGGCCTGGAAGCGAAAAAGGAAGAAAACTTAGCTGATTGGTATTCGCAAGTGATCACCAAAGGAGAGATGATCGAGTATTACGACGTTTCGGGCTGTTACATCCTCAGACCTTGGTCGTTCGCCGTTTGGGAAGCCATCAAAGACTGGTTCGACAGCGAGATCAAGAAATTGGGCGTGAAGAATTGCTATTTCCCCATTTTTGTCTCCAGAAGCGTGCTCGAGAAGGAAAAGACGCATATCGCTGATTTTGCACCGGAAGTAAGAGAAATGCTTCAAATAACAATCATATAGAGATTAAGCTTTGAGAGTCCTATAATATATATTCTACAGACACAAATCAAGATCATTCATATGATAGAAACATCATAAATTAACTATATAAATATATAATGAAAAGAAAAGAACTGCTCTGAATAGCATTGATTTTGATATTCCATGCCATATATATTATGAAAAACCATGCAACTCATTTCTCCATTACGATGTAAATTATCATAGTTTTTTGGTAACATTAGCAATATTTTCATGGGACATCCATTAAAGTTGGTTCCTGGAACTGGTACTCTTTCATGAATAAAAGTCAGTTCACTTCAAGTTTCAAAACTTCAAACTTTGTATATTAAATTTCGAAGGTGGCGTGGGTGACAAAATCGGGTGACTCTGACATGGCCGAACCGATCGCCGTGAGACCTACATCAGAAACTGTCATGTATCCAGCCTACGCCAAATGGATTCAATCATATCGCGATCTTCCTATCAAGCTCAATCAATGGAATAATGTTGTGGTAAGTTTAACTCAATGTCTTGCGTCCCTGTGGATAATCAAATCTGTTATTTGACTCAATTGTTTGTTCGATAGAGATGGGAGTTCAAGCACCCACAGCCGTTTTTGAGAACAAGAGAGTTCCTGTGGCAAGAAGGCCACACTGCTTATGCCCTCAAGGAAGAAGCTGAGGTTGAAGTAAAACAAATTCTTGGTGAGTAAAGAAAAAATCGGTTTGGAAATTTTTGTGCTAAGATTGTAGTTTTCATTCTAAACATTGGACAAGGATAAAAAGAGAAATTTGATAATCGTGTAGTCACATTCTAAATCCTTCAAGATTGTTTTTTAATGGATTAGAAATTATTTCATGTAGATTTTAAATGCTCTTAAGACAGAATTGTGGAATTTATTGTAATTACCATAATTGTGGACGTAACAGTACTAGTAAAATTCTCATACCCCTTTCAGATTTGTATGCGAGTATCTACACAGACCTTCTGGCCGTCCCAGTTGTGAAGGGGCGCAAAACGGAAAAGGAAAAATTCGCTGGTGGTGATTACACCTTGACAGTGGAAGCCTTCGTGTCTGCGAGTGGGAGAGCCATCCAAGGTGCTACCTCCCACCATCTGGGTCAGAACTTCTCCAAGATGTTCGATATTATATATGAAGATCCCGAAACTCAAGAGAAGAAATACGTGTATCAGAACTCGTGGGGCTGTACCACCAGGACTATTGGTATGCCGATGTTTTTATGATGATCTTTTGAGAACTGTTCAACTTGACGACTCAAATTTTGAATCAAGCTTAGCTTAGTATATTCTTGGGTTATTTCACAAAATAAAATACTGTCATTGATAGTATTAATGTATTTTTTATGGTTGGTAAGACAAAAAGACAAATATGTAACATGACGCTACCCACGATGACGAAATGTATCGAGCAGTAATACGGTGTAGCAGACGATTGAGTTGCCTTATTTTATTTTTAATTACATCATAGATTGTCGTTCAAAATATTTTCAGAAGAAACAAAAAATAGGATTTGACCCTGTACATCTTAAGATTTCTCATCGTATGATCTTGATGTTGATTTATGAGACTAATAACTTTGTATCAATATTTCATCCAGGTGTAATGATAATGATCCATGCTGACAACCAAGGCTTGGTACTGCCGCCTCGAGTTGCAGCTATCCAAACTGTGATTGTACCGTGTGGCATCACTGTGGGGCTTGCTGAAGAAACCAAGAATAGATTGCAGGGTTCTTGCGATGATTTAGAAAAAGAGTTGAAGGGCATTGGAATTAGGGTTGAAGGTGATTACCGAATGAACTACTCGCCTGGATGGAAGTTCAACCATTGGGAGTTGAAGGCGAGTTATATTATTTCTTTTTCAATTTAATGTGTGTTTGGAACACATTTTCTTAACAAACATATTTTTTTATTGTAGCTTTTTAGCTTTTTTCAGTCAGACCTCCATTTTTACATGCAGTAGCATACTTTAGCTACCTTAGTAACTCTATGTATTAAATGTGACAGTTGTAAATAACACTCGTTCTGAATGTGTAATACTACGTATTTTGACGAATTATTGTAATTATATTATAATGTTATTTTTGAGTATGGTTACATAGGCCACATATTATAAAAATATAAATTATATCATTAAATTCGCTATCTTCCATTTTTAATGTTTTTTGAATATTCGATTATTTTTTGGCGGTTAACTTTTTTATTGCAAGGTCCATATTTTGAAGTTTGAGGATATTTAAAAAAATAATTTTTAATGTTTCTAAAGCAGTTCAATCGTTGTATTTATTTTTTTGCGGATCCATAAACTTCAAGTTCCTTATATAATTCATTGTTTTTTTTTTGGATATAGTGGGGAATACAGACTTGATATGGTCGATTTAGTTGAGATTCTTTTTGAACTACTTGAAGTTACAGTTGGTTCAAGTTATTTTCTAAATTTCTCAAATTTTATATTTTCTAGGGTGTTCCAGTAAGGATAGAACTTGGACCAAAAGATATAGAAAAGAACCAGATAGTTGCTGTCAGAAGAGATTCAGGTGAAAAAATTACATTGCCTCGTAATGGTGCTGCTCAAAAACTTAAAGAGCTATTAGAAACAATACATAAAAATATGTTAACGAAGTAAGTTTTTCCCATTCTAACCTATTATTATTATGTACATTATTAAGTTATGTTTTTTTATGGTTCACAAGTACAGACAGACAGATAAAGATTTTTAAAAATTGTGTGTATAAAAGCTAGTGTATATATTAGATAAGATTGGAAGTTAAATTAATTGTTGAATATTCAAGGTATTATTTTGGTCACATTCAGTAAATAAAAGCTTTAGTTAAAGCTTTTATAATTTACAATATTTATGAATCCTGAATAATGAAATATTGCAAGTTCAATTAATTTCTTTATCAGAACTTTTCCTTAATAGGTGTATGACTACATTCGTAAATTATACTTGATGATTTTTTAGCACATCAGAGAATTAAATTTCCATGTAAATATTCATCTATTAATCTGAGTTACTTATAGTCTCCTCCTCAGTGATTCCAGAACATATTTATTTTATATTTTTTATATATTGAACCTTATTTTTTTTATAGGGCTACGAATGATTTGGAATCTCACAAAATTCTATTGAAAAACTGGTCCGAGTTCACACCAAATCTAGACAAGAAGAACATCATTTTGGCGCCTTTCTGTGGAGATGAGAGCTGCGAAGATAAGATCAAAGCTGATAGTGCAAGGTAATTAATTTATAAGACACAAAATAATAGTAATTTGTCTGGTGTCAACATTGTCTGCAGCTCTCTGATATTTCGTAATAGAACAAAGAGAAACGAGGTATCATGGAGTAAGAGAAGACTAGCAGACTAATTATTAAATGCCTTCCTAAAACAGATCAACAGTCTATTATACGCATCTTCATCAAGATCTGTAATATAGATTGTCCATTGACATTATTGAACTTAACGAGCTCCTAGCTTTATTGCATTATCCATTCATTATTTTCAGGGATAACACTGACGTGGTGGAGCCTGGAGCGCCATCTATGGGAGCTAAAACGTTGTGCATACCACTGGATCAACCGGCTCCCATTACCACCAGTGATAAGTGCATACACCCGGATTGTAAAAGGAAGCCACAGTTTTATACTTTGTTTGGAAGGAGTTATTAACATTTGTTTATTTGCTTTTATATTGTATTTATTATTAAAACTGACAATAATACTTTAAAATTAGTTTGATTTCCCATGAGTACTTGAGATGGTGTTGGCTGTAACCATCAAATTGCTGTATCATCAACCGTGTGAGGTGTCATAAACTTACAAAAATCTTTCAATTTCGGTGATTTAATTTCAGAAGCTTGATGGGAGATGATTCAAGTACTGGGCGTCCCTGTGTCTCCACGGTGGAAGATCACCAGGCGACTGCTTCTTCTTGTCTCGCCTTCAATGTCAATTAATATGCAAAATGAATATTTGACTATTTTCCAATTTGATAATATGGCGTCTAGTGGACCCCGAACATTACGCATTTAAGATTTGCGTTGGATTTTAAATTGCAAATAAGTCGAGGAAACTACAGGCGATGTTATATTGTTCAATAAGGATAAACGCATAAGGAATTCTTATGTTTGTCATTGTCCATCGGTTTGGAGATCAAACTACCGCTAGCCTTCGAATCATTGGACTCTCCCCAACTTGTCAATTCAACTTGTTTTTATTAGTCATAGACATCCTTTCGCCAACCCATGGATCAGCGAAGGAACTGTGTTTATATTGAGAATACCCAGTCGTACCTGGCACGCGCGCGCTAGAGAGAGAGAACCAACTATACCTCCTACCTACAAACACATTTTTACAACCTTTGTATATGCAGATCTTTTATTTCATGAAAGTTTGCGTGTGACAAAAGTATTTCGCTATTTTCTATCCGTCTGACGCATGGATCTACATTTATTCAATGATGCCGATAAATTTTCCTACGAATTTAGCGACCAATATTATTCACGCAACCTCTGTATATCAAGTTACGTAATTCCAGGCTTCCACTAAAAGCCTTATAAGATTATGGATTTCGCATATATTGATGATTTATGAGCCTTTTCCGTTTCTGCACATTTTAATATCTTAAAAGCAATTTGGCTGATCTACATTTCTGATATATCCACACCCATTTCATCACAGCAACGCAACGGTTTGCTTTTCCCTTTAAAGAGTTGGCATATTATCCGCAATACGAGAATAATATTGTTGTTGTACTCTCTCTCATTAAATTTTGGGAAGTAATTGTATAAATTATTCTTGATACGATAACGTGACAACATGATTTTTTATTGTATTTTCATTCTCCTCAGCCTAGAAAACTGGCGTCAAGCTTCAAATTAAGCAGTGCACAATATCGGTGAAGCAATCACAGAGACAAATTGTGTGGTGACAAAAATGGCTAGAATGCTAGAAAAAATGTTTAACAATTTTTTTAAGCAAGTGAAAAGAGTTCTCCGCCACTTGAAAGCATTTTAAAAACAAAGTTTAATGGATTCTAAAAACTTTAGCCACCTAAATTTTTTAACGACGCGATAGCTCAATCAGAAAACTAAAGTATACCGGATTTTCCAGAAAGATGAGGGAGGCGCATATTCATAAAGATTAGGAACCTATGATCTAGAATCTAGATCCAGACTATATCTAGACCAAATCTTTTGTGAGAAAACAAAATACTTCATCGCTGTTGTATACGAAGTAAGCACAGTAACAACAGCTGGAAAAATGGAATTATGCTTTCTTTTTGTAAAAATAGCACAATAATAAAGTGAAAAGTATCAAGTCAACCTTTTTTACGATCTACTTTGAAATTATCGAAGAAAAATACCTCTGTTTGTATAAGCAATTCAATTTCCGGGGACATACCTTTTTATTCAAACATCAAGACCAGAAATACCTGTCGGTCAGTTCAGCTTGTCTAATGTTCGTAGACGACGACCGCAACATATCCAACCGTTTACACAGGTAGGTGAGCGTGAAGATCCATTATTGTACCTTGGAAATTTCATAGTTAGGGAGCTCTTCTCTTTGGTAAGTTCATGACAGTTGATAGGTTTGATTTGGTGAAAATGAATGAAATATATTTATACTCTACTACGTAACAGGGGCTGCACACATAATTAGGAAGATTTTTTCGCAGGTGGGGTTTGAACCTACATTCTAGGCAAACGCTTCACTATCGGAATCTGGAAAATGCGTTATAGAAGGTGAATCCCTCCTCCCGCGCGATTTGTTAACCTTTCTCACTTCTAACCTTGCATAGAAATGTAATAGTATATTTATTTTGTTAAACGATATGTTTAGTATAAAAAACAACGATAACACAAAATAATAAGGACATTGTGATGAACTTTTAATTTTTCAACTCATCTCCAAGTGTCGCCTTCTATGACAGTCCAGTTGTTAAGACCTTGGACTTCGTAAGTTTCCATAGGGAGCGACATTTGGAGATTGGTTGATGTTGCTATCACACCCTTGACTGGGTTACATATATACCATCCGATTGCTCTCTACAGCTAGACTGGCAGGTTATACTGACGAGTCTAGGCTAAAGATGAAACATGCATATCTATAGCAACTCTGATGCATCGTGGAGAGCATACACATAATTTAATTTTTCACCCACACATAATTTTTTTATTTTCATTTGGACAATTGGATAGTTTGAGTTTGTTTAAACACATTGGATCTTGGAGGTTGAGTATTCAACTCATATAGTCGTTTGAAAATAATGCTTCTTGTAGTAGGATCTTTGGAAATTCCTCTGACATCAAAATGGAATGAAATTATTAACGAAATATATGATACAGTTACCAATTTGGACTGCAGGTAGCAATAAATAATTCATAATTTTGAGAATAAAAACCAACCTATGAATATAAAACATTTATTTCATGCTAAACCAGTTTAACGTCGCGAATAAGGTATAGTGCAACCCAGAACGGCTATCCCGAATTTTTATATGGTTTTACACTTAATCTCAAGCATAGGCGTTGTTACTGGATCTTTCAGGGAGGCAAGGGCGAAGAAATTTTGAAATACGTATTTTATAGACAGTGTACATCTCAAACTGTTTTGGTATTGTATGATGAAGAGAATAGCAGTTTGAATCAATACACAAAATATGTTTGGCGTGGACGGGACTTGAACCTGTGTCCTCAGCATTCCATGCCATGGCCGATTAGACGCCACACTGCTGTAACCTGCCGATCTAAGGCGTTATGTTAGGTACGTTTTTGCTCGCACCGTTAACCTAAGTAAATAAATAATAATGTTTTTGTATTCGCAATTATGTTCAAAAGATCATGCTGGAAAATTTTGAGGAGGAGGGTCCGGACCCCCCATATCCCTCACCCCTAACTACGTACCTGCCCCCAAGCAAAGCCAATGGTTTGAATTCTAAGTCAAGACGGTCTATTCAGATCCTGAAAGGGATCATATACCATTCAAGCTATCCAGCTTCGTAACTAACAGCGTCCACCTAGAAATTAAATACGATCGACGTAAGCTCGCGGCCGGCGCTGAAAACGTTGACGAGAGGAAATTCTTGCCGCCGTTCGTCGCTTGGCTGGCCTGGCTTCACCAACCCAAACAACAACCATCAAACGGTTCGCGTCTTCAACAACGTCAACTGCTTCGCGCCGGCTTTAAGGAATGTACCGAGACGCGCCTTCAACTTCACTCGCGTTTGCGTTCCAGTGACAAATTATCATCATAGAAGTTAATTTATTGATAAACATTATTGGTTGTGACATCTCAACTGCCGGTCGTTTGTTTGAACTTTCGAATCTCCACCGTGAGAAGCCGTTGAAGAGTATACAAGCACTGAAGGTGAGTTGCCTTTGCAATATAATTTAAATTGAATGAAAATACTCGTATATAAGTATTTCAAATGTGCATATATCTCTATATCAATTATGTTGAGACAGTTATACAGTCATGTCGCTTATCTTCTTTTTGAGCTTTTCTACAAAAAAATGCTTGTCAAATTTTGGTATTCTCAAAGATAAGATGAACAAAAGTAGAATACAGATAATACAACATTCCGGTTGTAGGTTTGTATACGGATTGAGTCACAGTATACTAGATGTTTCAGCAATCTGTGGTATTTAGTAGTCATTATGACGAATAAATCAATTGAAATGAATGAAAAGTATAAATTCTAAATATACATAGCAGAAAAAATTATCGTCATTAACACTGGCAGACCTGAATACCTTGGAGGAAAACAATTTTTGTTGACAGCCTTCTTGATCGAGATATGAGGAATAAGCAACCGTCATTTATATTTCTCATCGTAACGCACATGGATTTAAATGTTCTTTTATTTAAAACCTTCGACTCAAAGCACTGTGGCAGTTACAGTTTGAAGTAGTTTCATCAGAACTGAATGACTCATCTCTCAAAATCTTAAAAATAATTCAAAGACATAATAGTGTCAGAACTCTGGTCAGAAGTATAACTTGAAAGTGCTTTTGTATATAGATATGTGTATATCTATAAGGTTGGGCGTGAGAAATGCTACCGGGTTAAATCAAGCCGAATAAAGAAGATTATTACTATACCTATTGTCCATGAATTAAGCGTCATCCGGAATATTTGGTACCGGAGCTAATAACTAAGGCTGAATATATACTACAAGTTTTCCGTTTCCTGCATGACTACCTAGTTGATACAAGAATCAAGTCACAGGGACTGAATCACAGACAACACGCTGGGCGTGGAAGATCAGTAAATTAACATTCCTTTGCGATGCGCTGTGTTATTCCTAAACACATGTGCAACCCAAAGTTATGTAGCTATCACGCAAGTGAGATCTTTTCTTTCAATTGAATTGCTTTACATATATGCAGATATATTCCGATTGGTTTGTCATTAGCATTGATGGGTATTATCTATGCGTAAAGATCGTTATATTTTCCAGATGAAATCCAGTGGCGATTCATGATAAAGAGTTCTGTCAGTAGAGTACTTCAGTTATTGTCACTGATCAATTACCAAAACTCCCTGTCATTCAGGGTCATCTAATGTTTGAGTGAAAACTACACTATTGTTTCTTCCAAAACTGTAAAACCAAAATTACCGTTATTACTACTTTCTTAATTTTTTCTTAGGCCTCAGAACAAGGATAAAGGTATTCTGACAGGTGTCCTGAGATTCTTTAAGGCTTTGAGGGGGATTTGTGTCTAAGGAGGTAGGGCTAGGGAGGAGACATTATAGTTCATTTTCATTTCGGGTCAAGGCAACATACTTTTTTTTAGGCCCAAATAGGGAAAAACGTTTTTGAAGACTAGAAGTATAAGACAATAGAAAAAAATTAATAGGACAAATAGAATGCTAGATTTGACTTGGCGTGGCTCGACGATGATTTAAAGATTAAATCTAAACATGTCACAGAAAAAACAATGTTATTTGTGAAACCTTTTGTTTAAATTATCAGTTCCAGGCCACTGGAGAACTGTCTCTTAAACCGTTAGAAAATGAAACCGATTAAGTAATAAAACTTTAAATCATCACCACTAGCTGTTATTAAACAATTTATCAGTCAGTTTGTCAAAAAAGGAAAGAAGAATGTATTAAGTAATTGTGGCGTTGGTCCCCCATCTTGGCGTTCAATTACAAAGATGAACAGATAATTATCCTTAATTACCCAGTGTATCCCATGAGTAACATCTGCAATGAGCTCTCATTCCACTACTACCAATCTCATTCTATTTATAAGACAATGCATCAGAATACTAATTCTATTATATGGATATAACTTAGTGAAACTGTATACTTGTGATTCATCTTCCGATACCTAGTCTATCCGATCAGAAGAAAGCCTTTTCTTTCCACCTCTATGAGCGGCAAATTATAATTACCCCAAAAATATAAAATTTGAGATATCATGTTCGAGGTATGTTTCGTTAAATCGTGGTTTAAAAGAATAAAATACGCTCTTGTCAGTACTGCTCCGAAAATAAAAAAATCTATAAGTACTTATTTCATGCATCTAGAGCTTCCCCTGTATACTTTGTGTGACTTGGAAAGTCATCCAGAAATATGCAATTATCTCGTTCATATATTATCAGAATTGAAAGATGAAATTTTTGCAATAAATCTTCTTCAAGGCCGTATGGAATCAATCTTGTCTAATTATTCAATTTATTTATAATGTTCAAAATAGTATGCTAACAAAACCAGTTATTCGTAGATATTAGAATATATGTTCGCTGCACCTCGTATATTGTTCAAAATTGAGCCTGAGGAAACCCAGAATAGAGGATCTCATTTATTACCATATTCTAGATATCTCTAGAGTCTACAGGGTGATACTCAACGATACGCCATAATTACAATACCGCATGCCCGAATGAAATTCTAGTATAACCGTTCATATAAAGATGGGTCTTAAAAACTCTTGTTTTCAAGATACAGTGTTATCCCGTACACCCCTACCGACAGGCACGTCGAGGGAAAATTTGAGCAAAAGCCATTGATTTATAATAAAATCCTCAAGAACGGTCCTACTAGCCGGTAACCGCGAAATTATTCGAATTTGAGATATTGTGCTTCCTTCATTCTTCATTTCCGCCGATCTGCCTGTCTGTCGGTCTGTCGACGTTCCGAGGAGCGTTCAAAATAATTAATTTTTTCTTACCTCTTAAGCGCCGTCTCTTGAAATATATCTAAGCCACGCAAGAGAAAGAAAGAGAAATAGTCAATCCGAGACAAGTTGCAAAACAAGTAATCACCGTAATGAGGTCATTTCTAAACAAACTTTTTCAATATACGTCATTATGGCTCCATTTTCGCTGTATGCCGACACTGAATTGAAATACATTATCGCCTGTTTTGAAAATCAATGTGTGGTTTTCATTATAGCGTTTCGAATAAACAATAATAAATACCTGTCGAACGAGTCTAACCTTGCAAAGAAATTATTGTTACATTGTGTTATGGAATTACAGTATGAGTGCAGATCGGGGTGCAGATTATACTTAATGTTATTTATTATGGTTCGAAATTATATTGCGATGTTGTGAAGAATGATTAGATCAAGTTGAATGTTTGGTAACGTGAGACAAATTTTTAATGTGTGGTCAGGTCCGTCAAGAGGGGAGGGAATCTGAGGGAGTCCAAAGGGGGACTAATAATCAAAATTTCCAACTTTTCACACTGTTTGGTATCGATTCTTCTGAGCTCTCTAGTAGGGTCCGCCTTTTTTGCTCTTCTGATTTTCGGAATTCCACTTTTCCCCCTGGGATTTTCTCTGTATGGGCATATCTGTGGTTATGTGCTATTTTACTAAAAAATCTCAGCATTCCCGCAAAAAATAAAGACCTACAACTCAGAGAAGCTACTGTTAGAAATGTTACTCAATGAATCTTCCTTTCAGTAGTTTTATTTGTGATACGAACACCTTGTATGACGAACTACATTAGCAGCTATCAAGGACAAATTCTGTGATTTTCCCCCAAATAATTAGGTACAAAGGTAGCAATTATTTTCACATTTCAGAAGGCACATGCGCTTCCCACGCTTTCGACCCAAATAAACTGAATATTTCAGTGACCGTGGTGTCGATAACAAATCAAATGCCTATCAACCAATAATTGATAAGGTTAAAAGGGAAATGTCGCCCTTGAACTATTAGGCTGCTCGTCTTTTGTTTAACAGGTTCTTGAACAATTGACGGTGAAATCGTCAGGCTGATCACGATACAATTAAAGTCAGTGGCGTGGTTTCAACTTCCTTGAATATTATATACATTGAATATTAAATGTCGTACTTCTCATGATAAACAAATATTTGTATTGGATTCCGGAACTTAAACCTGTTTTAATTAAAAACATTTCAGTGATTTTTATATTTCGTGAAATTGCATAACTCTCAATAAATATGTATTTTGAGAATTTAGTTCTGAATGGATCAACCTATTTGACACTTTCATAATTATGTATGATCGTTCAGTGAAAATACAATAATTTTTAATTTGTAGCAGTAGTTGCTAGAACAGAATCAGCTCCATTTAAGAGACTGAAGATAACTTTCGTGATATCAAACTTTCGATGTTGCCGATATGTCTACAAAAATAGGTGTTCAGCAATTGTAAAAAACATAAATTGTTAGAATTTAGAGGTAAGATTTATCTTAAAATTTTACGCTATTGAAAATAGCTTGTTTTAATGTGTACGGAGAGTCACGGGTCAAAGGTTAATGAATGGCGAAACATCATTTACCGACGTGAAAAAAATTCTCCTCGCCCAACTCCCCACTTTAAACCCACCAAATTTTTTCAAAATTACCCGAGGATTGGAAAGCGTACGTAATCGAAGATTGGTAGTTTTTTATTTTTGCGCAGAAAGAGGATGAAAATGTATATCCACTTTGACATTAAAACGTTCTTAATTGTAACCATCGGGGAAGAAACTTTCATGCAGCCCATCTCACAACGCTGAGGTTCTCCAAAAGAATCTCTTTTGGAAGAAGCTCGTGGCTCATTGGAGGTGTTGGAGGTTCGACCTGGTCCTCATGGTATCGATGATTTATGCTGTTATTATGCGAAAGAACTCGGTCGAATATGAATATATAGAATAGGGATAGATCACCCACTTTTCTTCAATCTTCCAGACTGTGGAGGTCCTTTGTAAGGTGCGCAGAGACTGGATATATTCCTATTTTTCTGGATTGAATCCAGAAGCTTCAGGATGGCATCTACACGCATGCGACCAGTGGTCGACGACTTCGGCCTATTCGCATTTTTCGTCGCACCACTGTCTGCACTAGCATGAACTTTATGTAATGGCATGCATACATTGTACTTAGGATGATACATCCGGTGAATGTGTACCTATTGTTTACAGTCGGTGTAGCTTTCATACCAGACGACGCGTCGGAATGAAAAAGTCCCGTTGACTCGTTAGCGTTAGAGAGTTGAATACGTCTATATATGTTTTCGTAAACTGGCAAAGGTAGGTATGTTAAATTGCAGTTTGTCATTTTTATTTTCAAAATATGATATACTTGTTAGATTTTTTACTGGACGTGAGTTAAAACCACATGTGATTGATTGCAAAGCCATACGAAAGTGTTGGTGTTTATTAAGAAACAAAGTAGAAAAAATTAAATTTTTAATTGTGATGACATCTATTTTTTATTGTTCTCAAGGTTAACAGTTCTGTTGTATGAACTATAATGAAAGACTAGAATAAAGATGATGCGATAGGTAACTGAAGTATAACTGTACAGCAGTGTGAGCCCAGGAAACAAGATCCCCCCGTTTGGGATCCGAAAACAAACAGTAAGGATACAATGAGAAAAGCTCATGGTCCATCTTCAGGTTTGGAAAACATTAATAAGATCTCCATTTAAAGAATACTCAACCAAACTAGTAACTGCCCACTGAGGGATTGGAGACAAATTCACCATCCGACCTCAAAGGCAGATTCTTGGGATTACACTGGTGTATGATTCTTTTTATCTCAAAGACAGGCAGCAATGCATTATGTTCTTTTTTATTGAATGTCTCAACAGTTTAGATGCATCATGCTAAGCTACTGTTTGAAAACAAAACTTACGCTGGAAGCAGTCAAAAACATCTATGTCATTGCAATCTCAATATTTGAAATTTATTTTTCTTTTGAAGGCTGCCGAGGAACCAAAACGTTAATGAAGTTATTGACTCAATCGCCTGCGGTTCTAATTACTGGACAGTAAAAAATATAAGATGAACAAGATATACAACCACAGGATAAGTTTTATAAGTCATATGGAAGATATATTTGCTTTTTAGAATCATTACTTTGCGTTTGTATTTTTTCATATTTTAAAAACAAACTTCATCTGTATCAACAGTCGAAAATTTGATGAAACTGTTGAAAAAAACAGTCACCCAATTTTTAAGAGAATAATCCAGTTAAAATGCAGTAATCTGCAGCAGTAGTTCCTATAAAAGGTAAATAAATCAGCCTCCTTGGACTTATTTGTTAACTTTCTGCTATAATTCACGCCTTGGCATCATAGGAAGCAATCCACTACTGATACCATCTTATCGCCGCCGCCGCAGTTCAACCAAGACGTCAAATGTCGGGTAGTGGTCAGCGTCATTATTTATATTTTATTTACCACTCAAAATATATGCGTTTGACACTCATAACAACGCTCATCATTTTTGAGCTGATCACCTCCTCGCTTACCGACGTAAGAGTCAACCTTCTTGACGCCGCTAGAGCTCTATTAGCGGATGGCGTCAGAGTATTAGGTCACTATGACTTTTAAATTATGTTTTATAGTATCTGTAAATAAATCAGCCTCGTTGTACTTATTTGTTAACTTTCTGCTATAATTCACGCCTTGGCATCATAGGAAGCATTCCACTACTGATACCATCTTATCGCCACCGCCGCAGTTCAACCAAGACGTCAAATGTCGGGTAGTGGTCAGCGTCATTATTTATATTTTATTTACCACTCAAAATATACGCGTTTGACACTCATAACAACGCTCATCATTTTTGAGCTGATCACCTCCTCACTTACCGACGTAAGAGTCAACCTACTTGACGCCGCTAGAGCTCTATCACCGGATGGCGTCAGAGTATTAGGTCACTATGACTTTTAAATTATGTTTTATAGTATCTGGGATTGCATACTACTCAAAAGTGTTAAGTAAAACATCATAGAAAGTTTCTACAAACGAGTATATATTTTCAATTAACATACGACTGATAATATGTTGAATACGGATATAACAGAAATAGAATGTTGTTTAAATACATTAAAATGTTAGTCTGTAGAGATTAGAAAACCTTTGAACACATATGCACATCTAACCAGAATTGACTAAATGTTGGTTGGAAATAAGAACTTATAATTATACCCAATTCAAATTTAATTTACGCCGCGTCAAAACAAACACTGATACATTGCCAAATAATAGCGTTTTTATTGGTCAATTAGCCATAAATTACTACAGCTTTTATTCAAATAATGATTGAATATCACATATGATTTCGGTTTCGTTATGAGAAAATAGATTGCTAAAGACCTTTATGTTATAAAAAAAAATCCCGACTAATAACAGTTTATTTGCTTTATCTCGAATGAAACTGATAACATTAAGGTAATAAAATTTGTCTCTCCACCCAATATTTGCGTCAGCATGGTATATGTAGTTATCAATAATGGCACAGAAGAAAAGTCAGCCACCACATAAGTCGTTACAGGTAGATAAGATAAATAAAATCCGGCTTGCGAAGCTCCAATACTAAAATATAAATTGCACTGTACTTATCACCACGATTAATTCATATAAATATATAAATGATAATGAACAACTTATTGTAATTCTACCGAATAGAGGCAGTACTTTAACAGCCACTGGAAGTGTGAAAAAACTTGTGAATCTTGATAGCAAATTTAGAAATTCTCGACAATAATCTTCATTCGCAAGCAAAATTCAATTGGTCGTTTCGCCTTATCTTCAATCTGCAAAATGTCTCAAATAAAGTTTGAGATGTAGTATAAAAATGCTATCCACATTGTACTATAAGATTTGTTAGGTATTTTACTTCAAAATATTCATACTTCATGTTAAGATATACAAATTTTGCGTATGAGGTAAGTTTTTCTTCTGTGGTAGTGTGAGTCAGCTAAAGTTAGTCAGTCTCTGTTATCCTAATGGAGCTCCACTCATCATCTTGTCAGCGCAGTAGTGGGGGAACTGAACACCTTGTAGCAGTAGTTCCGCTAGCGACTGAAAAGTAAATTCCATTTTATACGTTTCATTCATAGCAAGAGTTTCATCTGTAGTGAAAAAAATAATATTTTGTCTGCATTCAAACATTTGTAATGAACATTTAGGAATGAAATCTGAAAATATTCGAATTAGAAAATTAAATATAAATAATATTTTGAAAATTTGCTAAATAATTATTTCCAAAATAGAGTGGGTTCTCAGATCTTTGCTGACCGAAAAATTGAGTTTATTGGTTATTGTCATATATAATTTCGTAAATAAGACTGAATAACTAAAATAAAATAATATATCAAAACTGATAGAAAATCACGCTTTAATAGCGATAGAATAACAAACAAAATATTTGATTAAAAAAATACGTTGGGTGCTTGATATAAGCTGCCATCACCCAACGCCTACGCCTCTTTCAAAACAGAATATTTTTTATGGATCACCATTCCTATTTTAAACTTATTAAAAATCATTTGAATATATTGTGTTAGTAGACTCAACTATGCTGAATGTAAAATCCTCAAAAACCCTTTTTGCCTATCATAATCTTGCTTGTGATATAATTTACTATTGATTGAAATTATGTTGGTTACGTGTAAAGGTGACCTTACATTTAAAACTGGGTGACGGGCAGTTCTTGTTAACTGTTTGTATAGAATATAAATCAAAAAAGACATTTGCAAACAAGAGGTCACGATACTTACAGTTAACGGTGGTAAACAAACGCTCAGTGGATGCACGATGATGTAGAAACCTGCGCAAAATCCAGCGACGAAGAAGGATATAAAGAACAGTATCAACAGCCAGATTATTGAGTATACTACGTTGCCCATCTGAAAATGAAGAGATAGTTACATATAATTAAGTCCAGACTATACAAATTCGCATTTAGAAATGTGCAAACGTGGATTTTGGTGGAACTTTGACACTGTATTATTGCTAAGGCAAGGACAAAAGCCTTGTAACCTTTGAAAATCACACCTGATTCTATTGCGTGGGAAGTAAAGCCTCAACCTATTTGACGCCAATTTGTAACCTCACAAAGTCAGAAAGCCTATCGTGCTCCAAAAGTGCTGTGAGAGGATACATTTATTCACATTGACCATGACTGATCTTGTCTAGACTCCCCAACTCATTATAGAAGACTGATTTGGATGGAAAAAATCATTAGATTAATGCCAGAATTGAAATTGAAATAATACATTTTTGAAAATAAAACAAGGCGTTAGTTATGAGATTGAATTTTATGAAATGTAATGAGTATCATAAAAAAAATATTTTCCATATGCTCATGTTGTATTCAGACGTTTAATAGCAGTACTTTACGAAGATTAATTTCGAATTAAATTGAGCAATGTCAAAAGCTTACACTTGTTTCATTCATTGGCGATTCTCACCAACATCATATTGATTCCAGTAATTATTTCAGGATATAAAATAAGATTTCGATAATCAATGACTGAAGAAATTGGATACATTCATTTTATGTGATTTGTACTATCCATAAATTCCATAGTATAATTTTCATGACATAAAGATTACAAAGTATCAATGAATGATGATGAAATTCCGTTTTCGATGACATTCTCAATGAAAAACAACCATAACTTTATGATAATATAAATTGTCTTCGAATAACAACAAGTATATCTCGGGAAGTGGGGCCATAAAAAGTTCACGTGGAAGTGGCATGATTACTGAAATCTTTTTACATTTTATATATTGTACAGGGTTGGGCAACACCCGGTCTTCTTTATTATAAAGTAGGAACGACGGGAATGAACGTTTACAACTTATCTATTCCGTAGTGCTTAGAGGTTTTTATTATGTCATAGTTTTCAAGTGATGACGTCATTACTCCAAATGAATCACCAAATATTTATATAATTTGTTTGATAGTTGAGGTCGTTCCAAATTATTTCATGGATGGGTTTTATGAGGGCCGGAGATCAATTTATTCAGTAAAGAATAAAATTTTTATTATATGTCAAAAAATTAATCGATACATATTGTGATTCATCTGAAATGAATAGCCATGTCATAACTTACAATATATGACGCAAAATAACATCTTAGCACTATCAAATATAATATGTTATATACAAAAACTTTTTTTCAGGTAATTTTTTGTCTGAATAGGAATAAAAGGAAAAATAGCGTTTTTCCACCCTGTTTATGTAAAAGGTAATGACTCTGCTAATTAAATGTGTTTTACAGCAGTTTTCACTGAATCATAATTGTATAAAAACAATAATTAAACTTGTTTACCAGACAAAAATCCAGTATTCACACGAATATGCTGATTTTGATGTCAAATGCAGGTACATGTCTAAACAGTGTAGATGATATGATGTTCAATGCTTGAGTGATCTACTATCAAGCTTGTGGACAACGAATACACATTTATCCCTTCATTGTGTGTGAACACATTCTATAATGTCAATATTAAGCTTAGAATTCGCCATTTAATATATCTCCTGCTTTGATCGCGGCTGCTGGGGCAGCCGAAACGTTAGTAAAATTTGTTTTCATTTTATAGCAGTTTCAATAATTGGGCGTTACCCATGAAGGAGACAAGCACAAGACAAATTACAGGCATTCCATACATAAAATTCAACCTATATTCATCATTGCTTAGTAGACTGTTTAATTCTGATGCACAACTGCACCGGCTCTGGTCCGCCTTTAGGGGCGTCCATGTGAAACAACAATAACATACGAAAGACAAGATGAAGTACAATATGTATAGCTTAATAGGCACTGGGTTAATTGTACAATAAAAAATATCTCCCAATCTGGTTTTATATACGCTAGTGTGGGTAGCCGTATTCATACTGCGGCCTTACATACACATACATATCAGAATAGTGAACAAGTTTTCGACATAGGTGAAAGTCGAGAGTCTATACTATTTTACATAATTTTTTTTATTAAATGTTTCTATATTTGATTGCCCATTCTGACAGATGGGGTAAGTGTAATAACGCCGTGCCGTAATATGGAGACCTCAGAAACTAAGGGGTACATAATTTTAAGTCTTATATAATTTTGAAAAATCAACCTAGTAGCTGAAAGTAAATGGAGTCTAGTGGCTCTAACAATAATTGAATTCTACTATATCTACCATATCGAGCAGATGTTACGAGATTATGTCATTTCGTGGATATAAAACGAGTACGTGGGAATTGAAAATATGATTTTAATCCAGGATGGAGCACTCCAGGATATTTACTAACCAGTTAAAGAATTTTTGAATAGTGTTTTCTAGGATCCTATTATAAGCATTTTATGCCTCCAAGATCGCCTGATCTTAACCCAACGGGTTTAAAATATAGACGAGAGAATTTTCAATCCATCTAATCGGAAGCAATTTTTTTCAATTCAAGGAATTGCGGAATATTCCTATATACAGATTGTCGAAATTCTTCTGCATCATGTTGATAACTTATTTTGTCAAGGCATAAAAATAAAAATCAGTCAGCAACTAAATCCATATAAACCGACTTCAGTTCAAGAATAATACTTATCCAACCTTTACATACAAACCTGGCATATCGGTAAATTTTATAACTTTCTGGAATTGCAAACATATTTGTTGAAAAAACTGTCGAGGGGGAATGGTATAGATAGGTCTTAGATGTTTAAATTGATAAGAAATAGTTAAGTGCAGGATACTAGGCATCAGAAAGATGTGCCTCAAGGATCCATTCTAAGCCTACTAACTAGATAGGCAATCATCATAGCTATTTTCACATTGGAAGCGGTGCTTTAAAACGTTAGGTAGAAATACATTTCTATCAGGTTACGCAACTATTAGTTTTTTGCCTATACTGCATCTACTTTTCTTGGATTTTGCCTTGACAATTAACTGTAGAAGTTCATATTTTTTCCTCTCATGATATGGCCTAGATATTCCAATTTCTTGTACCTTTACATAATGGCCTTAACATAGAAGTTATTTCTAGTATTTTTTAATTGTTCATTACATCACATAACCTTAACCTTATGCGAATAAATATAGAATAAAATCGGGAAAGGTATGAGTTAATCGAGTAAATTTTTTATTTAACGTTGAATTTATGGCGAGTTTTTTTACAAAAATTAGGATCTCTCTTTATTTTTTAACTTATTAATTTTTAAATAAAACATCATAGGTTGACTGTACTTACCACACAATGGCAAGTCGCTGAAACCATTGACAATATATCAATGATTAAACAGAAAAGGAACACATTAGCCCCCTTTGGGAAAAGAAGCTAACCACGCCCTAAAATGCTGTATAACATGTAAAAGATACGTATATGGTTTACATTATTTGTTTCAAACATCCGAAATGTGTCGAAAATATATTATATTCATACGTGGATTATCGTAAGTGCAGACAGACAGACCGACAAAAATCTCGTATTGGAAATTTCTCATATTTTCTGCTGGCCGCTAATTAAAACCCCTTAAAAATCTCTTTACTAACGTTTCTGCTGCCAAAAAAAAAATTAAAAAAAATTAATCATATTGACATTGACATTTTTGATAATAGCAACAATACTTCCCCACTCATTAGCATGGGAAGCAAAACGAGATTTTCCACTCCCTTCTCGTATAACCGATTATGTTTGGTTCGGAATGCCGGATAATTGCGTTTGGATTCACGGCACCTTGTGCACTGTATCTCCCACTTATGCACCTGTACCGCGCAACTCGGAGCCATTTGAGCTGTTATCAAAACAACATTCGCGGATGTGATCTGATTTCCCCGGTAAACAACCTCGTACCTTACCTTGAATGCCTCCCAACAGAAAACACCAGGTAAAGGTGCTACAGCAGCAAAAACGGTTTTGATTCACTTCGAAGACGCACGTGTAGCTTCGCTATGCACTCGATCACTGGCTTGGGCGGTACTATTTCTCTCTGTAGTACCGTAATAACGTAAACCAGTCAGTCGCTGTTGTATCGACACTCACAACACCACACCGAAGTTTCTATTTTTATTTCACGATGTTCACTTCCTTGTGGGCTGTTCTGTACGGCTGGTTTTAGACGTGATGCACCTTAAAGATATTTAAGAGATGCGTTTTTAAACTTTCTGTTGGACCTTTAAACGGTTTTGAATGCTGTTTTTCGGGTCCACGCGCCTGCACTTTTCTACCTGGTTCTCTGTAACGGACTGAGCGACAGTTTTTGGGTTAGAAACGTATGAGATAAGAATGTTTGTATTACTGATATGGATACGATAAGATATTCAAATTGGGTCGCGGCGTAAGATTCGTTAATGTGATTTCTGTTTCCAGGATTTTTGAGATTTCGCTAATACGGGGGCGTTCAGAAGTCTTTCTTGCGAGGGACGCATTTTAGTTGCGAGAATTTTCTGATTAAACAGCCGAGAACTAGCTACATTTTGGAAATTACAATTTTCTCAAAACTTTTCAAAAAAATATATTTTAAATTATGTAATTTACATTAATTTCAAAAAGTTTTATTTGAAATTTTTTCTATATGTTGTCATGTTTTTCAAATCCTTATAGATGCTGGAGTTTTACAGCAGGATGAATTACCATTCACCATGGCAAAAAGCTGATTAGAACGTTGCATATCAAGAGATTTCTTTAGACGCATTTGAAGTCCAACCAAACAACAAATGACAATCTGAAAAACTGGAGTCTAGTCACGTTTCAAGCATAAAGACCTGAAATAATCATCGGATTATTACTTTGGGACTGGAATCTTGGAAGAACCTTATTACCATACCATATACATTATTCAAATGATTCATATACTCGCCGCGAAAACAAAAAAAACCCATCAAGGTGACTATCTTTGCATTGCCTTTGGCTCATTGCAAATAAATTGGTCATCTGTGTTTGCAAGGTTATTAATATTATGTCTCATTACTCATGTATTGGTATTCAGCATTATGTGCATAGTTTTTTTTGCTTTGAGCGTTTTGAATGCCATATTCTATCGATATGGATGACGGTTCTCTTCATTACGATTACTGACGACGCCCTACCTATTATATAATCCGATTGTTCAATTTTATACAAATGAAATATATACCTTTACATATGATTTTTTTTGCAGTGAGATGGCAAGTTTTTTAACTTCTGCGTAGAAGTAGCGATAAAGCACAACAAATTATTTTTTGTATTGTATAAGGAAGTATATTGGACATTTGTTCGATATTATTTATAATTATCTATATTGATTGTTACATACGATGTACAAGGTCTCAACATATTTATCATACCTAATTCATTAACAATATTATAAACAATGCCGTCGAATAGAGTTATTCAAAAAAATTTTCACAGTAATCTCAAATCCAGTGTTAGTAAGATGAAGAGAAGTCAAATACAGAATCAAAGTAACGGATGCATAAAATACTGTATAACATGTAAACATTCATATGGTTTACATTTGCTCGAAAATCCTTCAATATTGAATGAAAAATATATAAAAAATGTATTGTGTTCATTAGTTAGATGTGAAAGTCCACAGCTATTGAAATAAATCTATCATTTTTGTGACTTTTGTCTAATAAGAATGGATTATTACCGCGCCCAAAACTTTGTAGGCGATGATAGTTGATTTTTGAGAATAACCCAACTGATAAGAAAATAATATGATTACTATTTGTAAAAAACTAAGTCTCACATGTTACCTATATTTGTTTCATTGAAATAGCAACTAGTTCATTAAGAAGAAAAAAAATAATCATGTGTAATAAATACTTTTTTATATAAGGAAGTGTGAATGAATTTGTTGGACATAACTTATAATAATCTACTTTGTTAAATGCGAAGTAGAAGGTTTTCATATAATTATCTGATAAATCGACAGTTAGTATAAATTATAACTTAAACTGCTTTATTCCTTTGCAAGCACTGATTCTGAGAACATAGGTACAATTTTTGTTTTCTGCGAACATTAAGGGTCCAATAGGGTTGATAAAAACGTTTTCATTCAACCCAATTTGATGCTAATTGGATATATTTTGCTCCTATATGATTTTAATCATACCCCAAAATGATGAGGGACCCTAAAAACATATTTCCAGACTTTCTTTCTTCACTGGATTTTTCAACTACAGCCAAATGATGATAGAAATGCTAGAGGTGTAATACAATGCTATTTGGCTTTCATTACATTTAGTTACCATTAACAAACTAGCATTTTCTACTACATAATCTTAGATTTAATAATGCTAATAATTTAATTTATATAATATATTGAGAAAAAGTGCAACAGCAGACATATAATCACCAAACTATTTTTCCTGGGGTGATTGCTTCGAATCCTATAGGAAGCTTCAAAATCGTTGGATTCCAAAATGCAAAAGCGGCAATCACTGTTGCTTAAATACTTATTTCTAATATTCTGGCTGAATATAGTGAAATGAGCAGTACAAAAAGTCACAGGAATCGTTTTTTGGTCATAAAGACATTACGCGTAATTGCATTCCGAGCATCTACAAAATAAGTTCGGGATCAAGAGTCAAGCTACTTGGCTCAATTTTTTTGTTATTGTAGTTTTTAATGACACATTCCATGAAAATGAGTGCTGGTGTTCACGATAACTATAACTGGCGCCCTACCTATAAGCAAATAATCTGATATAATTAATCTACACACAATCGAGATTTGATATATGTACCGACTCGAATGTTACATTGAGATAACCGTATGCCAAAAAAATGTAATTTAGCCGAACAAATGATTTTTTGCATAAGGAAGTTCACATTTGTTCGATATTATCGATAATCAGCTTCTTAGACTGTTATATATGCGATGTAGTTATATAAAGGTTTTATTTGAGGTATTAAGAAAACTGTTAAGTAGACTGGTTCAGTATTTCCATATGCGATGTAGTTATATAAAGGTTTTATTTGAGGTATTAAGAAAACTGCTAAGTAGACTGGTTCGGTATTTCCAGTAATTTTAAATAGTTTATAAAATGTTATTCTAATTTGGTGGGTGCGCGTTTGTGATTCGTAAGCATTGGCAGCAAGTCAAAATCTTTTCGATATCTCTAAAAATGCGGCAATTCACTAAAAAATTTAAAAATTGTATAGTATCTTCGAGTATCCAGGGTTTCTGCTTATTATTTTCCGATTAGAAACTTGAACAGCCTGTATACAAAATAATCATGATTCAAAATCGCAAGTAAATAAATAGTACCTACTTTATACTGAAAATGACAACTATTATCTATCATAATATCATTGTTTACAGGAAAATGTTCTGGCAAGCTCCTTTCTACTTGGCGCTGGTAGCTGCCACAGTTGTTTCTGCCCAACTAAACTATCAGAACCCCCAGTTTGGCAATCGAGGGGAAGATGAATGTTGTCAGGAGTACTGCTATGCTACTGATGTGGAACCGTACATACAGTTTGCCACCAAAACTGCCTATGAGTCGCTGAACAGAAAATCTACTGGTGGTCAACATATCGTTCCAGGTATGTTACAGGATAAAAAGTTGCCACCTTGGATGGACCATGAAAACCGTGATAGTAAATGAAGATGACTGTTATCAACCGCAAATTGAAAATGCTGAGAATTTTGATATAGGTATCATTGTATTAGAGACTTCAATTCATTTTCTCTGTCAGCTCTGCTTTCCTAGCTATGAAATGGTCTTGGAGGTCTAAATACTAAGAAACATCAAAAATTGAGGTTCCAAAAAGTACAAAATTTTGTGCATTCCTATATTTTTGTTGTTTACACTTTGATAAAGTAAAAAAATGGCTTCATGTAAGTTTTGTTGTACTTTCCGCGGGATAGCATCAGTTCAGAAATATGGATTTAGTTAGGATTCCAGAAATGTTGCTATCTAAAATTGAATTTAAGAAGTGTCGAAAAACTAAGTTTTTATTTTTCCAAGTTCCCAAAACAGATCATATTCAAAAGTGAACGTGAAATACAAAGACAGTATACATATTTTTAGTAATCTGTAGTAGAAGCCACTAAAACAGAAACTAAACAAACTTTCCCCTTTAGGCTTTAAGAAAAAAAATCCGCTACATCTCTGTCCACTGCTATCAAAAATTGAACTAAAATAAAACTAATTATTCTGCCTTGACTGTTTCCCCATCTTTGCAATTCACGTAATACGAAATAATGAGATTTTATCATCAAAGTATGAAACTGCAATGGTACATAACTCGAGCTGCACAAGCATTAATCAAAGTGAACATTCAATGTTCTAATAATATGATATTAACAGTGGACAGTTGAACCTAGACATGGAAGTAAAGTAAATCTCAAATTTCAAAATATTTGCAATAACAAACGGTAAGCACTTTGACAATTATTTGCTTGCTGATTCGCGAAATGGAGAGCTGTATACAAATTCGTATTTTTATAAACTCGGAAAAAATTAAACGTAGTACCTACTTAGTTCAGTTGACAGAGCATCTGACTGACCGACAATCAGGAAGTTTGTCGTTCGAGTCTCGCAATGAGCCTAGTTTTTTCAATTGCAGATTTGTATAGGTAGGTACTTTTACGCAGGTAAACGTGGGAAGTTAAAAACAGAAAGTATGATACCGGAAAGAGGATGACGAGTTAATCAATTTCAAATTATTCTAGACGGAAAAATGAGTCAAAAAATGAATCAATGCTCAGTCGTTCAAAAGTCGAATATTAAGCAGTCACACGATATGTGTATAATAATTGTATGACTCAGTTGTGATGATAAAGATGTAATTTAATCAGTGGTTAGTCGACAGGTAATTCATATTTGTGGGTTTAGGTCATGTCTATTAAAGATAATTTCAAGAGGATGTGATGTCAAAGTTTAGTGGAGAATGTTAAGTGCAGGGTTAAGTATTTTTAGTTACGTTATGCATACTAAGTATTAAGCTGAAAAGAAAATCATTTTGACCATAGTAACATGGGTTTGTTTCTACTACACCTTCTAGTTTCTGGCAATATATAATATAAAAAACCTGAAACTATGTTTAGAGATTTATGGTTTCAAAGAATATTTTAATATCTCAAAGCTACTTAGTAATTGTAAGAGAAGTTTTTTTGTTATAGAATACATGTACATAACTTTATAAGATCTCATCAGTTATTCAAAAATGTTCATAATAGCCGATATTTGCAAAATGTAGTTCAAGTGAATCATTAGCTTTTGAAACCAGATTATAATTTTTAATAAAATGACACAACTGCTACGTTGGTAATTCGGGTGTATTGTAAAATTCTATATGTACGTAGCTGTACATAGCGATTGAAAAAATTCAAATATTTTATTCATAATTTATTTGTTTTGAAGGCAAATATATGAATAACATATTTTAGCAAGTTCAACAAAATGTTGTGATTTTCCCTCCCCCACTTGCCCACATTCAATTTGTAACACCTATAAAAATTTGATAAATAATCAAGGAGCCCAAAAACATCCAAAAATTAAATTCAGGCAATTTTCCGTTTATTAACGTTATTTCTGCCTCCATTGAATTAAATTTTAAACACTCTAATTTTGACAGACATACAAAGAGATAGATTTAGTACAGGTATAAATAGCTATAATTTTAAATCATACGTTTTTGGTTTTTTGGCATATTTTATTTACCCTGACCTTATATTGCAGACTGTACGCCAATGCAGTTTTGGAGTTTGAACAGACATGGAACCAGACTTCCGGAAGCCCATAGAATAAGAGAGCTTAGGAATTTGGAAAAGATTCATTCAGAAATAGTCGCAAACTATGAACAAAGGAGCTCTTATCCTAACAGAGGAAGGTTTTGTATAGAAGATTACAATTTATTGAAAAGGTAAGATCAGCTAGGATATGTATATTTCATTATTACTATTCAATATTTAATTGGGCTCTATATATTTTTGACTAAAGAGACGCAAAAGTCTGATAAACATTTGAAATTTAATTTTCACAGAAATAGGTTCATTACAAGCGAAGCAAACCATACTTGATCAGATAAAATTTTTGCATTTAACGTTATCCACTAATTTTTTCTCTATTCAGAAATATCCTGAAAATTCATTTGCTTAACTGAAAAAATCAAACTGATGGAATATGACGAAAAATATCTGTACGATATTATCATTCGATATTCGCAAACCGCAAAGATCACATATTGTATATTTAGGTATAATAACTGAAATCAAGTATGCCTTGGAAACAATACAACAATACTGAATGTCAAGTGCGACTGCAAAGTAAGGAACAACATTTGAAAAATGAACTTCAAGTATCGCAAACAGTGACAGTAATTGCAGGATTTTCAAGATTTTTGCATTACTTTTGAATGTAGGGTTCACTACCAACTGCTGAATTTTTTTTTATGTCGAAGTCACGGACAAAGTTATTTTCTTTTAGATGGCGATGGAATGACACCCTCACAGAGGACAAAAGCAACTCTCTTACGCAACAAGGCATCGAAGAACTGAAGATTTTGGCTAGAAGATACAAGTCGAAATTCTCGCAATTGCTGTCTGGTGGATATGACGAAAGATCTTTCTTTGTACGTATTTAAATACCGCAAATAGATACATGTGTAATTATTATTGTCACTGAGGTTTTTTGTCCACACTTGTGTAATGTGATGATGTAATTTCCTTAAGTTCACCTTCGAACTAACTCAGTCACGAGAACGGTATTTTCTATATTCTAAAGAATGCCTATGTTGTGTGGCATAGACGTTTAGAGTATCTTTATAGGTATGATAAGATATGCTCAACGTTGACATTCTTAACCAAGATTAGAGACAACTTATACTGATAATCATATAGGCCATTAGATAATGTCGAGGTCATTATTCATTAGTCTTGGTTTTGAATAGTCTTAATAAGTAATTTCTGAAACTCGAGAGGATTATCTGAAATACTTAGAAATGTCGGCATAAAATTCAACATGAGACAGTGGGCGTGGTGGTCTTTCCTTTGTAAATCAGGGGAACAAACAACCGGCAGCACATACCACAACGCAGAGAGTCTCCAAATGAATTACTTTTGCAAGAGGCTCGTTTGAGGTGTTGGAGCTGGGCCCCCTTTTTGCGCACTCTTGGTGTTATTATGCAAGACTGCACAGTCTAACATTGTATGAACACCTTAGCCGACGGGCAATGATGGTCTACATGGCGCATGGCCCATCATGGCCCATTATGTACTGGGGCCACTATAGTTTAATAATATAAGAGCACTCGACCCTACGTCATCGCGTATTTGGATAAGACAGCAGTGGATGCACAGGATTTGCCTGGCAGACTTGGAGGTTCCATAATTCCATGTACGCATACCAAACGCGTCTGTAATTCTTATTCAAGTCCGCGATGACATGCGGTTGAGTGTCACTTACTCTTCGACTATAAAGATCGGTTCCTGAGAAAACTTCCAACCACTTGCCTACACCTGGTGGTGGCCGATATCCAGCAAGCTTTATATAAGAAGTCTCCCATACCTTATCAAAAGCTTTCGATATATCGAATTTTATGATAACATTAACCTCTTGTATGACTTAGTTCCAGTACACCAACGCAGACAGAACTCACGACAGCTACCAAGCTTACATCGAAGGCTTGTTTGGAAGCGATGCATTCAGAGTTCACGCCAACACTCAAATCGATGAAAGACTGATGAAGCCTTACGAAGAATGCGAAGCCTGGCAGAAGAACGAAGTTGACAACCAATTCTCCAGGTCGGAATATGAAAGGTTCAAAGAGGGTCCCGAATACCAACAATTGGTCAGGGACGTGTTCAGAAGGCTCGGGTTCAGATACTCTTTGAACGCTTCTATCATCGAGGATATTTATGATATGTGCAGATATGAGAGGGCTTGGTAAGTATCCCGAGTTTGTTTACTGTCATACAACAACCTGCAGCAATTCGTTTGGGAAACCGTATTATAATCATCACTGTCTAACGGACTTAATATCATATCGTATTTTATATTTTGAAGGTATCTGAATCGTCAATCTCCATGGTGCGTAGCGTTCAACAAGGACCAATTGAAGATTTTGGAATACGCCCAAGATCTTAAATACTACTATGAGACTGGTTATGGAAACAGAATAAGTGAAAGAGTTGGCTGTGGTCCTGTCAAGGACTTCTACGACCGATTTGAAAAAACTGTCAATGGTAATACAAACAGAATAAAATAAAATTACTTTTTATTGAGAAATCTTCACAACCTCTTCACTTGAAGACGATTGAGGAAACCACATCAATTGAGACAGAAAAATGTACCCTGAAATGATGTAAATCGATTCTAAACAAGATATATACAGTGGTACATTTGGGTTGGATTTATATACTCAAAATAGTCCAAGGTCAATAATCTTTGTTGTTCAGACATGATGTGCTAAGATTTACAAGATTTTAAGATACCTTTGCCTCACTAATCTATCCTATCAATATTACAGGAAACAACGATGGTGTTAGAGCCAGTTTCTTCTTCGCCAACTCTGGTACCATTCAAACAGTACTGACGGCTCTTGGTATAGCCAAAGACTACAACCCACTTAAGGCTGACAATTACCACACTCAGACTTCGAGAAACTGGAAGACCTCGCTCCTCGATCCCTTTGCATCAAATTTGGTTTCCGTTTTGTATCAGTAAGTATTAGAACTTGATTAGTTTATTCGGTTCATCTGTCTTTTAGAAAAAACAAGTCAAAAGTTAACCTTATATGTACCTTTATTGCTCCTAACTGAAACTACATGTGATGTATAACCTGACTAAACTTTCGACTGCTGAAACATTAGTCATGTTATTTATTTAATCACATAGTACGTGGTTCTAATTTAAATACAGTACAAATGTGAAATGAATCAGCGAGGCAACAGTATAACCTTGTCACTCTTTTTATAGGTGTAGGGGTCCAGAGAAATTCAAAGTTATGTTCTTCTTGAATGAAAATCCAGTAGACTTTCCAGAATGCTCTGTTGGTCTGTGCAACTGGTCGACAGTACAACAGAAATATGAAGACATCGCTAGAACGTGCAATGTCGATGAGTTCTGCACAGGAAGATCTTCAAGCACCAGAACTATTGTTAGTAGCTTTCTCTTGATTGTATCTATTATGTTTTTAAGATGGTAGGCCAACTGAAGTTGTGTTATACTGTATAGTACAAAATGAGATTGTTCATATGGAATGGAGGAGGATTATTAACATCATGCAAGTTATATGTTGTGATTTGGAGTTGATACTATCTATCAGGATGAATACAGCATTACTTTTTAAAGACGACCTTGTCACATGACTAAAATTTATTATAATGATTTAAGCCAATTGCACGTTTCTATTCTACAAGTAAGCATAATACACAAGTAGGCATCACACAGAATTGGAAATCAGTCACAAAAAATGTTTCACACTAAAACTTATGGGATTCATTCTACATTACAACATAGTACAATATGTACAATTCATATTTCACAAACTTTCATTACAATTAATACAACTAAAGAAATAAGTATTGATATTTTTTGTTCAAGAGAATATTGATTCTCTGTCTATAAGAAAAAAAATAATTATGTACCTTAGTGTAGGCCAGTTAGGACTAAATATGATTTCTTCAGTCGAACTTTATATTCTATATAGGTACATGTTTTATGTCTTACTATAGCTCTAATAAAGTTTATATGAAAATCGCCATAAAATTAATTACTTATAAGTTATTGTGGAATGCAAAATAGGCCAATGATTATTACTTTATGATTACTGTATATATCTAAGTACGATAAGTTGTTCATGTCTGTGTAAAAATAAAGTTGTTACAAAGGATCACTGAAGTTTTGTTTCTAAGTATAACATTCTCTTATATAAGGTGTAGCATCATTTTACTAAATGTACATTCATACTAGCATTGAATCACTATAAAATTTGGGTGTGTGTGGTAAGGCGCGGAAAAACGTCGATATGGGCTCAACCCGTCGAGAAAAAATTCGGGCCCGCACGGAAATCTAACATTTTGACCTTCCCTTTGAAAGATATGGAGTAAAAAATCTATTTGAGAGGTTGAATGAACTGGTACGAAAGATCTGTAGAGTAAAAAAAAACGATTCTCACTAGAGATAAGTTGAAAATGAAGCCACCACCCGTCTAGATCCTAGACGGATAAACAATATTCATTATCAGTTTGAACATTAAAATTGTACAAAAAGCGTTTAAGAGCCATCCAATATACAGTTAGGTGACAGCTGTATAGATTTGAATAATATAGGTTATGTTGATGTATATTTCTTATTTGTCAGAGATCTGAGAATAAAATGTCCTATTTGGCTGCCATCTATCAACGAATGATATAAGTAATAAGTACTGAGAAATGTTTTCTGTAATAGTTTACTTGTGTCATCTGTTGAGTAAAATACAAACTATACTACATAGGTATAACTTGAACATTTGAACAATAGATGGCAGGACAAGTATGGTAAGTTCTACCACCTAGCGCTAGCTTTTCGAAGCCTTAAAATTATTTGCACAGTTTTCTGTCACGGTTGTGTTTGAATTTCAGCTCTTTTTACATTTGCCACAAGAGGTGTCACTACAAGGCTGCCAACGTGAAGTATTTAAACAGTTCCGCGGTGCCGGTCGGCGTTCGGAGGTTTGGGTTTTAGTGGATAGTTGGTATGCCGTTGGGTGTACTAACTACTACGGTGTAATAATGGCGGTAATGGTAGCTGTGGAGACTCTCACACTTCGGCTATAAATCCTGTACAGAAACCATTTTTCTTTCATATCTGTTTTATATATGGGAGGGTTGAGGAAGAAAAAAATTCTGTGTATGTCTAGGTACTAGATATCACAATAATCAAGAATATTACTCTTAGCTGTTCCATCAAATTTAATGGCCTGGGTAGTCTAAGCCAAACATAAATGTTTAGATTGCGTTGTTAAAATGCTGCAGTGATTGGTAGGTATATACATCTAATGCCCTATATGTGTCATGTCGTAGTACCTACCCACTAACTGTGATTCTCGTGAATGTCCTAGATTGGAATATCAAGTAAGCTCGTGAATAGCACATCGGTCTTTTCATACGAATGCGACAAACATATATGTTGGAGAACCATTAATCAAAGAAAAATCCCGAATAGCTGGACCAAGCTCCAAAATACCTATAACTTAAGACTTTTGCCTTCCTGCTATGGACAGAGAACCTTACTAGTATAGGTAAAAACTAAATAATGTTAGTGAAATTTGTTCAATAGTCATATCTGATTTTAATTATTGTTCAGGACACAATATCAACGTATTGGTTAGTATGAACCAATTAATGCTTACTTTATGATTTTAATCTTATTCTATTAATGTTTTTATATTTATGATTTTAAGGTTATATGGATAAAAAACGTCAAATCTGGAGTTATCTGGGTTTTGCACCGATCTCCAGGCCTGATTAAAGTGGGTCCTGGGATCCTCTCCACAGGAGAAAAATCCGGAATGAAAAGTTTGATCAAAATGTTAATATTTCTACACTGTTATATGTGCCATTTCTTTTTTTAAGGTCTCCAGTGGTGATTCTCCCGAGCAAAGCCTTGAGAAGGAGGAGTGCGTGCATTTGAAAGCGGCTGGGAAATTGTTATCAAGACTTCCTCATTTTTTTCTTGCCGTTTTAGTCTTTTCAGGTTTTCATTGGACCTGGAATTTCTCTTGACGGGCATGCTGAGCCCTACAATTTAAAGTCACCCTGTAAATGAACCCATAGAAGACTGATCGCCCAGCAGGTGGAACAGATTTTTTTGGCCCCGGGTGCGAGTGGTACCGTACGCGGCATCCACAGGTACTACTCACTAATTTTCGGGGAGGCGAAAATAACAAACCGTTTGATGGCTGGTACACTGGTATCAGTCGCTCCCATCTACCCTCAGATCGCTTATCAACAATAAAAAGATTATACACTCGCCTGTTTAGAGTCAACACTTGGAGTTTTCGGTTATTTATTGCTGTAAATACGTCGGGGTACGCCCTTATGAAAAAAGATTTTATTGAGCGTTATAAAACAATGTACTTTGTTTTAACCTTCAAAAAGTCCCTGAAGAGCAAATGTTTACTTTTCGGCATTTTGGGATATTCACAAAAATATCATTCTGGGTTCGCTTTACAATATTACATAGCTGTGCTAGAACCCAGAACCTAACAACCCCCCGGCTTCCACCCATTAACTTCTGTTTACGTTTTTTTTAAAATGTTTTTTCTTCTAGTCTAATAAATGTCATCAGTACATATGATGTGTATTATAATGTCGCGAATATAGTTTTGTAATTTTTGTTTTTGAAAGATATCTATTCTTCTATATCTGTTTACTAGTTTTAATTATTATAAGTCCTACACAACGTTAACGAAAAATATCCAAACACAAGAAAAGTTCTAAGAGTTACCTCACAACTTACAAACGAAGAAGCAAAATGGAAAAACCCTTATCATCACGCTTGTTACAAAGCAAACAAAAAAATAACAATTAGATTGAATAAGATGGAATAAATCAAAAAAAAATTAAACAGCACGATACAGAAGCAAATGCACTTAAAATATTTACACAAAAAGAACACAACAGATCAAGATCAGATGGCTTTCTGCCGAGCCAGAAGCTCTCTGGCTCAAAACCCATGTTATAACACTGTAAACCCCACCACTCTCTCGCTCCCTCCAAGTCTTCAACGCTTGACTCAAACACTGTTGCGAGATATTCTTACTTATAGCCAATTTGGCTCTTTAAAGAAACTCATTGGCTGAAGGAAAATCATTTTATATTGGTAAAAATATGAAAACATATTATTTAAGTAATTGAGCAGGCGTTTTTCATTTTTAAATAGGTATAACCGTGCCTCCTGAGCTCATAACAAGCCGTCGCTGCCTTAGATAGATTACCGAGGTACGGGGCCGTCAGAACGAAATGCTGGGAACACGGGTTCGAGAACTGCCCGCACCAAGTTTTATTGAAGATTTTTTTGACTTCTATGTTTACTGAGTTGCGGATGCTTTTTCATCCAACTAGTCTCCCCTACGTAGGGTCGTATTTATAAACCCCACCTTATGATAACGATGAGGATATCTTACCCAAGATGACCTTACAGGTTCTGTTTTACAGTCGAAGATCCAGGTATTGCTATATGTAGGATTAAAGAATCATGGAACAAACACATAAAAAAAACATGGAAAGAAAGCATGGAATAGCAAAATTTAGTCTCTATCAAAACAGTTTTTGTGCCTTATTCGTTTATATTGGTTTATTCCTTCCTTTGTGATTCGGCTTCAGGTTATAGTCTAACTAAATGATGTTGTTTTGTCATGCTATGAAGGAATAATTAGATATGTTGCGTTATTGCATGCAATCACAAGAAAACCTCTTTCTGACGACTATTGAAGATGTCTCTGCAAGGGACAAAATGATACTGGCTCTATGCGTAAATGATCTTTACTGACATAGGATTTCAGTTTCACCAAATTTCTCGAAAGCATTTTCTATCTTTTTTGTATGCGAAAAGTATTACTACCACGATTTACGAGATTCTCATATTCTGAAGGACACAAAAGAGAAAGCAGTACCGTAGCTAGGAACTATGGCGCCCAGTAAAAATTCGACAATTTGCGCCCATTTGGAAAATCACCCCTTAGCCAAACTTGATGAGGAAAAAAACCTCTCTATTGGACTCATTTCCCATCTTTTCAACCCACGACTTCGCGTTCCATGCAGCCTGCGCCCCTGGTGCGGACCTTGGTTGCCCTGCCCTAGCTACTAAAGTCAAAAAATTTTGGCAGTACCGATCATAATATTAATAAAATCACTATGAAATAGTATTCTAATAAGTGGAGTGGACCACAAAAAAACAACTGACATCTGATCAATAAGCAAATGAATTAAAGTTAGAGCTACCTTATCCTTAAGGACACCTTGAGGAAACCTTATCTGACTATAAACTGCGTTACATCCATAAGGCTGCATTAAAGTTCAAATAGGAACATCCCTTAGTTAGACTCTGACCCTTATCGGATTTTGTAACACATATTTGAATTCAGCGTGTTACCCTGTATAGCTCAGTCCTAATAAATATTTGATGGCTAATTGGAAATTTGAACGTCGGAAATAGCAGAGAGTGCGCGGCACTTAGAAACACCTTATATGTAATTAGGTATCTCATAAAATAAACAGGCGCAGGCAGGCAAGCAGGCAGGCAGGCAAGTAAGCGTTTGCATACACGTGGGTTCCAACAGAACAGAATCGACTACTCCCTGTTTACTTATTCACGGTTTTTGCAATAGTGGTAGTGGTAAAATCTATGCAGCAGGTGAATCGCACAGTTTTAGTAGTCAGGTGCTAAACCAGTGGTGTTGCTAAGCCACACATATAGGTACACACACAAATAGACATCCGTAATTAAAGAATTGCGATATTATCGTGATGATGTACTCACGACAACATCGGTTTTCACTCTCTATCAAGACAATTTACTTGATGAGGAAGTTCTACACTCTACACTACGCATAAGACCTGCTATAGACAAGCTTGTTCCGTCTTTAGCCAAGACTCGTCAATATAGCCTGGTGGTCTAACTGGTCTAAAATTATGGTTTATTAGAAGCAAGACAAGTATATTTCAGATTTTAATACTCATTCTAAAGAAATATACTATAAAGATAAATATAATTTTCTTCACAACTAAGATTCCTATTTTTCTAACAGGTATACTATATTTTTTCCAACGGAGCTTCGTTTATTTTGATCAAGAATACAAATATCTTGGAAATTGGAGAACATTTCTTGACAATATGGTCTTGTTTCGAGAATATACGCTGCTTTCCAAGTAAACCTGTAGTCGCTCCAAGTAATTCAATAATTTAACATCGCCATATTCGTCAATGGAATTTCATCGGTACGTGTCTCCTATTTCAATATCTATTTCTGCGCCTGTTAGACCCATCAGTATAGCCTGGCGGTCTGACTGTAGGGAGTAATTGGGTGGTATTTGGCTAACGAATTTTTTTTTTGAGAAACATTGTAGTTAATTCGTATCTCTAATTACCAATATTTAGAGACATATTCCAAGTATGATTATGCTCTAAAATGGTGCACAATTTGAAAAACAAATTATGTATGTTACCTGTTTAGGGTCTAAGCTACCTGATTTTGAGAGTTGAACTGAATCTAAAGTGAACAACGCATCAATAATGTTCCTCACAGGAAAAGACCGACTTATAAAATACCCAAAACGCGTTAAATAATTTCATGATCTTTCCATTCATTTTGAATGTTTTGCAAAAATCCGGATTGCCAGATATGTGGGCTCAAATTTCGACACTATCAGATCACTTTTCTCTCACTTTTCTTTGTGTATTGACATGTTGACCAATCATATTTCTAGTTTTAGGTCCACGAGCCGCCACTGTGTACAGCTGGTTCTATTGGACACACGCCTGGAGCGTTCGCGTTAGATCCTAAATTCTAATACATTAACTTCGTTAAACGCTGCAATTTTTTACTTTATCTGCGAATATGGATGACCATAAATCATATCTATATTTTCAGGGATATAATTAGTTTATCTTTACTGGAAATCATAGAATGTACGCATCTACGATAATAACTGCATGTCGTAGATACACATGTATATATGTAGATCGATCTTATCACATGTTATCATATCATACATGTACCTATACCTCTGATATGTAATTAACGATAATCATTATGATCTGTTTTTCCAGCAACATTCGAAAATAAAACCCGAACACTTTGAAACTAATCGGACTTTAGCTCTTATGTTGGTCCTACTCCACATTAACGATCTTCTTTAGAACACAATGGAGCTCGGAGCTGCAAAATTTTCCGGGAACGAGAACGAGAACAATAAAATGCCAACGGAGAAAAAGTTGAAAAAAAGCACAACTTCACATCAACCTGGAATGATTATCAGAAAAATGTAACGGCTCAGGGAGGGTCAACTTCCAGAGGAGCAAATCAACTAAGGATCTTCTAGGGTTCCCTTTAGGTCCAGGTTGGAAACGAAGAACGGGTTCCTGAATTTCTTCAATTAATTACATAGGAAGCGAGTTATTGTCTTTTTTTAGGAAATGAATATTATTTTTCTTATATTTGTAAGGATACGCTATCGATTTTTAACGATTTCCGAATGCCGATTCTTGCCCCACTTATAGAGGCGAAAAAGCAGCAATCTTTTCTTGTTTAATCTTATTCGAGGGAAAATTTTCCGCAAAATCCAATTACGTGCTCGGATTTCTTTGGAAATAATATTTTTTGATTGCAAATCCTTGGGGTGATTTTTTTTCGTTCAAACGGGAAAACTCCTGAGGCTCCTCCAGAGCTTCCTTCAAACCCGTGTCGAAAATGGAAGCCGAATTCATGATCAACGCTCCCAAATTACCCAGAATATGAATTTTCGGATATAAATAAATTTTTGACGCATTTAGCATATTGAGATTTTTTTTCAGAATTTGGAAATGGTGATCTACTTGAAGTATGTTTTGTAAGTATTGGCAATTATGGACATTTTAGGCAGTATTGTATTATTTTAAAAATAGATTTCCAAAACATCGGTATTCCAAAAGTCCGATCTTTATTTCCTTTTGCAATAATTCACTTTGCGAACAGTATTTTTTGCAAAAAAATTTTCAAGCTCGACACCAAACAAGCAAAATTTCAAAATTTTAATCGAATATCAATTATTTAAACTAATATACTTGCGTGGGAAGTGCAGCCGTAGTCTACTCGACGACATTTTTTTAATAATTCATGATCCACAAACTCATCCATCCAATAAGTGTTCAGAGCCGGCGAAGTATCAAATATCAATTTTCTATCACACATTCTCGACCAAATAACATAGCATCACAAACATTCCCAGGGCATATTGTTTTTCTCTGCTGGTCCGTTCAAATCAGTGAACCTGACCCTTTTCGTAACAGATGCTACATGGCGATCCTCGACTTCGACTCGTTTTGAGATCATATCTCCATCTAGACCCAGGTTAAAATTTCGAACATTCCGACTTGAGTGACGTGAATTTAAATAAAATTATAAGAGTATCCGTGTATAACTCAAAATTTGTTTGAAGGGTACCAAGAATTCATTTCAGATGTGCACTTCAGCGTTAGGCTGGCGACAGGACCGTATTTAGGCAGATTTGTATAGACATTCACTCCATATTTCTATTCTATTTCACTCCATAATTGGTCTAAGAGAATGTATCCACGATGACATTAAAATGCTGTAAAAATAATTCCTTTTTGGAACAGGGTTATTCTAGGATTTAATATCACTGCTTTGGAAATTTCCGTTTAACAACATTTCAATTCAATCGAAACGCAAAATAGCAAGACAATGGAAGTAGGCAGGTGTTATTGATTCATTTACATTGTCTACAAATTCCAATCAACGGTTATTCGAGATTTTGCAATTCGATCTGGCGAGGAAGAGCACTTTGGGGTTTTCTAGTCTTTGCTATACTAATGGCTCTATTAAGCCTGAAAACTCTTTCAAATTTTTAGGTACCGTGGTAGAATCTATAAAATAAGGTTGCTTGATGCTGTGGATTGAGTCCAGAAGCTTCAGGTCGTGCCCCGGAGTGCATGCACATACATGCGAACAGTACTCTAATGATGGTATTATCTGAGCCTTGTAGTTACTGTTGATGTTAATGATAACCACCAAAAGCTAGATGGAAAATGACTCTTATTGGGCTTTCTTGAGGAGTCTGCATTCCAATACAGATCATACCATCTCTGAAATGCTGCTCCAATATATCCTATCTAGAGCATGCGCCTGACCTTAGAAATGACCTCACAATAGGGAAGACTGAAGAAAAATGCTGTTTCGCATAAAAACGCCAAGACTTAGCAAAGCACTAAAAGGACCTAACGGGTACATCTTCACCAGGTCGAACTTCCCATCTCGAACAAGCTTCCTCCAAAAGCTATTCTTTCAGAGATGCTCAACGTTGCGCAATGGGTTGCCGGTTACAATTTGCAGCATCTCAAAGTCAGTGTAAATGAACATATATTTTCAACACTTTTCAAGAACACAAGGCCATGTTTTCAGTTTCAGTGATGGTTACTAATGGCATTCACGTAGGTAGTATTTCTTATTTTCAAAAAACACATCAGTGAGCGGACTTTTTTGCCAATATATTCTACTGAGTCTTCGTTCGATACATGATAGAAATAAGAACGATGAGGAGCAGTTTCAAGATATGGTAAAATCCGTAAAAAGTCTGATAGTGTGAGTTGTTGTTGTGAACATCCAAAAGTACTGATAAACGAGTTCCCTTTAGTTGATAGGTAGGTGCCATGGTTGGCTTCTAGTTACTTCTGATGCTATATGTTGGTGACAGTCTCTGTAACCTTGGATATGATGCTCTCACATTCTGTAAGCCCGTCTCTGTTTAGATCTCAGCAAGGGTCGGCGCGGCGTGTATCGCAGAGGCGAAGGCATGCACCTTTTCCATCAGATCTTCCGCTCCAGCTCACAATTGGCTGTCACCTCCGCTTTGCTACTGTTTAGCTACTCCTCATCCTTTCCTTTAACGGCCTCCGCTGCTTTTTTATTATACAAATCAGATTCGATTTTTCGGTGCATCCACCCAAGGCATTCGATTTGTTTACCGGTGACTGAGTACCAAGAACATCGGCTTCTTGGTTACTTATGGGAAACGAAAGAGGATAAGTAAAAAACGTCGGTGACATCTTGGAGATGATCTATCGCGGGGTATGGTGCACGTTTCTAATGACGCGTTCAGATTATGCACCAAAGACAGTTACATAACAAAGTAAACTTATGGATTGTCTTTTATAGTGTTTATTATGCATATTATGTGAAGGTATGAAACCTTTCGTTTTGGAACAATTTGTTACATGCATTATACATACATACATACATACATACATACATACATACATACATACATACATACATACATACATACATACATACATACATACATACATACATACATACATACATACATACATACATACATACATACATACATACAAACACATGCACTGAAAAAATATATCTACCATTTTCGGGCCCCCTCCAAACCCACCACCCCTATATCGAGATAATATCTTCTCCTGATGAATATTGGAAAAATTACAGTATCATTTATAGAAGTTAGAAAACATCCTTAATATGGATGAGGAAATAAACAACCTTTATAAAATGAAATAACAGTGTACGTTGCAATTTGTAACTGCTGATAGCCAAAAGTGCATAGGAAACAGCAGAAATATCTGAAAGGAGAAGAAGAAGCATTCCGGGCAATTCCTTTCGCCATTAAAGGCCCATTCACATTAATAATCGTGGTTCTGGCGAATTTGTTGCGCTCCAATTTCCTGTTCGGATTCCTGTTTCCATTACAACGCGGCTTATCACCGACCACCGTCATTGAATATGCGTGGAAGGTTGCGCGATTTATTCTCAGTTAACATTCCCGGATGTAGGAGATTTCAGTACTGCCGTTCACTTTGACGAATCTGCGTTTCATGACAATATTAAAAACACAATTTCGGAGTGGAAAATATTTTGGCGCGGACTGGACTTAAATCCAAGTCTTTAGGGTTTCGTGCTGACGCCAACGCCGCCTGGACAACGTAGTGTCGTGTCGAGACGATCTAAGTCAGTCTTGTAAGGTGCGTTGTCTCACAGCAAAAAACTGGATTTATTAAACTCCGAAATTGTGTCTTTAATCTCCATTTTCTGTATTTTCATAGTTATGGTTGCTGATTTACCCAAATAGACTTCTAGAGGTATTTGTTATTATGCACAGTATCAGAAAATGTATTGTTCTGTCACTAAACTGTATTTTCTTCTTCTACAGCTTCGCAGACGACAAGTGTCCTTGTTTCCTACAAAGATCAAGGCAAACCAATACAATACGATTTACGAGTTACGAGTTTCAAGTTGCGAGTTACGATATACGAGTTACGAGTTACGAATTACGACTTACGATCTACGAGGTACTAGTTACGAGATACAAGATGCGAGTACCCACTTATCGTAACGAGTTACGAGCTACGAGACACAAGATACGAGTTCCAGGTAATCAGTAATGAGTTACGAGCTACTAGATACAAGATATGAGTTCCGAGTCATGGGTAACGAGTTACGAGTTACAAGATACGAGCTCCGAGTTATCGGTTACCTGATACGAGTTCCGAGTTCTGAGTTCCGCGTCATAAGATACAAGATGCGAGTTTCCACCTATCGGTAACGAGTTACGAACAACTAGATCTAGGATACGAGTTTGAGGTTATCGTCACTGATTTACAAGATCCGAGATATCGAACGCAGTATGACATCCAGATTAACGAATACACCGAGATAATTGTTGAAACTATAATAAAAAATTACACGTTGGACTGCTAGTCGTGGAAATGGAAGCACTTCAAATACCAACCATATCAAAATAACATGTTCTATTAAGACCATATGGCCAGTATTGCTAGTTCGGCGCCCCAAAAGCTGGAGGTCCTCTGTTGATGCTGAAAATTATATTTATACGAACTTCAAACAGCAACCTTTCAGCATGCTGCTCTATAGCACTACTTGAAACTTCTGGATTCAATCAAGAACTAGAGAACTACAAGAGGCGAAATGGCCTTTTTATTTCCCGATGGTTTTAACTTCAATTGGAATGGGCATTTGTCTGCCTCCACTATATTTCTCACTGCTATTAGGTAGAGTCCAAGATGTTAGGACCTTTGACATAGTACAGATGACCATGGACAGCGCCACTGGGCGCGACACTTGGAGATAAAATATTACTACTACATCCTTACCTTGGTTAGGAGGAAACCGCCCTGCACTGTCTGACCTCTGAGAATCCAGAGAAAGGCGGTACTGCGAGTGATTTCTGTGTATAGAACAGTATCGACAGAAGATTTTCTCCGATCGATCTGCTAGTAGAGGAGAGATCTAAAGTCTCTAGAAGAGGTTAGGAAACCAGGAGCGAGGAAAGAGAAGGTGTTCCTGAGGTCTCAGCGGAGATGGGAAGCGGCAATCCATGGAGCATGGAACAGAAGCCTGATTCCGGACGTTAAGAATACTCCAAATCATCTACTTGAGTGTGGTAGATGGATGGACGCCCAGAGAACATTGGAATTGACTTGAGGGAAAGGGCTGACAACATTGGCAAGTTTATAAACGAGAGAAACCGTTACCCAGGGTTTGTACATAAATAAACGGTAACGATATATACTTAGGAAGTTAGAGAAGGGGACAAATATCTTTTGTTATGAATAGTCATATGACTTTACTCACCACGACGAAATGCATGTAGCACTACCCTGATGGGATACATAACAGATGACCGATGACTAAAATTGAGTATGCACATATTTCGGACAGTCTCACACTTTGGGAGGAAAAGGCTTATAGTACAAATCTGTCGAGCATTTTCGCCTAAGAGGGGCTATAAACGCTTTGTGAGGACTGGTAAAGCTTCCACTATAATGAATAGTTCAGAAGTTGTGGTGAATATTTTTTTTATTTCACCTCAATCGCATTTTGTTAGAAACTGTAAAATCTCCAATTCCACCAGAATAATCCAATCAATAACATTCCAAAAGATTGAATTCAAAATTTCTTTAATGTCCAATTTATTATTACTGAAACAATAATTATCATTTGCCCGATACCCACTGTTGTTAAGGTACATTTTCCATCATGATTTTATTTGAAATTCGTTTATTTGGTCTGGGGGGTTGTTCCCTGAAACTCCCCCATCTCGCTGCGCCTCTGGTCTGACCATAACTTAAAAAAGACTAAGCATCTTAAGGATCTTACATAATTCGAGTGAGTAGATTAATGGCGTGGAATATAAAACGGCCTGATAAGGCCGCAAATGAATTACTCGATTTAGCGTGGTGATTTCGAGCCGCATTCTCAGCAACATTGCAAACAAATTTGCTCGCTCTCGAAAATGATTATAAATGATCGAATCCCGTGCAGAAGCAACGTCTTGGCCTTTAAAGGTAGCGCGCGAATCGCCTTTTACTCCTGGAATTTGTATAGATCTATAGAAACGAAAAAGTCTTCTGCGAATACTATTGCACATTCCTTTGGAAGCAGTTGACTGTTGGGCTGTGATAAGTTTAACTTTTCTTGAGTACGTTTACATCAAAGTTAGCAATCATGATCACGTAGTGTAGGGATCACCAGTTAGCTTCATTTCAGGTTTTTTTGAAAATGTTACACCAGCTGAGGTTGTTACACACCTAGCTTCCTCCACGCCTTTACATCATCAGAAAAGGGCGTATAAGGGGGGGGGGGAATGGGGGTAATTAGCCCTCAAGATTTCAGACCAAGAATTTAATTCGATTTCTTTCTCAAGGAAAGAATGATTCATATCTGAATTTGAGTAATGTAATCTTTATGAACACGAATGCTATACATTACGTTACAGATAAAAATGACAGACCAATATACGATCTATTTCGATATTAGCCTAATTTCTGCAGACATTTCTGTTTTCCTAGTATCTTTGAACAACTCTGATTTTCGAAATAAATAATAGGTGTCTGGTATGATTGAAATCAAAATAAAATTTCGCAAACCTTACGATTACTCAGAATCAGCTGTATATTTTTTGTAAGATTTTGTGATCGTATCAACGCCAATGACACTCGACCCTACGTTTATTCTGGCAGTTTTGAGGGTTCCATAATCCCCTACACGCAAACTTAATGCATGTGAAATTCTTATTTAAATCCAGAATGACGTAGGGTCAAGTGAAACTGGCTCTCAGACTATAAATAACATAGCGCGAACAGAAATAAAATTCGGCAATCTAAGCGCGCATTTGTACCTATCAGAGAGACAGCAATGTTTCTTTAACCTCTTTTCAATGAGCTAAGATAAGCTATATAGTATTTATCGGTTTGATCTCATTTAAAAAAACATCACGATACCTCCATTATGGCAGCTTAGAGCTCAAAGATTCCACTATTTCACTTGCTGCTAGCTTTTCCTTCTTCATTATAATTACTATTAACATATCCCTTCCCCTGTTGCCTCAACTACCCTCACGAAAGTATTACAAAAAATGGTGAAAGCATAAACAAACTTCATGCCCTTTTACCCCCCCTCCCGTGATTAAGGTCTAGATACGCGCTTGTCATCACGTGTATTTACTTTGCTAAAAACCGGATATATAACTCAAATCGTTAAAACGTTAGTAACATGAATCTATTCACCATTATGTTTCAAGAAAAAATGAGAAAGGAAGCTCGATTTATGTTACATAATACGCCTGAAGACTGCATCTTTAGGAAAGCAAATAAAGTCATTTAGAGCATGAAGTCATTACCGAAAAAAGAGAAACTATATGTCGCACCTTGTTTTTGCTTGCATTTATTAACCACACACACGGACACAGCTTTAAACGATTGTATACATTAAAATATCCTTACCGGTGAACATCGGAACACCAGTATTAATTAATAGCTCGTTAAAAAACTATAAAGTCGCAAAAGCTGTGTAAACAATATGCATACACACAGTCATGGACGGGGAAATATATGGACAAATTTCTTGTGTTCTTTCAGAATAACCAATATTGGTTCAGAGACAATGACTTCAGCCAGATAATCTGATCTATCATTATCCGGTACTCCTGTGTCTGGATAACCTTACCGGAATCACTTCTGGATATGGACTGATCGGGAATGTCAGTGCTTTCAAAGCTTGTGTTTTACTAAATACTTTATTAAGTGATAAAGGCATTAAACAATATCCTACTCTTATGTGCCTAGGTAGTGATGACATGCTGATCTCTTGACAGGGACGCAGTTGTTGATAGTCTTTGTTGCTCTAATCCACCTATAGAGATCGGCATATTACCCTACGTGTAAATTGCTGTCATCTGTAAAACCGGTGGTCGAATTTATTATGCTGGAAAGATTTATAAATATCATGCAGATAAAATAATTGGATATTTAACACGCATCTACAATCTACATGATCTAGAAATATTCTTGGATCTAAGCTAACATATCCTTGTGGAATACCCACGTTTATCCATCCAGAGCTTCTTCGGGAATCGTTTGAAGAAAGAAGTTTGTTCAGGAAGGTAATAAGCCACAAGTCCCTTGGTTAACTGTAACACAGACGTGAACCAACCTAAACGATTGGATAAAGTGGTCTCTAGATAAGCTTTTTTCATAAATGTGTGAGGTAAGCTGAGAAATTGATAGTTGATATAAATGTGAATTGAAAAAACCTGGTCAAATCATGTAAACATTATTTCCTACATGGAACCAGACATACTACTACCATCCAGAGATACCTTACATTGGCAGGAACAACATGTAATCCAGGTCAACAAAGATATCAGAAGAATTGTCGAATGGGGATCAACAAATGGAGATCACTTTAAAGCACAGAAGACTTAGACACTACCATGATAAGAAAATAACATACTGGTTTACCATCTGTGGAGATGGAGAGATGCCCAATACTCAAGATATCTTCTATCAAGCTTCTGGGGGATAACATGTCCCAGTTAGGTCATGTTACCGACCTTGCTTGGTCGGCATCCTTGTTCTTTTCCGCTTCAAAAAATCGTATTTACTGTATTCAGATAGAAGCCATTGACCTTACAAATGTCTGTCTCGCAAAATAGCACCAATAGTCATTATAGCGCACTAGATACGCAACCAGTTTGAGCTTACAACTCGTCTAACGAGTCTCTTCCAGAAGTAATTTTTTTAGAGAACCTTAGCGTTGTGGAATGAGCTGCTGTTGAGTTTGGTGACAGCGTCTTAAAGTCAATGTGAACGGACATCAATCCTCTCAGCGCTTTTGGAGCGTGAAATGCTATGCGTCATGTTATCTATGAAAAAGACGACAGAATAACATTCAAACGCTTCATCAACTGGCTTTTAGGATAATTTGTTGATAGAAAGAATTTATTATTTGAAGTATCTAAATTTTATTTTAGCTCTGCTTGACTTAGGTACTATGTCGATTTAGGAGGTGGTCAAGCTGATGGTGATCATGATCCACCACTGTTGCTGTAATTAAAAACGGCATTAAGTTACATAACCTGTGATGGTAATGAACCTCGAAACGCTTTATTAAAAACAATAACGGCCGTTGGGCTGAGGAGCGGCGCGGGAAGGGGGGTCTGTCTCGGTAGCAGCAGCGGCCCGAGGGTATCAATCTTTTTCCACCTGCGCACTCGATGTTGTCTACCGATCCGATAGCACCACTGCAGGCCAGATCACACCTGGATATGGACGATGGACAGCTTACATATGTCGCCGAGGTTATAATAAGACCATTTCCGTTGCTGCGTTTGTTGTGATCAGTTTTCCAGTGGCTGAACTACGATTTCGGGGGCTCAACGCTTAATAACTTTCGTCCCTCCCTTCATTGATTCGTGATTTTTCTCACTAATTGTTCATTTATTGATACCAATACGAATGCAGAACCAAATACTTATTTTTATATTAATATAATATATGATATGAAAGGATAAATAAAAACTAAAATAAAATAAAAGGAACTGCACCACTTTTCTCTTCGACAAAAAGAAAAATAAATGTTGTTAGGTACATAAAGATTCTAGACGATAACGAAATTAATGCATATACATTTTATTATTTTCATATCAGCATATTTTATTGAGGCATCATAATTTGAACTGTTTGTAAAATCAATTTCAATCAAGTATTCAGAAAAATTGAAATCTTTTTTCTGTCATAACTGTTCTATATCTTAATTTGTTCATTATTAATTATTAGTCTTTTTATCATTACAAGCAAAATCTATCTATAAGGTGGAAAAATAATGCTGCATTGTTGGAGTTCCTACAATATTTGGAACCCTGAGATCAAGCGAGTTTGATCAATTACAAAAGCACACAAAAAAACATCTTGAATTCCAAATTATTCGCGACCACATTACCTTACCGCCTATGCGTATGGGAAGTAAAAGACGCTAATTAATAGGGCCATAAGTTGCCTACTTACAAGGTTTCGCCTTCCCACCTCTACAACTTCCGATGATTTTTGGACTTCTTCCTCAAAGAAGCAATGAATTATCAGTTATGGGATTTATTAACGCATTTGTCGGGTTGAGAACCAGTCTAATCCACCTTTTTGACATGTTAGCTCATAAAATAACACAAGAAGAATTACAATCAATGTACGATTCATGATATCTAATTGTCTCTTTATATAAAATGTCTTGATATCTCCCTTGCATTTTTTAAAGATAATATATGTAGATAAAGAAGCACATGGTGTTTTCGTGGCGTCCCCCTCTCGTCATAACTACATATCAACAACTAATCTAATTGTTTCGTTTATTAGCATTTTCGAGCTGGGCATATCGAAAATATCCATCAAAGCGATGATATCAGCGATGTTTCAAGTGGGGTGGTTAATTGTCTGTGGAGTATTTATTTGAATATCTTACCTTCCTCAAGAACATACCAACAGCTTTAAATCGGTTCATATCCGGCATTCACCGACTGTTATTATTTGTTCGTAATTATTTTTAATGAATTTTTATAAACCCGCTAAGTGACTGCTGAATTTGTTAGTTTCTCTGCTGTATACGATATATTCGCACATAAATTTATCGTATAGAAAGATGTGCAGCATAAATCTTCAATTTCATAACTGTATTCTGACAATATAAGACAAGCAACCTAGACATTAGGCTTTTGAAATGTGGGTGCTTAGAATGATTCTCAGAATGGATGGATCGAGTAACAAATGCTGAAGTTCTGAGTTGCATGTGCAGTGGCAGTGAAAAAGAGGTTGACAAAAGATTCAAGATACGTGAATTGGAATATCCAGCCCATGTGAGAGAAAAAAAAATGAGCTTCTACAGTTGATTGTCTAAGGTAAAATGCAGAAGAAACACAGTTTAGAAAGAAGAATAAACTCATGGTTGCCGAAAATTTTAGAGCTGCAGCTTCCAAAGTAAAAATAGCCATGAACTTTCGACTCAGAGATATTCAGTTTCTCAAATGTATTGAGTTGAAGATTATAATAGACCAATAAACAGACCAGACAGCAACAGATGGTGACTACGATATCTAACCATCTAATTATTGGAAGAGACCTGTCCATAGGCCGCAAGCTTGACCAGAAGTACTTCATACCATACCCTGTCGAAAGCTTTCGATGGACTGTGAGGATTCCAGGCTCCATGGAACTCCATTGCTCATCTCCACATATCACTGACGTAGGCAAGAAGTTCTTGTCTATATCTATGCTTCCGGAAGCCGTCTACTGATCGTCGATGATGGTTTTGTCTAGGTCGGTACTTCAGAACGTGATGATAGTCTCCATAACCTCAGATATAATGCAGAGAATATTCAGCGAACATACTTTTCATGCCCTTTTCAAGGGAGGGTTGCACACGATCGAACACGTCTTGCTGGTTTGAGGTTTAAGTGAGTATTGTATTGACATTTGTTTAACAGGCTAGTTATGGATTTATAAACAAACACTCTAACTTCTGCAAAATATCGATTACTGTCGCCATAGCTGTTATAAGAAATACAAAGAGGACGCGTTAGTTTGAGGAAATTGAACACTTGAACTGCATATTTGCATATTGGAACGCACGCCGCCGTATATACGGGGTTGTCCACTTATTTCGTTGATATTATGAATCACATACATATAAATACGTTGAATACCGAGTTTCAGCCAGAGATTGGGGAAATCATCGTGACACTAAAGAGGTGATCTCCATTAAATTCAGCCGGTCTTGTAGATTACCCCTGACAAAGAAATAAATATCTATTCACATTAACTTTAAATCTGTATCCGGGAATAAACTTCCCTGAAGCTCATCCCACAACGCTGAAGTTTTGAAAGGGAATTTTGAAAGAGGCTAGTTCGAGGTATTGGGTGTCCCGCGTTGTGTCCAGTTGCCAGCTCTGTTGTGCATAATGAGCAATAGCGGCACTCATCTGTCCTACAGCTTCCTCATTCATCTTATGTAAACAGTTGTTTTTCAGTTCAGTACAACACCCCCAGGGTCTCTGATACTGGACCTTATCAACAATTTCCTCGGTAACTATGTCTGCCAGAAGCCCTAGCAGTTTCTCATCAAAAACAGGTGTGAGCCACCTTTAAATTAGTTGAACCAATACCTGACAATGGTCATAGTTGGGAAAGATGAAGTCTCATAGGAACACGTGGTGGAAGCAAATGGCGCCAGCGGATGTTTTGGAGAGCAATATTTTTACGCTGAGCTTAGAGTATGTAAAGCCCCTCCCACGGGCTTTACGACGATACCAAGTAATATAAAAATAGTTCACCCTGTATGGGTTGAGGGGAAATGGTAGTTGTCCCCGGACTCATGAATATTAACACGCTTTCGTGACATCGAATTTATGCAAAACCTTAGGTAATTGCCAGTTGCATTCCTGCGCAATTCAGTTGATGTTTTTTCTATGGTCGCTCAATATTTATAAACGTCGCGCCAGTCTGCAGTAGAATAGAGAAATTGGATGCAGTGTACACATTTATTATTTGCACAAAAGCGGGTTCTTCTTGGCACTGCAATAATAATGCAAATCCTTGATGGAGCTCTCTTGGATCAAAAGCAATGCCACTTTCCATAGTTTGCGGATTCTGTGAATATTATAGTCATGCAGTTATTACTTAATATAATAAACCTGAAAACAAATCTGACAGTAGCAGTGTGAGAGAACAAAATCAGAATTTCAGATGGAACTTTTTTCTACACCTGGCATCATAAAAATCTGTTATTGTATCAATCAACATTATCAGTAGTCCATGTACTATAGATCACCTTTCATATCAACCTTTCTATATTATAGTATGGAATATATATTTTCTTTACTCTCATATTTAAGGTCTTCACAGTCCAGGTTATCACCGTGACCCTGATTTTGGAGTAATTTACAACCCATTACATACAAAAAGGCAACAAATTGTTTTGTCTTCATGTTGATATTGACGAGTTAGACAGAATATAATTCACCGTGAGAACATTTTCGTGCTTCTTCGTGATCGCGTGATGGACGATAAAATTTTAACCGGAGTGAAGTGACCTGTATCTCTAACATAGGCTAACCATCTCGCGGTAATTTTTCTTATTTCCTTACAATTGCTCGTTTTTCGATGAGGAAAATTGTACACAGAACGGCATCACAAGGTGCAAGATGGATACTTTCATATATAATCATGGATTATGAAGTAATTTTTGTTAATAGATTTATATAAATTCTTATTTCAAAATAATAATTAATGAGTTCACAAGACAATACCATAGTGAAGTTCATTCAATTGCCACATGTCGCTAAATGAAGTCATGTGAGATTGAAAAAATAGCTTCTCTAAAGTTCCAAATACCAAAATTTCAAATTGAGCATATCATAATCTTGGCACAGAACAGAGAAAATCAAACGTAGAAGAACACTATCGTGTTGACTTAAGCATTTCATGATCTTGGCGCAAATAGTAACGTCATTATATAATCTATTCTTGGTATGAACGTTCTGTAATTTTTATGGGCTGTTATCAAAGCTACTGTTGATTGGAAGAACCAAAAATGTATCAAAACTGTACCAATGTGACATTTTTTTTTGAATTAATCTGCGTCATATAGTATTTTTCCTAATTAGAGTTTGAAAGGTGTTGTACAGATAAACAGAATATAGAAAACATGTACCTATAATTAAGCCAAGAGATATAGGTCCACCATTTGTAATACAACTCTGTTACTTTATGAGATCGTCACAACAGTCACAACTGCAACTTTTTAACAGCACATTCATTCTGAGAGGTGGTTGGTGAAAATTAAATTCAATAGAAACTAACACACGCATACAGCTGAATTGCCTGTTACGAATCTGGCGATGCCAAACAAGTAGATGAATTACTTGGAGGGAATCGCAAGATGTCCCTATTCTAAATTTATAGAAACCTTACTTGTGAAAAAAATTATGCATTTCTTTAGAGTATATTTCTCTAGAATGAGTATTGAATTCGAAAAAAATACTTTTCTTGGTTTAAATTAATAATTATTTTCTTATCAAATAAATTGTCTCAGAGTAAGATCAGATGTTCTTGTAGTGATTATATGTTTACAAGAATATCGAAATCCTTTTTTTTCTGTGGGATCACACAGTGACATCTCTAACATGCCTTTCAAAAGTAATTTGCTTAGAGAAGCTCAGCGTTGTTGAATGAGTTGGTAGCTTGTTTCCCCTATGGAAGCAATTTAAAGCGTTTGAAGGTCTGATGAAAAAGCCAGTTAATCGAGAATGTTAGTCAAAAAGAAAACAAGGTTGTCTAACGGTATGCCAGAAGCAACAGAACATGTAATAGATATAAATATAATTTTGGAATCACGAGTTGATATGGAATTTCATAAAATTTTCTGCATAACAGGCATGACCGCCCATTCGAAAAATATCTGAAACTAATGTCGACCAATTACAGAAGCATTTAGGGTCGGCGTATAACATATAACATGTATCGCTGAACCGGTAAGGTGAAAAGACCACCGCGTCTGATGATGGATGGCATAAATTCAGGTGTACAACGTGAGTATCTACTAACCGTTGCCGCCTGGCATTCCTGCACCGGTCTGTACTTTGCCGACCACGGACTTTGACTAATATGCCGAATGAATACTTTTAACTTACTGGAAATAGCAATCTACTCTTCGTGCTGATGATGCTTCAACGATATACGAGCGTCGATCAATAGGAACCCGTGCTAGGAATGGAAACAGAAGTCTTTACATTTTATTGTTCCTTTTTTAACATTTTAACATAATCATCTTTCAGTTCGATACCCTTTCTCAACGTTTTTGCATCCAAGAAATATAATTTTCAGTCAGTGCAGAATCTGGTTGTTAGGCGATGACTTCCTTGTTTGAGATTCATCTTTTTCTCCGAGCCATATGTTCATGGTCATAAAGAAATTCACAGGGAGCCAGATCGGGTGGATATGGTGGGTGTGGCAGTAGTTTGTAGTACACTTCATGCAATATGATCATGGTATCATCGTGGTGAAGCAGCACTTCTCTCTTAGCGAAATGTGGCAGTGTATTTTTCAATTTCTAGTACTCGTACTGCCTCGTGATAGTTCATCCTTTCTGTGAAAAATTCTCGATGATAAGTTCTTTCGAATGCCAGAAAATCGTGACCCATAAGTCTGCTTTTGCCTTTTTCGGAGTGGATTTACAGAAAGAGTCTTTTCAGGCCTGAAAACTATGTTTGTTTGGGTCACTGAAGTCGATTCCTAGATACGTTTAACCCTATCACGTCAGAGTTTTGCCATAACCATAAAAATCCCAATAATTGAGGTTTTTAATTGCCTTTATCAAAGGTTAATATTTATTTTGAAAAAAAAACAATACCCGACTTTACCCAGGTACTAAGTGGTTTTCGGAGTCGCTGATTCAGATTTTTACTTAATCTACTGAACCACATCTGTGGAAGTTCATTCTACAGTACAATCTTCCGTCATTCAGGTATTTATGAAGTTGGCCATTAGATGTTCTTGTGGTCATCGTCTTGGTAAAATCTGTTGTTTTAGTTAAGTTGCTTTGATGCTTCCTTCAACATTTTGTCGTATACACTATACTTCTTTCAAAACTACGCTATGATCTTCAGATGATCTAGTTATTGTTTTATGAACCTGTCGTATGCTACCAACCATAACATTTATCTCCAATCTGGTGGGTCAACATTTCTTACTTGTTAGGAGGAACCCCAGGAAGAGACATGTCATCTTTAACAATCTAGCACAATCAGGCCGCTAGAGGTAGGATCCTTGTTCTCATTCATTACATTGCTTATTTCCTTTACTATCTTCAGGCTTTCGTAAGCGTCCAGCTGAATAAAGTTTATTGTATGGAATCCTCTCTATCACTGGTTGGAGAGCGTTCAGAGGAAGTTCCTGAACTATCTTACATTCAAAATTTATGATGTTTATTCTGTACCAAGAACAGAACATAGCTTACTGTTGACGCGTTTTGAGTTTGATAGCTTAGAATTTCATAGGATGTTGACGTCTATCGTATGTTTATAGAAGCTCATGCATAATAGAAATGACTGCTCTGACTTAGTACATTATATAAGCTCAAGCATTCCTCGGTATAATTGCCGCATCTCAAATTCTTGCTTGTTATGGAAAATGGATTTATAGCAATGCGTTTAAAATCCTTGGTCAGTTCACTTGAGTCAATGTTTCCATTAAATGAATATTGTTAAAGGGATATTCATAGGCACGGTCAGTGTTCAATTTTCTGTTTCTTTGAGATAACAAGGTCGTTGGTCACATGTATCGGCCTTAATGGAACTCATAAAGAAGCTTTAATTTGGACCTTGTCTAGTCCTCTGACATCGAACAAAATTTATTCAAGTGTTTGGAATTATGTTGTCTGAGTTTTATGAATGAATTGAACAGAGAAAGTGGTTGCGACCTGGCTGGTATTTTTAATGAGAAGAAAGAGGGTCGCTGAGTTGTATACTGAAAATACCATAAACTATGATGACAAATTTTTGAGATAATAAAAACATTCTATGTTTAACTGTGTGTGTATTATTAAGTGAATATTTAAATATTATGGTCAAAGTTGAAAGACATTTAAGTTCAAGCTTCACATATAAGATGTCAAATCAATTTTGAATTACGAAGAGGTTTACATCGTTTTTATAAGAGTATTGAAGCAAAAATAAAAGGGTTCACCTGACACATTTTGTCCAGCTTTAAAGCCATTTCAGAAGAATAAAACTGAATAATATTTGGGAAATAGACATTCTCGTTGTCTATTGTATGTAAAGTCTATTTTTGTTTAGTTCTAAATTTCTAATCCTTTAGGGCATATCGCCAAATTTCAGATGGCTCAAAAATTATAGAGTTTATTGACATTTGGTAGTTCCGATATTTCGTAGACTGGTCAGTCGTTTATTAAACGTATCTGTTATGTAACGTTGATAGATTTGGGAACTGTATTGTATCGAGGTATACAGATAGATCGAGAGACATGCTACTCTGTATTCTGTAGGAGAAAGGGTAAACTCCTTAGATCCCAGCAGTTACAGCTTATTGGGTCCTTTGTTCATTTTCCCCAGGGATTCTAAGCCTTTTCCTAAGTGCTAACTCTCTCATCTTTCTGTCCACATCCCCTGCACAGGGGTGATTTTAGAGACACCTAAGAAGAAAAGATAAATTGCATATGTGAAGTGGTTATCTAGACAAAAACAGGTAACATTTCGTATATTCTCCAATATGATACTCAAGGGATTCTCTAGCAAATAGGCAGTCAGCAATCTTCTTTGCCAGTTATTCAGATGGAATATAGACTAGAAAGTAAGTCCTTTTACCCCATCAACAGTTATGCTTTTGGTGTTAGAGGCATTCATGAGGTCCTGGTAGCATTTCAATACCGATCTAGTAGTCAGTATCTGGCAATTGAGAGTCAGTAAGACCTGTCTTCTGTTTGTGCGGATTTTAATATATTTTTGATCACAAAGATATTTCGTAGACTGGTCAGTCGTTTATTAAACGTATCTGTTATGTGACGTTGATAGATTTGGGAACTGTATTGTATCGAGGTATACAGATAGATCGAGAGACATGCTACTCTGTATTCTGTAGGAGAAAGGGTAAACTCCTTAGATCCCAGCAGTTAGAGCTTATTGGGTCCTTTGTTCATTCTCCCCAGGGACTCTAAGCCTATTCCTAAGTGCTAACTCTCTCATCTTTCTGTCCACATCCCCTGCACAGGGGTGATTTTAGAGACACCTAAGGAGAAAAGGTAAATTGCATATGTGAAGTGGTTGTCTAGACAAAAACAGGTAACATTTCGTATCTTCTCCAATATGATACTCAAGGGATTCTCTAGCAAATAGGCAGTCAGCGATCTTCTTTGCCAGTTATTCAGATGTAATATAGACTAGAATGTAAGTCCTTTTACCCCATCAACAGTTATGCTTTTGGTGATAGAGGCATGCATGAGGTCCTGGTAGCACTTCAATACTGATCTAGTAGTCAGTATCTGGCAATTGAGAATCAGTAAGATTTGTCTTCTGTTTGTGCGGATTTTAATATATTTTTGACCACAAAGAACTATTGTCAAGAATTTGAAAGTTTTCCCGATACCTTCCACGCCTGTTTCGTGGGAAGTACACTGAATAAAGGTATACGAGTCACGGAACTTTTAAATCCACTAACAAGTGCCTAAATAGACTTTCGTTGGAGGCACTTCCGGTGTGGATTTTTTTCTTACATACGCCCACACCGTTACCCAAATTAAGTGAAGTCATCCCCCGTATTCAAATTTTCGTCGGCCTCCGTATAATCACGTCTGCCTAACTGCGTTTCCTTCGTCATACTGTGTCATTATCGGACTTATTACCAGTCAATTAACAAAGCAGTCTATAAGTTTGAGTAGAAATGATACAGTATTAGCTACCCGCAATGGCTAATTTGGTATGCACGATGTACTTTCGGTGAGTGTTCCGCGTGGTTTGAAGGAACTGCCGAAAAAATTACCGTATTTGACCAGCCTACTTACTATAGACCAGTCATAGTTTGATACTCGATTTGAAAATCAATAGAAGAGGTCAGAGAGGCTTCTCGGACAATAAGTAGTTGTACTTGCATTACAATCTTCGTGATGAAATTGTGGACCTCACATACAACGATTCATAAATAACAGTCGTTTTAATGGTACTAGCGTTTTGACTCTATCTATTGGTTCTCAGCCAACCTGTGAACGGAGCCAAGGATTATAGGTTAGAGTACGGACAGACAGACAGAACAACAACAGGGAGTAACACAATATCCCGAATTTGAAATTTTTTGCTAAATGGCGGGAGAATACATAACCTTAATTGTGTTAAAAAAGACCTAAGATAACGTCGGAACATCGGCTCACATTAAAAAAGATGTCGCTTTCTATTGAACATCTTCTGACTACGATCTTCTCCAAAATGTCTTCTGATGGATATGATATAATAATTTTCAAGTCAATGGAATTCTACTTTGTTGATACACAAATTCCTTGTACCATAACAACACGTCGGAAAATCTATATCGACAGACAGCGACAGCGGCGACCCCCGTGATGTTCCCAGCCTACTTTGCTTGACGTGCATATCATTAGAGCCGAAAATTACGGGCCGTACTTCGGAGATCTTCAGTGGTTTAACCGTTAACAGTCAGTCAAACACCAAAAAGGAAATGTACTTGTTCCGTGGAAAAGGAGAGGTTTAGTTTTATAGGATTTCGATCGTGTCGAATATAATTTGGGATATTATGGGTTGTGATAAAACTACAGAAGGCTCGGGTGATAAGATAATAGTATTTTTACAGGGGGTTTGAAAAGTAGACATCTGAATAAATTTCTTACAGAATTAGCTACAAAAAAATGCACAAACTTGGCCTCTGTACGTTTCCGAGGCTCTTGATTACTTTAGAAAAGAATTTTGGATGGTAAAAATTGAGGATGGGGTTCCTCGAAGATCCATCTACTTTGTGCAAAATTGTATACCTATACAATGATCCGCATTCGACGTCTAGGCTGAGCTGCGACGGTATCAGTGGTGATTGTGCCATGTGAAATAGTTTGCTAACTGGTATTATTATGACTTAAATTATATATACTCAAGACCATGCGCCTGACCCAACAAAGGACTTCCACAGTTTGGAACATCGAAAATAAGTAGCTGATATTTTCTTCTGGATTGTATCATGGTAATTGCTTGACCGAGCTGTCTCTTACAATAACACCAAGAGTCAGCATTACAACAAACACTGGCGGGGCACAACTAGCGCATCCCCACTAGGTTGAATTACCTCCTCCTCAAGCGAGATCTTTGTAGCTTTCTAGGCCTTCGTTTTTACAGAAGTTCGAAGAAGCATATTCCCAGAGTTAATTGGAATTCATCGAAAGCACCTTCCTTCAAGAAACAAAACACCGGTTTCAAGGAGGAATGCAAATGTGGTGATTCTGACAGAGATACGCGCCTCCTGCGGTGTGAAACGGGCCTTAGGGTCGCTACCGTACAATCTTTCCGCTATCTCAGATTCGGTTCGAGTTCAGGAATCTCACAAATCTCCGCTTCACATCGATTATGCTCAAAAGAAATGACTCAGGCTCATTCTTTTGGATAAAATATAAGAGCAGCGATAAGTGGTTGTAGTTTATATTAATTCGTGATGTGGGACGATGAATAATCGTGGATAAAAAAGTATTTTGGAATGATGGCGTCAAGTAGGTGGACTCTGTACCTCCCACGCAATGGTATCATATTGTGAATAATGATTTTAGTCGGGTGCTGGAGGTGTTGGTCTTTTGAATTTCAATAAAAAGGGTATTGAATACTGAAAGGCGTTAAGTCTTGTATGATTTGAAGTATTTCCAAAATTTCCAAATCTTTTCAAAATTTATAAAATTTCAAAAATCTACCTCAACTCGAAGAATAATTGTGAAATCCTAACAATATTCAGTAAAGTAATATCACTGCACGTGAAATACTGAGTCACCCTACCAGACACAATATTTTCAAATGCTATATACCATTTTTATAATTATTTATTATACTTATTCAGATAGCTTGCAATAATCTGTAATATGAGCAGGTGTTGAAACAGAAGCAGGACAAAATAGAGTGTAAGAATAAACGTGGCAACATAACAAAAGCCGGTAGTTTCTATATATATATATATATATATATATGTATATATATATACATATATATATATATATATATACATATATATATATATATATATATATATATATATATATTGTATGTATTATAAAATTTCGTAGGTGATAGATTTTCAGAAACTATGAACTAGTAACAGTAACCTGGTGTCAAAATTTTATTAACTTCCACAAAGTACTTTCCAAGTTATAGATAGACAGACATATTGACGTACAGACAGACCGACGAAAATGAATGACATGGTATTTTGTGATTTATATATCATGAAACATCAAGGAGAATAATATCTTCAATTCGAATTTTTTTGTGATTTCAATACTCCCCCTTCAATTAGCGTAAATAAAAGTAAATTCTTATAGGAAGCAGAAAATAAATATAAGTGAATGATGAATGATAGCAAATACTTGAAGTTGCATCACCTTAGTGATTTGGGCCTGTATATATTATGGCGTTAATACAAAATGAGGGGTGGAGCTTGACTCATTTGAAAAAATAAATCTAGTAGGGAAAATTAAATGGAATCTAATGATTCACAGTCAAAAAATCCGAATATTGGATCCGAATATTGGATTTTACTGTATCTACCGTTTGGTGCGGTTAAACATCTAACTATATTTTTTAGGCTCACTGTACCTGTAAGAAGTTGTCTATAAAAAATATATATAGGATGATTTTCTTTGCACTTTCCTTAAATCTCCAAATTTTCCACCTTTTTGTTACTTCAGGTATGAATTGCTACAGTTCTCGTTCAACTCTACAAGCTTGTTCAATTTACACCTCTTTCCACCCATATAATAAGTAAGACAGAGATAGAGATAACGATAAAAACAATGAAGATAAGACTATCTCCGATCAACCCTCGTGAAGGGAAGCATCCACCGCAACGGTGCCACGCCACCAAGAAGTACTAATATCCGTTTATAATAAGGAGCTAATTTTAATACAAGTAGCGACAAAATCTCCAGATCGAAGATAAGCTCGCTGTCCGCTAATAAGTACATCTGTCCTGTATGCTCCGGAACATGCCTGGCGGTCAGCCAAATCACACCGGAAACAACTAAGGAATTATTAACTGTCTTTTCGATGAGGGGGAGGCTAAATGCCGCGGTTTTCTTCGGGCTATACTCGCCCCCCTGTTATAACCGATTTTCGGTACTACAGCAGTACCACCGGTGGTTAGTTTGTGGCGATGAATTTGGTGTGCGTAGGTGGTGTGTCAGTGAAAGTACCTACAGGTGGTTTCTTGTGAATCAATTCCACCAGTGAAACACTTGTTTGTTGTCATTTCTGGCCGTCAGGATCTGATTTCGAAATAAAATTCCCTTGGGGGTTCGTTCAAAATAAGTGTTCATTAATTCTACTACGACGTTTTGGCGTCTTACCCTATGGTCGACTCTCTAATTCATCTTATATTTTCCACAATAATATATTATAATATAATATATAATAAATAGTGTATTTTCCATTTATTTTTTACATGTATGACCCGAAAACAGCATCTCAAAAAAAAACTGTATTCATGCAGCATGGGAAGAAATGATTCAATCTACTTGACTCCATTTCCATCTTATGATTTTCATATAGAGTTAATAATACAATTTCTGATTTCCTTACTTTATCGTTCAATACTAAACATTTTACGATTTGCTTGTTTTGTGAAACCTTTACCGAAAAAAATTAAAATACTGTCCAAGACAGGTAAAGATATGCCATTTGGTTGCTAGGGTTAAAAATTTTGAACATTCGCATCATAAAAACAATCGAATGTCGTTTTCAGTTTCAACGGAAATTATGCCGACATTGCTATTAAAAATCATTTTGTATATTTTGATTTTTTGCACTTTCTAAGCAATTATAAATGGAAATATAATATAATATAATATTTCCCTTCTCTCTATTACTGGCCAATATAATAAATGTATTTTGCGCGTATCGATATTTTAATTCAGTCTAGCATTTGATTATAGCGCCCGGCACAGTTGGCTATGGATTGAAAAAAATCAACAACTGAGCATAGAAATTTTGACTGTTATAAACTGCGTCCAATTATGCAGTCTGAAAAATACAAAGTTTTTTCGAACTATACACGCGTCCTTGTCAATTAATTTATGTTTTGGGGGGATACCACCAGTGGTTAGTTTGTGAAGTGAAAGCACGTACATTGACTTGAAGATAGACTCTGATGGTAAAAATGGTAAGCAGTTCACAAAAAAGCTTTTCTGATTTATTTATACACTTTTGATACACCTTTGCTGTTGGGTTATTCTTATATGAAATGTGTAGATCAACAACGAACCATCTAGTCACCCATTACCGTTGGTCTATCTGTCGTCTGTCTGCCTGTCTGTCGACTGACTGTATTGGCGCATGAGGACACCAACGTCAGTTGTCTCAGCTGTGGATTATGAATTAATATTATTTTTTACGACTATTACGCGGAGAGTAAAAGGAATCAACTGCGTAGTTCACCAAACGGAAACAAAATAGAATAATAATTGCTTATGCTTTGTCAAACTCTTAATTGTCCCCTACTAGACTCGTTATTGAAAAAAGCAGATGTTCCTTCCCATACAACCTTTCGAATCGATTTTATTGAGTTATTAATGTCGGAAATTGAATATCCATGAATTGGGTCTATTTAACTTCGGATAAATCGAGGACGCACAATTTTCTCTGTATTCTAATATGAAAATTATATACCTCAGCCTGTTTATGTAATTTCCTCAAATGTGCAACCATGTACGTAGTTCGGAAATTTCTGTTCTGCCATAACCGCGATTAATTTTTCATCAGCGTATTTTGGGACTATTAAGTTCGAAAACTTGATGATAAGTGCTTGATGAAATATGTATTGCTCCGAAGAAGGTAGCAAACTGGTTTTCAGGAATATTTGGTTGATAACTTTGGATATTGATCAATTATAGGTTTATTACTGAGTCGGCAGGTTCCACTATTCGGTGATTTTTTTAATGGTTTTTATGGAACAATATTCAAAACTAATCACACAAAAAATTACCATAATTAGGGATTTTTATTTAGCAACTATTGACTAGTTCAGCGATTTTCATTCATTTTTTAGGCACCATTAATATGCAATGTACATCAAAAACAAACTACTAAACAAAAAAAACTATAATATACTTCCAACCATCAAACCTGTAAAGTAATAAACAGTAATGATTAATGTAATGTAATAATTACCCATCGTTATAGTAGTAAAAAACGGTTGTTTTAAATCGATAGATTTTATTAAGCAATAAAGTGGTTGCAAACATTTCGAAATATCTCAAGTCAATGTGAAAGACGAGTCTGCATAGTACAATAAGATGTTAGGTTTTATTGCAGTCAATTACACGCACAAATTTGGGTCAAAATTGAGTCTATTTCTATATTTACTTTAACATTGAAGAAAAGCCGATTTCTCAAAGGTTGGTGGTTGAAAACAAGGTTGGATATTTATAACAAAAATTTGAATAAATCTAACAAATGTCAAATAGGACTCATTTTTTTGGAACTCGTTTCCATTCTACCTCTACACTTATTCCATCTTCAGTCACAAAATTCAGCAATATAGAAATGACTATAGGGGTTTGGTTGAATAAATATCATTTATCATTTGAAATCCTTTATCTTTATTTACCAAAAATAGATTTGTTTTACCTTGCAAGTTTGGGTTTATATCTTAAAGTCGATTAAATATGTCTGGTAAGTATCACTAGTCGTACTAGTGCTACAGTTTAAGAGGCTAGACTTTTTAATGCTTAGACATGCGTATTTTTTTATCACACTGGGAAATATATGACAGTAGAGCCTTTGGCACAGTAATCAAAAACATTATCCAGTTTTGCCTGGGATTGTCCATCAGACTATGAGTTTTCTAATTGAAAACAAGTCATTTCAACACGCATGGTAGTTTCCGAAATAATCTCGCCCATACATACATACATACACACATAGATACATACATACAGGTACATTTTCAACAGCGGAAAAGCACCTTTTTTCAAATGACTCAATGTCCTACCTGCCAAGACGTTACGTAATACATATATTTGAAGGAACAACATTTCTTTTACCTTTTCCACTTTAATGAAATTCTTGTTATTTATATCTGAGGAAAATCTAATTTCCATGTGTCAATTTGTATAACATAAGTATTCCTAGCTTTTAAATGTATGATTGTCGCTTGATTATCCTTCACATCAATAGTGTTTTTCTGATGGAAAAGCTTAGTAGACTTTAGTACATGATCCCTGCCAGTTGACCTTGTTCAATAATTATCACGCAAGTTAGTGCACAGCGGACTACAATTTATTTTACTTACCACAATCAAATTAAATTTTCGCCTGCAGTTATATGGTGTGGTGAAGCCGTAACCAACTCGCCTTATGTTTTGGTATATTCGGTAGCCACCAAATTATTGGGAAAATGGTGGATGTGCTCGATAAACTTGCATTGGTGTACCTAGACATTTTTTCAGTTACGGTTGGGGGAAGGTATTATTTGAGCAGTTGATTAGGGTCCAGAACTGTGGAGATAAAAGCGAATTTATGAGCGGGGGCTTTCGTGGAAACGAATTTATGAGGGGTGATGTATACGATATGCAATTTAATAATGGGGAAATGTTAATAACATTCTACAAAACTGTTTTTATACATTTTAATAACTTAATAATTTTGTCAATTCTATAAATATACTAAATTACTTTTTCCTGTGAAAATGCTGGTAAATGCTTGCATTATAGCCCTTACCTTCACTCATACTTGAATTAATTTATTTTTGAAAAGTTATATTCTAGACTTATGAATATAATGCATTTGTAATGGATAGATACAGGATCTAGGTACCTACTAATATTGTCTCGTAATGTAGTTTTGGAAACTTCTATTTCTGGAACACACTATTCTATAGCTTTGAAGTCTCATATCTAGTGTCAATTTTTTAAATTCCACACAACGTGAACGAAACTTGTCAAAACACTAGCAAAAAAACTCACAGACAAATCTACATGATAAAAATTAAAAGAAAATATTCTTGCTTTTCACACAACTGGGAAAAAAAGAAAAGAATAATTTGTGAGAAGTTTGATTGGAACGATACACAATCATACCCACGCACTAAAAATATGTAAGCAAGTGGAACAAAACTTGTCGCACACTAGAAAGACCAATCGATCGCCATCAATGGACCGACGCCATTTTCTGAGCCAGAACAGCTTTGGTTCAAGACTCATGTTAGCCCCTCCACTTTCTTGGAGGCGAGCTGATATTAGCTACATTGCGGCACCGCTCCAGCCAGTGTTGCCACATGTTCATAATTGTAGCCAAAGAAGTTATTGGCTATAGAAAAATTAATTTGTCGGTATTATTATTGGTAGATATATATGAAAACATATTATGTGAAATATTTGGATCAGACGGTTTCTTGTTTTTTAATAGACCTCAGTCTACTTGGCTAGAAGTAGTAGAAAAATACAATAGTCGGCAGTCTTCGTGAAGAGCCTGCCATTTTGTTGACCGACGACCGCCTTTGACGGTTATGTCCTACGCGCGTAAACACTTTTAGTTCGGAACGGCTTGTCGACATTTGCTTTGGAATTATAGACATGCAAGAATTGTTTTTAGTCCGTAAACTTTGATCAAGGTTTTTGGCGCTCCCAGTGTTGACAACGTGACATTGATTTCCCCCGACTGCCCCCCTCCTCGGCTATACTCCTGGACTGCATCGAATGCAGTCACGATAGTTTTTTCTTCTAATTACCGATAGAGTCGGCCATTACCATGATTGTTGTATAAAGATTGCGGTAATGGACAACGCTTAATTGCAGTCCGCGTGTACGCGTCTGAAAATAAACAATGTCTGCTTGTTTGCCGTACAGTCCTCCGGTAATGTCCGCTATTTTGTTATCGATTATTATTTATTAAATTACGCGTTATTAAATGTTATTAGGTTGCGAGGTGTCTCGCTCTGCCGGTTGTTTGCTGATCCCTCGGAGCGATAGCGAATCACGGAATGCATTGTTTTAAGTTTGCACTTCTGTTTGCCGGCTTGGAACAATACTGAATAGAAAGTGGTGCAAATAAGAATATGAATAAATTTGTGGATGGGTTAATACATTCTTAGTGCAACTTGCACATGGCTTGCTACAGACATGTATGTTTTGGTTGTTGCCTAAAAGCTCGTCAGAGCAGCTTAGCGGCACACTGTAGAGATCAAACCCTTGCATATAGACCTTTCTTAGGTAAGGATATAGAAGCAACATATAACAAGGTGAGTGATAGATGGCGCTGGGTTTGCAAATAATGGCAACATATGGTACCTTACATTTATTACATAGCAATCTTATCTGGGTCAGATATCCGAAATATGGATTACAGATCCGATATCCGAATACGGAATCCTTATTTGTCGTCTATGCCTACTTGATTTGTGTTTTCACCTACTTTCCACAAATCGTCTTTGGCGGTAATACTTTTTTTTGTTATTTGTTCTCTTGTTAATTTATTTCCCGTATTCCGTGAGCCAGACTTGTAGATTCAAAAGTAGTTTCGTGTTTTGTTTTTGTGCAGATCCGGGAACTACTTGAAGTACTTATGAATTGCCCGTCGTTGTGAAGTTATGATTACTACCAAGATTAAGTCTATATATTATTCGTACAGGGAAAAGTTTCTGGTCTTCAGAAAATAGAGACACACTAGTATTTTCATATGAAAATAGGAATGTAGATGCTTTTACTTGGTGTTTAACATATAGTCTCACAAATAACGGAAATAGACTAAAGTGTGCCTCATACTCGTAATAAGTACATGACAGGGAAATATTTAGATTCAAAGATATCTGCGAAACCCTGGTTGAATTGTAGTAAATGAACAGACTGATCTTTTGAGCTCAATTTTTACCATATATCACCATCATGTAGATGAAAAGTTGTGTAATTATCACACAGTTTCACAAATAAAACTCTTTCTTTCAGTGACGCGTTTAGATTTTCATTTGAATCATCGTCGGTCACTGAAAGGAAGAGTTTTATTCGTGAAACTGTGTGATAATTACACAACATTTTATCTACATGATGGACGAGTTTCACCAAGTAAGAGCATCTACAATCTACATCATATATTACTATGTTTTCATCTATTTGTATTCTATGTTAACTCACTCTTGAATAATCTTATGTCATGGAATGTATTAGAAAAGGATAAAATAGGTTAAGGAATAAAATATATTAGAAAATTATATCAAAAGTTACGCGTGAAATGCATTTTTTGTGCTACCTTGTATGTCAACATATCAATGTATACTGTTCGTAAGGTCGATATCAGGACATGATGAAGTTGAAAGCATATGCAACTTATCAAAAAATCATTAAAATTTGGTAAAAAGACTTAAAAGTTATTAAGGATTGATTTCAAGCAAAACACACAAAATTTCTCATCTGAATATATTATGCTATTCCTTTTGTATACCCATACATTATCCTGATCCGGATATCGGATCTGAATCTCTGAATTAAATGTTTGTGGCTGCTTGCAACCTAAGTTGTGTGATATTGAAGATTTCGCTAACGCTATCCAGGATGAAAACAATGAAAATGTGAATGTAAAGTGGCCAATCATGTTTACGAATGAGGTGAAGCCCGTTTTAATCAAGAAAAACTACCACCTCCTCTAGTAAAGAGAAGGCATTTGCATTTGGGTAAAATGGAGAAAAACAACTAATCATGAAAGTAGCCCTTCTGGCACTAAGTGAGAGATGACGTATTTTAAAAATATGTATTTTAGAAAAAGAAACTGAAGACCGAAAAACAAAAACATATATAAAAAATATTACTAATTATCAATAAGTAGAGTTTAGGAATTTCTGAGATCTTTACTAGCAAAAAACATTGAAACTAATATAATTCATTAATTTCCTCACGTTTTTTGAATAAGAGTTTCTGTCGGCTCCTGAAACAGTCAATTTGTCAGTTATCGTGATTAAAACAGTTGTGAAAATACAATATTGAAGCTCAGCGCGGCAACGTAAGTGGTGATCGAATATTCCAAACTGTCTTTTATCATAAACGTAACTGTATCCACCTACCCACCATACAGACAAAGTTCACAGCATAACGAATATTTCTCAAAGTCATACTTCCGGTCGATCGTTTAAATCAGGAGCATGAACAGAGGCCTTCGTGGCTGGATATCCATCTTATGCAAATGAAAATGGAAATGGCGGCCGCAAAGGTAATTAACATGGCGTTTACGTTCATACGGCTTGAGCTGATTAGAGCAGAACCGAATGTTGTGATAGAGCGTCGGCGTTGCTTATAGGCCAGTCGTAGTAGAGTAGATTTTAGTGCAGCGCCCGGGGCGGCCAAAACGTAAAAATCTTGGATTCAGTTAATCAGTTATCATGAATGAAATTTAAAAATCTAAAATGGAATATTCAGCCAATAATATATATAAAAAGGTTTACCTTTTGAAAATTATCATATTGATAAAGGAATATCAAATAGTGAAGTACATATTAGGCTGTAAAAAATACACTCTAATACACTCAGATATCCTTGAGAGATGTTTTACTAGAGATATTTAGGTGAAATCAAACGTAGACGTAAAAAAATATAATTTGAAGTAAAGTTATATGCACAAATATCAATTTTTTATATATTTTTTGCTAAATAATGAAAAAAATCTAAAGATCAAAACATACTTTGGTAATTAATACCATGAAGAACAAAATCCCAGATTGAACATCCATAAACTATAACAAAAGTCTGAGGCGAAACTAGGAAATTGTCAAAAAAAAATTCGCATTTGGTAAGAACGGCTTGATAATATTTTGTCGTTGTTCGATGCTTTTTATACTTTTAGTCTAGGCTAAAGACGAAATACTTGATACACTATCATTCTGACGATTCTTTGAGGATTAATTTGAAACGGCAATAATCTTTTTTATTCCTGGGAAGGTGTCTCTACGAAATTACATAAATTTCGATGCAGTCTATTGCAATTACACGGGAAAAAAGTAATAACAGACAGATCGACAGACTGATAGACTTACAGATGTATACAGCGTCGGAAAGTGACACGAATTTTTATGATTTAAACATATAAAATTTCGAAATTTCAGCTCAGGCGTCACAACACACAGGAAAACGATCTTGTATAAACCGAAGTGACGAATTTGACTGGATTACAGTTCGCGAGTTGAGCAGTTAAAGCTTCGAACAGTTCACGCATGCGTGAGCTAGCCAAGCAGTGACCGGGAATTGTACCTTCATTTCCTTCCTCTCTGCTCTGCCCGGCTAGCATAAAATCTGCATTCATTAAGCGCCATTTTAAACAAGGCATAAGCTAAGCACTCATAGTGGCTGACCGTACACATCACGCATCGATTTTCTCTTCCATAATACAGGATGTTCATGATTCTTTCCTGGACTTGTATGGCCCTGTTAAAGGCCTTAATTCAATGAAAGTAAATATTAAAAATCCACATAGTAACATTTCACTTCAATGCAGGGAAGCATCAGGATGACAAAAATGTTCGTAATTGGGAACATTCTGAAGATTGCGCTTATGATGTCGTCAGGAAAGACCATATATCTCATTTCTGTCAGCCTATCTATCTGTCTGTCTGTCGGTCTATCTATAGTCTATTTCAGAAAGGTATAAACCTGTGCAAAGGGACTACAGAGTGACCCAACGAATATTCAAGCCACTTTCATAGTTTGGAACTGATTTCATTGTAAAATCATTTCATTTTATCGAATGCAGGTTAGCCCACTACGGTTTGGGTCAATTTATGGGTGTAACCCATTGTTGTCCATTCACAATCACTGAAAATGGTGCGCCAAATGGTATGAAACTGGTAAAAAGGAAATAATTACACACTATGTACATAGTATTATAATGTGCTTGCAATTTTGTGTGCGATATGATGAGCGTTATCATGTTGGAGCGTTGGCAAAATATTTTTTAGAAAGGTCAAAAATTACGTTTTCAGGAAGAAAAATAGGGCCACTAGCACCTTGAATCTGTTCATTTGGCTTTTTACCTGTGATCAACGCATCATCTTATTGAAGCTTTCGTCAGATTTTAATTATTGCTGGGAGCATATATGCTATGTAACGGTTTTATCATCAAAGTACTGTCATTGTCAAATTTCTCGATTTTGAGATGATAAGAGAACTAAGACAATGCCAAAAAATGAAAACTTATAGATACAATGAATATAAAGTAAACAGCGTGTATCAAATTGGTGAGTCTGGACCTATAGAGTGTCGAATCAAAGTACACAAAAGCTATATAACTAAAGGGGAAACGTCCAAATAAGAACTCAGTGAATATTTATGGGAAAAAGAGAAGGCATAGAGAATGGGAGCAAGTTCCTATACTAAACGTTTTAGTGATGTCGGATTTCAGTAGAGCATTGGCCACTATTAACCATAAAACTTTATTAGCAATTCTTAAGTCTTGTGGCCTTTGCACTGAACCTTATCACTTTTGATATCCAACTTAGAAAATCGTACACAGACAGTTAAACTTGGATCTCATCTATCTCAACCACGAAAAATAAAATCAGGTGTACCACAAGGTTTAGTACTTAGTCCATTACTCTTTACTGTATATACAAGTCAATTCACAAAATTCGTTCAAGATTGCTCTGTGCATATGTATGCAGATGATACACAAGTCTATCATTCATTTCCTGTATCTGCTCTGGAAGCAGCTAATAAAAAAGTGAATAATGATTTGAATCGTATAGCTGAATTTTCAAAGAAACATTATCTTTTTCTCAATTCAAACAAGTCAGTTGCCTTAGTATTTGCCAAGAAAACTGTTCGAACTTCCGTGAACTCAAATATTAAGGTAAATATAGGTGGCGAGTCTATAAAAATTGTCGATGAATGCAAGAATTTAGGAGTGATTATAGATCACAATTTAAGATTTAGAGAGTATGTGTCGAAAAATATACAAAGAGCCTCGATGAAGCTGCTATATCCGCATAAGGCGTACTTGTCAATTGATACAAAAAAATAATTGTGTGAAACTCTGGTGCTATCACAGTTCAATTATTGCTCTGCTGTTTATAAATAGGATTCAGCGTGTACAGAATTCCTGTATAAGATTCATATATGGAATCCGGAAGTTTGATCTGGTGCCACAGAAATTAAAAGAATTAAATTGGTTGAATATGAAAGACAGGTTTGACGTCGACGCTTTATGCCTATTCCATAAAATAATTGTACATAAACACCCTCCTTATTTGTATAGTAAAATATTATTTAGAACAGATATACACAGTGTCGATACTAGAAATAAATCGTCTATCACTGCTCCACCACATAAAACTACACTATTTGAGAGAAGTTTTACGTTCAATGTCTATAGGCTATATAATTCCATACCTCCTAATTGTAAATGTTATAGTGCTCATAGATTCAAAAGATATGTTCGTGATCAATATTTTTCTAAAAACTAAACAGCAGTATAATAGCTGTTGATTGGACTCAAAAGGTGACCCCCATGCTTGTTTTGTTGTGCTACTTATTTAGAATAGTTTTAGTTTACTTTTTTACGGTACAAATGATAACACATACAAGGGTTGAGTGGAAGAACATTTTGCGTGAACTCCCCCTTGGGGTTTTCTCTTTGCTAGTATTTATTTTGACTGAATGTGAGGATTCTATTATTTTTCTTTTCCACCAGCAGTGTACTGACAAAGGGATAATAAAGAAAGTATTATTATTATTATTAAACAAAAAATATAACAATTTCAAGAATTTGCATCAAAAATGTTGAACGATGATTATATATCGAATTCCTCTATGACCCAGTTTGACTGAGTATGCTTCACCGAAAGATCTAGTGTATGTTATCCAAACCTACAGATGGATCATAAGCTTTCAACAGGGTTTTTCATGGTTTGTTCTTGGATCCCAAATGGGAGAACATTGCATTACAGTCTTGAAGTCGCAATGCTTCGTTTTATCCGACAGGACAAACAGCTCTGTATTTGTTACATATGTGGAAGTGCATTATTTGCTGTACTTTGAAAAAGGTTGCCGAGGTCATTGACCTGTCAGTAAGCATATTTGACTCATTCGTATATGGTTGCAATTAGCAGCTAGTGGAAAATACAATAAAGCAGGGACATAACAACAGTAAAAGCTTCAGGAGACATTAGTGGAGCAATTCATGCAGTGTATGGATAGCCGCTTCAACCGTTTTACGCGTTCTGTATAACCTCAGATCCCAATCAGCGATCCACACTAATTCGTTCTTAGTCGCTACCTACGATAACAAAGAACTATTTATCATATCAAACAGAGTCCGGGGTCTTTCAACTCCTGACGCGAATCCGCGTTCGCACGATCAAAATGGTGTCCGCCGAGAGAGGAAGAAAATCATTGGATGGTGCCTTTCTCATTGTACGTAGGGGAAATCGAACAACGATTACTATTGCTTCTCATGATCGCAATCTCCAACTCCTCATATAAATACAATGGGTTTTGTAGTTGCCTAGTGCCGAATCATTTTTTAATTCATTTGCGAAAGTCTCCGGAATATACGATGGTGTGTTTTGTATTGGATAATTGGTGATCCAGTTAGGTGCTATTAATTATGCTCTTGCAATTAGAGCGATAACGAGGTAGATGGTAGTTGCGTGTGCAGGGCCGTAACTTATATAATTTTCAATTACAAAATCACTATAGCGGATCTTTTAGAAAAAAATTGGAAATGGAGTGACTCGGAAAAACTATATCTTGTTGACTAATTCTTTAGTGTTCGTCATAATTCAGTCACTTATAATTTTAGAAGGTCCATATGTATATCATGCCCCTTTTTGCTTGGAACAAAGAGTGAAATATCAATATTTAATATTGCATTCTTTGAAGACGAGTCAGTTCATTAGGAATGTAATGTCAAGATAATGCAATGTTTTTGGCCATATCCATCCTCAGGTTTCATGATTATCCGTAAAGCGGTGAATGCGGTGATAGCGATAATTGATATGCAAATTAATAGACAGGCAGGTAATCGAATTTTTTGAAAGATTTTTGAACATGTGTAAAAATGAAGTTTGGTGGGTTCAATAAACATAAAAAAATTTTTTAGCTACCTTCTAAATGTGCCAAAATGAGCTTTGATACTTTTAGAAATTTTTGGTTCTCTTAAATATTTTTATAATCATTAACGTAAGCATACAAAAACGTAGTTTGGAGATGGTCTAATGATTTTTTTGTATATTACCCCACAAACAATGCACCAATTTCAAGCAACAAAGTTCGGGAATCTTAAGCTGTAACAGATACACCGACATACCGACATACCGACATACCGACAGACCGACAGACCGACAAACCGACAGACCGACAGACCGACAGACCGACAGACCGACAGACCGACAGACCGACAGACCGACAGACCGACAGACCTACAGACCGACAGACCGACAGACCGACAGACCGACAGACCGACAGACCGACAGACCGACAGACCGACAGACCGACAGACCGACAGACCGACAGACCGACAGACCGACAGACCGACAGACCGACAGACCGACAGACCGACAGACCGACAGACCGACAGACCGACAGACCGGCAGGCCGGCAGACCGACCGTCCGATAGACCGACTGACCGACATACCGACATACCGACATACCGACAGACCGACAGATCGACAAACCGACAGGCCGGGGGATATGAGTAACATGTATTTTCGTGATGTAGACATCATGAAATGTCCAAAAACATATTGTCCCAAAATCGATAAGATTTACAATCACAATGCTTTCCTAGGTTTTCGTGGAAGTAGATTTTTTATTTCGAAAATAGAACTTTGTTTTCCGTGAAGGGGTTCTTCTGCATATATTTGCAACGTTAAACCATTAGTAAATAAGTTTCCAGTCCACATAGGCCCCAAAACGAACGTTTTGCTTTACTACTCAAAGTGATGTAAAACAAAATGTGGACGATCTGAACATTTGATGGTAGCTTTTTTAGATTACATTTCACACTAGAACTGGCGTGGGAAGTGAAATGATTCAAAATTATAAGGTATACCAGAAAAGTTACAATGCTCCGATATATGAAACCATAACCCATCATTAAACAACACCTCTTGGAGATACGTATCATTAAGCTTTTAAAATATATACTACCCTTGTAAAACTGAATAGTCCAATAGGCACAATAGAGTTCGATTTATGATAGTTATTTGTCATTGCATGAAAAAATTAGAAGCGAATTCCTGTGAAAATTACAGGATCTATGTAGGGCGGGGTGGCAGGCTAAAGATACCGCATAGAGCATTTATGCTGCGGCTAACCGAAAATAATCGCAGTCGCGTGATGTTTTGGACAATTAATATCTGTTACCGCACCAAATTGCATCTAGGTGTTACCCCTTGGCCGCACAGGCCATACAGATGGCGTATTGCGGCTTCTTTGTAACGAAATTTCAGGATATAATTTATTATGCAGAATTTATAAAAGCATGCCCTTCCTTCTAAAGACTCGATCATTAAAAGCTGAAAGGTATACATGGACTTTTTACATTGATTGAGGTTTCAGTTTCAATGCATGAGAATGCAAACTGCGATAAAATCTGAAAATAACTTTTAATCACTAGAATTTTGTAGATTGGTGGAACTATTCCATCATTCAGATGAAAAGATCGTGTACTTGACACAGAGTTTCACAAATAAAACTCTTTTTCTTTGAGTGACGCGTTTAGATTCATATTTAAATCATCTGACGGTCCGAAGATGATTTAAATTTGAAACGAACCGCGAAGAATAATATCTTGATAATTAAGATTTCCTTATTACTTATTAGCGTATATTTCCATTAAAGCGTTCACACACGTTACTTTATTTTTTTATAATTTGATCCTGAAACTAAGCTTAATGTAATGAGCACCAGATGACTCGATTTTATGTTGAACAAACAGCGCAGAAACCATTCCAATATAAAATTATTTTTTTAAATAATTTCTTAGTTCAAAATTCGAAAATCAAAATCGAATAATAATTTTTATTCCAAATTAATAACCAGACTACTTTCTAAATTCTTTTCCAAAATACTTTCAAGGTCTTTCCTAAATTCTTCATAATATTTTAAATATCAGATTCAATGAATTTGAGGCATAGGAATTTACTAAAAAAAGGCTATTTACCCCACTGTGTGATGTCCACGACACCATATATTTTACAACCCCCGTTGGAGTAAAACATGCATAATTAAAAAAGCGTTTCTATTTTTTTCTGTCGTCGCACGCGCCTGAAATATTAATAGCAGTTGTGCTAGTGAACTCAGTATCACGGTTTTGTTATTATTCAAAACCACGTAATCCGTAGCACGGCGTTTGTTTGTATGTATGTGGAGTGCATTATGATTTGCGATGAAAAGTTAATGAGACCCCACGCAACGTATCATCTCATCGATCCTAACATTTCTCAGATATTCTTTTGATGTCCCCTTTCAATACCTGTTGTTTACTAGACGTTGGCACCTCCAGGTGCATTGTCTGGTTATAAACACTTTATCGCCGATATTTTTAGGATTAGTGGGAATAAACATATTTGAAAAAAGAGAAGAAAAATATGTGCAGCCCGGGCTCCGACACACCGGGCTGCTGTTTCATTTTCCAATAACTGCTCCCTACACCGTGAGGTGAACAATCACTGGATTTGCAAATTGTGCGCCCTAAGCAGACGGAGAGAACCCTTCTGAATCCTTCCATCTAAGATGCTTGCCGATGCACGGCATTCTGGTATAGATTTTAAAGCAGAGAGCAATTGTATTTCTCATCCCATCTAAGGATCTAATGACGATAAGTAGCAAACAGTGTGAGTTAGCGAAAGCCTGCCAAACTGGCTGAGGAGCTCCTGATACTTGATCCGTTTCTCCTCCTTCTTCAAGACGATGTTCATCTCCGGAATAGCAGAGAATTCAATAGATAACGAACATCTTCTTTTGTTGGTGGTCGAGGATGTCATGCTTATTAGCTTACACATGCTCGAGCGTGGGGAACAAATAGTTCCAATATAATCGGTGTCTCTCGTTCTCCACCATGGACTAAATATCCTCATATCCCTTTGAGTTTAGGACAGCACATCAAATGATAATATAGCATTTGTAGAACCGGGTTGTACTGATAGAGAACAGGAGATATATAAGCGTCTCTGGTGCTTGTCGACAAGCTCTACAGCTGGTATCCCGTACTTCCATACCCATAACCCTACTACAATATACCAAGATGTTAAAGACACCATCTTGGCAAGCCATCATGAAGCCCTCAGTTGCTGACTTCAATCCATTGCACCTTAGGAAAGAAAAGGTCAACTGTTCAGACAAGCCATGCTCTTCTGATGTTTGTAGAAGATTCCATGCATGGGCTGGTCTGTACAGGAAAACAAATCTTAGGATATAGTCAAGTTTGGCTCAACCGACTCATTTTGCTCTTGTCATGTCCACGGAATTCTTATATTTATCAAAATGCTGAGTATAATTTAATAGGAAATTACCCTATATCACATTTTCCAGATTACTTTTGATATCCTTACATGTGAAGACAACAACTACCTTTACCATGGTTGAACAAACTTTGAACGAATTAAAAGTCAATAAATCAAAGTTATTTCGACTCACCCCTATATTTATATATCAATTTTCAACATTGCTGGAGAAACAACACTTCTACCATTCTGCCTCTTGATGATGCGTTGTTTTATCTAGATCAGTTCAAATAGTGCTATTTGAATAAATACAAGACTCATTCGTATATCCTTAAAATTGAATTAAACTCGAATTAAAAGGAGTATTTTGGTGAATTAGAGAAGGTATCATTACTGGTAAATAGTAGCCTGTTGGTTGCTACCATGCAATTAAATGCAACAACAGATGCCGCTTGCGCGCTCAGGCTATTCTTCTTCTTGTGTTGGTCCTCGTAATGTTTTTTTATCTGTTCTTTAACCTACTATTAGCGGGGAAGCGTATATGAGGGTTTCTGTGGAAATGTGGACACAGGGCCGTCTTGGAATTGAATCATTAGTTTGTACGTAGAATATTTACGTAATAGATACTTGAAGGCTGCAATCTATAACTCCTATCCGTTATTCACAGAGAAGTGCCATGTCAGTCATAAGCATTCCAGCTTCAGATATCAAGGCATTTTTGAGGGATAAACTTATCAGCATCTGGAACATCATGGATATATTATATGGATATTCAATCACTCAAGAACATGAACCTATGTGTGAAGTGATACTAACTGTCGTCAAACATATATTAGTTCAATGTTCTGAATTAGAGTGCAATGTAACCTCAGATTCTTGACTTTAAATGATATATTAGGACCAAATTGTAACGTTCACAACTTGTTAAGCTATTTATAACAAACAAATCTATGATATAAGTTGTCATATCTCAGCTATTTCCGATAATGGCCATTAGGTCGATGCGGTTAAATATAAAAAAAGAATTTTCCTTTGAAACTTTTAATATCAACTTAAAAAGTCGTTACACAATTTATATGTCGAAAATTATGACAGAACCGAATGGATTCCGTTTCTGCTAATGCATGTCTACTATCTCAAAGGTAAAGTCCCGTTAAATCAATCGTCTCATCGGCCGTCTGTAAACTTAACACAGTTTTTCTGTTCAACTCTTGTTTCTTTTTGTAGGTGACCTTTTAGGAAACATTTTCGGGTTTATAAGCCTTTCATCTTTTGGGATAGGCTCTGGATTCGTAGCATTAATACTTTTCAGAAGCATGCAGTAAGTACAGTAGGATGATTTTTTTATTTGAGGAATCAGTTGCATGAGGTTATGTCCAAAAATTTCAAATTTTAAACTTTAATTTACTTTTTTATTTTGTCTTAAAACTAAACTAAATATAATAAGCACCACTAGATTCGATTTATGTTGAGCATTATAAGAGATATTTTCTTCATAATGGTAATTATTCTAAAAATTTTGCGAAAACATACATATATACATACATACACATCTACAGGTCGATATGAAAACATTAATTCATTAAATCTGTTCAAAATGAAACTACGGTCCTGGCGACAAATAATATGAGGTTATGTGCACACATCTACTTTGCTGGCCCGGATTTTTTTGCAACGTCATATATTTCAAAATAAATCTCATGTGTTTATTTTATACGTATATACAGCCTGACATGTGCATAACAAGCTGTCACTTTTTGTGAATATAATTATCTTTTCTTTATATTACACTGGCTCGTAATAATATTATTCCCCAAATAACATGGTTCGAAAATATATTGATTTAATTTGCATGCTGTAACTTGCAACGGATACTGTTGGTGTACTATTAGATTTTTTTAAGGAGGGACGGAACTTGTTTTGTGGCCGGTACTTCGACATGGCGTGCTTTCGGATGAATAAAAGACGAACATGAACGATGGTGAAGGGTGAAGCCTACTGTGTTTCTTTTACTTTACAAAAAAAACTAGTATTGGATGTGATGTTTACTGTGTGGTTGGCCTGTGCAGGTATTCATGTAGCAAATTGGCCAAGTATGCTATTTTTTGCTCGTTTTCTTGCGTCTTGTTTGCTTTAGGAAGGGGAGATATCTCTATTCCTGAAGACAGCGTAGTGCATCAAGAATGATATCTGATACTGAAACCTATTCTTTGGTTGTCCTCTCTGATTCATCTTATTTTCACTGGCCGCTATTTGAAACCATGTTATGGGAAGTCAGAATGTCAAACAATAATAGCTGTTGTCAGAAATTCAAAGTGTACAAATACTGGATGTTTCTTAAAAGTGAGATGAAAATGGAAAACTGGAAGCCTATGAAGGTACTAAATTGAATAGCTTTGAAGCACAAATGGAGAGAAAGATGCACTTTGAAACAGTCCCCAAAGCTCCGGGATACAATCCAGTAACTAGCAATAACTATAGTGGATGCGCTTGACCTTACAAAGGACCACCCCAATCTAAAACATCGAGGGATGGTGGCGAATTGTTTCCATTCTATAGATATTATCATAGAAGATGTTCAACAGAGTTGTCTCACAAAAACACCAAGAGTTGCCGGTACAGTCTGCTGTACTAGATGAGCCAAACAGAAGCATTACTCTCATCTGGTCGAGCCTCGAACGAGTCTCTTCCTTGACGTTCCATTGGGGAATGCGCTACTGGGAAGTTTGCTTCCCAATTTACAGCGTCTTAAGGTCTATGAAAAGTTTGATTTCGGACTTCCATTGTCTATAAAATTTTGAGTATCACGACGTTTCGATTGATGTGCTATCTTCAATCGAAACGTCGTGATACTCAAAATTTTATAGACAATGGAAGTCCGAAATCAAACTTGTCATAAATCCACCTTGTCTACAAGTTTCAAACAACGTCTTAAGGTCAATGTGACTATTCACATTTATACTCTTGCAGCACTTATAAAGCTTTAAGGATCCCTGCCTTTGCTTGAAGACATCTATGAAAGAAATGAAGCAAATGATAGAGTAGTGTTCGGTACTGTGTGAAATTTTTACTCTTTCAAGATGCTTAGCTATTCCTAAACATGACAAAGTAGTTAACAGACCCACCCACAAATATTGCAGCCTAAGCAATTCTTATGTATCAAGCGTCAATTAGGTAAAATCATTTCCGTTCGCCGGTCGGTCGATAGGAACCCATATCATTAAAGTGTAGCTAGAGAGGCAATAAAATTCAGTGGAAGCGGTTGAGAGTAGGCAGACTAATAGACTCGTCACCAAGTAAAAATGTGTTATAGGGAACGAGATACATGTAAATGTTGAGGGTGTCGTGTAGAGATGTCAACTTCTCGAGAACTGCTATAAAGTAGCGTTACAAGGTTATTTTTCTATGAAGGTATAAAGTATATCGTAATAGAATTTGTAACTATTGGGGAATTAAAGTTCTAAAATAAACTTTTTGAGCTCGTTTGAGGTGATAGAGTTTTGAACTGGTGAATTACTTGTCTTTCATGATACACAGTGATTTAGTGCATGCTCTCCACTATCCATCAGACCTGCTATAAACATGCATGTTTCGTTTTCAGCCAAGTTTCGTCAGGATAGCTTGGCGGTCTAACTTTAGAGAGCCATTGGGTGGTATATACGTAACCCAGTGAAGGGTGTGATAGTAACATCAACCAATCTCCAAGTGTAGCACTCTATACGGACCCCCATTGATAATTTACGAAGTCAAAAGTCCTAACAGATGTTGTCGCTTCAAGGCAGTCCAGGACCTTTGGATTCGTATGTTACCAATAAGAGTCCCTTAATAGATGAGTTGACAGTGATTTAGTTTCTAGGTGAATTTTGAAGCAAAAATAAAATTTCAATTTTTCATTCATTACTGACTTTTTCGATTGTGGGAAGGTGGTCATAGCACCATTATATCTTCCATTTTGTGGATCTCCTAACTAAGTGCATCTGCTGATCTTATTGTTATTTTGTGGGTTGAGTAGAAGCAGTTGTTCCAGTGAATATTATTTTCTGTAGCAGCGAGAGTACTTCCAGCTTCTGAGATGCTGACATAGGAATGCTGTCCACATAGTATTGCCAGAAAATTTGATTGTTGATCTCCATCCCCAGATTTGATGAAGATGACCCACTCAGAGAGTGGGTATTCCAGATCCATGGTCACCGTGCGCCTTCATTGTCAGGATAGCTTCTTCTTTCTTCGTTTTTTACTAATAATGAAGATATAGTTTCATGGTATATAAACAATTTTCATGAAAATCGGTGCAGCGGATACGCGATGACAAGAAAACGTACTATTCTGTATTTCTCCCACTATAAATAGACAAGATAATGACGTATACGAGAACGTACCCTGCTAGGTGCCAAACATCACCTAGACACTGAAGTGCGGTAGTCCAGAGGCCACGGCGCTTGCTCCAAATCTTTAATAGATTTTTTCACTCAAAATTGTGGCTTTGAGCACCACCAAGTACGAATTCTGAGTCATCCAAGTCTTCCAAGCGACCAGAATTTGAAGGCTGAGAGCAAACGTTACCGAGGACGTTACAAACTGAGAATGGTCAGTTAAACTTCCACCACTATCCTTCAGTCGCGTCAGTGCCTCTCTTCTGCTGTGTGGAGATACGGATACAACGATAAGGCTAAAGAGTTTCCAACGGCAACACGCCTAATCGCCGGCCGTGTTCGTCTACAGGAGATGTACGCGTAAATCACAACAGGTATGAAGCGGCCTCCACGGTACAAATTAAGCAAACCAGGGGAGAGTGGGGCCAATCCATGTTGAGACAGCGTGCAATCGATGAGAAAATATCATGATGCTCAGAATGAAATGACTAGTGACATAATAACAAAATATAGAGAGAGATTGAAATCAGTTTATAAAGGATAGAGGAATAAATAATTGAATTTAGTGTATTTAACGCGGAACAGTTGCTGCCTACAACTCGCGTCTTCTTCCTCTGCCTCCCTTTCCCTTTATCTTGCCATAATAATTATCTGCAATAGAGTACTGGGAAATTCTTGGAAGTAAGAATACTAAAATCAAATTGGCACAAAATTTGACCTATGAGAATACTGTAATGTTGACTGAAATATTTCATAATTTTCAAAGTTCAACTTCATTATAAAATGTTGTCCTTTTATGAGGATGCGTTTCATAAACATTCGGAATTTTGGATGAGCTGTTATCAAAGCTTCTGTTGATTCCTCAACCTTAAAAGGAATAACCAGAAAAGTGTCAAAACTGTACCAGTGTGACTTCTTGCCAACCTTTCTCTGAGTCAGTATTTTTCCAGTTCAAGTTTGCCTTTGCGTGAGGCAATCTATGAAAAAATAAGATCCATGTTTTCTTTCAGAACATTGCGTTTTTCAATATGATCGTCTTTCCTATTTCTAACGTGAAATCTTTCTACCTCAGAACTTTTGCTTGGTTTAGCTACAATCTCCTTTTTGTCTATTGGTAATATGAAGCAGTTTCACTAATTCTTCTCATTTAGCAGAGATCATACCTGACGATGTCCTTTTCCAGTGTGACTTCTTTCTTACCTTTCTCTGAGTCAGTACTTTTGCAGCTCAAGTTTAAAAGTTATCATCGTGATATAACTTATTCACAAGTTACATATCACATAAATACCTGTACACTTGTTTGAGGTCTTCGCAACAGTTACAACACCAACTTTTTAACAGTATATTCAGCCCTAGAGGGGGCTTATAAAAATAGAAACTAATGGAAAATAATAGGCTCTGAAAGAGAGAGACGCGAACCGCTGAAATGCCGTTGACGAAGATGACGATGCGGAATAAATGAATTGCTTATGAAAGAATTCCAAGATGTTCGTATTCTGGGTCGAATAAATGGAGCTCCATTGGAAAATATATGATAACCTTACGAAAAATATGGAATACTTGTTAGAAAACATTGAAATCTTGTTGGTGAAGAAATTTTAACTTTTCTTTACAGTATCTAAGTCTAACCTGTGGCGGTGTAGGAAATTAAAAAAACGTTAAAAGTGCCTAATTGCATTGATGTTCGGTCCACGAGTGTCCTTTTTCTTTCCCATCCATGCATGGCCCGAATGCCCCACTCTCCCCTATGGCATCCCACGTCCTCGCTTCCAGAGCGGAGTTCGCCTGTCGCCGGAGGAATAAAGTGGGGTGTAAGTAGTCGGACGGTGGCTGATGCACTCAAGCTACTCTCGTCCATACCACAGTTTCCCTACGGATCATTTTCCCAACAACCCGAGTCCGGATGCCGATAATTTCCACAGCGTAAATCACTGCTGTCATGAGTGGTATCGACAGCCAGGCCGACTGTCCACTCTACGCGCAGCAAATCCCAGCCAGCGTAATTATAAATTAGGTGGAAACCAGTCACTAATTTGCTGTCAAAATAATGGCTCTATAGAGGCGCGTTTTGCTAATTAATTTGTTTTCGGGCCCCGGACGTATCTGGTGTCCGCAGACCACAGATATCGTATCTGAAGTATTCGGATGGTGCAACGAGATCGATGAACTCTTTCTTTTAGATCACTTATTACAAAGGTAGAAAGCCTATTGAATTCTGGAAGTTATGTGACAGGATAAGTAAGATAGTAAGTAAGTCTATTCCAACAAGAAAGATGAGTATATATCAGTTGAACTATTGTTTGAAATTAGTAGATGTTTCAAAAGTTGTGTTTCGGACATTCATTGTCTAAATGATTTTGAGTGTTACGACGTTTCGATTGATTTACTATCCTCAATCGTCTTCACTGTACGGTGGTGATGCTTGGGGATGAGTGTGGAAGTTGCTATCACATCCTTGACTGGGCTACATATATATCACTCAATCTCTCACTACAGTAAGACCACTAGGCCATACTGATGAGTCTAGGCTAAATTAATACGAAGCATGCATATTGTCTATAACAGGTCTGATGCATAGTGGAGAACATGCATTTAAATTACGGTTGTCTACCACAACAAAAGCGACATCACCAACCACTACACTTAGATGATATGACACGTCAAATCGTCTAAAATCATAGTGAGTAACATCTAAAGGGAATCTCTTCTTGCTAGCAGGGTATACGGAGTAAAAACATCCCTGCGCAATTACAACCCATTGCATGTTAGTATGAAAATGTCACCCTATTATTACGAAAGCCCACCTTATCGTCATTCCACGAACGCCAACATGGCCGCCAAGGCGATTCATCATAGTCAAGACCTCATTTCCGAATTTGAATAAATTCCGAGCGATAAGCAGCGACTAGCTGGCCACCATTTGCATAACAATATAAATCGGGGTTAATGTCGAGTGCGTGAACGGCAAGCGCGCCGTGATAAGCTCATTTCCACCGATTTGCATGTTGATACGGTGACCAGCATTTGCGAAGATTAGTTCGGTTGACTTTAGGGACTCTTATAGAAGATGCTGTCTAGAAAAATATTTTCATCATTGAATTACTATACTTAGTTATTGTATTATATATTTGTCATATGCTACCATCTGTCAAACTTATCTCCAATCAGGTGGGTGAAAGCTTCTTACGTTTCAGAATGACAAGTTAGGTAGGCACGTCATCTTAAAAAAGATAGGGCAAAAAACAAGTTGTTAAGGAAAGGCTCCTCATTCATTATATTGCTTATCTTCGTTCACAATGCATTAGACCTGCTATAGACATGCATGCTTCGTCTTTAGCCTAGACTCGTCAGTATAGCCTGGCGGTTTAAGTGTAGAGAGCATGCTGGGTTACGTATATAAACACCCGATTGCTCTCTACACTTAGACCGCCAGGCTATACTGACGAGTCTAGGCTAAAGACGAAACATGCATGTCTATAGCAGGTCTAATGCATTGTGGAGAGCATACACTTAATATCAGTTATCAGCTTCTGAATGAGCCGAGATAACGGTACATCGTAAAAGTATTTACGAAGAACAAGAGATGTCGCTGTAAATCAGTTCACTCTTGTTGACAGATGTCTTAATGGACATCTGTCGCCGCTTCAAGGCAATCCAGGTGTTAGGACCGTCGGTTTCGTAAGATGACAATGGGCGTCCCCATAGAGGGCGACACTTAGGTGAGTTCATGTAACTGATTTTAAATTTCTTAAATCTATTTTTTTATCGTACCGTATCTCTAATGTACTAAATGCATCCTAAATCTAGTCCAAATAGGTCTCCCAGTTTGTCCTACGTAACATGTAACTCCACACCTATCAAGTTTGTTATCATTGCCTTTCGGGTTACAGGTATCGCTCGCATCCAGCGATGGGAAGGGGGGGGGGTAGGTTTTGGGATTCGAACACCCTAAAATATATCTAAATCTTGTGAAAATGCTGACTTAGAGCTACGTATTGGAAGAACAATATCAGATTTATTGGGGAACAAAGAATTCCAATTATCAGAAGTATTTTTATTTTTTATCCAACATCTCATCTCCATCATGGTCAGGGTGCTTTTACTTTTAATATGGATTTTCGACGCGAACTCTTTTGGGGGTAGTGTCATTCTGAGTCGTTCTCGAAGATCAGTATAACCACAAATAATTCACGAAGATAGCAGTAAAAGGCAATATCTATGAACAAGTCATAAAAAATACTAATATAAGCACGGTATTCAGGTCACTGTGACCGTGACGTAACTTTAGTCGTGTTTTTATTGTAAACCGATGCAAAATGCTATCGCCAAATCCTAGCGACAAACTAACTCAATTGAAGATGAAGCTTTCACATAAGCAATCATCTACAAGAAAATGAGGATAGGCGCACATAATTTGCAAATCTGCATAAAATACTGAAACATTACATCTATAGTTCAGTTTGTATGATTAAGCTCTTCACACGCATATTGGATGAGCAGCTCGACATTTTCAGATAGATAGTAACTGAAAAGGGGGTGGGAAAGTCGTTGAAGCTTGGTAAGAATTCGCACACTTTGGTTGTAATCTGTTTGTCTCTAGCGTGCGTGGTACATTGAGGCTCTTGAAGGTGTTTACGTATGGAATTTGAATGGATGCTTGAGACTGTGTATGAAATGAAATTTTCTTAGAAAGTAGTAGGTTTAAGACTTTAGCAAGGTTATGCATTGAATACTGGGATGTACCAGAACTGTATCGAAGTCTAAACTGACGAACTAGAAGGACGATTATCATTCAGCATATTTCCAGGCCTCCTTTCTATTGCTATCACCTTTGAGAAGTATACAGATTTCCACTTTACCCGTTGCCCTGTTTGCGCTGTGTGCACAATATGGTGGTTTTGATGTTCTCCTTTTAGATAACCAACCTGCAGAATTAAAAGTTATTTAATTCGTCTATGGGGTAGGTATAGGAACTGAATATGACTGTACTATATAAGTATTCCATGTTTATTTTGCAAATGAGTGAGGGTGAGACGCGGTTTTTTTCTGGCACATTACACAGCTCTGCTGAAGAGATTAAGCAACGTTCATTGTGGATACAAATCACCCTTGCGGACGTCCATACACGCATTATATGGTAATACGTGGAGTTATAATTACAGATTGCAACGTTGTAAAGCTGATGAAGGTCGTCATGAAAATCAGGATCGTATGCTTAATGTTGAAAACTTAACCTACTTTTATTCGTCCCAGTTATTCTTTTGGATAGCTGTTATTAGACTATGTAGGCATGTCATTTGATTTTCTGTATTGCTGGATGATAGGGACTTAGTAAATTATATGACAGAATGGAGAGAAAGTGTATGTAATGCCCAAATCTCTTGAAATCTTGGCAATGATTCGAGATTATGGGTGTTTAAAATGGAGCAACTTCTTTGTTAGAATAAAATATGATCAGGAAATTACCTTTTAGGGATGTTGTCTATTACTACCTATTTGCAATTACTTACAGTTGAATAACAAACATATCTATATCAAGAGGGCTTCAGATCTTCCTCTCCATGTACGGCTGGAATACCATTGACGAAAATGGCGATGCGAAAAATGAATGAATTGGAGCGGATCCAAGATGTTCGTATTCTTTTCGAAGTAAATGGGATTCCGATGGAAAATATAATGATTTCACTAAATAAAAGTATGGAATACTTGTTAGAAAAGCATTTAAATCTCAGTCGTGAAGAAAATTATATTTTTATTTAGAGTATATTTCTTTAGAATGAATATTGAAATGAGTGGTTCAAATTAATAATATTGTTCTCATCAAGTAAATTGTCTTGGATTGAGAACAGATGCGCTTGTATTGAGTGTATGCTTACAAGCATATCGTAATTATTGAATTGATAATATCTACATATGTGTAAAATAGAGGAAAGGCAAAGAATTTTAAACAAAATCTCAACCATGGATCTGGTATTGAAATCAGGAAATTATTGTCTCTATACAAGAGTAGCCAAATCGTCCAAAAAATGATGTGAAGAGAGAAAGAAGGAAGGGCTACCGGAAACTTGTGGTGAACGACATAGCAAGTAACAGTGTGAAAAGTTTTAATGAAGCCTATTGTTTCATGGTCCTCTTTAGAGGCACGAACCATCCACGGACCTGCATTTTCTTGCTCTCCAAAAGACGTTATTCCCACATTTTCTTGAAAAGAGCTGAAACTATTAATATTTTCCTTTTATACCATTTAACGAGTATGATATCATACTGTTCATCCATACAATAGGTAAATGCAGTGTGCCTACTTTCTCTTCCCTACTCGTCTTAGGTAGCACCCATCCATGTCTCGGAAAGATCTGTGTGGTTTCCATATAGCTTTGTGCACAGCACATAACTTGAGAGGCGTGTCCATTTCAGCACGCTCCTCCCCCTACCGGTTCATTGGCGTCGACGGGGCGTTCACAGCTCAGGCTCACGCTTTCCACACTGCTAATCGGCCAATCGGCGGCCGCCTAGCGCTTCCCTTCTCTCTCCAGTGCGTTAGCTTTTCTATCGGGTTTCATGCTTTGGGGATTTTTTCGTGCCCCTGCAGCTCAAACTGCCCACGCGATTTCCACTCCGTAATTACTGGGACCGATTTATTTTATGGCTGGGCATTAGTACGGTTGGAGAGGACCATATTTATAATGCTTAGGGTCTTAGGAAGCACATGCAAGAATGTTTGTTATAAGGCTGGATTCATAAAGCTGTCGCCTGCTATTCGTCGTTGATGGAAATTGAAGCTTTATGATATAACGTTATCAGGATGACGGATGATCTTACGAGATAAGAAATATTAACCAGACCTAGTTTGCTGTATATTTAATAATAATATATAATTAGTTTAAAATAAACGTTTTTTAACAATTTCAATGTTGTATGCCTTTGGAGTGCATTGAGTTCATCCCCACTGGTCAGCATTTTTATAAAATGAAACCTCTTTCCGAACTAAGTAATAAGGAAATTTTTAGCCGTAATTTTTTCAGGAGGCTGAGCATCCCTTAGCACTTATATGCTGGACAAATATGTACACACGAGAAAGAACTTAAAAACTCTGAGAAGTCTCGGATGAATCTCAAAAATCACTCTACACACAAAGGGCATTGATAAAAATAAAAACCAATGGAAAATAATATGCGTGGTAAAAAGCCACACGCGTACCGCTGAAAAGTCGTTGACGCATGCCGCGGCGATGCGAAATAAATGAATTACTCAGAGCGAATCTCAAGATGTACGTATTCTTGATAGACGCAAACCATTGGAAACAGTGTTGACCAGACAAAAAAAATTGAATACTTGTTAGAAACGCATTGGAATCTTGGTTGCAAACAAAATTATATTTTTCCATAGATTATATTTCATCAGAATGAGCAGTGGTGGATTTAAAAAATTTGCCGCCAGTATTGACTATTGGAATTTGACATCCTAGTTTACAATCATAATAGTTACATTTATTATGTTAATAAAATTGCAGCTTTATGATTTGTGCATATAGATGTTTTTTTAATTTCTGTAAGACGAAAAAATGTGAACAAATTGCTGCCCTCTAAAAGATGCCGCCCTAGGCTCCAGCCTACTCAGCCTGCTCGTAAATCCGGCACTGAGAATGAGTATTGAATTCGAAAATATAGGTACGTTTTTACTTGGTTAGAATTAATACCTAATACTTTTTTTATTAATTGAATTGTCTTCGAGTGTGATCAGATGCCCTCATCGCAATTCTTAAATTGAGAACTTCGTTCTATGTATATAGCCGCATGCTTGATACTTTCTTTGCAAATATCTGGACAGACAGTACGCAGATAGCCAAACATTTAGCTCATTGGCTCATGTCTGTGGTTCTTTAACCTCCCCACAAATGCTCACAGCCTGTGCAGCTTGAAAACCATTCGTCGACTGGTCCATCGTGCTCGAGCATGTTGCCCAGATGAGGTCAACCGTGCATTTTGCAAATGTGGATAATCAACCAAATCCAACTTCAGGACACGCATAATGAACGGTTGCTTGTTTAAATAAATACCATTAATTGTTGTTATTAACGATGGCTTTGACTCGCAATTTGCCTGTTGCAGAAAAATTGATAACCGTGATTTCTCGAAGTGTCAATCATGCTTCGCAAGGTTTGTGACACATGGATTTTATACGTCAATGTAGTAGCCGTTGGTGAATTGGAGGAATGAAGGATAAGTATGTATACGAATACACAGGGTGATTCCAAATAGATACAAAAAATGTCACCCTTTCTTTTACTCTACTTACGTCTTCTAGTGGTCAACGTGAAGGTTGGAAAGAGAATATATTTTGGTTTCTTTCCTTTCATTAAGGTTTATCCATTATTGCTTCTTTGTATAATATTATCTTTGAATCTTCACGGAACGCATGCGGTAGCCTTGTTAGTTGTCAAGAGATTCATGGAGCTGGGAAATATTTCGAAAAACAAGACTGTCAAGTAGACATTTTTGCGGGAGATTACCTCATTTTTGATGCTCCGGCAAAGAGGACTATAGAAGGTCGCTATATTTTTTAATATTTCATTACAATAGTAGCGTTTCATAAAACTCACATATGAAGAAGAACGAAGTCTAGATTTTTCTAAGTGTATGTGTCTCTGATTAACTATAAAAAAAGAAGAGAGTCGTGATATTTTCGTTATTGTTGTTTAATAAAGTTGACATTACCTAATCTCTCAGTTCTTTTAATGTAGATTGTAGATGCTATCTATTAGTAAAACTTTACCATACTTGAATTTAAACACAAGGCTTCACAAACGAAACTCGCTTGTTCTAAATCGTTTTATTTGTTTCAATGAAGAATTTACCTGAAATATGTTAAAATACAATACACCTGTTTAGGTTGAATATTCTTAAAAAACATAATATTTCAAATTGATAATTATCTATCAACTAATGTATCTACAGCATTAATTATGACAGCCTGAGTACAAAATGGCGGACGAGCATACTCACATAACGCACGATAAAATCACAAACGACGAAAATAATTAATGTCTCCGATAGCGCGCTTGACTGTGCCTCGACGCCTTTCATTACAGACTATCCCCACGTCTTCGATCGTGACATAGATACGCAACGATAAAATCACAAGCGACGAAAATAATGAATGCCTCCGATAGCGCGCTTGACTTTGCCTCGACGCCTTCCATTTCAGACTATCCCCACTCATTCGATCGTGACGTAGATACGTGTGCCGGCAAATCAAAATACCGGTGTATGTGTAATTGGGTATCGTGGTTCAACCCTACCTAGCACTAGATTGAATGGACTGTACTCGTTACTTATAAATCAAACTTCTAGGTGTACTAACGTTGGTACCAACTATTCCGAGATTGCAAGCCCTGTATATTATACAGCCGTTTCAGAAAGAGAAGGAGCGAGTGAGGCGCGAATCGAATCGAATAGTGTTGGCAAGCCGCTGCCATCCGGCTACCACTCTCTAAATAGATCACTGATAACGGCCAACTTGGATTTATCGACGTATATTAGCACCGCACCAGATACGAAGGTGTTACATCTTAGTGGGCTGGTGCTGCGCCTTTAGCGCTCAGGTAATGGAACTGTGATTGCATAGGAAAAACTGACCGTTTGTAAGTGCTATTGTGCTGCTGTAATGTAATAAGCAGCGGTTCCTAATTTTTTAAGACTACGGAACACTCAACAATTCGCTTTTATTTCTTCGATTCGAATAATGGAATTTGAAAAATCACATCGCGACCTCATAACCTCTATGAAAAGGCATCAGGTTGGTTGACGCATTAATATCAGCTTTGGATAGGGTTTAAGAACTCTTGATAGATGGAATTGAATTAAAATAATAATAAGCTAGACCTTCTGAAAATTAAAAATATCCGATAAATTCCATAATTTATAATACGCCCAAAGTTTTGTCCAAGTGATTCACTTTCAATAGTTCTATATTTAAATTTAATAGATCAACAGCCATAAAACCAACTTGACTTTTTTTTTAATATATTTATTTCATTCAAGTTCAGTTATTTACAACTTTCGATGGGGACAACAAAAATTATTTTTATATTACTCACTATTGGTAGGTTTATTCAATTTTAATTTGATAAATCTTAAATATTACAGCTTCATAGGTGACACGCATAAAACAAAGTTGAACAACAAGTATCTAATCTTTGCGAACCTTAGTTAAGAGTAGACTAAGACTATTCCGTCGTTAAAATTGTAGTAATAATAACAGTAGTAGTAATAATTAATAAAGATTCAGCAGGTCCTAAGTTATACATCATTAAAATCCAAATGAGTGAAATTTTTTATTCTACCGGTGGACCTAGTAGGTCACTATTCCCAATTAGAAGTTTTGATAATCAAAACTCCCAAAGATTAGCTATAGAAAAGACAAGGAACACAGGTAAAGCTGAGAATAGCTAAGGTCTTTTTTGTGCTTTTGGGTCTGGCGATAGTTTTACCTTCCTTGCGAGTACGTTCTCCATCTAAACTGGTAAATAGTATTAAAATGTTCCCAGTTATGATGAGTATGAGAATGGTTATTGCCCGTTTTGACCCCTAAGAACGACAAAACTATCCCAAACACAAAAACATGGAAATATCACAGTAATTTTTGGACTCGTTCCTTTTCTTGTAACTGACTTTAGTAGACTTAGTAAAATAGATGAATTGTCAAAAAATCACTATTTTCATATGTCCATTTGAGAATAATTTTTAATGCTTATGAGAACGCCATCAATCACATTCAATCAGTACAAATGTAATACGAATTCTTGAAAACATATATCAGTTGTATTGAATTGTATTGAATAAAACAAAATCATTTGATATTTTAAATTTTTGATGATGATACATGCAACACAATTCAAAGAAATGAATATCAAAATCCTTTCAAACTCCTAACTAGAAAGTGAATTGTCGAAAAACCGTTGCAGATATTTTATTATTGAAATATTTTCGAATGAAATTCGGCAAAGAACTAGAGTAAGCTTTAAGCACAACTCAACTAATAAGTCATACCAAATCATGAATTGTGAATGTGTGTGATTTTGAATGAGTGAAGCTATCACAAACTTTGACTATTTACTCATCGCCGCAATATTTATTATTTATTTCTTTTTATTGCTTATAAAATTGGTCATGCATCAATTCATCTATGGTAAGTTCATATGTTAGAAAAATAAAATACAAAAGTAGGTAATATCAAATTTGATTATACGAGTAGAAGTTGTTGAATTCTCATGGATTCAGTGACAATTGAGTTTCAAGCTGTTGAACTACTTGTAATATTATCGAAATTATGGCGAAATGAAATTCCTTTATATGACTTCACGTTTTAGAAATGGAGAAAATTTTAACGTATTAGATTGCATCATCCAAAACTGCATGAGATGTGGCTCTAACCTTGAAAAAATAGAAGGAGAGTTACTCAGATATACAAACAACATTTTGATAAATAAAACTGATACATAAACGTCCTAAACACTATTATACTACTGTATAATGTATAATATAAAATAATTTAAAAAAACATGAGGTATATTATATATAATATGGCACAAAGAAATTGGATTAGAATTCATCGTTGTACCATACAGTTTCCTACAGTTTATAGAGCTTTTAAAGCTACTTGAAAGTGAAGGGGGTCTGATGAGGAGGATAGAATCTTCATCCAAAATTTTAATGTTTGATCCTGTCAAATATATTAAAGGATAAAATCTTCGCTACTAGGTTAGATATTGTAAGTCCAGGCAGAAGCAACTACAACCAGTTATTCAATCCTTCATTAATTTCCACAAAGAACTCATATAAGATTATTGGAATATAATCAGTGGGATTGAAAGTATAGAAATTATTGTATTGATATAAATTTGAGCTGGGTGTCCAATTCAAAACAATGTTTGTTACAAACACATTTGCAAACTAAATTTATTAAAAAATTAAGCGCAGACCTGGTGTTCAAAACTACAATGCTGAACTCCGAGTATAACATATATGAGTTGATTTTAATCATTTTCGTGTGTAAAGTACACTCTTGAAGTTCTTTGCGTTCTACTTATCTCGTATAAAATAACATGCTATAACACCTATAATATATATACAAAATGGTGAAAAAGAACAAGATATAAGAAATTTAATTGGGTCAAAAGCCCCCTAATAATGTGCAACATGCTGCTCAAAAGGGCAGAACAGTGGAGGAATAATCAAGTAAAAAGAAGGAGATACTAAAATAATTTATCATTCTAACGAAAAAGTATTAGTTCTGGCACCTCCATTAATCCTTATTTTATCGTATTCTCTCCTAATCTCCTTTGTCCTATCTATTTACAGATATCATCACTCCAATTTAAAATGTTAGCTCCTTATCAATTACAATCATATTGTTATTAATTAATACTATAATGTTTAGCCATTTCCTTGAAGCCCTATTTAGTACAAGGGGTAGCACTTTTTCTGTTGGGTGACCTTATTGCAATAAGTATATTATAAAGAAATTCATCCAGGATTAGTACTGTATTTCTTACAAACATTTTTTGTCACATCCTAATTTATTCTAAAATCAAATTTACCCTCAACTATTATAGTCCTGAGACATTAAGTGCAGGTTCTGAAGCACCTGGACAAAGACGGGGCAGTTTGTTGTTAACATTAATAAGCACATTGAGAAAATTGTTGAGTGAGGATCTACTATTCGAGTAGACTCAGACAACAACCCTGACAAAAAAGTCGCATACTGATCTGCCAGCTGTGGTGATGGAGAGGCACCCAGTACTTGAATCATTTTCCATCAAGCCTCTGGGAATTGACATAACATTAACATGTTGGCATGATCATATTGATGACCTTGCTAGTTCGGCGTTCCTGAAGCTGGGGGTTCTCTTCGGCTCCAGAAAATTATATTTCCCGCTACAGCTACAGCTACAAGGCAATAACAAAATAATAGCATTTTTAAATAATTGTATTCCCGTGCAAAATATACTTGTGGAGTTTGATGCGTCGCCCTATAGTCACCCTCTAAAAGCTCATGTGTCATAACATCTTACTATGGTAAATGGGTGAAAACTAACAAGGCATTGAAAATCAAATTGGGTCAAGATCGCCTAACAACATGCAAGGCGCTACTAAAAAAACCAGACCACTAAAAGAAAAAAGAATCGAGTAAAAAGAAGAAGATGCTAACATAATGTATCATTCTAACGAAAAAGTCTCAGTTTTCGCACCTCAAGCAAATCCATTATCGTGTTCCCTTCTTCGCCTCCGTCTATCTCCGTCTCTCTCCCCCACGCCGTTCTGTGCGCGAGCAGAGGCGATCATGAGGCGGTGCTTCGTTCACTTTACGCCAACCAGCGCAATGGAGACCGACCTAACCCTGTTGGGGGAAGCACTTTGCCGGGCGATCACTCAGTGTCCTGCTCGCACCGGATGAGCTTCAGCCACCGTTCTACCTGCCTCACATACGCACCAGATCTGATGCGCATTGAGCGACCACACGCTTCCGTCCGTCGGTCGAGTTCAACGCGAGTGCGGTCTGCCGACACTGGACTTTGAGTGCGGTCCACATTTCCGGTCTATGAAGTCAAGTGGGTGTTTAGGAAGCAGATCTAGTGTCTCCGAACCAGCTGCGACATCCATGCTTATATGTGAGTGTACTGAGGTCAGAATTTGCTGTTTTAAGTTTTGGTATGGTATACCATCATAGACTCGATTTGGAATTTATCCACCGCCATTTGTTTAATGTATTGAGCTATCCCATATTAAGTCAAGGCTGATCTTCAATTGAACTGAATCTTCCGCTCTTCGCTCTTATAGTTTATGAACTGACAGATAACAGCTGTTACTTTCTCACATCTATTGATCCAAACATAATATTCTATCGGAGACGAAGTTAACTGGAGCTTCTCTTACTAACAAACTTCTAGCCTTGTAGCAACGTGTACTGATTGCACCTGACTTCTTCAATAGGCCAACCAAGACCTTCGATCCAGATTCAAAACTCTCCATCACAAACTGTGTTTGTCACCACATTCCTCCATTACATTTCAAAGAAGAAAAACCATGAGTACAACTTTGGATGGGATATCATTTGAACAGTGTGTTTATTCACTGACACCCAACACGTAAATAAAATAGAGTACAAAGATAGTCTTCGCAAGAAAATACTGAATTATATTGTAATTTGATGTGGATGAGATTTTGATCAAATATATTTCGATTGCAGGCTAGCCATTATCTTTATATTCACATATAAAAACTGTAGTACTATACAATTGAGGCTACTCAAGACAATGAGGTAACATGAAGCTGGTAGTGAAAAGTTGCATTTACTTATGACATTGTGAAGTTTGTATTAGCCAAATCTGATCAACCAGTTATTACTGTACTTTATTTCAAATTATATTAACACCCAACCAGCATAGATGATAGTAGCCAGTACTTTGTGGAAACAAGAATATAACAGAGAGAGAGAAAAGCAATACCTACAAAAGTACTGATCTTTCGATAGAAAAGATAGAAGCCTTCATTCCTTATCCAACAGTACACACACCTCAGAACCCATCCAAAACAAGATTGATTAAAATGATCAAAATAGTATAAGGATCATATTTAAAAAATATTCAAACCGTCTGAAGACAGTACCAAGATGTGCCTGACAGTACCACATTATTGAAGTCACACAGAGGTGACGTGACGATATTTTCGCGAAGTTTCCTAATGGTAGTACCACAGTTGCGGCGATGTTGATTTCGAGCGGTTCGACATCCAGCGGCGTAGGTGGCTTGAGCGGTACCGCGTCGGGTGACTTTTCGTCGTTGTGTTGTCCGGTACCACCACCGGTGGCGCCAGCGTCAAGGCCAACGGTCGCGGCTGCAGCGGCGGCGCTGCTAGGCTGGAAAATGGACGCTGCTGGTGTTCCAGGGGGTGCGCAGGGGGTACCACCACCCACGGTCGTTGCGTTGTCGCCTACAGGTAAGTGATTTGGATTCGCGAGTACAAATTATTGGTGAAAACTATGAAATTTGCACTGTGTTCATATTTTGTACTACGTCTGGAACTACTGGTAGTACTAATGTGTATGCCAAATACATGGATTTTATATTCAGAAGACGGAAAAGTCGTTGGAGGAGCTCTGAACATTATAGTTATAGTTATGCTCTATTCTACATATTTACTGAGAGTTATGCTCTTTCTGTGATTGATGGCCAGTGACATATCAGCCAACAGCACAGAAAGGTACATCAAAAACTGTATATATTACTGACATAATTGCTTCTGTTATGCAAAGTACTTAAAAACTGAATAGCATGTTGTGGTTGGGATTTATGGGGCAATGCCACGGCTCGAATTCTCGATAAGTCTAGGAAATATAGCAACGATATTTTAGGCAAGAGGTAACAATCATACATGCTCAGGTGGAAGAGATTCTTATGCAGAATGGCTTTGATTAATCGAGGGCCAGGCAGCCAATAAGGTGCTCAGATTGATCAGGGGACTGCTAGAAACCCTTAAGGAACCAGGAAACCAAAATAAGCTCTCATTGTAGGTACCAAGACACAAAAACAATGATGAAAATGATAACCTAGATGAGTTTAAGGTGTGGTGTATTGCTTAGTAGGTTCAGAACCATAATGAGGCATGGCTAGATTACGCATGAAGCAGTCTATAAAAGAATGGCCAGGAAAATCGTCCAGAGTGATATCATGACCAATCATGATCAGTTGGCAAAAGAGTTCATTCAATATTGGCACTCACAGATGACCTGCATGGATTTTATAGAGCGGCTAAACGAGCCAAGGTGAATTTCTTAACAGGAGCAATGTAGGTACCTCTTATGCCTCTGCGAAGACCTGATAAGGCTGAGATTTCAGATATTTGGGATACGAACCCAAAAGTGGAAAGCTACATGCACAGTTCTGCTTGTAGGCTATGGTGTATTTTTAAGGGACTCAAGCTGGCTACAGCAGTTCTAGCAGTGTTGATGGCAAACGAAAATGGATCCACAGTGGTACATGGCTTCAGTTTTTCTGGTCAATTCCTTACTGCAATCTAATTTTATCTATTTATACACTTACAATATGATGTTGGATTAGTTTTTAATCAGGTTTCGCTCTCAATGCATCAAGTAAGGTAGGGGATGGTTGAACATAAATTACTCACTCTTATAGACAGCCTTTCCTAAAACAAACATCAGTGATAAATGATCAAACAGAGTACCGAAAAGCGAACACCTGCTTTGGTAATGCATAAAAGTGGCATTGTACGCGCCCATCAGGTTAATTCAATGTTATCTTCACCTAAGCACACCTGTGAATGAGAGATTATCGCGGTTTTAACATAAATTGGGTAACTCCTTGTTCACGTTTAACCCAATTATGCTAAGTACGCCTCTTAATTAGCGAACAGCTGTTTACACAGTAGGCTTTGGATTTGGTTTACTTTGCGTTAAAGCACACATCTGTTTATGGTTGTGTCCAATTAAGATATTTTTTTAGCTGTAGTTGGCATTGAAGCAAATTTGGTTGATGTGCTGACAGCAGATTTTATTTAATATGTATAAAGCATGCGAGGAATACCGTGTCAGGAGCCAATTTCTTAATAAATGCAATATTGCATTCTGGTTATCACATCAAGAGTTGTCACCTTGGTTTGGGGAAATTGTGACCTTCATATGCTTCAAGCCTTGTTAAATGTACTTCTAGAAGTGGATACTAAGAGTAAGAGGTAGTAATCAAAATGATGTAAATATATGAACAGTGATAGAATAGAATATAACATCCAAACTTGAACAACGAGCTAGTCTGAAGCATTGTTTTTAGTGCTTTCTCAAACACTTTGCAAAAGGGCGGAGTTCTCGTTGCCGGTACTCAAAAGGACTTTCAAACACATTTGAAATCCCGATTCCGTGAAAAACTCACGAATAAGTTATGTAATCACCAGGCTGAGGCTTTGCCTTTGAAACTAAATATAATGGATGTAGGTTTCTTAACACAATTCAAATATGGATTTCGAAAACCGCAAATATATTCAATTTTTAATTTTGAAATGAAGCACGTCTCGAGTTTGATAATATTGAAATTTTCGTGAATTTTACATTATAGTTTTGAATGCTTAGAAGTTGAGAAGGATTCTAATCTAATCAAAAGCGGAGCTTCAAGGGATACAGAATAAGTGCGTACACTTTTTGGTAGTTTAACGTATAAATAAGTTCATCTTTTAAGATATTTCTTCGCATTTACAATTATTTAATATTCAACAATGACAATCTAAGAGATTATTGTATTATATTATACTATTCATCCAATGATTCTTCTGGAAACTTCGGATTTGAAAAATTAATAATATCAATAATAGTGCCATGTTTCACACGGAAAATATGTTTTATAGGTAGACCCATTGAAATTGGTGTATCAAAATCACACCTGAAGCCAGGTCAACGCGGTTTTTGAATAGTGGTCAAATAAAAAATGCCTTGAAGTTGAGAGGCGAATATGAAATGCAATGAAGAAGCCTGTAAACGAAGAGGGCTTTTTCCTTTGTCAAAAAACTACTACGGATATGGCCCTAAAGTACGTTCACGCCATAGCTGAAGAAAGAAGCGAAATCAGAAAGTCTCAAAACTGGTTAGCGCCTATTTGTGTGGTCCTCAGTAAAACAAACGTCAGGGACTAAGACTTGGGGTGAACTTCAACACATGTTGAATGGTGCATGGAACATTCATTGTTAGAACACCGTATCAAATACAGGAGCAGGTGTATTCCTTTTCAGACTAAGCAGATATTATCAAATATTTGATTAGATAAGCTTACTATATGTCAAACTGGTCGAATTTGAAATGTTGCTGTAGATGCTTTAATAGCATTAACAAGGCACAGCTGTACCTCAGAGATAGTGTGAGACTGTGACGACATCAAAGACAGATTTTCCTATGAGTGACAAATGCCAGAAAATACGTTTTTTGCGGCTAAAAAACGTTAGAATTGTAGGTAGATTACTAGTGATAAGAGAGAAAAAGTCAGAAAGACACATTTCCGATGCTCCATAAAAAAATAAGAAATTATGAAATACGGTTTGGCAATTCTGATCTCAATATGAGATGAAAGCCACCAATAATTATTATTCAGCTTGTTGTAACCAAAATGCTCCCACGGTTTTTAACTAACTAAACAGCAGCACCATTCGTGATGCCAATTGGCCCATCAGGCACTTTTTCGATCGAAATTCTCCGCATTCCTATACGAATAACGGTCCGAAAGAAAAAACGCATCGTGAACGATTTGAATTTCGATATAAAAAGGTGGCACGGTTTAACACGAAGAATGGGTGGTGTGGTGGTGTTTATACAAGAAACAGGGACGTAGTTCACGGGGCCAGAAGGGATCTAATTCAAGATTTGGATGATAAAAGCTGTGTTACAAAATGCAATGTCGTACAATGTTCGAGGTGACATTTACTATCCAATACGTCAAAATAGATGACAATATAAGACATAATAACTATCGGTTCAATCCAGATGAAGTCATTCGAATTATTATTTTCATTGTAATTTCTCAAACATATCATGTTCTGTGATTCATTATAAATATTGTTATTATGTCATGATATTTTTTCATTCTGTTTTGTACTTTGATAAAGGCTGTTGAGGCAGGCGGAACGTCAGTAAAGGTCCATTCATACGTATGGGGTTTCGATTAGCGGTTATTCGTATCGATCTCTATATAAATATACAAGCATGTTGTATTGTTTCGAAATAGTTTGAGACTGGATCGAAATGCATCACACCTAAACAGGAACTATTTTTCAAGCATATTTCAAAAAATTGCGTTACACTGAGAAAAAACATAAATACGCGATATAAATTCTAAGCAGCCGGAGAATATTCAAACCTGTCTCGATACGCATCATAGGGTATCTTTCTCCACCAGAAATTCTGATGTAAATTATTCAGGATCACAGCTATTTAAGACCTTGCAACATTTTCCTTTATTCTTAGTTCTCCTGGTGACTTCATTCGTGAATTAATTACATGAACAGCTTTTTAATTGTACAATAAGACAAAATGCAGATTCTTGGTTGATTTTACATTACGTTGAATTGACTGGCAAAATCTATGGCAAAACGTAGCATAGGCAGAAGGAAAATCTCATGGTTGCGAAACCTGAGAGTGTGGTTCGGATGCACTTCTAACCAACTTTTCACAGCGGCCGCTTTCAAAAAAAATAGCCACGATGGTCGCCAACCTTCCAGTCGGAGATGGCACTTGAAAAAAGAATTTTTCAGACCTGAAAGTATTGCATTAAAACTCCGCCCATGATCGAAGAGTGCTTTGCCAGTCCTACAAGCAAAGGCATATTGATTAGCTATACATAAAGGAGAACTGTGTTCAGAGTTTCATTTACTAGATTGATTCCTTCATGCACCAATGGCTATTCAACCGAATCGTTTGTATATATGTATCGACAGTAGTTTGGGCTATAGATTAGAAATGAAAAGCGAGATAGAATGAAAAGAATGCATATGATAATACAAGTTCGGATTAGAATGAGTTTCTTGTTCGGGAATGAACATATATACTAAGCATTAGCCAGTATAGTTACTACTTCGGATAAAAGATTTATCACGCTTTATTTGACCAAAAGCATTCCGTGAAATTGATAATGCTCATTTTTATCGGAAATGTCGGGGGGGGGGGGGGGGTAGATCATTATAACGCTTGCCTCGCCTACAAATGAAATTACAAAAAAATTTTTTTAATGATACAAAGGTGAGTACCTTTTAAGTTGGCAATTTTTCGGTGGTTTTGTTATAATAAGACACAAATCTGTCGAGAGCGGTCCCCGCTGGAAACGAGCGAACTGAACTTGAATTGTTTATATATTTGTGGTGCTGGATGCGAATATGATCATTGGAAAAGCGTAACTCATCATGGAACTCCCACTCCAAGGAGGGTAGGCGCCCAAAGGCTTTTTATGGGGATCCCTTTAGGCCCGAGCTGAAAAGGAAGGCCGAATGCGTGATTAGCGACCTTCAATCACCCAGAAAACGAATTTTCTCCTTATTTGAAAAAAATCTACTTCTTTTAGTAAACATTTCATTTATTTACGATTTTCGAAGGGCGAATTTTGACTCCTTTCTCGAGGCTATAAACAATTTGGTTCTCTAATATTGGAGTCTATCCAACGTAAGATTTTCTGCTGAATTTAATAGTGTGCTTAAATTTCCGTTACAAGGTTTTGTTTTCCAGAAAAAAGTATTTTCTGAAAAGATTGTAATGGCGAGGGGGGGGGGGCGCCAATTCATTTTTTCAAACAGGACAAAATCTCTTTTCCTGCATAATTCTAAGGCGCTCATTACGAATCTGGCCTATGTTTATACGCCGAATGTGAGAGGAAGCCGATGAGGTACCAGGGGAGCCAGGAAGAACATTTTAGAGCTTTCCCCGCTTGCAAATGAGCATCTCACGAAATCCGAGGCTTTTTCAATGATCGAATTCGGAGAACAGTTGCTTCCCGGACTACCTTGATCATACTCGATGGACTGTTGCTTGAATAACGTCTATCAAATCAATATTCTCAAGACAATTTAAGTCCGAAAGAGTGTTGCTGAATTATACCCGACGTAGTTCAGAAGAAAATTCGACTTAGTGGTGGAACTTCCCGTACGAACTCAAACCACTTTTTCGTCGGCGAGAGTTCCGCCTCTCTAAGCTTACTAGATGGGCTTGTCAATGCCTACTACTTTTCATTCCTATCTCAGCCATTATCTACATAAAGAGAACTAATCGGTAAAGGGCCTCGGTCTCCAAAATACGCGACGTGTTGTGTCAATTTGACAGTTACGTTTACATGCCACAAATGACAAGCAAATGGATGTCGTTTCATGCCCTTGTGATTGGTTAACTTATATAGCGAAGATGCAACTGTGAGATTGAGGCATCTTTCAGTGTTCTATCGTCAGTGGAGGCATCTCAAAGAGCCTTGATATAGTTTTATCTCACAAAATACGTCATTACTAATTTTGTGAAATTTTTGTACCTGTATTACTAACCAACCATGGATGATTCCGAAAGGCGTTTTTCATCGCTCTGGGAGCGGAAGCCTATTAAACAGCACATTTCCATGAAGAAAAAGTACTCTCCAAGAGCGTTTGGCCAACGGAAAACTTCTTTTCCATTGCAAATGTTAGCAAATGCCGGAGAAGGCGGTACAAAAGGCAGGAAGAGCCAAAGAATGCTGATTTGCCTATCCCCAGTGAGCCGCCCGTTGATATACCATTCCTCGGTTTACCGTTGAAACCCGACAAGCACAATCGAAGAGAAAAAGACGCCTGAAATTGCGTTTTCTGTGTCTGCGAAATGTCATGCACTTCATTTCCGGCACCAGCATTGAAACGGATAACGTCCGTGACGCCGAGTGCCGCGGATCGCAACCTAATTTACAAATTGGACTAATAGACTCCGCAGTCGCGTAATGCGATGTATGTTAGTACGGGTGATCATCCACAAAAAATCAATGCAGGATTTTACGAGATCAGCAGTTAATCGGTATACTACAAGGATCTGTTTTAGGTCCTTTGCTTTTCACTATATACAATCATTCATAACTCAAGCAGTGTGTGAATCCTGACATATGTTGAAAGTCAAAACAAAAACACTAAGATTTTCTCTTGTATTCACTAACACAAAATAACTTTTCATGAATTAATACAAATAAAGGATTCTGTTTTTAATTTCAATATATAAGTAATGAATAATGAATAATAAATAATAAATAATAAATAATAAATAATAAATAATAAATAATAAATAATAAATAATAAATAATAAATAATAAATAATAAATAATAAATAATAAATAATAAATAATAAATAATAAATAATAAATAATAAATAATAAATAATAAATAATAAATAATAAATAATAAATAATAAATAATAAATAATAAATAATAAATAATAAATAATAAATAATAAATAATAAATAATAAATAATAAATAATAAATAATAAATAATAAATAATAAATAATAAATAATAAATAATAAATAATAAATAATAAATAATAAATAATAAATAATAAATAATAAATAATAAATAATAAATAATAAATAATAAATAATAAATAATAAATAATAAATAATAAATAATAAATAATAAATAATAAATAATAAATAATAAATAATAAATAATAAATAATAAATAATAAATAATAAATAATAAATAATAAATAATAAATAATAAATAATAAATAATAAATAATAAATAATAAATAATAAATAATAAATAATAAATAATAAATAATAAATAATAAATAATAAATAATAAATAATAAATAATAAATAATAAATAATAAATAATAAATAATAAATAATAAATAATAAATAATAAATAATAAATAATAAATAATAAATAATAAATAATAAATAATAAATAATAAATAATAAATAATAAATAATAAATAATAAATAATAAATAATAAATAATAAATAATAAATAATAAATAATAAATAATAAATAATAAATAATAAATAATAAATAATAAATAATAAATAATAAATAATAAATAATAAATAATAAATAATAAATAATAAATAATAAATAATAAATAATAAATAATAAATAATAAATAATAAATAATAAATAATAAATAATAAATAATAAATAATAAATAATAAATAATAAATAATAAATAATAAATAATAAATAATAAATAATAAATAATAAATAATAAATAATAAATAATAAATAATAAATAATAAATAATAAATAATAAATAATAAATAATAAATAATAAATAATAAATAATAAATAATAAATAATAAATAATAAATAATAAATAATAAATAATAAATAATAAATAATAAATAATAAATAATAAATAATAAATAATAAATAATAAATAATAAATAATAAATAATAAATAATAAATAATAAATAATAAATAATAAATAATAAATAATAAATAATAAATAATAAATAATAAATAATAAATAATAAATAATAAATAATAAATAATAAATAATAAATAATAAATAATAAATAATAAATAATAAATAATAAATAATAAATAATAAATAATAAATAATAAATAATAAATAATAAATAATAAATAATAAATAATAAATAATAAATAATAAATAATAAATAATAAATAATAAATAATAAATAATAAATAATAAATAATAAATAATAAATAATAAATAATAAATAATAAATAATAAATAATAAATAATAAATAATAAATAATAAATAATAAATAATAAATAATAAATAATAAATAATAAATAATAAATAATAAATAATAAATAATAAATAATAAATAATAAATAATAAACAATAAATAATAAATAATAAATAATAAATTATTTGATTTTAGTGACGTATACCTTTCCATTTTCAATGATTTCCGAATTCCATTTAATCCAATGATGTGCTCAGATTTGTTCTTAGATCCTATAATTTTGAGAATCAAGTAGAACAAACACTCGTTTTGTTCATTTTATTTATCTGGAATCTGTTTCCTTAAACCTAAGGGGAGTTTAGGGGGCTTACACATTAGATGTATTTTGGGGCGCTAAATCTGAATACGAGCATTAAATGTGTTAAAAAGTTGCTTAGAGATATTTTATGTCGAATAAGCAAGTTGTGAATATTATATAAGAATGAATAATCACCCAGGCTAAATAGAGTATGCAGTCGCGTAATACGATGGATATGGCCGGATTTGTGCATCAATTTGTGACGATTACTTGCCGACTGGACGTGGGGATATTGCTTCTGCTGTTCAATAGAATCTAATTATAAAAAAACAGCTCCATGGGGATTATTGGGGATGTACTTTATGATGCAATCGGAATTTCTACGCTTCTTTCACAGAATTTCGAGGAGTATCATATTTAAAATGTGGTAGGACATTTTCAAATTTAATATGTTTTAGCTTTTTGTCATGTTAATTATAGAAAAGTCCATTATTAACATAGTATTATTTATATGCCTTATGTTGATTTAAAGTATTGATTAAAAGCATATTATATGGAAAATGTTTCATAATCTTGGAAATATTGCAGAGAACCATTAAAGCATTGGAAATACCGTATGCAATGATATGCGTCATTAAGATTTCAAAAACTTAATTTACCTGGACTAACAGTTCTGAAATCTTCTTCTGACTTCTAATACGACTGTTCGTCAGTATCGCTTGAACGGTAGACTAGAAATGATCAGATATATCACGCTTCAGTATAACTCTGCTATCACTGGATAGATATTTCAAAAAGTACTAGTGGGATCCAGATTTTATAGATGAGTCTTCTACCAACACGTTTTTTTTTGGGATCTGTCGCTCACCATCTTTCACTCCACAGTTTGAGTGGATTTTTATTTTATCGCTTTTTGAGGATAGCTCCGCCGCCACCGATTTTCAAAAGCTACTAAGCTTTTTCTTTTTGGTCACATTGGTAACCTAGTGCCAGACAATCATCAAAATCTAAAAAGTACTTATAGAGTTATATGACTGCTAAGGGTTACCGGACAGAGTACAGACGGACCAACGGATATTAATGACATGGTTTTTCGTGATATATGTCATACTTTCACTACTTTCCCTTCAATTGGCCTGGAAAGCAAAACAAGGTCTATTGAACTTGTATCCATGTAAAAAGAAAAAAAAATCTTGCTCAGGACCGGCGACCTCTACACCAAGTGACAAGTTGAGGGATATGGTCCGAAACGCTCGATATTTTTTCATATTTTAAATCGCTTGGCAGAAGTTATAGAATTAGTCTGCCCATAATGAAAATGAGTTTATACCGATAAGCTGTGAAACGTATAGAAATTAACCATCTTAAAATTATGTAGACTTCCAAGGTTTTTTAATTCCTTTCGCAACTTTTTCCTCTGAAACAGCCCAGCTCTCAACTGAGCGAATACCCAGACATACTCAAAGATATATTTATTGTTAAAATATTAGCTTTATTTAGATTGAACTAGAAGTATAGTATAAAAAAGTCAAAAAAGTACATCATTCGTATTTTAAACACCTATATTTACAGGTACATAAATTAAATTTGTATCTCTCATGTCACCAGAAGTAGTAAATGATACCTATCTATCCAAAGGGTACACCTGTTATGAGAATGTATAGATATAACGACACAACAAGAATCCATTCATTTATCATGTTTCTTATCGCCGTCATCGTCTCCTTGTATTGTCATTGTTATCTTCATTAGTTTGTCGTTACACGAGTCGAAAGTAATATGATCGTTATTCTTTTTCTCTGTTTGGTTGACACCTTTCAAGCACCTGGACTTGAATCCGCCAAAAGAAGGAAAGAAATAAATGTTACTATTGGGTTATGATAGGTATGTGGTCATTTGTATGCAATGTATTTGTGGTACGGTCAAAATGTGTAAAATATTATTAAATATTGGTAGGTTACCCATCAGCATCTTTCAACAATTTTAACTGATAACTAGTACACACTTAAATTCGCTGAACCAACTCGAACTCTTCTCTCATGCAGATAAAAAGATTGTGTAATCAACACACAGTTTCACAAATAAGACTGCTTTCCGATTTATATTTAATCATCGTCGGACTGTCAGATTTGACTGCCATGGTTAAGGTTTTGTAGGGGTTTCCCTTAACACTAGCCAAAAAAAGATATTTCCCTTAAGACAGACACAAGAAAGGAAAAAATAATTTAATGGAAAGATAGCTAGACATGATAGATAGTATGCTAGATTTGAGAGCTTTTGTTTTGTATTCATGATAGGATCTAGTTAGTTAGTTGGCAGATTAGCCTTGTTAGCAGTCAAATCTGACAGTCCAACGATGATGTAAGTATAAATCGAAACGCGTCACTGGAAGAAAAAGAGTTTTATTTGTGAAACTGTATATTAATTACACAATCTTTTTACTGCAAAAAGAAAAATGAGTCTAAATGTTTTTATTCAACACAAGATAGTGTACCCTGGAAAATTACCCCTCAAATTGCCCCAAGGGCGAAAAAATTCATCCAATTTGGAGGAGCATCTCCTAAATATAGCAACTTTGGGAACACCACATAGCTTGATCACTTCTGTTTATGGTACCAGGTCTCATACATGAGATTAATAGTAATGGGACATATAAACTCGGAAAATATCAAGATCATTTTCGTATCAAAGATAATAATTATTCACCACGTTTTGTCAACTCCACATCATGAAAATTCGTATCACACATTTCTCTCTGCCATCGTTTTTGTGACCGCGTATTCTCAGTATTCGCAAGAACGACTTTGATTGGCGACATTTGGCACAATGAGCTTGATGAATTCAAATCTCTTAAATTCTGCTTGTTCAAGGATATAATATTATGTTCGGGCATATTAAGACATTTTTTTACATAATACCTTCATCATTATTATGTTGTAATATGAATTTGAATGTTTCATCTTTTTTACTTTGATAAGGCTGCAGAAACAGCCGAAACGTAAATAAATATAACCAATCAACTATATGTGATTTTAATTAGGGATCACGAGAAACATTGACACAATGAATGGAATACACTCTACCGTAGGTTCGCATAAAAGTGCAAAATCCAACAGGGGATACGCAAGAACAGCTCGTGAAATTCTGATTTGATCATACCGGGGAATGTTCTTTTGTATCATTTTTTGCATTTGGAAAGCGCTTCTACACAAAGCGACCTTTTATCGATCTGCATTGCAGAACCGGCTTAGGTATCAAACGCAATACGTGTAACTGCCCTAAACGTCTACAAGATGCCATTCTGACATCGGTCGATCTCAACAAATTGCGCTTGCACATCTTTATATAGCCGATCCGGTGGATTTTTTTTCTTTAATTAATTTGAGACAACTACCTCCAGATTAATAAAATATAAGGCATCGCTCGTCGCGTATATGGCCGAGTAATTTGTCATATTGTTTTTATGGTACCGAGAACATTTTAATTGTGTCAGTTTTTATTAGCGATCATACTTAATTGATATCAATTATCGAGATTTACAGGTTGCGCGGACTCGAGATGCCGGATTGATATGAACGCCGTTTTAATATTAATATCCGACAAACATTGTGCAAGCTTCTTGCATATATCAAAGAACTCAAATATAATTACAATTTTTAATTGATATCTGCAATTAGACTTTCAATGATACTTACACTGTGCGTCACAATTGGATATCGGTCTTTTGAGGTCCGACTTTGTATGCGCAGCTAATTTATGAATCAGAGAAACAATTTAAATTTGGAGTAACCGATTTTATAATGTTCACATTTAAGAAAAAGGGGGGTCGAATATATTGAAATAGTAGCTGTTAAAATGAGGTTTGGGCGCTTCAAAACTTTGAGTATGTAAGCTAATTCTTTTGGTGACCCCTAAAAATGATTGCAAATTTGAAAATTATAAAAAACGGAGGCCTCACGAGTTTTGATAATTATTAATGTTAACCTCTTGCAGAGACAGAAAGACAGAACGACTTTTGGGACCAATCATCGATGTTTCAGTTAGTTCTCCTCAGAAGCATTTAAGATTCTTTGCGGGCCTTTATTAGCTTGACCTGCATGTATGTATATATGTATGTATATCAATTAATGAAAATTTTAAACGTAATTTTCACCGCATTAGAGATGTCTGATTAATTTGAAAATTTGTGCATGTATTAAGGACCGATGACATTAGAACAATTTGATAAATTTGTTCTAGTCTTGACTAGGATCGTCAGGATAAAAAATTACTAATTTTAAAGGATGAACATGTTCCATTGTGAATGACAGGAAAATATTGCCCTACTTCATCGAAATCAATTTTATCTTTGGAGAAGTTATAGAAAATGATATAATTGCATTACACATGCTAATACGCTTTTCTTGATCTATTCTAAGTGAAATGAATTACATATAACGCTCATGTTTCTCAAAACTCCTAGAAAACAAATATGATGATAAAAATCAAGAGAAAAATATTTTTCCAATTGAGAAATTGCGAAAAAATTGAAAATAATATGAATTAATTTTTTTAAAAATTAAAATAAATGACTCAAGAGAATTGGAATAAAATAATTTCACTATTACATTTTAAGAGTAAAAATAAAAAATACATATTTAAAAAACAAAGTTTGAAATAAGAAGTGAATAACAAAAAATTTTTTTTCTTTCTTTAAAATTATTAAAATTCATCTAATTATATCTTACTAAATAAGCATAATTTTTTACTTTTGTTCTATTACATATTCATGCGTTTTTTTAATTTTTTTTCAAACTAATTTTTATAGCCCTGATGCTCTGCTGCTCTTCCAGTGATGGATAAATACCATCTTCTCCCACTAAAATAATCATATCAAAATCTCTGCAAGCAAGGTTACTGCAACTACGACAAACAATCCGACGAAAATGCGTTACATCGTGATGACGAAATGCCTTGAAGGTTCTCACAGGTCCACTGTCCTAAACTCGATTATTTTTGGCGTGCAGTGTATATCGCGCTCACATTCCGCGAAACATATGCGCGAGGTATATAATTTATTGCCATTCAATGTTGTTTTATATAATTGATACATTTGTCTTGTCTGTATAGACATGTAAGATACTAATAGCATGCGGCTGATTCATACTTGAAATAGTTTAAATCATGCATGTTTTAATCAAACGGTACGGTTGCTTAACTTCTGTCACCTCTTTTGGAAGATACCCGATTCAATCCACCTGACAGCATTTAATAAACAAAGATGGCTTTTTTCAGTTCAGTTGTTGTAAATTTTAGAAAGCAGGTGATAGTCCTGTTTCCATAGCAAATAAATTATCGTTATACTAGCTCTTCATCATACCTTTTACATTCTATATACACATGTCTTTATGCAATCATATATATGTAGTAGCAGTTTGAAGTTTCTGTAGGAAAGTAATACATTCTACTGTTTCCAGTATTGGAAAAGCAATGTATGTGTGATAAATCACTCGTCTTTTTGAAATATTACCTTTCTACTTCATATGGTTTATAGAACGAAAAATACCATTATATCGTCGACGGTTTGTACAAGAAAACAGTATATCTAATCGGGAAATATAAATCAGTAAGGGAGACCTTTTCAGTCTAGGAAACACTCTGGCAACTGAGCTATCGCCTGGTCTTCCTCATCCAACACACATTCAATGTTAGAACTACCTATTTTTCAGTTTCAAGCTAGTCACACACCCTGCTGAGGAGCGTAATCATTTCCACCCAAATCGAGGTAATTAGGAGTAAAAAATAGGTATTAATTGTTTTTGTGTCCATCCAGGCAAGATCCATTTTGGTACTGATTGCCTGAACGGAAGTGAAAAATTGGTAAAAGAGTGGTTGTTAATGCCTCAAATCTACTTAAATAAATCCCTGTAATAAAAAAGGAAGAGAATTTGGTTAATAATTATTAGGTTGTTACATTGATAAAGCATGAAATTCATGCTCAAACACCAACATGGGCAAAAAGATGCCTGATAAACCTATGAACAACATAATGGGCTCTTAATAGATACACCATTGTTGTTCCTACAAACCAAAATTTGGTTGCGCAACAACTTTTTGTTCACATCACATCACATCATACGGTATCATCTCGAACATTATCTCTAGGTCCATAATTTGGATTTTTAAAACATTCCAGACGCCAAAAAGGATAATTTATTAATCATCCTGAATTTTTTTGTTTGTTGTGATAAGAGTACAACGACTGTAAAAAGACGCATTAACTTATTATAAATTCTTCAAGCAACCAACTGGAAATATCTGAAGATAAAGTCGCAGTAATGATCTCGACGAATTACGCAATGCTTTTTTGGCGTGATTTCCGAAAAGATATTGATTTTCCTTAAAGGTCCGTTGGGTCCATAAAGTCCACCGACGATTTCGGCAGGTTCTAAGAAGCAGAGAAAGACAAAAAAGTCACGACAGCTGTAACCGAATACAGAGGACGATGGAAGCAGCGTATAATGTTACAATAATCAAACATCTTGGAATCGAGTATATCGGCCTCTGAGCTGGTATGATGGAGCTATCTCAAAGGAACCACAAAATGCTACTGGTGATCTGTATAATTTATAGTTTTTTTTAGATAACATCGCCACAGAAATAATATATTATAGTAAAAAAAAACAAAAAAAACACTCTTTTATAGTTACTTGAACCAGAAAGTGAAAAATAATGCTTAATATAAGAATAAAATGATCAACAAGAAAACCAATGGTATTGAGGTAATCTGACGTTGTGAAGTGGGTGAAAAACGCGTTCGAGGATTCCATCTCAAACTTATATAGATACATACATACATACACGTGAAGCTAATAAAAAGCGTGTTAAAAACTTAAATCTGTTGGTATTCAGGGTGTTCTCTCAGCCTGTTTTGTGTCCCATATGAATAACAGGGAACTGTTGGTAAGGGTGGAGGATTGATGTCAAATGTCAAATTGACAAAAGTTATATTGGTATTAGTGTATACTGTTATTATAAGTTTCACAAATAATACTCTCTTTCATCCAGTGACGCGTTTCGATTTATAATTAATCATCATCGGAACTCGCCACTGGGAGAAAGAGGGTTTTTATTTGAGAACCTTTGTGTTGAGCACATAATTTTTTTATCTGTATGATGGAAGAGTTTCATCAACGAAGAGAATCCACAATGTATATAATTCTTCTTTGTTGTTGCAGTATCTCCCGCGTCAGCACCGTCCGGTGCCTCAGTCTCAGCACCTCCTGCCTCAGTGCCTTCTTTGGGCCCTGCAGCTCTTAGAGAACTTTACGGTGCCTCAGGAACCCCATCCGGACATCCGCTGGCGTCGCTCATGTCTCAACAAAGGTTCCTGGAACTCTCTAGGTTCGGACTTAGGCATTATGACCTCGCACAGCATATGCTTACGCAGCAGGGAGCTGTAACCAAGCTATTGGGTAAGTTACTAATCAACTATATGACACTAAATTGTATGAGAGTTGGAAGACAATAATTTATTCTTTTACTGTGTGTTTTGAGCGAATCGTTGTATAGTGCACCAGGGCTATGTCAATTGAGGAAGCTTAGCTGATAAGTTAAATAGAATGATTTTGTTTAGCGGGCAATCTTGTAACAAAACTGACCTAATCTGGGAGACACTGTAAGGCAGATTTCACCATCATTGAGTAAGCTATTACTATCCTGGACGAGGATATGGCGGTTGGGCTTACATGAGGATTTTTGGTCCTTCGACTACTGACTCCAGTACTATGCTTTCAATAAGTTTTATCGTTTCATAGATCCTTACCGAATAAACACATAATACACACGAATCACTATGGGAGCTCCTAACTCATACTTAAGTTCACAAGGTTAGTAAAATACCTGGAGGAGATTGAATCACTAACAAGGCGCTGAACCTGTTTTCGGCAAAACCCCTGGACCAATCTTGTGATCATACTCAATGCAATGCTAAACATATTATAGTAAAGGCCACAGCCTGAAAAGGCTATGACAGCAAACATAACCTCAATTAGGGCTACAGGAGCCATAATCTAGAATGCCTGCCTCCATTGTTATTTCTACAGAGCGATGTGATTTTGTATTTAGTATAGTTTAGCAGTTTTCCTCGAAACAACTACCTTGTGTTCGAATAACTGTATGGAATACAATTTTTTTGATTGACTAAAATAAATTCCAGACAGCTCAATGAATTGAATGTGTTGCGTTGTGTTGTTCTACATACTGAGTGGATTGCGCCATATCTACCGCTTTGTAAATTATCACCTCTCAAAATCTAGAGTCAAGGGTTGGCGGTAGTTCGCCTCGATATCGGATTAAATCAGTTTGATTAAGATAAATGCTTGGTTGCTGCCACAGTGGCTCTGTTGGTAGCGACCTCATTTGCATATTTGATTTGCGCTTCGTCGATTTCAGTTTCTCTGTTCTCGCTAACAAGATATGTTTTTGATTGGTTGTTTTGTAATATTTCGCTGAGGTTTGTGTCAGTTAATTGTTGAAGGTAATGCAGTGACACACACTTGTGGAGGTGATATCATGAAGGGGGGTAATCTACGGAATAGTGTCTATAACACTCCAGAAGCACGGTGAGGTTATAAATATCGAATGTTGGTATTGTTTCCTGACTGTTAGTAATAAGTATTAGATAAAAATGTATTGGGCAGTCAGTCAATATTATTATTTATTCGCAATACAACGTTTTGATGTTTATTACGTCATCCTCAGGTGTGTGATTTACAGAAACATCTAATTTATACTTCAGGGAGTGCTTTGATTGCATTTATACACATGCGATCATCATTCCAGAGATGGTTTGATTTGAGCCTTGTGGAGTAGTTGCACTAGCACAGTTTTCTAGAGCAGAAAAGAGCCCCCAGCTTCTGAGACGCCTACCTAGCAGTACCAGCAAGATAAGCGTGCTGCTAGTACATGGAATTGTTGATGTTTTCAATTATATTGGGCAGTTCAGCTTCATATTAGATTAACGGGTGCCATTGTATATTCATTTGACTAAACATTGGTCAAATTTCCGTCGTAAAATTTTTTGAAGGAAGACCTTCCAACACTCAATATATGCCTAACTCGGTTAACATTCAACGTTAATCCCACCGATCAATACCAAACCATCTAATTCCGCCGTGCCTGCCTGAAACTCAACCTTTTGCATTATTTAAACAACAGCTCTAGGTAATTAGTCCCCCGGTCTGTAATTTGCCCCTTCCCCTTCTAATCGTTTCCAGTTCGCCGTATTCAAAGAGTGCAAGTCACACACACAGTGCTCGACAAATATGGCGGGCAGCTGAATTAGAAATTGATTAAATATCACCGACCGACGACCAATCGGCCATTTCACGTTCTCGTATGTCTGAAATGACGTAATCATAGACGTGGACTTGAAAGGAAATATCATGGGAGTGGAAAAAATGTTGCTGAAAATGGTGTTTCTTTCGAGATATGGCGTTTTTAAAGTTCCGAAGTTAACCTTTTACTCCTATTTTACGTGAGAACTTTTCCCAGGCTGCACAGAACAGCGTTTGCAATTTTTTGTGAAGCGTTATCGCCAGGCGAGTACGAAGGCTCTTAGATTAGTGACTGAAACGTATGATGTGGTTGAGCCTTTGATTACTCATACTTAAACATGATCATACTGAAGAAGAATCGTCGTAAGACGATAGGCCTATGGACAGAGGACTGAAACAATTATTCTGACAGAAGAATCGCATGCTAGTCTTCGTGCCATGGAGATGGAGAGACACCTACTCTAGTCATCTTCCATCAAGCTTCTGAGTATCAACATCAACAGTAACATGTCCTGACATGATCATGTTGCTGGCCTTACTAGGTCGACGTTCCTGAAGCTGAGATACTATTCTGCTCCAGAGAATTGTATTCATTGGAACAGTTATTGCTACTTTACAAGGCTCAGATTAGACCATCTCTGGAATAGTGTTTGTATATACGAGAATCCGTTTCTAAGCACTTTCTAAAATTTTTGGGCACAATCCAGACAAGAGCAATACGTCGGTGGATGCGCTTGGTTCCATACTCCAGGTTTGACCAGTAATCCAGGATGATTCCACTAAGAGCTATCATTACAGACTCTCAACACCTTGAATGACCCATGAAGAACCTTTGCATTGTGCAATGGGCTACCGGGGATGGAGTTCCTTCCCTGTAGCGTTTCAGGGTCAATGTAAATAGACATCTACAATCTCACAGCGTTTTTGGAACGCCTCTGGGTGTTTTTGAGATAACATCTATAAAAAGACAGTGGTGACAGCTTTCCGTTGAAAAAACTCTCCTAGTTTACTAACCCCAAGTAACGCCACTGATATTATGTGTTTAATATGTGAAATGAAATTAACCGTACTATTCAGCTCATTCTCAGCAATGGTTTTGGCCTATCACAATCAACAAATTATGCATCGTTTTGTTCTCCCAGCTTTCTCCGGTGTATGCAGATTAGAATCAGTAACAAACGGAAACCAACTGAGATAATAAGCACTTGGGCAATTCTACAATGTTAGTTGGCGAGCGGCTCTAAATGCTCTAATAGCCGCTTCCACTTGGACGATTCATAAAAAACGGATGCGATTATGCCAATTATAAAACTGCATTCAATGCAGATCGTGCGATGCTGATTTCTCTGCTACCGTTTTGCCAATCTCGATATATTTGTTGTAGCACAGAACAGTAGCAATTTTTTTTGGAATGGATAAAAGTTTTATGGCATTTCTAATATTTATATATTTACTAAAATTCTTTGATTGTTTAGTGTGAATCTCACTACTATAGTGCTTTTAAAAGTTGTACTTCGCACTTTCATCGTTTATATTTTATTAAGCATTTACTGTTGATCTTCCAAAACAGAAACGGGCAATCAGGGATCTTAATCAAAGAACCCCTCTTCATATTCGCACACTACGAGGCCCCAATGCTTTATTTTCCAGAAGAAATTAAACTTGGCATCTCCGTCGGTAGCTGGACTTCAAGGAGGTTGAGAAGAAAACTGCAAGTTTCCATACAATAGCCTAGAATGATTGGTTTAAATAGCCTAAAGCGCCTTTTGTTTCGACATTTTATTAAAACGGATTAGACACACATAAGGCGACCTGATCGTTTTAGGATCCATTATAAGGCTGGTTGAATACTTCCGTTATGAAAAGGCAGTTTTTAATTATCTTCGTCCATATAAGCTGCGAAAAATATCGAACGTTTACAATCTGTGTTTAGTGAACAAATAGAAATGATTAATGTTCCTTGGGTAAACAAAAGAGCATAAATGGTAAACAAAATTAATGTTCGGTCTATAAAATTGGATACAAGGCATTAGATTAAAACTATTAACTTTTCAATCCCCCGAAAAATTGGCGGAACACAAACACGAGAATGTCAGATATTTTAACACACCAGGAAAAATTAAATACATCAAAAGCAACCTATGATTTTACTTCGTAAAGTAATATGTATGTATATGTTTGCTGATTAAGAAGAAGCATGCCACGGTATACTTTTTCTGAGATGCTTTTGATTCAGGTGAAACCCGTCACTACATTTCTGATCTCCAATTCGACCTTGTGAACAATCTATTGATCTGAGTTCTATATGTATATTAACATGTCTCTGGCTGTTATACGTGTAATTAATTGATTGATGTCTGGACACTTTCCTTACTGTTGTTACAGATACAGTTCTTGGTCCATTGGTATTCATTCCTGGGGTTGATCTTTGTCAGGGTGTTTCAGAATATTATGTTCCTAGATAATCCTATTTGAATTTAGTACTGGTCTCCTAATCTTCTTAATGCATCTGATATTCATTGGACGTATGATATAATAAGTAGCTACTTCCTAACATGTCTTCTTTTTGCGCTGTTTTCCTGCAACTGAATTCATTGAATATGCCTTTCTTGACATTTGTTGTAGCAGGAGTTAATATATTTCTATTTGTCATTCTAGGCCGAATACAGTTTGTTCAAAGGTAATTGCAGTACTAACAATCTCAAGTAATTCTGTCTGTCTGAAATATTACCTTATGTCTTAGTAACAATGATACCTATGAACTGGATAAAGACCACTCAGATATGAAAGCTGAAATAAACAGCAAGGTGAAATGACTGGTACTGAATCATTACAGGACGTGCAGTCCTAACGAGAATTTTCTATGGACGAAAATAGAATCGAGAGTATGTGGGTCTACCTGGTTGGTGAGGTTTTGTCGGTATCATTATGTGTTATTATTACTATCGTTTATTATTATCATTAGAAGATGCAGCGTGACGCACAATTATCTTTTGTCGCAATTACAGACATGCAAAATATTCAGATTTACATGGCTAAAATAATTTTATTTGCTAGCAGCTCATGCAGATAATTATGTAAGGTGATTCTAATTTTTTTCTTGTAGCTCAAATGATCAACTTTCTAAAATTTCAAGAATTTTTCAAAGCAATCTTACTATTCATCCCACTTTCGATGTTATAAATTTTGTGAGACATCTTAAAGGAAATTATAGCTGCTAAGAAAATCGATGGCAATGGTCTTGAATACAATTTTTTGTCGAAAACTGTAAAAAGCCAAGGCGCAGGCGGGGCAATTTTGATATCTAAACGACTTGACACTTTTGCATCTATTTTTGACAGGACGGGCACCACTCGTCTACCAGCGTTTTCGGAGAACAAAACAGGGTAGCATCTTAAGAAGGGGTAGCAACTCCTCCCTTATTCTCATAGAAAATATTCGATACTGTTTAAAAATTGTATCACGTGAAATTAACCTACCTCCAATAAATACTTTTCGAAACAACCACCTCACGCAATGACCGTGGAAAAATATTTCAACAACTGTGCTTTCACATAAACATATGTCACCACTATTTGTCCCCGTTGACATAAACAGACGCTGGAACATAAAATGGTTCGATCACGATATGGTAATCAAAAGGTAATAGCAAAAGACTAGCTCGCTTATTTTTAGAATGTCCCAGCTGGAAAAATATTCTGATACTTCCTACTAAACACGTGGCCTGCTACAGACATTGATGTTTTTGTCATATCCTAAACGATCGTCGGTGCGGCTCGGCGAACCCTAGTAGAGAGAATATTTTTGCGCATGATCAGAGCTGCGAAGAATCATTTAAAAAATATCTGAATGAAAGATGATGAGGTTTTTTTGAAAAAGAGATCGATTTAAAGCAACGTAACCGGTATTTTTCTTCAAACCATTAAACTAATTCTTAAAACAGTCTTCAAAATTATTTAAGTCACTCCAAATTAATTTAAATACTTCAAGAATGTGATTTAAATCATAATTTCAAATTATCAAAATATGTAAAGGATTTAAAGGAAATATCAAAGATCATTTTCAACACGCTTTTGTTTTTTGACCTATATGTATATTTCAACGTAGTACAAGGCATCTTTTAAAAAAACTCTACACGTATTATGGGCCGATGTCAATACAAATATAAATTTAGTGCAAGATGGCGGACTAGTTATTTTTAATGCACTCCTCCAATATGGGAATCAAATGAAAGGATTTGCTGAGAATACGAATGAGAGTGAAAAAAGACATGGTGATCATAAATTCCGTTGCTCCAATCTGCTTGAAATTTTCGGACCTGTCCAGAGATAGCTAAAAAGTGAAAAATGAATTAAAAGTATAAAACTTTCAGTTAATGGCGCTAAAAGGGATGAGATAAAATTTTCCTTCAAAAATTTTCCTCTCAACTTATAACGTCATTACACACTTTACGAGTATATGAATAAAAGCTTGTGGCGATATTTACCTGTGTAGATGAACAAGTAAATCAAATAACTTGATCTGATTGATTTTAATTTTAAAAAATTTCTAACTGAGTAAATACGAGTACCTACATAAATCACGCGTAGAGCTTTTATATCATATAAATTATTTAATGACGTTATAAGTTGATAGTAAAGGTTTTGAAGTAACAATTTATTTTAAACCTTTTAGCACGTTTGAATGAAAACTCGTTATTAAAACAATTTTTTACTGTTAATTTATATTCGCAAGCGCAATTTATTTACGAGAACGATTTTAGTACAACATTCGACACAATAAGAAGTAATAAATTAAAAAAAATATTATAAAATCGAATATCAAAATCACAGTTCTGCATATTATATAAAAACAAATAAAAAGTCTAGCACCAAGCGACGCGACGTTGGTAACTTGTCCATTGCCAACAGCGGCAATAGATGGCCTATACGTCATATATTACGCAACTGTACTACAGCAGCTTTCTTTTGTACTACGATTACACCACTCTTAGCCTCTTGCATCATACTGACCCCCCATTCTCTTGGCTGCACGAAGGGCGCAATCAATTGAATTCAAAAAAATCATTCTTGGAAACATAGGAATTGAACGTATACGATTTCAAGCGAAAACCTTAAATAAATGACAAATATTCAATTGTTCAATCGTGCCCTGCACACACAAACATATGTCACCACCCCCGCATAAACAGACGATGAAAAAACAAAATGGTTCGGTCACGATACTGCAATGTAAAGGTAGCATGGCAGCAAGGGTGTGCTTACACCGCCAGTGTACTTGTCTCCTTGCGCCGGGCCGTGGCGAAATGCAAGCCTATTGGTCAGCTGTCATGAGGTAATGATGGCAGTGTGAGTCTAGCATGAAGGGATGTAGGGTTTCCCCCTTTTTATAGACTCCGTAAGTGAGAAGGGCCGATATGTAATGCATATGGCGACGTGGCGATTGATGGACGAATAGGTTAGATATTGATAGTCCGAGAGCATATCCCCAGAGACAAAATTGGCGAGAAAAACCATCGGAACTTGTGAAAGAAACACAAGGTTAAAGTAACTTCTCAAAAAATCGAACTTTTTTGACGCGTCACTGCACGAAAAAGTTTTATTCGTGAAACTGTGTGTTAAATACACAATCCTTTTATCTGATTGATAAATTTTGTTTATAGATGTAACAAAGATTATATTCATCCCAAACAAAAAATAGCGATAATGGCGAATTCAGTAACCAGCATTAGATGGTAACTTGTACAGTGCGTAAGGCCCTGCGAAGTGCGAGGCCTTGGTGAATCGTTCAGTTATCACGTGAACACTGATCTAGTTTTTTTTCGTGTTACAGCAAAGCGTTGTCACCTTTATAAGGTTGTTAAGTTGCTGCTCCACTCGGCAATTCAAGGATCATGAGATATGTATAACCGAACGAAACGTGGCACATTCCGGGATCTGGGATTTTTTCTATTCCGGGAAAATTCCGGTCATTCCCGGCCACCTGGCGACCCTTCTTGCCCTGACTGACGGTTATTGTTTTATCGACCTGCGACTACAAACATCTGAGTAATCGCACAGCATCACCTTTTGTTTCTTCAACAAATAAAAAACATGTTGTTCCGTGGATAGAATTTTCTGCAGCCGAAGACAACCCTAAAGTTTTTGGACGTTGACCCATCACGTCAGCCACATGGTCGCTGATGATTTCAAGATAATCTGCTCTTAATTCAAAATCTGCTTCTTATGTGTATATTTCCTGGGGGATCCCTGTATAAATGCAGACCAGCTCCGTCTGTTCATATATTCCGGTAATTTACAGCACAACTAAACGAGAGTACACACGTACACACGCTAAGAGGCGTGAGATAATAGATTAAATACGAGCCAACCGTTTTGCTTACCTATGCAAAGTGCGGAGGAACGAAAAGGGTAGATCTCCGAGTTCGATGAGTATGATATATAGCGGGTAATAACAGACAATTATAAGCAGTTTTTAAGTGGATTCATTTCGCCGCCGTTGGAGCTTCTGACGTCTATCTGGGCTTCTTCCTCTATTTGTTCTCTGATACAGTCGACGAATTGCGCATCGTACTAACAGATGTAATTACACCGAGAGCAACAACATTGGTGGTATTCAGTAAAAGGTATTTCTGCAATTTATATTGTGGCTCTCATAGGATTATCAAAAGAGTGAGATATATAGCAGACTACTCTCTAATAACCGAGATTTTGGATTAATAAAATCCCTAAATATATTGGTGCTGACAGGAATCGAACTCGTGTCTTCAGCATCCTTTGCTGACACCGTAGCCGTGGCCGTGGCTCCTACAGCGCGGTGACCAATGTTTGCGTCATGGGTGGAAGTTCAAGACTTCACAAAGTAAATAAATTAACGTTAAGGTAACCTTGAAGTAGAACCCAATCTACTTTATACAAGACTGCTTCAAGGAAACTTTAACTAACTATAAATTAAGTTTCATCAATAAATCTCCTGTCAGGTTCAAGAAGGTCTGGAGGAAAGCTTATAAATACGTTCCTCAGGAATCTAGAAGGGTTATGTTCTAACTGTGTGCTCTGCAAGAATGCATACGTTCCTGCTGATAATCATTACCATCAGATATAATCACCAGGTGCTGCAGAAAGTCATATGAAATGATAGTTTGCGGCATCAGTATTGTCGCATGCGGTTTGCTTCTAACGGCATACTACATTTAACACTGGTAGCGCTTTAAGAATAGTATTCGGGAAAAAATCACTTATCGATGATTTTCTACCCGACTGACTTCCCATGTAGTCCACTACAACTACGCATCGCCGAACTGTTAACGTTTGTCACATACAGAGTGGTACAAACACCCGCAAAATATTTTGCGTTTTTCCCATGTTTCCGGAAATCGCAATTGAGGCTAGTAATTGGCCAGAAGGCATTGCATTTACTGGGTGACATCTTTAGCAGATCTGTGGGCATTAATATTGAGGTTAGTTTTTAAATTATAGTTTTAAAGAACTAAAGAAACATGCTGTACTGGCAAACCGCACTATAGAGTAGAAAGTGATTTTAATTATTAAGATTTTGTTTATCAGTGATAGTAGTGAATGTTGTATTTAATTTTATATTTCATCTAACATTTGCGAGGATTAAATTCTTACAAAATTAAAGTTATCGTATTATCATCAATGCGTGTGCAAATTTTGAATTTAATCAAACGTCTTGAAGTCGGTGAAACATATGTTGTGTTCTGTTACATTGATAGATGCAGGTTAAGCTAATTGACTGGTTAAATTAGGACGCAATTTCTTAGCACTTCGACTCCAGATAGCCTTCAAATTTTGAGGACGAACTTATTCAGACATTGCTTGAATTTGCAAATCACAGGACCAAAAAATGTGCATATTTTCAGTCTTACCTAATTTGAATTAAACAAAAAATAATATAGGGGAGATAAGGATTCATTTTTAGGGAATACACCTTCAGTGATTGGAGAGTTACCCAAATGACGGGATGTAAAATCTGTAAAATAGATGTCGCAGATCGCCTTGTCTTGGATTTGTTTCCAAGCAGAACTATCAACAAATCCAGGAACTTTTCATGTTCTCATCTTTTTTTGAATATTTGCATCGATAGTAAAACTTATTTCAGAATTAATAAGGCTCAGATCTGCACCAATGGCAAGTTTCGAGATATTTGAGAATGTAGTGTCTTCTATAGATGAGATGATTCATAGTATTATGTCACTCTGTACGTTTGGGTTCCTCCTTGCATAGTCGTACAGTAGAACAGCTATTGCTCATTTCCCTTGGTAAATTATAGTCAATGTGAAGCGAAAATTACAGTGTTCAATGCATAGAACATGATGATGTGTGCTGCCAATATAATAATTTAGCATGAGCATCTGCCAGTGGCGGAATACACACTTTTCATTAGCAGGTATAGGTAACTGGGTATTGGGTGGTTGATAGTGAGCGGTAAGAAACCAACCAAAAACTTTTGGGTTTTAAAAAAATTCCATATTTCCAATGTTTGATTCAGGTGCATTAGCAGCTTTAAAAGCTGATGACAACATTCAATAAACTAACAATGAAAACTGTGCAATACAGATTCAACTTTCTTTACACTATTTTTCAAGAGTATAAACATAATTTTTCTCATTATTCGAGATCTCTATTCAGCTAAAATGTGATAATAATAATCTGAAGTAAAAGCTGCTGAAACAGAAACCGTACAGATTAATTCATTAAGAAAAATTGCGCCCTCTCTATCTTAGCCCATCACTATTATTAGCTGCCAAATCAGGTATTAAACTAAAGGAAAATAAATTATTCTGCCTTGTTCGTTTCTCCATCTTAGTTATTCAAGCAACATGGAAGGATTTCAGCATTAAAGTAGATTCTCTCCGAAAAAATATGATCTGCAAGAGCATGGAACCTGGCATCACTGGACGTCGCCAAAAAGACAGTCATTCTCGCCTTTCGATGCATTCACAGTAGGCCAAGGCGAATGTGTTAACAATCATCTATGTCTGGAAAGTACTGACAATTACTGGGGTTAAATGTGGACGATGGGACATCTGATGCCCCCAACAAAACCAAATGATTAGGTGCCCTGGAGACGTCCAAAAGTGAAGTTTCAGCATTTTTAATTGTTTTGCAGTTTTTGATGATAATTTTGCCGCCACTGAACAAAGATTTTTGGTCATTGTCACACTAGTACTCGTAAGCAGGTGTACTTTCCGTGCTATAGATTACCGGACAGAGTAAAGACAGACAAATAGACATACCGACGGAAATCAGTGATTTTTCGTGCTGTTTATGATTGTCATGAAACACCAATAGGCGTCAGTTCTGTTTTATGGAGACGAATATATTTGAAAAATTAATTTCTGAACCTTTCTCAAGCTGTTCTCCATTTTAATATGTCGGGTAACGTGAACAATCAAATGTTTTAAATTTTTTAGTAGCACTTTGACGCAGGTCTGTCGAGAAGTGGGGCATGGTGCATTTAAAAGAGGGCCCGGAAATGGGAGGGTTTATCAAAATTTCTACTTCTTTTTAACGTTAAGTGACATTTCCGCTTTTCAGATTTGTTTTTCTTTTCGCGTCTTCATGAAGAACCGAATCCTTTGATGTCGGTACATCTGAAGCCGTTCCGGTCAGTGATTCCACAAGCGTCGGGCAGTACCATCAAAGGCGGCCGCTACCTTATTTTTCAAAGCCTGTGTAAATTTCCATTGTAGAATATGCTTTCATTTATATTTCTCAAGTTCCTCCACCACTGACTCAAGTCATGTCTTCCCGCATCCTCCCAAGCATTTAGGTAATCTCCACAATTTATTTCAGTTATCATGACCAAGTGACAGCCGTGCATATGATGGCTATGTGAGCGAGTGCCTGAGTGCCTGGTGCATCAAACATGCACACTGCCTGCATGTAATCGCTCCTCTCTATGCGATTTTGTTTAACAAATTGCACGCTTTGTACGTAGCGATAATGCAATAATGACGTTCGCGTATATTATAATTTGTTAGGGTAGAGAACCATAAAAGTTCGGAAAATTACATGGGATCGGGGAAAATACCGCGACCGCGACGGGTCACAGTATTTGGTTTTTAGATAATGTGGTCGCTTTGTAATTAATTTCGAGAGAGGGCACTAGTAGTAGTAGCTGATACATTTGAATTTTGTACATTGTAGATGCTCTTACTTAAGAAGGAACTCTACCTAGAATAAATATGTAGTAAATGTATTTTATTCGGGTCAAAAATGTGAAATTACAAGTGTTGTTTTGTCCGGTTTTAAAATTCTAATCATTTCACTTTTGAGCCTCATTCTTACGCATGTGGTTGCTCTTTTCTATTCATACTATGTCTTGTTAACTAGTGTATTATACAATATGTGAATTTCATATCCTAGAATACTTGACTGCATTTGAGGCACTCAAAGAATCAGATAAATCAAATGAATAAATGTTTCATATAGAGCAGATAATGTTAATACTCGTACTAAAATCGTGAAACTGTGTTAGCACCAAATAAAAGACAGTTGTTTGGAGAATCTTTCTCTAGCTCAAAACGTTTGAATAGTTTTTATTGCAGCTTGAGACATGTATGGTTGAACGCAAGATGATATAATGCAATTCTCGTGAGGTATCTCCTGACTGGCGTACCGCGAACTCTTCTCAAAACACAGTTATAAAGAATGAATGGTTAACTAGCCACGAACCATACCTTCGAATTAAGGAAAGTTGAAGTGCTAATTGGGCAATATCGCAATCTGCCGTATTGATAGTTCTAAGGAGCGGCAGCTATGATGGAAAAGCTCGAATGCTCGACTATCCCTGTTTGGTGTAATGAGCAAATGATCAGGTATGACTAGCGGATTAGAGGATGCTACCGACCAGACAGTCCAGAAGACGTTACGATTTCCTAGCGTGCTAGGCGGATCACAATATCGAGGTAATTGTGTGAAAAGACAGTTTGAAGTGAAGACACAATTTTTTGATAAAAAAATTGGAAAGTTTGTTTGGTACGGGCGGGGGTCAAACCCGATACCTCTAGCATTCTGTGCTGACGCTACAAGAGATAAAATGATGGTTGAATCGGAAAAACTTTGCAGGCATTTCTGGAGTAAATTTTCGCGTAAAATGCTATTGACTTCACCTTTGGTTTGGATTTTCCGTTTGTGTGGAGCTATTTAAAACACCGAAAAAGATAAATGAGAACGATATAAAAGAACAAGGCATTAGACAGGGTGAATAGAATACTAGATTTGATAAACAACACGCCTTCATAGTTAATCGAACTAAAAAGTAAAAAAATAATTCTTAATATAAGAATAAAGTGATCAACGAGTAAATTAATGTCACTGTGATGAAAGCGTGGGTTGCTTGATATCATTAGTTGTAATTTTTTACCAATTTAATTTCGAAATGAAAGGTTAGTGTAAAAATGTGGTGCAAAACGTTCAACGCTTTTATCACAAAGGCATTAATTTTCTTGTAAATCATTTTATTCTCACATTGAAACTTATTTTTTACTTTCTGATTAGAATAGCTATAAAAGCGTGATTTTAGCTTTTTTAAACCTTAATTTATTGTAAAGCATCATCAGACTGCTTAAATTCAATGCTTATTGTCCAGGTTACTTGTCAACTTGCTAACTAAGAGCTATCATGAATATAAATCTATAATTTTCCAACTTAGAGTTTCCTGTTATATGTTCTACGTCTTGGAGGAAAAATTATTAGGACAACTGCATTCTCACTAGGGGAACTCATTAGAAACCTTCACCGTTAAGTTGCCTCAAGATATATTACGTCATTAAATATTCTGTTTATCGATATTTGATTCCCTAAGCTATTGCATTCTTTTAATACATTTTATATGACGATATTCCAAGAGTAAGTTAACAATTAGGAGGATACAAAGTTTGTTTACTTACTATGATCCAGTCAGATATTTTTGGGTCACAAATGTATCCGTCTAATTTAACTGATGTATTTTATTGTGCGCTGTTATTGCCGACTTTATTATTGGTGTTTGGCAAGTGTTTGTCCATATCCAGTCATTTGAGTCTGATCATTTGTCAGTAGCCTTTTTGCTAACGCTCTACTATTTTCTCTCTCGTCCGCTCGTTTGCTTACTGTTCGATAGTAATGCGCTCTGTCCTGCATCCCAGGAAATCTAAACTGCTGGCAGTTCAAATGGCGACACGTTAGCAACAATGCATGCGCGGGGTATCAATTGAACATTTATAGATAATTGGATGGCTTCAGGCCAATAACGATGCTCCATTAGTAATGATCTGTACAGCCATGTGCTGAGAAATTCTTTTCCCAGAACCTGCTGAGAAGTGTAAGAGATCTTCACTTTATTGGTTACTCTAGAACAGATCCAAGTTGGCTATGGACACACCTGTATGAACAGGTAATGAAAATACTCCACCGCATAAACAAACTGAATAAAAGAAGCAGTTAGAGAATAAGTGTTTAGGCTTTTAAAATGTTTTGATTCCTCTATGTCCTGTGTCGAGGAACAAACCATGAGAAGTTTTGAATGTGCTATGATATAATATATGTAAAAAATGGTGGTTGTTTCAGAAATAATAACAAATATTCTTCTATATTATATGCAATGTGAATTATTAAGCCAAATAAACAGAAATTCAGTACTTATATAGATGGTGAGGTGAATTTAAACTTTTTCGGAACATCCTCCCCTCCCCTATCTCAATAACCGCTTGACACGTTCTATACCTCCCTCAATTCCGCCCAGCTATCAAGAATACAGAATGGAAATTGGGTGTTCAAATTGAGTTTTTATTATGTGGTAAGATGTAATAAAAATGGAGAAGCGGTCTAGGACTTGGAGTTTAGAGGACAAGAGACATACAAATATTTAATAACATTTATGCAGATGGCGGTACCTATAACCCCATTCAAAGCCGCCTGGCAAACGGAAAATTTGAATTACATAGTTTCGAAGTGTCTTGATTCGTTAGAGCGGTAAAAAACTACCCTCCATACTGCGTAACAAACTGAAACGATTATATAGACTCCTACCCCTACCTCAATCACCATACGAGTTACCTGATAAATCGACAGCCCCACAATTACCAGACATAACCTTTTCAATTTTTCTGTTAGTTTTATTGTGGATATTCTCGTACTGTCATAGTAGTCTACTTTGTGATCTTTTACAGTTTTTGATCATTTCAAAGCATGTGGGAGGTTGTGAGGAGGGGGAGATCTCAAAATCTTTTTAATCCTGGTTCTGTCATTCAAATATGTTTGATACCGGTAATGATGATTCAAACATCTTTAATTCAAAACAGATGATCTGCATTTTGTCTATATAGCTAAGGATTTTGAATCATCCGCCTTATGAATACAGTAGGTTTTAGGTACATCGTCTCATACGTTTGTTCTTCAAATACAGAATCACTAGCTACCTTGGAGTCCGGTCCTCCTCCAGGCGACTGATATATATTTTTAACGGCGCGCACGGCATTGTTATCTAAGGGGCAAGAAGGCGCATGCCATAAATTTGAGCTTAATTGTTGGTGAAAAGAAGCCACGATTTATACCGACCTGGTCGGTCCTTCACGATTTATATCTATAATTCGTAATAAATGATAGGATTTGAATGTAATCCGGAGATTTGTTACTGGTTTTAATTATTACATATCGACGGCCACTGCGATTAAGATCTCCGCAGCCTTTTTACAGCCCAGATCACAATCCAAGTCAGAAGCGCCTATGATGCGCTTTGCTGAAGGAAGTTGTCAAATACTTGATTGGTGATTGATGATATTTTTACATTTTACCTCCCACGCGGGGAAGTATTGTCAATCATTTCGGTCGGTCTGTCTGTCTGTCCAGTAATTCTTGACATTTTGCGTTTGTCTGTCACTTAGAAGCTTAATCGCTGCGAGATTTAGTTGTAAACATTCAGTCCTAATTATTATAATGTTTTATTGTAGATATATTGAACTCGTGTTTCTTTATTTATATACCTTATTCAGTTCATACTGGTAAATTGTCCTGCGTTAGTTATTAGTCAGTTTATTTAATAACTTTAATGGGAGACAAGTTGAATCAGTCAACATCTTTAAGTAGGAGCAGCCACGGTTTCAGTACTGAATGCTTGGAATGCAGGTTTGAGTCCCGCATTCGACAAACTTTTTTCTGGATTTTTTCACTCTGAAATTTTGTCTTTAATCTGCAATTAACGTCAGCGTCATCACTAGCGGATCCATATGAGGAAAGGGTTGTTCAGCGTCTGTAGGAAGGGCACTGGATAGTGTGATGACCAATGATAACGTAATTTTACATGTTTCCTTTTCAGCCACAGGTTTGTTCGTTTTCGGGAAGGCTATAATATCCTTTGAATCCTTGAATTTTAAAATAAAAAATTTGTCATTTTGTGAAGTGAAAAAGGCTGCTGAGGCAGCCAAAACGCCAGAAATGTCCGTTCAGTAGTTATATTTAGCTTCAGCTACGACAACTAAACGCAATCATCTTCAACCAATGTAGATTGTAGATGCTCTTACTTGGTGAAACTCTTCCATCATGCAGATAAAAAGATTGTGTAATCAACACACGATTTTACAAATATTACTCTTTTTCTTTCAGTGATGCGTTTCAATTTATATTCAAATCATCCTCGGACTGTCAGTTTTGACACTGAAAGAAAAATGGTTTTATTTGTGAAACTGTGTGATAACTACACAGCCTTTTTATCTTAAACCAAGTCACCATTCTCTCCTTTGGACGCCCATGATGGTATTTAATAATCGCTGACATTCAGGGCGCAAGAATTATTCCCCCATAACCTCTAATTAGTCAGAGGACTGCGCAGACTGCTTGCGAACGATTTTTCTGAATACTTAATTTTCTAAGTATCGTCCATGTTATTATAATCACCGCCATGCACATTTGTTACGATCAACTGGAGATATTCACTTGTTTTTATCATATCTGGAATCATGAATATGCATCTGATTACCGAGAAGGTGCACACTTTTTTGTTTCAGATCGTATGATGCTTGATTAAAGTACGTATATTAACTGGTGACACTTAATTGGTCATTTATTGTATCGTAGATAAGATGTATAAGTAACAAATCACAAGCAATTTCTTCACAAAAATTCATGTCACCAGTTTCCGTCGGTCTGTCTGTCTGTTATTTGTTATCAATCATCTCATTAATTGCATCGAATTTCACCTGAAATTTGATGAGGATATGTCGAACGAATTGATTTTTTTATCGAAGCATTCTGGCGAAGTATTTTTTTAAAATAATCCTCCATGGCCGGTAGTCCAACAAACCTTCAAAGTTAGAATTAACTATCTTCTACTTGCAAGCTAGACACGCTTCCTCTCGAGGTTATTTCTACCAAGTGCTAGAACTAGAAATAGAACTCAAAAATAGGTACCCGTTTTTGAGACTATATTGATAATAATCATTATAATGCTAATTGTATAACAAAAGTGAAAAATTAGTAATAGTGTGGCTGTTAATGACCAAAATCGAGCCTAACTAAAGCCCTATAATAAAACATGAAGTGAAATATAGTTAATATTAGGTTACAGATTGTCGTTCATAGTTATGTTGATAGGGCATAAAATGCATACTCGGACGACGTTGATATTCCAACATGGGCAATGAGATACAACACTGTTGTTCCTGAAGACCAAAGTTTGTTTGCGTAGGGAATTTTATTGTGAACATTATACAAAATATTAAGAAAAAACAGATGCTCCCAGAAAAATATGCGTACTTAAAAATCATGTAAAATAGTAATAATGGTATGTATGACATTCAATATTACTAGATACATGATCTATGTACAGTTAGACTAATAACGTCTCTAATATATCTTTAGTTTATCTCTGAAGAAGAAGTCTATATTGCTTTGAATTCTCTTTCTGTTATTAAATTTTACGAAACATAAGCAGCACGAAAGAAGAATATCGAAACACTAAAAACTAAAGTTCTGAGAAGTCATCTTACAACTTACAAACAAATCTACCAAATACAAAATCGGACATAATAAAAAAATGAGTTTGAATAAATTCAAAGACTTTAGACACAACGACACACAAGCACATGCACACCTGCACACGCACAAAAGACAATAAGGCAAGAAATACCGATCCTTCGATATCAGCTGGCCGACGCCGACTGTCGAGCCAGAATCGTTTTGGCACAAGACACATGTTATACGTCGTAAAGCACACCACCCTCTCACGCAGCTTTTTAGTATCTCAGTCAGATCGGTGACATCTTTCTACCTTATAACAAGAAGTCCCTGATGCTACTATGGTTTATAACAAATATATTATTGGGTTGGAAAGTATGCTGAGAAGTAAAAGCAAAACATTATCCAGAAACCTATCGCGACGTCATCATTTCCAGCTTGTTCACAACTCATTGTTGTAGACTGCTAAGTGAATAATGGAGTAACGTAGAACTTTTGATCGTACATCATTCAAGTGCCCGATCAATTATGCAGTGCTAGTATTCTATACACGACGGAATAGGAATAAACAACGCATTCTTTTCACAAGTTAATAAAAAACATTCCTGGGATTAATTGTATATTTTTTCTGTTGCTGCCTTGTGATTACAGGATAAATGTATAATGGAACGGGAAGGCTTACGTGGAGCTTTAGTGCGGGTGCAACGGGATACAACAATAACTGGATGAAAATAATGATTATCGTCTGCAGGGATTTAAACGTGTACTTTAACCTTTTTGTAAAACGGATCGAAGTGTATGGAATATGGATTGGATCGCATTTCTTTGATTTGTGTTAATAGATCTTCGGTATGTGGTGTATGTGTGGCTACATTTTGTGTTAGTATGACATTCATTGAAGTTTTTATTTATGGAACAAAGCTTGTTGACGATTTGACTCCCAAATAACGTTTTACAGCCAAATGGTTTTATGGAGGTTTTAAGTAGATTTTGAGGAGATATACAGTAAGAGTTGCATTTTATAACTACCACGAATATTGCAAAATGGACCTAGAAGGTCCTTATGGTTTTATGAAAGTCAATAAAACCAACACACACATTGTAAGTTTCAAGAATATTCTATAGAGGCTTGTGAGAATACTTCTTCAAAATTATTCAATTTGAATTCAGGAAGCTTTCAATAAAGTATGATGGTTTCAAGGAACTAAGCAGCATTAATCAATATAGTTACCTTAAAACTAGACTTTTTTCATTTCAAATAGGAAGTCCTGAAAGGTTTCTGAAATGTTTATTGTTTTAAAGATGCTTTTGACAAGGTAGTTTGGTTTCAAGGTAACCCAAAATCACTTAAAGTGTAACTACTGTATTAACTTATTGTTGCAACATGAGAAGAAATATGTATTTTCAGCTATCGCCAATCAAAACGGTCATTCAAAAAATCATCCAATATTCATATAACAATGGTAAAGCAGAAAGCTTCGTACTGGACTTAAATGTTTAAGTTGGTAATTTTTCTTTCTGTTTTCTTTGTTACGTGCTGTTCACGCAGTTTTTATGTAAAAGTTGGAAAATATCGATTATTATAGACATATATGCAAGCAATCGTAATGCAAATTTGATTTGAAACGTACACAACATTTCCGTATTACGTGTGGGTTTTTTTGTTTAACGCACATCTAGTTTTATACTTTTTATGATACCGCATTTCCTCTCACTTTAACGTGTCTTTTATTATCATTTCCACGCTGTGGTTTTACCTGCTCACAGAATGGATCACACCAATCGATATTGTTTATTTAATTTTTTCTGAGCAGTCGTTGGAAATTTACTTCATCATTACGTGGGCCGTGAAGAACCATCAGAATATTTAGGAATAAAGATCAGTATGCATATGTTTGTTAGGTACATGATAGTACTTTAGTTTGTACAAACGTTCACGTTCTTGATAGGGAAAAACTTGAAGACTAAACCTTAATGAGGAAAACAAACTGCTCTGAGCCCGAAGAAAAGGGTTCGAGAGTGAATCGACTCCCTCTTTACCTAAATCAGGAAAGTTTTCAAAAAGAAGTGAACCATCAAACAGTTCGAGAGGGTAAACGGGTATAGTACGATCATTATAATAAAAATAATATACAGACATAGCTTTAAGGAAACACTTCGAAACTTAATTATCTTCCAAGTTGAAAGAATTACACCAAATAATATGTAAATATAATTTGATCTCAAGTATTCGTAGGGTATTGATAAATTCTTTAAGGGTCTGGAATTTAGAACTGAATATCGGTCTAGTCAAAAGCATAAGGAACTATGAGCAAGCCTTAAGAACAAGGTTGAGAAACTTGATCCGCGTAAAGTATACGAAATTAATAAATTGTAGTTACTGCAACTAGGACCAAGTAAGATATCTATTAGTATTAGATTTATGGAACACTTTGCACATTCAATGAACCAGAGCCCCATGCATTGATTACCTCTTTCCCTTCATTCATTCATAGCACATTTAAGATATTGTAGAATAGAAAAGTCTAATGTTGCACAACATACATAATATATTCAATGGCGAAGGTAAGATTTAAGCAATTTAAAATTAATTCGAGGAGATGGCGAAGAAAATATCTAATGCAATGAATAAAGACATGGATCATATACCTAGCAGCGTCGTCTTTGTGCTAGCTCCTGAATAATGACGTATCTACCTGATGTGTCCTTCTGACAAGTGAGATAAACGTTGACCCACCTGATTGGAGATACATTTTAGGGGTGGTAGCATACGATAGCTATATAAGAATCATTCAGCTTCAATCTTCTCCTGATGATGCTAACGCCGTTATCGAAGCACGTGTTTGGTTTTTAACTGTTTTGGTGAGTAGTGAAACTGTAGTGTTTGAAGTAAATACGTGACAAGCATTACATTTTTGTAGAGCCAAGTATGGTTCATTGAAGGTAGAATGTCTGTTATTCTGAAGATGCGATCACTGAGGCGTAAAATACATCATTCCCGAATAGTATGAATCGAGCCTAACAGAGCTACACCTTTACTACCTACTCCCTAAGCTCGCGTTTTAGACTTTGGCTCGTGTCAACTTTCTATACATAGCGACATCTGTCCATGGTATGTTTTATTCAATTGTCACTGCTCGGCAAAAACAATGTCCCTTTTTTCTCTCGCGGCATTAATATTTGAGCGCAAGGTGTTGCCGAAGCTTTGTACACATCGCTTACCGGGCCTGTCAAATTATTTATCGACGTTTTTCAGCGGCCGACAGTACGGCTACCGTGAAATATGTGAGGCGGACACAAAAACTGCTGGCGACGGCATATTGAATTAAATGGGGTGATTATACGATGACCAGTGTATTATTTATCCTGCTGATGTAAGAGGAGTAGTGTGTACGTCACTTTAAGTATACAGGATGTAAAAGGATGGGTGGGTTTCTTTATATGTAAAAATATCTACAAATTTCCGCTGGTGCACGGGAAGCAGCTATTGCTTTCTAGAAACTTTCGGATTTTTTTAATCCAATACTGGTGACGTGTCTGTGAGACTGCAAGCAGTTTCAGTTTGATTTTTTTAACAAAACAGCTATAAAAAAATTTACCAAAAGATATACGTCTACCGTTTGTAATAGAACTTATTCACACCTCACATATCACATCAACACCTGTACACTTGTATGAGATCGTCACAACAGTCACAACCACAACTTTTTAACAGCACTTTCAACCTGGGAGGTGGTTGGTAAAAATTAAATCCAATAGGATCTAACTGGCGCCGAAACAGGCACACGCGGAATTTCCGTTGGCGAATATGGTGATGCGAAACAAGTAAACAAATTACTTGGAGGTAATTACAAGATATTCGTATTCTTGATTGAAGTCAACGGAGCTTTGTTGGAAAATATGATAACCTCACAAAAAATATGGAATACTTATTAGAAAATCATTGAGATCTTATTGTGAAGAAAATTATATTTTTCTTTAGAGTGGGTATTGAATTCTTGGATCAAATTAATAATAGTTTTCTCATCAAGTAAATTGGGTTAGAGTAAGATCAGATGCAGAAGTGCAGAATCGTGGAGTGGGGAGGGTGGCAAATGTCTCAATAGGCAGTTTTTTTGCTGTTTAGGTTTTACAGGGTGGGAGGTTATCTAAATGGATCCAAATTACAGAATCTGCCCTAAGCCATGTAGTTACGACTCTAGTGCAGTGTTCAGATTACCCTTCCTTCGAAACAGAATCCAGAATAGAGACACCAGTTCAAGAACCATCATACCGCAAGATATAAGGTAACTGCGGCACAACCAACTACTTACATTCAACAACGAACCCTGCATCCAAACTGCACATCATATCAAACACATAAACTTGAAAAGTTATCATTGCTCGAGCCTACCGGCTATTACTTTTATGGTGCCATACAACTTGCGTCGCGGTGAACATGCGATCTGCCGAAGCAAAATGGCTGCCGAGCTGCCGACGCCGGTCTGCGTGGAAGCAGTTGAGATGTGTAATAACTGGCATTATCATATCGCATTAAAATGCTATGAGGATTATTTATTTAGGCGCGTTCGCCATTTCACAATATTCTACTCGCTATAATTTCAGCAGGTTGTAATTATGAATCGATCTATTATTTATAGTCGCTGGCTGTCAGATAACGTTTGCCACTGGTTGGCCGGTTTGTACGAGGAATTTTCATTCGATTATCATGTTCAAGTATTACAAGTGCTGGTGGAAAGTTCCTGACTTTTTTCTCCCCACGCATAAGAGAGGGAAGTCATCGTTATCATAAACCCTTTTAAATGTTAGATTATGACGTTTCATGATGCCTAAATCACAGAAATCTGTTTCACTCACTTTTGTCTGTTTGCCCATCACTACGTAGATTCAGTAATCGCTGTACTGTTGGGTATATGTGTATGTATGTATGTATGTATGTATGTATGTATCACCGCGATTGAATCTCAACTTACTGTACGTATTGAATAGATTTGCTTTTCATTGGAAAGCCCATATTATCCTGTACAATCTTAGCCTACTCTTAGGAATTATAAAAATACAATTGGGATAGTTTCCTGTATTTTGATATAGTTTGACAACCTGAAAACCAGTTTGGTGATGCATGCATGGCTATATTTGATCACATCTTCAGAATGACAGGCATATTTTCTGTAGTCTGTCTACACGGCTCTACAAAAAATGTAATACTTGGCTAATCTCATCCTTAAAGACGTTCTAAGGAAGCTTCTCGCGTTTTATAAATAACGCCTCCTAAGGATCCAAGAATGGCTTAAGGAACGCTTAAACATGATGACCCTGATATGTTCAGATATTTATTGCTGAATTATCTGGCTAACAGTTGAATAGAACATATGTTACAGGGAAATACTTTTTTAACGTTGCTGGTGCCTATATAGCATGTATGTATCATATAAATACTTAAAAATAAAATATGCAATACAGTCAGATGAATACAAACTGACTGTGCATTAAGAAAATCATCTATCTAAAGGTGCCTCCGCAGATTTCTTGCGTGCCTACCACTACAAGTCGCGTGCAATACATGGGCGCAGATTTAGGGGGATAATAACAAACATTAATGCATTAATTTCGACAAAAAATTTGTTACGGAAATACCATTTTATAGAGAAATTCGAGGCTTGCATCTGTGATAGTATGGGTCAGATTGAAATTGTTTTGTTTGGACACAGAGGCTCACATATAAAGTACTGAACTACTGAACCACTTTTGATACGAATTATTATTTTGACTTTTACCTTTAGACCGATATATTGTTTACAGTAGTTGCAAGAAACGATCATGCATTTAGTGACAGACAACAACCATTCATTCTTATGGTAACGCCGATGTAAACATTGTCCATAAGGTTTTTTCGGAAATTTTGTATAACTTGGGAAGTACATGAAAAGAGGTTTAGCTGGTCTTTAGCATAAATGAATTAGTGATGGGCTTAGGAACTGTTATCATGTGATGCGTAGTTTGGTCTGTTCAGAAATCGATATACGAAGCTTTGGGTAATCAAATTTTTGTTGTTGTGGCTTTGAAAATGTGGAATATACCGGCAACAACGTTGCAACATTGACAAATCACAACAGTTGATTTTTATGGTAACGCCAATGTAAACAATAATCATAAGGTTCTCTTTGGAAAATCTTTGTTGCTTGGAAAGTAAAAGGAAATAAGCTTAACTGGTGCTTGGTATGAATGAATTAGTGCTTGGCTTCAGAATTTGTGTTATGCAATGCGTGATTTGGTCTGTCCGGAGTTCGATATACGAAGCTTTGGATAATCAACATTTCTTTGTTGTGGCTTTTGAAATGCGTAATGTATCGGCAACATCGTTTCTGCCGCAAGAAACGTGCATGCAGTCAATGACAAATCACAACCGTTGATTTTTATGGTAACGCCGATGTAAACAATGTCCATAAGGTTTTTTCGGAAAATCTTTATTGCTTACTGTTACACCGACTTCGGAGGCCGTTCGACCAACGGCGGAACGCACTGTTCGGTCGATCGAACGACGGGCCAGCAAAAACTTGAGCATTGACACAATGGTTTCCTTAAATAGTGCTAATAAGGCCCTTGTGCGCGGAATACGTCATGAAATCTGAAAGCTGGGGAAAAAACCGGCAGTCGTTCTGAAAGACGGACGCCGGAGAATGCTTGTGACAGCCAAGCTGTGTTCCGTCGGCCGTGTATATTGGCGAATGCCGCTTTTGATGGCGCAGTATAAAAGTAATTATATTGAACTGCACTTACACCATCTGGAGACAGAGTGGTAGATCGCCTCTGAATATGCAGATAAAATATTTGTGTACTTAACACACAGTTTCACAAATAAAACTCTCTTTCAGTGACGCGTTTCGATTTATTTATTAAATCATCGTCCAACTGTCAGATTTGACTGTTAACAAAAGCTATGCAGAAAACCTGTCAACTAGCTCACTAGATCCTATCATGGATACAAAACTAGAGCTCTCAAATCTAGCCTACTATTTATCCTGTCTAGCTATTTTCTGTCATTTATGATATTCATTCTGTTAAAACGCAGTCATATGTAGTATCTGTAGTTGCTAAAACTAAAGGAGATCAAAGCAGCCGCTTTAACAGAGATATTAACTCGCGTTAAAATTCCGCAAAAGAAATATATATGGTTTACATTTCTTTGAAACATTCGACATGTATCGAAAATATATCATGTTCACTAGAAAAAAAACAATGATTTGCTGATGACTTCATTTCAAGAGATGCATTGGTTACTGAGATTACATAGTGAGAATAAACTATGAACAAACCGAGAGATATACAAGCTAATAGAAATGAGTTACAACAATGTTCGTTATGATGACAATGACATTTGACGATTAAACGTATGATTTAAAATTCTGTTTTTTTTCTTTGCTTATGCGATTCTCTTCATGCGAATTTTTTACTACTCGAGGGTGTGCCACCTACTTCAGATGCCCCAGCATCCTAGTTTTACTATTTTTGGACCAAGTGCTTTAAGCTCCCCAAACATAAACTGACAAGCCGCTGCCCACTGTAATGAAATGTAGCAAGCACTACGAACCGTGATAGAATACGAAGCATATACGTATTAGTGGGTCTGACAAAATTTCAAAGAGTCTCACACTCCGGGCGAGACGTCGATCTTTTTTACTGACAAGAATTACAGAAGCATCTCATTTTTTAAAACATAAGATGCTAAAAGAGCTGCACAAGTTGTTCGAATGTAAAAAAAATTTATCCATATCTTCGATACACCCCTTCTCTTGCTTTATATCGTCAGAACATGGATTTGAATGGATTGAAAATTGTTGATTCAAAAGCTATCAAAGCTTAAGCAAATATCCATTCTAAGAAGAAACAGTGGTGATTTCTTCCTCGGCAGGCTTATGCCTAAATAAATAAAGGCATCACCGGAATGTAATACGTGGAAAGTCGGCAATCCAGATTAGCTTATTGTCGAGTGGTGAGTGCAAACGACGTCCTGTGCATCTTGAATGAGGCAAAAGTAGCTAGTGTGATTTGTTACCGACAGATGACAAAAAACTACCGCGAAACCGCTTTAAAACCAACTTGTAAACAGTACCGGACTAAGCAGAAGCACCCTGGAATTCATAACATTGGAAATTAGTAGAAGTTTCTCATCTAAACATATAGACATAGATGTAATTCAACTGAGCGCGTTGCTTCGTTCCTTGTGTCAATTTGTCTGTATCCAAGATATTCGAAAAAGAGAAGCGAGATCTTGAAAACTGGGATGGGACTCTATGCTGAAAATACTTCAAATCCATATATCATGTTACCATAGTTAAAGTGCAATAAAATATATATTAATGAGGTTACTTGAATAAACATAAATGGAAGTATAAGGGTTCAGATTTGTTAGTTGATAATGTGTTAAATGGAAACCATAGACAAATGCACATTAAAATTTGGGAAAGAAAATTTGCCTGCGCTATACCGACACAACCAATAATTAAGCTACGTCGATACGACTGAATGTGTTAAACTTTCAGAAACACCATCTTTCCTCCGAATTCCAAATTGCGCGCGCTGATCCTGTCTAGACACAAAACCAGTATATGGAACAATAAGAGGACGGAATTATATCGGAGACAATTATTTATCAATTATTTGAATCAAATTTCAAAATTGAAATTTTAATTTCATAAAGTCTGCAGAGACTGCCGAAACATCTGAAAAGTCGTTCAATGGTCTTAATTATAGACCACAAGTGCTATCATGATCATACCGTATGGGCTAGTACGGTTCTGTTCACAAGCACACACACGTCAAGTTAAAAACGGGGAAATGTCTGCTTTGTTTTTTGCGTAATGCGACAACGATCGGTGTTCTTAAGGAAATTTCTCATAGTATGAATGTAAGATGGAATGGAGCAGAAGTCCTCTGGGGGTTTTTAAGATGCCCTTAAATAAAATATACACCTTTACGTACGTTCACGACGATTTCGCTATTGGTTATCCAAGTGGTTACGGAGAATGGTTGACAACTGCAACAGTTATCTACTTGAAGAGAAGATGGCGTCGTTGATCAGCAAGCTTCATATTGAATGACAAGAGGATGAGTTGATGACCTTCCATTCATCAAAATAAATCCTCAGACGACGAATTAGTGCTTTCATTCAAGTATCAAGTATAGAGAGGCACTTCATAATTTTGGCACAAATAATTCAACTCTCATTATAAATTTTGTTCTTCACTGAAAGCAGCGTATACTTTATATTGTATGGGTAAATATAATGATACACATTAAATTATATTCCTATGGAAATACTAGAATTAGATCATATAATTTTGATTAAATCGACATCAATCTTCATGTTGATCAAGAGGGCGTTGAATTAATTTGTTTTATGAGATTGTTCTCAGAGACCTCAACGATGGATCAAGAGAAAGGCGCGACTAATGAAGGGAGTATCACTTTAATGGTTAAATAAATTGAATTTCCTGCAACAACGTACGGAAAAGGTGTAAGCAGTTCTGCTACGATGGTTGCCTATATACTTACGATATAAATATACACAGACATCTGATTAACTATGCGTTTGTAGTAGATGTACAGATAGTTTGTGTAAACAGTTTATGGATTGACGAGAGACGAAATGGGGATCAACAAATATTTAATGTGGTTCAGTGCAACGTATTGAAAGGGGGGGGGGCATAGTCGCGAGTCATCTTCTATCAAGCTTCTGAGGATTAACATCAACAATAACATGTCCTGGCACGGCCATTTTGAATGCCCAGCTAGGTCGGAATTTTAAGCTACACGTTCTGTTCCGCTCCACAGAATGGTATTTACCGGAATAGCACAAGGCTCAGATCTGACTATCAAGACTATTGCATTTTGAAAGAAAATTATAGGTACATCATGCTTTTTCTCGACATCTGGTTTTGGTATATAATTCAGTCAGAATCCTTTCGTCGCCAGCTTTGACCCTGATAAGACAATCAGACGCTGGTTTGCCAGTTGTGGAGATGGAGGAAACCTCAATCTCCCAATCTCAGTTAAGTCGGGATATTAGAAGTTAAAGGTTCTCTTCCGCTCCTGTCAGATCATACAAAATATAGCATTTTGAAACAAAAATAACGGTCATATAATGGTTTTTTTCTCAGGCAGTGCTTTCTCGATATCTGGTTTCGGTATATACATCAGTCAAAATCCCTTCTCACTCATTTCCAATGTCATAAGTGAGATGTAATCACGTAGCAGCATCCGCAGACAAATCCGAGTCTTGGGCAGTGAATGAGCGACACGAACGGATCCATAAAAGATTTGCGGATTACCTTAATGATACCCGACTTTTTGCCGGGGCTACCAGAATGTCAAAGTGTGTTGTGAATTTATAAACACAAAGCGCACTTTGGCAGTGTGCGAGGTTTGCAGTAGTTCAGTGGCGGTTCGGGAATGGAAGCAGCGCCTCTCTCAGACTCGGATCCAAGGGAAAAAGTGATATTGCGGAATTAGCTGTGCTCCTGGATAACGATTCGCCACTGGACCTATTCGTAGGGTCAGCATATCAATCACGTCTATATAGCGGCCAATAATATCATAGAATTATTACCGCGTAAAAATGATTTACTTCATCAACACTTGAGGTTTCCAATGGTATTTTTAAAAATACTTTGGTTAGGATAAAGAGTCTATTGCGTACTCTAAACGCACACGCAGACGATATAAACAGAAGATGTCATATAACTAAATCCTATGACATGCTAGAGAAATGCAAGCAATTTTTTGCATACAGGGTATACAACATTTTGATTTGCACACACATAAAAATAAATTCTTTGACGAAGAAGATTTGTTTTCATTCAAGTATGTCATATCTCCCTATATGCGCAAAGCTATAATAATCCCACAGAAAGAGTCCTATAGTTTTGAGCATAATTTAAGTAAATATTCTTGATTCAAACCTGGAAAAGTCTTGGAAGTAAGGATAACAAAGCCTTAAACTCAGCATATGATAATCTTGGCACAAAACATATAATGAGACGTCCCAACACAAAATAAAGATAAAAATGCTTAATAGATATGTTTCATAAAATGCATTCTACCTGAATAAGAAATTATCCTTATTGAGGTATATTAATAACAAAAGTGATATTTAGCCTTTAAAAAATGGATTGAAAGTAGATGGGCCCTGTATTCCATCTGCAGTGATATTAATTTACTTAAATATTCTTATTGGATTCCAGAACTGTTAGTCCAGTTAAAGTTAGCTCTGAAATCATGGAAATTTTAAAATAATTTTCAATTTTCCGCTAAATATTTAATAAAATATATAACGTCTTTCTGTAGTTTAAATGCTTGTTTTATGGCAATTCAAAAGATCAACAGATTCAAATCTTTATTTCCAAACTGATACAATTGCTACTACAGTTTCAAACCTAGGTACTTGACAATTATCTTGTGTAATACCATTCAGCGACTACGAGAGTTGACGTGAGAAGTGGAATACTTCATGAACCGCTCATGGCTTCTTTCGGTTCTCTTTGGATATATTTATTGCCTTTTCGGTACAGACAGGTGGTTTTTGGTGTATTGTTTTCTGGTTTTTGGTGAACTGCCAGTAGTCAGTTAAATGACTCTCCATATGCGGTAACAAAGTTAATTTCCGCACGATCCCAACTGCGTATCAATCATTATCAACAGGCTAAATTTTTGTGATGATTTTTGATGATGCTTTTAATTAGTGCTCCGAATTGAGTTAAAAGTCATACTTGATACTAGTTTTTGCCTCACTATAATATATCATATTATATACTATATATACGGTATATAAAACGTATCGGAATGAATTACAAAATTTTTATATTTCTTTATTTAAAAAGGTCCAACTTCACGTATTGTTTAGTTTCTTATTATATTATTAAATTTTTAAATCAATAATATTATGATTCAACACGTTGGATTCGATTTTCAAACATTTTCTGAATTCTGAACAATATTATGAATAAGTAGTGTAATTAACAAAATCAATATTATTAAACTATAATAAAAAATTTGTGACGTGTTTCGATTTTATTTAAATAGTCGTTGACTGACAAAATTGACTGTTCACCCTAATCAGTTATCGAGTTATTGATTAAATCTTATCATGAATATAAAAAAGGGGCTCTCAAATCTAGTATTGCATTTATCTTGTCTATCTATACTTCCAATAATTATTTATTCTTTTAGGAGTCGTAGGCGAGATATGTTGTTTTTGCTACTGCATTTGCTCTAAGGTGAAGGGAAACGTCAAGAAAACCTTAACAATCCCCATCAAAATGTCCTTAAAAGGTTTCATATTCTACATCCTGAGATATTTCAATCTCATTAGTAAAAAAATATGGAAACTTATAGTAGTGTATCGATAAAAATTGGTTTCTAAAGAATATTTCATGAGATGAAACAGCGTAAGGACATTTTGAAGGCGATGGATATAGTTTTCTGAAGGTTTCCTTATCTGGATTGCCTTTTTAAGCAGTTAATTTTTATAGTCTGAATTAAAAGAAGAAGATTAGATCGAAAGGCATTTCTAAAAAATAGTTTAATTTGTGAAACTCTGTGTTTGAATTACGCAACTTTAACTTAACGACGAAAGAGTTTTTCAAAAATAAAAGCATTTACAAACTATATCATTAAACTTATTAAACGTTGTAACGATTGTTTATTTAATGTATTGTTGAAATAATTGAAAATGTAGGTAATCATTAACGCTTCTTTTATAAAAATAGTTGATATCTTAACTTCAAACCTACCACAATTATACGATGGAAGATTTGAGTTGACATCATATCAAACAACTTATGTAGATAAACCACCGTTACATATTCAACATTTCCAACCAGCACGCCAGAAATGAATTTCCTGTTTTTAAAAATCATATTTAAATATAGGTTAGCTTTCCATTCAAGCACAAAAATCCACACACCGAAAATAGACTGTTTTGTTCTCCATTGTATCCGTTTCACTTTCACCCTTTTTTCCTCAGGAAATCTGTGTTTACGCCTTCCTTTTTTCATACCACAACCCTTTCATTCAGTCAAAATTCGTTATAGCCTTGCAGCAGTGTGCCAGAATGCCATGATATCGACCTAACATAATATCGAATGGCTATGAATGAGGAAGGCGTTTTTCCATAAAAAGAGGGTATAAAGGTGATACGTAGACAAAAGAAGTTACTTTCCCTCACATAAACAGGTGTTTTTTAGTTGTGAGAAAGAATTCGTATAATATAGAGGGATCATTGAAACATAAGCTTAATGCGTTTCATTTCAAGTCAGAGCAGAGCAGAGAAATATAAAATGGCTCAGATAAATTTGCTGCTATTCTGTTTTTATATCACTACCATGTCCAGCAGTATGACTTTTGTAGTAATGAAGGGACATAGTGATACAGATATAACGCTAATACTGATAACACTGGTGAAATTATCCTCATCTGACAAATTAATATACAGTGTTTTGGTCTGGAAATTCTAAGGCGCATGTATCACTGGTAAAGTATTCCTTGTTTAAGGAATAGTTTTCAAGAAATAGTGCTACTACTGGTGATAGGAACTTGTTAGCCTACGGTTTCACATAACTTTCAAAATACAAGTCTACGAGAAACAGAGGCGGACGATGTTTATGCTGTTCTCTACCAAGTGCATTAAAACACAGCAGGTTCTGTTTCATGACATTTGTTTCTGCAACAGTCTCCGTTGAACTGTTTCAAAAACATCAGTGTGTCGCTTCTCATTTTAGTGTTTCGTGAGATTTCTTCCACTAGTGTGTCACGCGCCTAAATGTTTTTAGTTCACACCTGAATTTTTGAGTTGCTGTCATTGCGTAGGTTGACATATTGTAATTTTTTTCAGATTGTACATAAATTTAAATGATTTGGTCATCCTCCCCATGCGAAAAGAATTTTTGTATCTACGATATTGCTACTAAAAATTAACAAAATGGTTTCAGGTGACCATGGTATCACCTTTCGACCACCTAATCACTTTTAAAACCAATCAATGGTCGCTATTAATCAAATATCTTGCGTAAATAATATTAACAGTCACGTCAAAAGTAATGGCTTAATTTTTATAATAATTGGCATCGGTAATTGAAAAATTATGATATGTGCTTAAAAATTGGCCACAACTCACGCAAACCGCATTAGACGTAATTTGAAAAATAAATTGGATGGCTTGTGAAGTATTGGTAGGAAGGCCTTGTTATTTCTCTTAATTGAAATTATTTCAGATTTGTGGTTTACTTCTCAGCATATTATGCACAAATGTCATTTTCATGCAGGTATGCGATATTCAAATTAGCTTCGATATAAATTAGATATTTATGAATTTCCCAACAATTCCATGCAACAGGTATGAAAAATTGTCTGTAAATTGGTTTCATCGATTGAGTCATGTACTAAACTGTAAAGTAAATATTGAGTGACTTCTGTATGCTTTATCATTTGCTTGTGCATATTTCTCCGTTCACTAATCGCGTTATGTAGCAATTGCTTTTAATTTTTTTATCGTATTCTTTATTTTACCAGCGTTTTGGCTGCCTTACCAGCCTTTATCACAGTAGAAATGTGACTGAAATTATAAGGACTTTGTCTGATAGTAGCCCGGAAAAACAGTGTTGTTTCAAATAAGGCTTCAGTATGAATTATTATAAAATGCTAGAATACAGATAATATATTTGCATTGTCGATAGATTGAAAATTGGATATAATGCATCATCGCATTGGAAACAAAACGCTGCATATCTTGAGAGCAACATAATCTAGAAGCAACCACACGAAACCACTATCATTTGGGATCAACAAAAGATACAAGATAATGTGGAACAGAAGACTATGGCTCACAGTCGATTGAAGAAATGGAAATACATAGGCTGATTCTTTGAACTTACACTCGAAATTTCTTCTTTTTTTTGAAATATAGAAACTTGCTCCGATTTGCAATTTTACAGCGCATCCTGGTTCTTAAACATAGGAGTATTTATTTTGACATATTCTTCTTAGTTATATAAGTTTTAGACTTTGTTCTTTAGACAGCCGACACTTCAATGAAGTTACTTTAATCAGATGTATTTGATTAGTAGCCCTTACAATTATAACATGGATCATAAAGACAGCCATGGGATGAGTGTCAGCAAATACGTTAACCAAGATTCATGACTTTTGAACCTAGAATCACTTAGAATAGAATGTATTACGCTAGAAATAATGTAACACTACTCGAAAGGAAGGGACCAATCATTAAAGCAAGGAAAATGTGAGAGTGGATGGTTGCATTATATGTTAAGCAGAGTTTTGATATTCAGGTAGAAGGTCGCTTTATATTTTCTTCCTTTACTGATAAGCTTAGCCATTTAGCATGAAAAATATATTTAAAATTCATATGTCACTTTTGTTTCAGGTACGTTGAGGCCTCCAGGACTGATAGGCGGCAGTAAGCCGAAAGTAGCGACACCTGCCGTCGTTTCGAAGATTGAACAGTACAAAAGGGAGAACCCTACGATATTCGCATGGGAGATCAGGGAGAGACTGATATCGGAAGGTGAGTTATATTTTGTCAACAGTTGAACATGTACAGTACTATTATAAAATGATGGATATATTTTGTAATAGTATATATTTTTAATAAAAATTGGATGTGAAAGAATTCCGATTGCTTCAAAAATGTGACTTCTTATCTTTATTTTAACTAGTTAACAAAATTTGGAAGCATCCAGAATGAAAAACCTTTCTTTTGTTTTCTGTTCTGTTCTGTTTCTTTTTGTTGCCGTTGTTGATAGTATTATTTATTGATAATAAACAAATATAATGATTAATTAGTAGTATCAGCGAAAATGGTATACCTACACATGTATTTTCTTGCAGAGTCTCTGGAGCTTGATAGATTTTTTGCATTTTATTTGTAATGTATTTGCAAGAGGTTATCCATTAGAAGAGTTGCACCTTCTCGATTGGGTAGTACACTAACATTATTCACATAAAAAACACAATTTATGTGAGATTTTTCATTCGAAACTGTAGAAGGTGAAACTTTTCGAAAAATAATGATTTTTCATGCAGTTGCTTGAAAACCTAATGGATTTCTATAACATCTCGTCTGTTACAGTTCAGTAACTGTCTCTTTTCACCCATAACCAGCCTTATTCAGCAAATAAAGTTAATTTCCTTCGGCGGTGACTGTAATAATTAGCCAATTACTTTGCCGTAAACCGTCTCAGTACACCTACTTATTAGCATTCCGTGTAAAGAACGACTCTCCGACAGTATGAATCCGTCATTATACCTAACACCAGAAGCGGTATATATTAATTCTTGGTATTTACCTTTTACTATTTTGTTTGATCTGTACAGACGTGCTACAGTGGCGTAGAGTTCGCCTCAGACCGCCCACACACATAGAATGCTCGATCCTCCAGATAAAATGTAGTTCTCATGAGTAGCTAGTGACTCAAAACTGTAAATCTGGAAGACCCAAAGTAGAAGTTTTACCAAAGCTATATCAAAATTAAGATAAGAATCCATTCAAGCTACAGGAAACATCAAATTAATCATACTTCGAGTTTGAGATAGTTTGCATTCAGCATGTTTAATGATATATATCACGAAAATGTCACTCATTGGTTTCGGTCTGTTTATCGATCTGCTGATGTGCGTCTCAGTAACTGCTGCAGCGATGATGTGATATTTGATGAGCGGTATGCTGAAGACATATAGATGTGGGTTCTGTTACAATTTTTGAGTGAGAAAAGGTACAGAATATGTTATGGATTTTTCTCATTTCAAAACTGTGTCTTTAATCTTCCTTAAATAGTCTAATATCAAAATCCTACTACACGTTAGTACTGCTCGTTCAGTTCAGTTGGTCAAAACGGCTCATTGATTGGTAGGCTTTAAACGAAGTACTAGTACTACAAGCATCAGTATATACTTTAGTCTATTCCTACCAACCACAATGTTTTTGAAGGTTTTGGGCAACGAATTATGAATGCCAATTGTCCTGTTATATTTATTTTTCAACATTCAGATTATCTTGCATTTTTCAACGATCGAAATAGGTTTATTACGTACCTTAAGAGATAATTTTTAAGTGAATAAGATGGATCTTCCAATGTAAATCGCAACTAGTAACAAGATTTTGTGATATTAAAACTATAGTAAATGTGATACGCTCATGTTCTTGATTTTCGAAGAATAGTCGGAAGTATGTACACCTACAAAGCACTTTACGAAGTAATCTAGTTATCTAGTTAACGAGACCAAAATCAGCAACGGCAGGCAATCTTGGCACCCGTGGTGCAGAAAATACGTTAGCAGCCATATAAAAGCCTATAGGTGGCTGTGGAGAAGTCTGTCGTTTTTTTCTTTGTATATCCAGAAATAAATCACACTTGAAGCGATTCATATTTCAGTGATGGTAAAAAATGGTCGTCAAGTAGATTGACTAAGTGGCAGCCTGTGGGAGTATTAAGTGATGAAGCTAGAAGCCAATACCGTATCATCCCCCTCCCTTCCTTCACCTGTCTTTTTGACACAAGAATCAGATACAAACGTCGGGAATATAGTTTTGAAAATCAAAATTTCGGAACAAAATTCTCTAAAGCTTTAAACTATAGTTTCTAGCTTCACGTTTTATGCATTCTACACTGCGCAAATGAATGATATCATAGTACTTGTGAAAAGATATTAACACTCTCACAGCGCTTTTGGAGTGCGATAGGTTTTCTTCCTTCGTGATAGGATATCTTTTAAACAAATTCCGAATAACTCGAAGTAGTTGAATTCAAGCATTCCAACAATACGATACTCATCACTCATATATCATGAAAAATGAGACGAAATTAACCATGTTAGGGTCTTAACGAGGGGAGAACCTCTTTATGTCGTTGGCCACCTCATAGCGTCTACAACACAGCAAATTAACATAAAAATTAATCAAATTTCGGCACTACGTCAGCTCCAAAATCAAATTCGAATGATACCGCTTACGCATGATAAATGGCGTAATCAATCACTCATCATTTGCCTTTTGGATGATAAATTCATCGGAATGCTGCGGTGTTCAGTCGATAGTAGTTTTTATGGGCCCAAATTTACTTTTGTGCGGAACAGTCTTCTACCTATTCAGGTGTGTAAGCATGTTACAACCAGGACCACACAGGAGGAATTTCTGAGCGGTACTTTTAGTAATTCGGACGGAATATGTTTTATGTTCTAGAAATGGTTCGGTAGTCTTGATATAAAATGGGGTTTGCATTTAGAGTAATTATCAATTTTGTTGATTCGGTAGTCAACAACACTTTTGCTTTCGGGTGAGTTATTACAAATAGCTAAAGAAACATTTTTCGATATTTCCATTTTCTTTGGAGAACCTGGGAAAGGCTTGGAAGTGAGCATCTCAAAATCCCAAATTGATCTTGGCGCAATTAGTTCAACTTTATTATATAATTTATTATTGGTGTAAACATTCTGTAATTTTGATGAGCTGTTATCAAAGGTTCCTTAACTTTGAAAAGAGGATCCAAAAAAGTATCAAAACTGTACCAATGTGATGACTCACATATCACTCATATAATATGAATCATATCACAACACCTGTACAGCTGTATGAAATCCTCACAACAGTCACAACCCCAACTTTTTAACAGCACATTCATCCTGAGAGGTGGTTGTTAAAAATTAAATCCAATAGAAACTAACGGGCACAAAAACAGACACACGCGTACCGCTCGATTGCCGTTGACGAATATGGCGATGCCAAATAAGTAAATGAATTACTTGGAGATATTCGTATGCTCCGCTGGAAAATATGATAACTTTACAAAAAAAGTATGGAATAGTTTATTCATTTTTCTTTGGAGTATATTTCTTTAGAATGAGTATTGAATTCCAAAATATACTTTTCTCGGTTCGATTTAATAATAATTCTCTCATCAAGTAAATTGTCTTATAGTAAGGTCAGATGTTCTTGTCGCGAGTATATCTTTACAAGAATATCTAAATTCTTGGATTGAGAATTTCTTCTATGTGTGTACTTTGTAAACAGTCATAAGTATTAATGTCATATAATCAAAATCAAATCCTTTCATTCTGTTTTGCTGTTTGATAAAGGCTACCGAGTCAGTCAAAACGTCAGTAAAGATCTTTTTTTTTTAGCAGCCAGCGGAAAATATAATGAACTAGAGAGCGTTCCTATTTTATCAAAATCTTCTTATTACTTATGAACACTGGAGTCCATTTTCCGTTAGCTCTTTTTAATTTTTTGCAAATGCACTGCCAATGTCTATCGTGGACTTGGTTACCCCATAGAAGGATTCTGGACCTATAAGATTCTTCCTCCTCGAGGGATTCATCTGCTTTTTCATTTCCTTTGTGTCCTTCGTGGGCGGGTATCCCGCCCAGGGTTCATTTAGGGGTCGCAACAATTTATATGTGACCTATGTGGAACCGATTGCATTTAATACAGCCTCACTGACTGACAGTTTATTGCATCAATAATTCTTTCGCGAAGACCTGTCTATTAGCCTCGTCTGCCTGATATATTATTGCTGTTGTACATCTAGACTCAAATAACTTTGGGTTTTGGCCTTATACACCAAATTCCGGCCGCTGTTCCTTATGTTTGATTCATCTGCATACCAGACTGATTGCCTGATCAATACTTTCTATCTGATATCTTAATTTTTTTTCTGTGTGCTCTGGGTATAACTTCTGATGATCTTTTCAATCATTCCACCGACCAATAATGGGCCTAATTACATTTGTTTGTAACCATATTGTGAACTTTGGGCTCAAGCCCCGATTCCTGCTGCTATGTTGTTATGTCTGAGTCACATGTCATCTTTTGATCATGTAGATTGTAGATACTCTTACTTGTTGAAGCTATTTCATCATTCAGATTAAAGTTGTGTAGTTTGAATACAAAGTTTCACAAATAAAACTGTCTTTCGATTTAATATTAAAATCATCGTCGTACTGGGTAACGTTTGTAAACTGTCAATTTTGACAGTCCGATGATGAGTTTTATCTGTCAAATCTTGCGCTTGAATTTCACATTTTTTATCTGAATGTTAGCTTTTGTCTAACATGACTGCTAGATATTTTAGGGGATAGCGCTCACTAGTGAGTAAAGTAAATATTTATTTTTTGATTATTGGAGCACAGTTTTTATTTGGTGAATTCAGCTCATACACAGTTCTCATACCATTCTGCTGGTATTAACTTTCTCATGAATTGAAATAATATAAAAATACTAAACATAACTTAATAGTAGCCTTGCGTATATTTTTTAAAATGCATAATTGCGACGACGTGGTCACGGAAGCAAACGTAATGATCTATATTTTCGTTCGTAATTGATCAGTTACTACGGTTTAAACAAGCTTGACTCAGATTTAACTTGAAAAAAATAGGTTTGCGTGTGGAGCCGGTTTTCTAGAGCCTCGTCTTTGTCGGATGCTATTATGTCCAGATAATGCGATGTCATTTCAATTTATTCATATTTTGGAATAACACGCTCATATCAAGCTTCTGTTGTCCTTTTTTTTTTGGGAATATTGCTTCTTAAGGCGATAGACAGGAAAAAACATGGCAGTCAAAACGTGATCTTTGCTCTGCTTGTTCTAGTTGGTCCAACAGTAGCTTACTGATATTAGCTATGAAATGTAAGGTCTGCTATTCCAGATCTTCCCTACCTCTGGAGGAATGATAAAAGAGCACCTACTTAAAGCCTTCTTGAACCTTAAAGAACCGTTATTGTTATTTCGTGAATGGCGTTTTATCAAGGATCGTCTATAAATTGGACCCTTGACATCCAAAGTGTAGCAACAGGAAGGTAAAACGTAATGAAGGACACTAGTATTGTTGAAAATTCGAATTCGCATTTACCGTTGGAAACAACAACGTCAATAGTAATCAATCCTAATGTGGAAATCAAATCACTGTGGTAGCTGATCATGAATAGTACCTGTAAGCTAATGTTCCACCAGCAATTTGAAATCCTTCAATATGTAGTCATCTTCAGAAGGCTTTAATTGGCTATTCCACATCATCTTTAAAACCTATAACTTTCAGTGTAACGCAAGGCTCATTTATGGGTTCAACGTTACTCCTCTTATACTACAGACCTTTTGATGTGCTTGGGAATATTCCAAAGCTCATCAGATGATATTTAGTTATATACTATTCATTCTTACCATCAGAAGCTGCTTTCGCCAACGATACTGTTAATTCTGACTCAAGTATCAGTAGCTATGCAGAAAAAAGTGAATTGAAACTGAATGAGGAAAAATCTTCAATCATGTGTTTTTGTCCAAAATTGGAAAAAAAAATTGGAGTCGACCGGTTTTTTTTTGGATTGGGAAAAAAAGGTGGCATACGGAACAAAAGATGTCGAATTCATAGAGCGCGTGATTTGTTTGTTCGAAGTACAGGCTAAAGGTACGAAAGTTGAGGTTAGCCTTTTTTTCACTGCCTTGTAAACAAAAACGGTGTTAAGTAATTAATCTTGAATAATTTGTATAAGGCAATATACATATGCAAGGCATATGGAATATTATTACATTATGCAATATTTAATGCTAATCTACGCCCATTGTATCCAATATAAGCTTTTCTTCTCATGTCACCATTACACACGTTAACATAACACACCAAAGAATGGAATTACATGTCTACTATTTTATAGTCTTCTTTAAATACGAAAATACGGAACATTTTTATGACTGATGACAGTTACGGTATTCCCCAGTCATTTCTGACAAGCTTAGTTGACAATGACATTCGTATCATACAGATGGAAAAGCGGGCTCAGAATGATACTTGTATTTGTATATCTTTTGACGCCAAAATACTAAAATGTTAATATTTAATCTCCATGAAATTTTTCGAGGCTATCATCAGCGATATGTATATTCATATTAATCGCCCTTTACTATTTTTCGTCGACATTTTACACTACTCGCATTTACTTCCAACGGTAGTTTTGGGTCAATACATGAAAACCGTTTCTCATTCACACGATTGAATAGAGAAAAAAAGTAGAGCTACCCGTCGCAGTCACGACACGGTATACCTATCATTTAATTCCATTTAATCGTTCATATTTAAAGAGACACGCACTGGAAAAAGCGTTCGACTCATAATTACGACACTACCGTTCCGACTTCACTACACATTTCCAAGCTCTCTAGGAATCGTTTAAGGCCAATTATTCGACTTTTTTCGAGTCTGGTTTTTTATTTAATTTTTAGAGTGGTGTCTCCTCACGCGAGCACTAGAAATTGAGGATTATAATTAGGTGCCTATGTCTTATAGGCTGTCTAACGAGGCACGTTGAGTAGACGTTTTTTACTCTCTCTTCGATAAGAATTACAGAAGCGATCAAAACGTTAGTACGATTTTTTGAATAAAAACATCGAATTTTCAGTTAGGCTGCTTCGGACATTACAATGTCTGGCGAATTTTTACAGTCCGTAACGTTTTATTAGGTGACAATTGGAGACACCACATTAATCCAAACATCGTGATGACGATTGAAGATGCCACATAATTCGAAACGTTGTGTAATGCAAACATTTTCAAATCAATGTAAGTCTGAGGCAGTGTTATTGAAACTTCTAGATTGCCTAAGAATTTTAAATATTTGCTAATATAATATAATGCCAAATATCATGAAAGAAAATACTTCTGAGATCATCTTGCTTATCTTGGCCTCTAATTAAAGCCTGTATGGCTACTGATCTTGTTGGGCTATCTTTGAAGCTTTCTCCAGCTTACATTAGGAAAAAAACTAAATTCTAGAAGCCACAACGGTTTCACAATTTTCAATCTATAATTTTTTTTCCGTACTTTGAAAAGTATGACAAGGCAACGAAGGCGTTACTAACGTTTGTAGCCATATGTAGTTTCAATTAACTACATATCGCACTTTATGAGGGGAGAGTCACAGAACTAGAAGAGCTATTGAATATCTCATCGATACATTGCTATAATTTTCGATATACTTCTGAGTACACCTGAATATGTTAACTTAATTTTAGGTAATGGAATATCTTAAGAGCATTTGGTTGGTAATTTTTGGTATCTCCAGGATGTTCCTCTGAAGATTAGTGCAAATGTAGTCGCCTAAAAAGCTGTCTTCTCATTACACACCAAAAACATGAAATCAAAGAATATAGTTTAATATCATATAGACAGGGTAAATAAAGTCGTAATCTTCACGTCATGCGTGGTCTGGTGTCGGAGAAACTCAGAGAGATACATGACGTAATCGAGAACATATCTGATTTTATGCCTTAGATCGTCTGCTCACGGAGCGCTGGCCGAGCGGCTACGGCGTTAGCACGGAATACTGTAGACACAGGTTCAAACTCAGTTTGCATCGATTTTTGTTGCTTTAATTTCAGAATGATAGGCGTTATAGATTTACAGTATTTTCACTTATGCAGTTTAGTGTAACCTCTACATCGACAATCTTTCAATACCAAGGATATATATGAATATAATTTTTGTTATTGTACCATCATTCTCGTTTTCCATCGACAGCAGAAGGTTTCTCCTCGACCTGAACCATATGTTACCTTTATCGTTTTCTGCCCTTCGCCTTAATTCTTAATACACTCGACTCATGCAATTATTGCCATTGGGAGGCCGAGTTGCGTTCGCGTTTTTTCTTCGCCTTTTCTTTTCCCTCCCCAAGGCCATAATTACGCGCGCAGCGTCTGTTTTGCGGCGAGGCCCACAACAATAGCCGAACGGGCCGGCCCAAACAATCGATGTGCCCTTAAACATTGTCATTGATTCCTTCGAGTCTACCTGCGGTTGGGAGCTGGACAATGAAGAAAGTGTTCCCATTCACACGACAAGCGGTCACGACATGAAGGGCTTTTTTTGTTTGTTTGATTGGATATATTTGCTTAAGGTGCACATTACGCGGTTTATATTATCGTAACGGTATTTATCGGGTAAATATTTTGATTGAGCTTTGTATGCAATCACGGAATGTCACCATACATGTTATCCGAATAAACTACTTTCGCCATCTTCTATCAGGCTTTTGGTGATGAACATCAACAAGCATATGTTCTGGCACGATTATGTTGTCCACCTTGCTAGGTCGGTACTTCAGATGCTGGAATACTATCTCACCTGGTCGAGCTTCTGATCTATCAAACGAGCTTCTTCCAAAATTATTATTTTTTTAGAGCCTTAGTGTTGTGGAATGGGCTGGGAAGTTTGTTCTTCCATTGTTATAATTTACAGCGTTTTATGGTCATATCATAGAGCTTCTGGAACCGGGTAGCCACTAACAGCCTTCCCCATAGTTCCGCGGATACTTTCACATATCTAAATATTTCTTCCCATTTCACACTATATTTATTTATTTATTTATTTATTGTTCCAGGAGTGTGTACGAATGCAACTGCTCCATCAGTGAGCAGCATCAACAGGATTCTGCGCAACAGGGCGGCGGAAAGGGCAGCAGCGGAGTTTGCCAGGGCTGCAGGGTATGGCCTGTACCACCACCATCCGTATGCGGCGGCAGCTGCGGCGTTCCCCTGGCATTCGCCCCTATGGCCCAATGGACCACTTGGTGAGTCAGCATTTTCACTCACTGGACATTACATTACATTACATTACATTACATTACATTACATTACATTACATTACATTACATTACATTACATTACATTACATTACATTACATTACATTACATTACATTACATTACATTACATTACATTACATTACATTACATTACATTACATTACATTACATTACATTACATTACATTACATTACATTACATTACATTACATTACATTACATTACATTACATTACATTACATTACATTACATTACATTACATTACATTACATTACATTACATTACATTACATTACATTACATTACATTACATTACATTACATTACATTACATTACATTACATTACATTACATTACATTACATTACATTACATTACATTACATTACATTACATTACATTACATTACATTACATTACATTACATTACATTACATTACATTACATTACATTACATTACATTACATTACATTACATTACATTACATTACATTACATTACATTACATTACATTACATTACATTACATTACATTACATTACATTACATTACATTACATTACATTACATTACATTACATTACATTACATTACATTACATTACATTACATTACATTACATTACATTACATTACATTACATTACATTACATTACATTACATTACATTACATTACATTACATTACATTACATTACATTACATTACATTACATTACATTACATTACATTACATTACATTACATTACATTACATTACATTACATTACATTACATTACATTACATTACATTACATTACATTACATTACATTACATTACATTACATTACATTACATTACATTACATTACATTACATTACATTACATTACATTACATTTTTACCTACTTTTATTTCATTTTCATACTGAATTCTGCTTACAGGTCTCCAACATCCTGGAGCAGGTTCAGCTCCCTCAGCAATGGCTTCATCGCCAGCAGGGTCGTCCGGATCACCCAGGCACCATCCCGATCACGGAGTTCTAGGCTCACCTCCAGGTGGAGACAAAGATGACTCAAGTCTGGATAGCTCTGAACAACCGAAGTTCAGGCGGAACAGGACTACTTTCAGTCCGGATCAGTTAGAGGAGCTGGAGAAGGAGTTTGAGAAGAGCCACTACCCTTGCGTATCGACCAGGGAAAGGTTGGCTTCGAAGACTTCCTTATCTGAGGCTCGAGTGCAGGTGAGGTTCTGTTTGTTTTTCAGTTTTCGAGTTCATAGTATGAGGGTCAATAAATAAAGGTCCAATTTGATTTAAAGTACATGCTATCGAACGAGATGGTATTGGGTGATCCTAAATATACTGTTAAGTTCTTATAAAACGATGCACAATTATATTTGTTAAGTTATCGGAGCACATTAAGAAAATATTTGATTAAAGGCCATGTCACCTTTTCTAAAAAAATATAGCAATACATATTTAGACATTTGATAGAAAATTGAATTATATAATAAATTTGTTCAAAGGAAGCCTTAGTGTTTATAATTTCTAGTTGCTTTTGAATAAGCGAAAAGTGACACAGTCAATCAAGGACGAACTTCAGAGGGAAATAATGTATGAATATTAACTCATTTAGATGAATGTCTCACGCTATTCAACCTCATTATATTTCTCGTTGTCCAATAATAATTGAATCAGAGCGAGAACCACCAGATAAGTTTTAGAAGTTACGCTATCCAACTTCTGTTAATTTTGACATTCATTTTGGTTCAGTATTTATTTGTATATTATGCTGTACCGTAGATTGGCCTAGAAGCTAGCTTGAGCTCATGGGTTCAAACGTCACCGATGACAAATTTTTCTTCATGATTACTTTCTAAGTGAATATCAATATCTGCCTTATAATTATAACGGATGATGAAGAGTTTTTAAATATATGGCTGATTAACGTAGATCAAAACAAACGATATACTTGAGATCACCTGGTGCTGAGCGATCCGAACAACAAACTAATCGGTTATAATTGTAACCAGGTTTGGTTTTCCAACAGACGGGCAAAGTGGCGTCGTCACCAGCGCATGAACCTCCTGAAGCAGTCCTCCCCAGGCCCAGGGGGAGGTTCATCAGCCCCCCATCACCACCCGCACCATCAGGCAGGCCCGACGGCCTTCGGGGGGCGACTGACTCCCCCACCGCAGGCCGTCGTCACCGGATCTTCCACCCCTGGCTCTCCGATGAACGTCGCTCACCACCCCCAACACCTTCTGCTGCAGATGGGAGGGGAAAATAGCGCCTTCAAAGCCCTGGTGCCGGGAAGTCATCGCTTGCATACTAGGAGGTATGTTGTTTCGAAAGAAGATTTATAAATTGTGCCCTTTTTGTGTTGTTTGTAAAATCTCACGTATCAGATGTATTAATCTATTAATATAACTCAGATTAGAATTAATTTTTTAACTTGATCTTTTGTCACTATCACTGATGAACAAAATCTAAATGATTCAAAATCATTTTTAAATTTCTCGTGCGTTTGCTATTTAAGCGTGATTTTTTTTCAATCTATAATATACTCCTTTCTGAGTGACAATTGTGAAAAAACGTCTGTAGCAATTTTGGTTCTTTGCAGGTTGAGTGATTACGCACCAACGACGGATTCTGAAGAGGAAATCAACGTCCACGACGAATCAGACCTGGAGGGGCGACCTGAGAGGTCGAGGTCGACAAGTCCGGTGGTTGTGGATGACGATCCTAGAGGGATAGATCATCAACCGCCCACTTGTCAGCCTTTACAGCTCACCATGCATGATCGGGATTAGTTTTTAAAGGTACGATTTGTTATATTCGAATGCTGAATAGATTTGGGATTATAACTTGCATCTGGGAAAGCCAATCTTCTCCTTTCGCCAAAGGGCGAGGCAGTAACTGATTGCAATAAATTTCGAATTCGTGGCATTGTGTTTTCTTGGTATTTCATGACACTCATTTCCGTCAGTCTGTCTGTCTGTATTCTTTCTGGTAATACTTTACCCTATGTAACTCTGAAAGTACTACTCAGATTTTCATGAAACTAAGCTACAATTGTGCGAAAGAGCACAGAGAATCGGTTCAGTAGTGACGGAGATATTGTTTGAAACGATAAAATTTCATTTTTGGTTGTTTCTGATCATCTTCCAACATTTTTTTTGGGGTGGTCAAAAATTGGAGGATGGGAGTTAGGTGAGGGGAGACTTCAAAATTTTTGTTTCTGTGGGTAGAGTACGTATTTTCAACCTGATACAATTGCGTAGGAGGGACAGCTTCAACCTACGTCACATCTGTTTTTGTACTGAAGTCCACTAACAATGTGGAATGCTTAGAATCAATAAGATTTTTCGGAAAATCTTCAATAATTAACATAGATGAAAATGGATATTTAGATTACTGGAAAAATACCTCAGCCTTTGATCAAAAAATTTGAACAAAGTAATACAAGCTCCTCAAACTCCTTATTCCCTCAGAAACATAATAATTATGTAATTTGAACTAATCATACTACAAACTACAGTATAGTTTCAAAGTTAGACCTTTGCAGTATTCAGAATTCCCTGACAATATGGAGCCATTTTTTAAATTATAGTTGGTGATGTTGTACGAGTATTCTCTGGCTAAAATATTATGTTCAGCAATAACGAAGCGGCTTGGAATTTTGTTCTCTATTTAGTCTCTTTTCGTGCAGGCGCAGGTAAAAAATTGGACATGTTTTGCCTCTGTCGACTTACTAACATTCTTTTTGATTTGATTTTTTCTGCTAACAACTTTGAGTCCTCAAATTCATAGTTTTTGATAAATAGAGCTACCTTACCTACTATGACCCCACTTATATCTCTACCAATATCTATGAACCGTTTACTGATATTACGGGGTGAGAAACATGCTAGATATATAGAGTGGCAGACAGACACACACACGGATATACGTGACATGTTGAGTGGGAAGGAATAAGCGAGGAGAACATAGATTTTTTTTTAGATAAAAGTTTGTGTAATTATCACACAGTTTCACAAATAAAACTCTTTCTTTTAGTGACGCGTTTCGATTTTTGTTAAAATCATCGTCGGACTATCAGATTTGACTGCTAACAAGGCTACCGTCAATATAAACACGTCACTAAAGGAAAGAGTGTTATTTGTGAAACTGTGTGATAATGGCACAACTTTTTATCTACATGATGGAAGAGTTTCACCAAGTAAGACCATCTACAATCTACATGATAGACATTTTTATTCGGAGCCTAGTAGAAAAATTATCGTATTGACTTTCAGGAATGAATATTGTTGATAGAATTCCAGTTGCTGATGTTTCTAGGTTATATTTGATGTGGGGGATGTAGGAATTATTTATGTTTATCCTCCATGCACAGTAACTTTTTTTCTGAAAATAGTTGGTTTCCACATTATTAAGTTATTTTTCCAAATCGACTCAATAGAAAAAAATGTATATTGCCGTGTTAATGTACTATAAAAACGCACTAAAATCGATAAATTAACCAAAGTATTGTACTTAGTTTTTATTTTCCGTCCATTTGTACTTATATTTGTTACTTTAAATGTAAATAATGTTAAATAAATTCAAATTTAACGACTTGTGGGCTTGGCAGAAATTGGTCGTCAACGGGATTCGAACCCGCATCTCCGTGATTCCGTCGATAGTGTTTTTACAATAATTGCAATCATAAAGATTTGTTATAGTTTCTTGCAGACATACTATTAGAGGAACAGGTTAAGTCTCCAAACACGCCATCTAGCGATAACTAATGTTACGATTTCTCGCTAGGTTTGGCAGAAAAAGATGGCGACATCCGACCTAACGTCTTACAACATGTTTGCAGGGAATATTAACAGGAAATTATGGTTACAATCGGAAATGTGCTATTGTCAGAATCTGGGAGATGTGGGTTCGAATCCCAATGACTAATGCTTCAGAGCTCTCAAATTGTTGAATTTAATTGTATTTGGTAGTTGTCGCTCTCGCGAATGAGAGCTTAAATCGAAGTACGTCATGTTGTCGACTGACAATGTATTATATGTTCCTTAAAGGCCGTCTGTACATAATTTACGACAATTTAATTTAATTAGACTTTTTAATGGTTGTCAAGGTGCACTACATTGAACTACTGAAAAGCTAAATCATTCAAAAATATAATTTTTCGTTGATTGAAGCAAATTATGTATTGAGTTTTATCTGCATCATTGGAGAAACTCCAAAACAAATTTGAGCCATTCCAAATCTTGCGTACGAATTTGTTTCTAGATATTTTCAAATAGGTGCTAATCACTACCAATTTTTATCAAAACTGGCCATGATAACAATTTTTTCATTCATAATCATTCACCGATCACCAGCCCTGTCAGTCGTTGAAAAAGTATGGTTATGTATTACAAGCTTTTATTGCATACCAATTCATTCCATAAGCAAATATATACTAATTATTATAAAAGCTTCTAATGAAGATTAAAAACGTGACAATTATTTAATTGCTAATTCATAAGATGGAAGCGGATATAACAATTCTCATTCAGACAATAAAACTTCCACTGCAGAATTTAACCGCACCCTTCTGATTACTGGTCAGTCGCTCTGCCTCTAAGCTAAGTAGACACTTGTGCGAATCTTGCAGAGGACCAAGTTATTTTTTCCACAGTTTCTAAATGAGAATTTGTATAAAGTTTCAGTGACTCTTTGTAGCGTGCCTTAGCTTGAATGTCTTATAAAATACAGGTAATTGTGATTTCAACTATCACTATCATGTCCTAGGTAGTTAGTAAAATTCTGAATTAGTGACGGTTCCAGTTAAAGACACGTCACTTCAAGATGTTGACAAGCATGATTGAGATGATTTTGATAGGTAGAACGAATTGGAACATACACACATTTTGTTCTGTTTCAATAAAGAACTGGTTTTGAATGGATTTACTTCAAAATGTATATTTTTTGTCATGTACGTGTGAGGTGTATATGGTAGGATATTTTATTGTTAAATATTTAATTGAACTGTATATTGCTGTAAGCTTTACGAAGAATACACTTGTGAATAGTACATCTAACTTGTGTTTCATTCACCTTCAAATCCCTCTCATCGTTCTGGGTCTGAGTTACAGTGATTGGGTTTTTGAACGAGTCTTAAAGCCGTCAATCCTTAATACATGAAAATGTTGAGTAGTCCATATTTCCTGTCCTGGCAGTTCTTCAAAACTACATATGAATATTGAACGAATTTAATCAGTTTCGGTTGCTGTATGTTTTATTGGTGACTCGGGTGAGTAGGACGAATCGAAGGAAGAAGAAGAAAAGTGAAGCTTCAGAGCTTCAATATATTTGATTGACGACAGTCTCTGATCCTCCCGGATTAAACGAAAAGGGCCATGATCATATGCCTGCTATAGATTTAGAACTCAAAAAAATCTTAGCATCTCCGTGGCCACAAATAGAATTGGAATAAAAATTGAACCTCAAGGTAAGAAGCGTTATCCAGCGTTTATTCAAATGCGTACCTTTCATGCGATTGTGGCTGGCTATAAAACCGTTAAATGACATTGGGAAGATGTTTGCGTTAATTGATTCACATTAAGGTCGAGTAGTAGGTTTTGTGCAATTTATATCTACCCACGATGCCATCCATGAAGTATAAATACAATTGCGGAATCATTTCAGGAAGAGCAGTTTAGGGCTTAGATTGTATGCTGTTACCCATTTAACTACTGCTTTATAATTTCCTGTATTTATCCTAAACATTTACATTGATGTATTTCGACACTCCAAAGTAAATACTTCCGACAACTCAAAAAAACATACAGGAGTGAATTTTGGTATTATCGATGTAGGTCCAATGATCCTTAAACGGCATCAAACACATATCCTGTGGTCATTTTTATGTATGAGTATGAGACTGAATCTTAGGACATGGCGACAAGAAAATTGAAAAAAATGTAGCCATACCATTGAACCATGATGTGACTTACCAATCAAAGTTCTAAAAGTTATGAATTTCAGAAAAAACAGCTATCAATTTTATATCAATTCCTTTTACACAAAACAACGTATCACCGTGACAGCAGCTACAGGAGCTATTCGACCATCTTTTTACTATATAAACATGTTGGCGGAAGATAAATCTAACACCCTAGGTAGGATATCCATCTCACCCCAAACGACGGTACCCCGAGGTATACATATTGTCCCTATCTGTTTTTGTATGATTTTTTCCACAACTACCCCGCCAGCTTCACCCTTACTTTGGACGCATGAGCAATACAAGTGTTGAACCTACTTTAGCACCAATTTTTGTTTTTTGAGGAAAACTTCTACTCTCTACTACACCGATTTTCAAAAACCAGAAAGCTGTTTTCTTGACCTATTATAATAAAAATGTCATAGAAATCGCAGTCACACCTTCCGAATTGTAGACAGTCTGATTGAAATGGTTGACATGTAACGTGATGTAAGTACATGTCATAAAAATTATATCGTTACCTAATTACACAGACGTGGTGACCAGTAAAAACTTCAGCATTGCTGCTTTGATAGCTTCATGTTGACAAACCTATTCACGTTCAATTACGTTTATAACAGACAGACAGCAGGTTTATAGTTCCACCAGTAACTTTTAATTTCTATTTTTACTATATTTTAAATATTCAGAATGAAGTCGCATCTATTTAATGGTTATGTTAGGATTATCTAAAATCTCATTTCTTTCATGAACGATACGTTAATGACTCACACCAAAAGACTCAATTTATGTGCCGAAGATCATTGGCTTCTCTCACCTAATTTATCGATTTATGCAAATCCGATACATTAAAACCATCCCAAAAGCCTAATTAATTATTCTAAGTATCTAGGGAAATCTTTAAATATACCGAGCGTCTCAACTACGAAAATAAAAAATTGAATAAACTGTTATAGTATTTCTAAGGTCAATTGAAGTACCACGAATTATCATGATTTAGATTAGGCTCAAAAACGTTCAATTGTGCTCAGCGTATAGTGTTATTTAGCCTGGCTCGCCTCACAGGATCGATAAGTACATATGATAATAGATTTTCACTGGAAATAATATGCTTTTTACGATCTTTATTTGGCGTTAGAACGTTAAATGCATCTTGATCCGAAGAAATGATACATTATTTCCTTTGTCTGATTGATTCCCATAACACACATACATGAGGCTGTTGATATAAACTTTTTAATATTAAAAATACACCGTGAGTTTGTATGGCACATGTTATTTTGAATATTCTTGTAGAGTCATCAAACGTTAAATTAAAGAACATCAAAGCATAATACCAAGGTTGAAAAATCAAAATGTGAAAAATAAGAAACAGATATAATAAGACCAGGCTTCTATATTAAACAAAACTGTCGAATGTGGCGATTTATTTGATTTGAAATTTATTGACATTGCCGCATTTTGTATTTGAACATCTTATTCCATGCCAAAAACAAAACATCATTGTCTTGAAGGCACTTAATCAATCAAAGTCAATTCCACCTGTAACTGCTGATATTCCCGCTTGAAGATAAGTGTGAGGGTGAGCTCTTCACCTTCTCTGCTTGCTGTTTGCTCATTACGTCGTAGGCTGTGCCTAGTATCACTCTGCTAGGTAGATGATTAATTCAGTTTCATTCTTTTCTAGCTTAAGTAGGTAAGTTTGCAGAGACAGTTGAAATGATAGTTAAGTTCGTAACTAGTCACCTGTGGTTTTCATTAATGGGTAGGAAAAGTAAAAGGAAGGATACGTCAAACGTAGCCCTTAGAGGATGTGTTTGGTAAACGGGGAGCAGAGTAAAATGTAAGCTAGTTTTTAAACTACACGTAACACTCTATATCGGAAGCTTTTCATGGGATTCCACCTATAACGATGATTCAATAGTTTTTTGAGGACCGTTCCTTATTCGCCGTGATAAACGCATATGCTGATGTTATAATCATCTTCAACGTCGGTATTTCCTGGGGATCTGTTCTTTCTCTTACCGGAGGAACTTTTGGAGAAAACATCTAATCCCATCTGAAGCTTCATAACCTCAGTGGTGGTGGGGAATGGATATGGTTGGGGAACTGCTCCAATTATTCTGAATGCTTCCCTCTTCGATTATTGCCGGTGAATTTTACTACTCACCTAGCCACTATTTGATCTGCTTATACCAAAAAGATCATCTAAGATTCTGATTAGTACAACGAACATTTCAGAGGCCTATTCAGTTGATCCTTGTCAATTCAATTTTGAATTACCTCGGAAAAACTACTTCAAAAAGCAATTCTCTTGGAGAACTTTCAGCGTTGCATCGTGAGCAGCAGTTTCTCTCCTAATAATTACAATTTACAACGCTTCAAGGTTAATGTGAATAGATATTCATCATCTTACAGTGTTTTTGAAGATCTATAGGCTTTCTGACTAAGTAAAATGTCACCTATACAAAAAATACAACTTCAGCCAAGACTTTTGCATGGAGTTTGGACAGTGACATACTAACTTACGTAAATGTAAGCCGATCTGGCAATAGCGGATTATCCTGTTTTTGCAGTTGTGTGTCTGTGCTCCCCTGACACCTAACAAAGTCAGAAGTGCAATCAGACCCCAAGTTTGCGCCATTAAGTGGACTAGTTAAAAGTTTGAAACATTTTTGACGCGTAATTGCAAGTGCATGTGACTGTATGTGTGTGTCATCATGGGTGGCAACAAAGGAAAAACGATCCCTTCACATACACCCGCCAAAACGCAGGCGTCAGTGCAGGAAACGGCGAAGCTCATCAACATCTAGCTCTTCGTCATCCTAATCGTCTGATGGAGAAGCACGGAAACGAATAATAAGGTTGTAAAAACAGATAAGTAAGCTACAAGCCCAACGACGATAGAACAACTGAAGACCTGGCATCTCAATCATTCTCAATCATTTATGTCTATAGCCAAAGATGACTTTGAGCTAGGGGACCAGCGGGAAGAGGGGAAGGTGGCAAGATGGCCGCTTGATGGGGACCGTAATTTCTGTTTATAAGCATCGATGACATTTGGATGAATCACGAAATTTGACATGGCGGGAATTTGAAAAAGTACACAATTATACTTACTGATGGAAGGTTACACCTGCAGCTTCAGCCTGGGTGCTGACCAGCTTATACACATGTAATTCTTCATCATTTTGGCAACAATAAGCAAAATTCAAACCAGATCAAACAGAGAAAATGAACACAAACTACGATGTCTGATTCGAACGCTCACGTCAAAATTCAAAGCGGTTGACAGTGACCTGACGTAGACGGTTGACGGTTCGGTTCTTTCAAATCCCGACAGACGTCAAATTTGCAAAATATGAATGAAAAATGATACGTAGCGGTTAGCAGCAGTCAGAATTTATTATAAAACCATGTTGCCAGCTAGTGCGTGAGGTGTGATTAAGATTGCAGGTTTGTTCTAAATTATGAAGATATTTTTAACTTTCCTTACTATTCAATGGCTAAGATATTCATTGTAGAACATATTCATGAGATCTTGTGGACTAGCTATGTAGAAAAATTAATGTTATTCTAGTCCTTTTGTGAATTCTGGCAACTGTGCACCAATGTCTGACGAAAGTTTTTGTAAACATACGAGGTTTATCAGTGTTCTATCGTCAGTGTGCAAGCCCAAGTAAGTACAAGTTCTGTTACACCTGTTTCGACTATTAGTGCTGCTATAACTGAAACAATTATACCTTTATTCGATCCGGAAGTGAACATTATAACTGCGGAAGAGTGGATACGGAGGGTTGATGAACGGTGGTACTATGCCGATAACAATGTATATTGATATCTCCTAAAAAAAAACGGTATACTCGGGCGTGTTGTGTTTCTGTGTTCCCCTGACACCTAACATAACATTACCATATTATTTTGGGACACCTTGTAGGAATCCATAAAACGCTTCCACACACCTCATACCACTTTACGGACCTATTAACAAATCAATTATAATCACTGGTCAAAGAGTGGATCGGACTGGAGACGACTCGAAGCCATTACCAATCGTTATTTATGCTCGAAAGATACTGGTTTGTGTGTATCTAAACATTTAATGATTGTTTTTATTTTCTTGGCAACACCTCGACTCTCCGCATTTTCGACTGAGAAGATTTTCTCATGATTCGATATATTGATTTTTATTGTGGACATAAATAAAAACTGGTTCCATGCATGAGCGTCGCGCCGTTTGCACTTATTTTACTGATTTAATTAACGTACTTTCAAAGATTTTTTGGAATTGATTTATCGCGTTCAGGTCCCTTAATGTATTCGATGTTTTCTTGAATAAACGTGAGGCTGAAAGTTGGGACAAATATATGAATTAGTCACTAACTTTCACTTAAAGAGTGACTGTTTTTGAGAAGAATTCTATAATTCCTAGAATGCTATAATTTCTAAGCTATTAGATGGAGTGTCGCATGTGGCGGGAAATCGTTACGAGTATCAAATCAAAATTATAATTTCTCTTTGTAGCCGATAATTTTATATTCTGGAGTCATAAAGACGGTGAAGTATGAAAATCTCAACAAATAAGTCCATCTATATAACTCACAAAACACAATTTATAGAATGAAAATCAAAGAAACTTGCTTTAATAGCAAATCGAAATAAAAGGTAAATAAATTATGTGTTGAATCAACAAAATTTTTTACCGCGATAGAAAGAGAAAAATATAAATAAATGATGTTTAGTAAGTTTAGTAAAGGAATAAAGTGACTAACAAATTATTTAGGTAAAAAAAGGTGGGGTGCTTTTTACAATATTTTTCCATTAATTCTACTTCACCGATTAGAAGAAGGATGGAAGGAGTTGGAGGGGATGCCAAGGATGCTATTCAATCAAATGAAAACAATAATAGGTGAATTTTGAGAGAAAAAATGAAAATAGAACGAAAAGCCAACAATCGCTGCCGACACGTGTTTCGGACTCACTGGACCTCATCAAGACAGAGTAATATAAGTCAAGGACTTAGAGGGAATGTGTAAAAGGAACTACCAGGAAGTCGTAGTGGGGAACCAATGACACAATTGTAGCATCTGCTAGACCCCTACTCGCATTCGATAGGCATGTACTTTTCACTCGGAATCGATTTTTTTCAACATCTGTATAAAGTCCACTACATATAATTAAAAGATTCCTAATAAGTTTAAAATAGGTAATCTTCAAAAACTTAAATCTTTGTATACTAAATGCTTTTACAAATAGCTACCTACCAATGAAATATTTGCAGCGACATCTATGTTGTCATGATTATATCACTTTCTAAATGCCCGGAACCATAGGCTTTTTCATTTCGATTTCACTGTTACTAATTACATGGATGGTTCATATTTATCCCATAAAGTTAACCATTTTTATATGCTGATGATTTAGATCGAGACGTTAGGACCAAGTTATCAGATTTTGGATTGACTTCAGTCTTTAATCTGTGTGCAATTTTCCAAATTAATCAGACGTCTTGAAGTCGGTGAAAATTATCTTGAGACTATCTACATACATACATACATACAGACAGACAGGTCAAGTTAACAAAATGTTGTTATTTTAGATGTGCCCTTCCTTCACCAAGTACGCCTGTGCTGCTGTGCTTACCGATAATGGCCTTACTACCAGAATAACAAATTAGCTTATCTGCTCTATGTAACATGTAACCAATAATTTGACTCAAGTCTTCGGTTTTTCTGACACCTTACTTCCAGTGGAATGGAACATCTCGGATAACTATATGGTAATTCAGTCATAAAACTTAAATCGGTATCTTGAAACCCGCATGTATGGTCATTGCCAGTCAATCGGCTAGAAAGGGGTAGGATCGAAGAGAGCAATTTGTACAATTGAAACTATTGAAGTTGGAGTAAAGTACTCTGAATTATCGGTGTAATTTTTCGATTTATAACAGTAATGGTTCTACTAAACTTTTTGTATTATCGACATTAATAATTATAAAATTAATGTCTATTCATAGATATACACAGTATATTGAGAAATAAAGGTAAATAGTCAACACCTCCCTGCAATAAAATTTCCCAGATAATCTCTAATACACAGAGTAATTGATATAAGTTGATATTTGAGAAACCAATACAGAAAGGGAAAACTGAAGACACAATTTTACAGTGAGAAAGATCAAAATTTTTTGGAAGCGTATGAGACTCGAACCTGTGTTTCTTGGTTTCTGCACTGCGGTGACGAGACATTGTACTACGACTAGTGACTTACGTTCTCATACACGCCGTTACCTTTTTGTGTTTCTCTCACTCCCAATCGAGTTAGATCTGTAAAACACGTCAAGCTTTTCTGCATCTTTATACGGCAAAATTGTCTTCAATCAAAAATAACTAGTATTCCATAAAACGTGCCTTGGTTCAACGGCTCTTACGGGGGTCACGCTGAAAATTTTCATATACAGAAAAACTACAATATTTTTTTGAAAAAACTTTATTTTGTTTTTTCAACATATCCTCCCCCTACCTCAATACATTTACGCATTCGGTAAAACCACTAGTCAAATTCTTGTGACCAACGTTCTTTTAAAAGGCTGCTAATTTCCTCCTAAAATGCGGTGATTGCCTCTTCATCGGTGAAAAATGGCGACCTCGTAAATTTTCTTTGATCTTAGGAAATAAGAAGAAGTCGCACGGAGCTAGATCCGGAGAATAAGGTAGGTGAGGCAACAGTTTGACACCCTGTTAAGCAAAAAAATCGAGTGTTCTAGCGGCGCTGTGGGCGGGTGCGTTGTCATGGTGCCATTGAATACATCGCAGACCAGTCTTTGGACGCCTTTTGCATAGTGCTTGGAAGACTGCAGGAACACATTTGGTTATATACCATTCAGAAGTAACTGTTCTTTGATTGCCCAAGGCTACCGTTGTGATGTATCCACTGTGAGAAGAAAAAGCGACCATTATCTTTCCAATACTCTTGGAACGACGAATTTGCGTTGGAGGCTGCTCACTTTAAAAGCACCAAACTAATAACTGCCGTTTAGTTTCGGGATCATAACGATATAACCATGTTTCGTCTCCGGTTACGATATTAAAAGTGTTCTTACAGTGCCCATTATCAAATTTTTCAAACATAAACTTAGCCCAATCAACTCTTGTTGCTTTTTGCTCACTGGTCCCATCCACTGGGCCCATCTGGAACGCCGCTTCCTTAAGCGAAGGTGATCATGAATGATTGTTCGGACCGCTGCCGATCCAATCCCCAGAGAAGCCTCAATGTTGGTGTAGGTTATATATCGATCTTTTTTACCATATTTTGCACAGATTCTACAGTTTTCGGAGTAACAGCAGTGGGCGGTCGACCTGTGCGAGGTTCATCATCGAGTGAGACCCGGCCCCTTTTAAACTCAGCAAACCAATTAAAAACCGTATCCCTAGAAGGGGCAGAGTCCCCAAAGCAACTCACTAAACTTTCGTGACATTCCGCTTGTTTTATTCCCTTATTATAGTCATACAAAATCATGGCTCAAAAATCGCGACTACCCGGTTCCATTTTCACGTCAAACTTCGGCCAGCAATCGAGACCATGGCAAGGCAACTACTGAACGATTCAAACGCTGCCTTTGCGTGTAAGCACTTACAACTTTAGACAAAATAGCTGCGTGCTCAAACTTGTTTGAACTTGTATATATTAGGAATATCTAAAAACTTTCAGCGTGACCCTCGTAGTCTACATTCCTCTACCGATAGAAGCCAGATATCATCACACGGATATGAAATGTTTCTGAATAGCTCCCTGACAGCGTTTTGTGTTGCCTTGTGAATTTCTTAGCGATCTACATCAAGGAGCGCTTTCGAATTATGTGGAGTGTGAAATGATGGTTATATGAGGAATGGAGTTAAGAGGATTACGTATTAAAAAATAAATCAGAAGCTAATTGGAAATGACTGGTTGGGGAGAAGGATTGTATCAGGATTTTTTATGTTATCGGATAAGAGCATTTTGTTTCACCGTTCAATAAGTTCTTAAGCGGTATATAGAACCAAGAACCAAAGCATATGGACATACATGAACAGTCGGTTTTTGTTGGACTATTTTTTTGTATTTTAGTTGCTCAAGGATCAGACAGTGTAGAAGAAATATGGAAGGAAAGACCAAGAAGAGATATCGAATTAGTTTTTTGATTTTTACAATATACATGTTAACTTTCTTGAGTAGGTCACTAATTTTAAGGATTTGGGAGTCATTTTTCACATCAAGCTAACATTCAAACATCATCTGTAGTTTAAAGCTATTGTCTCAGTTATTGGTCAGGTGTCTCAAATATTGCAATATTGAAAGTTTTATATATAACTTTATTACACACACAAAAAAATTCTTAGATGAAGAGTATCTCCTTCCATTTAAGTATATCATATCTTCCCTTATGCGCAATGATATATTGATCCTAAAGTAACAGTATTATATTTTTGATTATATAGGTTGAATTTAGGTGTATATTTTAAATTCAAACCTGGGAAGGTCCTGAAATTAAGAACACCAAAATCTTGAAATGAGCATATGATAATCTTGGCGCAAGTACTTCAATTTCATTATGAAATTTGTTATTGGAAAAAGGATCTAAGCCTATTTATATAAGCATTCGATAATTGTGATGAGCTGTTAAGGTCACTGTTGGTTTTTTAACCTTGAAGAGAAGAACCCAAAAGATGTCCAAATTGTATCAATGTGATTTCTTTCTTACCTTTCTCTGAGTTATATAGTAAAGTGCTATAGTATCTTTCCTAATTCAATGGTATTGTACAGATGGGCCTAGAATATGAAAAATATGTATCTCTATTTAAGTTAGAAGATAACAGTCCACTGTTGGTAAGCGCGCCTACTCACAAATTACAGATCACATCCACATCTTTACACCTGTATGATATCCCCATAACCCCAACTTTTCTACATCACTTCCATCCAGGTGGGGGGAGGGTTAAAAGCTGTGGAAAATAATAGTCACGGAAACAGATATGGAATAGGAGACGCGTACCGCTAAAATGCGGTTGCCGAAAATAACGATTCTGAAAGCAGCGTATATTTTCAGAGACGATAGTCTTTCTAATGGAGGTTCTGCAATTTCCAAGATGTTGAAATGATGATTTTTATTTAAGTCATCGTCATTATCAGATTTTTTAATATGAATCGAAACGCGTCACTGTAAGAAAAACACTTTCATTTGTGAAACTTCCATGTTGAACACGCAACTTTTTATCCGAACAGTGGAAAAATGTCGCCAAGTAAGAGGATCTACAATCTACATAAATATGATAAACTTATGAAAAAATATGGAGTAGCTGTTAGAAAAGCATTCAAATCTCAGTTGTGACGAAAATTGAATTTTTTATTAAAGTATAATATATTTATTAAAAATGAGTAATCGAATTGAAAATATACAGTTCTTCGTTCAAATAAACCATATCAACAGCTTTCTTATCATGTACCTTGTCTTAGAGTGAAAACAGATGTTCTTGTGATCTTTACAAGAATATAGCAATTCTTGGATTGAAAATTTGCTGTACATTTGTACTGTCTCCGTCTTACTCATAGCGCGATATGCATGAATAATGTTATGTTAATTTTACGGGTTATACGGCGAAGATGTGCCACATAGTGACATGGTGAGAATCGATGTATAATGCCTGCTATCATCAGTTGGGATTTTCATTAAAATTTATTATTTTAGTGGAAAGTTCCTGGAAATTAAAAATTTAAACAAATACTTAGTTTTTCAAATCCCAACTTCTTTTTTCCTCTGAGGTAACCAATAAACTTGAACAATGGTTTTATAAAAGCACCAGTGAAACGATTATACAATTTGGTGCGCCTCTAAATAGCATATCAAAGATGCCTGGGACCAAAGATGTATGATTCAAATCTCGAACGATACCAAATTTCTAACTGCCAATTGAATAATTCACCTTTGCCGATAAAATGTATGTTGCTGTGTTCCACGACTGAAACCTATGATTGAATGCACACCGTAAACAATAACGTTCAATGGTGAAGAGGCGTCAGCAGGCTGAGCATAGTGGTGCGTAGATGGAGGATTTTGAGAGAGGGACATGCACTCGTTGTCATGTTAACACAATAAGGAATGTCAATGGTGGATGGTAGCTGGGAATTTACGGTCGTATGATAATGCTTGTAGGTCGATAACGCGATCAAACTACATGAAACTGTGGACTGGGACGTAAACAACATAGCAATGTACCTTGCAGGCGTAAGGTCGATATTTTTCTCAGAAAATATAAGTGAAAAGTCTCCCAGTTATTTGGTTCGATAGCTTTGTAGTTGAAAGTCAAGCTCGAATTGGTGAGGATACACTCGTCAAGCTCATCTAGCCTTTGCTTTACTGGCTACTCTAGCTGCTGACAACAGCTATAGTACATAGAAAGATCAACCACCCTTACCCGATGGTCCCTTGTGTGGTCAGGAGCATCCATTAGATGTATTGCTCGTTTCTGGATTGAGTCCAGAAGCTTTAGGTAGTGCTTTAGAGCGCATCTCCACACATGCGAGCAGTACACCAGTGATTGTCTGACTTGAGCCTTGTAACTGTCCCGAAGAATACAATTTATTAGAGTACAAAATGTCATTGTTTTCAAAAAAATACGCAACTGAAACGTTAGTGGTTCTTTCAGTAGTCATATGTGGTTTAAATAACGGCAAAATCATGCAAATATTGGAGAATTCCTTTCCAAATACCAGGTACTACTCAATAGACAGACAGACATCATTTTGATCAAAATATTTGAAAATCTGAACTATGCGTTGACACCAAGATAGAATTGTGCACTTTATACACAAGGTTGCACAACTAAAACTCTGTTCTTAGTGACGCGTTTAATTTTAATCTTTAAGGCATCGTCAGCATACATGTATCTATTGAATTTTGTACACTAAATGAATGGATTACCTCTCTTAAAGAACCACATACTAGTTAATAAATCAATATTCAAATTTCGTCCAAATGGGAACATTAATTTAATATTGGATTTCGAATATTGCCGGCATTGGAACTGAGCACTCCTAATGTCTAAGGCTATTTTCGTTAATCGTCATGACTTAATTGGAATCGCTAACGAGCCCACAAATATTAATTATAGGTAATTTGGAATAATATAGAATAACATATAAGAAGGCGGTTGTTCAAATGGAATAAGGTAGCAACCAAAATTATAACGTCTCTAATCTGTTACTGCGTTTAATTACAACCATTAAGGATCTATTGCATGGTGGGAGTACTGAGATTGAAGAAATTTATCCGGATTAAGTTAGGTAAATTAACAATATGTTAACGTTGCGTTACAAAGGATGTAACTATAGTCAGTATTGGACACTTAGAAGCCGTTTTACTTCCCACTGCGCAATGTACAGTCGCCAGCTGATGCTCTGTTTGTTGGCCATGAAGCCATGAAGGCTTATCGCATCTTCTTCTTCTAGCCATTATTGTCTTACACCACTGGCGAAACAGCCAGATGTTCGACTATTTGAACTCGGGGGTCGTGGATCGAAGTGAGCATTGTTGGTGAATGGAAGATTTTTTAGACAAGTGAAACCCAAATGAAATTCAAAAAATACGAAATATCATAGAGGGCACGGAGTAATGTAAAAAGACCACAATTTCATTTTATACAATTTTCAATTTTACCAGGTAATGTCGATTGATCGGTGTTTCTAGCTTGCGACGTGTGCGTTTTTGTTCAGGCTTGAGTAACTATTTTTAGTGCACGTGCGGGTGAGGTATTGTTTCATTTGAAATTTTTGATATTAATTTACTTTTTCTTTAATTTTGTCCTGTTTTGTGATAAGCGAAGTGACAAGGATATAATGAGATGAACTAAGGAAGTTGTAAGATGATCTTGGTGAAATTTTTCATTCACTTAAAACTAGAAATTAGAGTTCAAATCTCTGAAGACTCTATAGCAACTTATTTGATAAAGCGAACACAAGGATATGCTAGACAATAGCGAAAAGGGGCAATTAGTACGATTTCCTTTAACACCTCTTGTTCATTTTGGTTTCTCCGAAAAAACATGAGAAACAGAACCGTTCTGTTGTCGTGTTGTCGATAGTTAATTATTTACAGCTCGAAAAGGTTCCCTGGAAAGGAGCAGAAATAATAAATAAGATAACAGAGGCAGACGCTGGACATCTTAATCCGGACGAGGCCGAAGTGTTAATGAATGTAAATTTCTCGAAGATATGCGGTCGTGATGCGCTTCGAACCAACCCAAGACAATTCTGGACGGATTCTAATTGTCGACAAGCCGCCTAAACTTTATTAATTGCTCTCTCGCCAGGACTACTTAATTGGCTCGGATTTATAACGAGCCCGGAGAATGCCTATACACACCAATTTGGGATAATAGAATCTCACTGTTCGGACCTTTCAGGTTTGAAACAGGTCCAAAATTGAGGACTTTCAACACATATCCCATGATTGAAGATTGAATTGTATAAATACTAATTTACACGTACTTCTAAAACGTATCCTTAAATCCTTTAAAAAACCACATACGGTTGACTGAATGCCTAACATTTTGGCTACTTTGACATATTTTATCACAAAGACGTATACAAGCGGGGGAGGGTTAATGGGGAAATTACTCCCCTCCCTAAGATGCTTGACTAAAAATTGAATTCAATTTCCATGGTCTGAGTGGTTCATATCCAAATTTGAGTTACGTAATCTTTATATAAACGTATTGAAAATTCGGTATCTATTCATATACATTGCATTTCAAATAAAAATAACATCAATTCAAGATGTATTTCTATTTTAGCCTATTTTCATATTATTCCTATTTTTGAACAAATCTGATTTTCTAAATAAATAATACGAGTCTGGTATCATATTTTCGGGAGATGGATGCACTTGATTTCTAATGGATGATACTTTGTGCCACTCCTGTATTAGCAACTACTACTAGAGATTACCGCATTTCAATTCAATCAGGATTATATGTAATTATGAAAGTACTGTAGAGCCTTATAATAGATCGTTTGAAGTAGGTTGACTCGTGCAGTCTATTGAACATTTTCATTGGATTTGGAACAGTTGATCCATTTGAAATAGTTAAGTACAATTCCAAAAAAGTACAGTTTGGCACTTTTTTCCCGAGCCTTGTTCAGCATTTAGCGTCAATCTAAATGAAACCATTTTTTGAAGCTTGTAGAAACAGTGGAGTCTGAGAGACACGTACGAACCCTTGTTTTACCCAAATTTCTGTGACTAGCCTTGAGGAAGGCAGCGAATTTCTCGGATTCGTCCATCAAATTACCCCAAAAGCTGCCGCATTGGCATCCGAAATCGAATCGGAGGCATCACGTTTTTCCCGAAAAGCTAATTGAAGGTTAGCTGCTCAACGGCCACCGTGTGTTTGGGGATATAATTTTCCTCGAAATTATACAAATATAAAAATGCTGCTCCATGCTTCGTGACTGGACCAGAGCAAATCGCGTGCGGCCATTCGATAATTCTTCAATAATTTTTAGTGGGTCATCCTGCAGAAGACAACAAAATTTAATATTATCGAGGATTCGAATGCTTTGAGTCAAACCGATTTCCTGCGCGGTTGCCAGATGTTGAAGGAGCTGATGAAGACACCCACCGGGCATGTGTTACTGGTTGAATAGTTTTCTCAGGAACCGAACTTTATTCGTGGTGGTGAATGGACATGTTTCTGTGTGATTGCCATCAGCGCTGGTATTCCTCAGGGATGTGTTCTTTCTCCAACGCTCTTCTTGCTGTGCATCAACAAGTGGTTCAATCTAATGCAATCTACAGCTTCTCGGATAACAGCACCCATATTTCATGCACGGAACTATCGAATGGAGATCTGCAACTGAAGCTCAGTTTAACGCAGAGAAGACTGACACTGACAAAATGATTACATGACGGTCTGCCAACCATGAAGATGGTGAGAGCTCAATGCTTGATTCATTTTCCGTTATGGTTCTGGGGAATACCATGAACATTAATAACATACACGTATATGATTATGTTGCCAGTTGAGGTCAGACTATTCTGCACGTTTGTGTGGGGACGCGCTCTGAAGCACTCTTTGAAGCTTTTGGAGACTATCCAGAGAAGAGCCATACGTCTACTGAGTTCTACGGATCTCACACAAAAGACTTCCACAAGCCAATCTGTCCTGATTCCATAGATACGACCATGGTGAATGTTCGGTCGAACTGATTAGCTGAATAGCACCAAGAGTCATCAGTACAACAAACTCAAGAGTAGCCCACCGACATATCAAACAACCCGCATCGAAAATAATTTCATTTGGTGAACCTCAGTGTTGTGGAATGGGCTGCTGAAGAGTTTGTTCCTATATGATTACAATTTATAGTGTTTTGAGGTCAATGTTAATGTAACCCTCATAGAGGCTGTTAATTTTATAACCTTCTTGCTTGAAGGTGTAGGATTGGATCATTTTCTCTTTAGCAGCGTTTGCTATCTGCTCTTTTCAATGGCAGGCACCTGTAATAACTAATTATTATGACTTCCGAATTGAATACACAGGCCACTGTAAAACATTGAAATTGGATTACGTTTTGCTATCTATAGAGACTTGTGGAGTTCGTGACATTTAAGCTCATCTATTGTCGGTAGACATTTCTATGTCTGCATTTATCTGTTTAGAATTTCGATGGTAATGGGTTCACATTACTAAGATTGGAGGCCCGAATGATATGCTTGGCTCTGAAAAGGAGAAAGTGGGAAAATCAGAAACATTTTTGCTGCGAGCTGGGATCGAACCCATGTTTCGAAAATTCCCTGTTTCCATCGTGGACGCTAAGGTATGCTCTCGAGCACACCATCACCCTGTGTGATTCCCAAATCCCTAACGATATGGACGACCCGGCAACTAGGTCAATCATCATCTGGCCATTGAAGCGAGCATATGTATCTCCGTTGTTTAATGTCGGAGGCGTAACTGTATAAGTACAGAAAAGGGATATTAAAGACAAACATTTTGGAGTGATAATGCTTTCTAGCACATTAGATCATCTCGATACCTACCTCAGTCCGGTGGCGTCAGCATGGAATTCTTGAAACAGAGGTTCGAGTTCCGTCGTCGCCCAAAAAATTGCTGGTCTTTACTCAATACAAAATTGTGTCTTTTCTATATTTGCTTAGTTACGGATGCGTCTTCCAAGCTTGCCTCAATTTTTATGGCATGTATTTCTTCCATTTGGCAACCTCGAATAACTTACAGCCATTATCGAAATTATATCTTCGGCATTTATCTCCGATTCCCAGATTGTTTGAATTCGTTCTGTTAATCTGGCCTTTCTGATTGCGTTTATTATACAAAACGGCTTTCAATTTTTTATTGGCCGCAGGCATTGGACTTGAATCCTCGGATTTCGAGAATTATCATGAATCAGAAGAGAATTCCGAAAAATGCCGCTGACGAAATGAAAGGAAGCCACATTTTGATCTGGTCACGAAGATTAACATTGCTCAAGGGCTTCTTGCCACCGAAAAAAAATTGGAATACGCTTATATAAAAAAATAAATAGTGGTTATAAGAAGTTCCAAACTTTATCAACAATTGCCAACGATTTTTTGTTTTTTGCTATACATTAAAAAATTGGAGTCAGGTAGCTTCAAGCTAGACCTTCCCCGCAGTCGTATCATTGTAGAAACAAATATTTGGAAATGATGATAGTAGAAACTAGACTAAAATATATTGAAAAAGATTTCATTTCATGATTTAGAGAAATTTCCAAGTTTTCAAAAATTTTCATTATTTCCAATATTTTTGAAACATATTTCAAGCGGATATCTAAAATCAGATGAAAATCCTGGAATACAACTTCAAGTGAAATACAACTTGACGCAATATTTCAGGATGGCAAGTAATAGTTTCGACATTGTCTGTGATCCCTACTCAGTTAAAGTGCTGTAAGCTGTATGGAAATCGCTAAAACATTAAGGGAGCGCAGTTTACCAACACCCAAAATAAATTTTAACAAATTTTCCGCGATTAAAATACCGCCTCTCCCATTGGGGTTGGAAGCAAAATTAGTTAAAATCCTTAGACTTTTTATGAAAGTCACGAAAAATAGTTAGTAGTGGATTATTGAACTGACAAGTCTATGGTTTTATGGTCCAAATTTGAAACCTATATTTTTATTTTCATATCTGTATTTTTTTGTACCATTCTTGTAGCATAAAGCATTCAGATTTTTTAAAGAATACTATCAATAATATTTATGTATCATGTTGAGAATGTACTGTCTTAACATATAGTTTAAACTATTTAAAATATTGATCATCTAGGAATCTACTATCTACTTACATATTTTAATACAGGATATATAAAAAAAGTACTTTTTGACTTGTGAAAGGTTAAAGTCATCCATGCACTGGAAGAAAGAGAGTTTAATTTATGAAATTGTGTCTTTAATACATAATTATTTCATCATATACAATCTACATGACAAAAGATATATAAAAATGCTATGGTTTTGACTTTCCAGATTATTATTTTGATACCATTAGTAAACCAACTATCACCTGGAGCATTCTCTAAATATATCATCGTCAAGTCAAAACATAACTTAAAAGGCGTACACAACGATTATAATTTTAGCCCACACACAGAACTTTGAGTTTTGACTAATTGATATCGGGATCATACCTGCGTTAATGCCTTTATCTGATAATTAAAGTTCGAGCAGTGCGAATGAACCTAGGTGGTACTGGGTTGATCAGAAACTCTTTTGGTACTAAACTATGCACACCTTTTATAATATCGATGGTAAAAGGGATGTCGGTGATTTATTTCTGATTATTTTTCTTTATATTTAAGTTCCAGTTCACTCATATGGATATAAAATAGAACTAAGCGAATTGCTTCATTGAATTACTGAATCTGTGGTTTTCTTATAATTTTTCATCATCTTATACTTAAACTGAACGCTAATTGAAACCATATAGCTTGAAAAAATAACTTTACTAACGTTTTGGCTACCTTCAAGTTTAACTTTTTTGTATTTCTGGTACTTTGAGTAAAGATTCCGAGAAAGCCGAAACGTGAGTAATGTAATTTCTTCAATCATATGTGGTTTCAATTAACGATCACGGTTTCCGTTGGTTAATCATACAGAGTCTTTCATTTGCCCTCTCCCCTCTCCAGGAATACGAGGTAATACTGTATTGGTGTACGATTATTCTGAAGTCTCGCTGAAAAACAGAACAATCAAGGGATAAACGCCATGAACTTTCCAACGTTCCTAATATTCGATAATTAAAATCACGTAGAGTGCGCTGCTCTCAGAAATGACATCTGTAATTAATACGGTAGTCTCACGTGTGTTTTATGATTTATGTCATGTTAGGGCCCACAGACCACGGACATTTCGATTAGGCCTGCGTCGAGACATCAAGGTGGCCATGCAAAACAATTAACAGTGTCCTGGAGCATTAATGGATTATTGTGAGAAAAGATTTCAGTTTTAAATTATCCATATCGCCTTCTCACAGCGCGAACTACAGATGGTGCTGTTCATTTGAGAGCATAGTCTGTCATTGTCGATCATGGTAGTTTCCCGGTGTTTTCCTTATGTTGTGGTAATCAGTTATGGTCAACTGTATGATATTGCATGTATAATTTCTTGTGGCTAATTCAGTTATTCAGATTGTTCTTTTGATTAATTTGATGGTGCTTGTAGATGATCACACTTGGTGAAACTATTTCGTTATGCAGATATAAATTTTGTATTCGAACACAAAGATTCACAAATAAAGGTCTTTTCTAGTGAGTCGCGTTTCGATCCATATTGAAATAAAAAAATTTATTCAAATTAGCCGTATAATTTGATGAAATTATTCCCAAGTAAATCATGTTTCAAAGGAATATTGTATTTTATTACCTATTTTAAAAAGTGATTCCAATGACACGTATCAACAAATGTTATGATTCTGTAGAATGTGTTGTATATGTTAAAAAGGTCTTTCTTTTTATAACTCAGCTAAGCGAAGAGCAGTCGATTTTGTTTTAAACTACTACAGTTCTAGTGGATTATTACCAAGGAAGTTATGCAAAGAAGAGTCCTTATTCAAATACAGATACACTGTGTGGATTAGAGTCGCAAGCATATATGTTGATACGTTGATAGTGGTTGAATAATAATTATTATGAAGAATAAAGGATGTTGTTGTTAGTTTGTGATTTATTACTTTTCGATTTTTCATTCGTCATTTTCAGAGAGAAATGAATGATATACTCCCTCCATGGCTCTCCAGCCCACATGCTCTCCTCTGAGCAGCTCGGTTTGATTGGTCTAGTCAGCGTCCCTCTCAAGCGGCGCCATATCGCGTTGATGGAATGTTATTATCGGGTAAAAATGAAGTTGATTATAATTTCCAAATTAAACCTATACGGCATCCAATCATAACAAACGATTATATATTATTCTCTTATCCCCTTCGTATTAAAAAGATTTCTAGCTATTAACGCTACTTAATTAGTAGAGCTTACAAATCACCAATATTTTTGCACTTTTTATATTTTGATCAATACTGGATTGACCGCTGTAACATCGTCCATATCAGTCTATTCAATGACTATTGAGCACGGAGAATACATTTACATTTTCTAGTCACAACTGTTTTTTATTTTCGTGTTAATGGTTTTGGCAAAAATTGTATTTCATTGATATTATCTTTTTTTATAATCTTGCTATACAAAGAAACATCACTCATACACTCATACACCTCATTACCAACTTGTCATAATTCAGACCCGAAAGATTTATCCAATGACTCTTACCTTACATCATTTGTTGTCAGACTTGATATTTTAATCAAACTACTTTCCAGAAACCTAAACACAGGCATTGGAACCCTACGCCCTTGCGACAGTCAGTGACGTACAAGTTTTTTTCTGTAATGAGATAGTTACCTACACGTGATGTTCCAGCATTGAAGGATACAAATCACTCTAGTAGCGTGAGTCATCAAAACTGACCGCATGGGCGAGAGACACCAATTTTATCTGTTTTATACAGTGCATTCATAAATTTAGTCTTTGCTAACTTCTATACCTCTCCTCTTGAAATAAATGAATCGCCCTAAAGACATGTACAATAGTTTATTTAGGAAGTTAAATCAACAATAAAATCAGTTCTTTGATCACCATAATGATCCATGTGAAAAATAAGAACAAATGAATACTCTGTAGTGGGTAAAAGAAAAATATTGACTAACTAACGTTCAAAATTTTATTGGGTCGTATTGATACACTTTTCCTTATCAAAGACATTTTATTATTATTATTATTATTATTATTATTATTATTATTATTATTATCATTATTATTATCATTATTATTATTATTATCATTATTATTATTATTATCATTATTATTATTATTATTATTATTACTAAAATCTAGCTCTATAGATACTAACGCGAAAGGTATTTGCCTGGCCATAACTCCTTGAATCCATTTGCAACCTCCACCGCTGCGCGTTGGAACTGTTCGGACACATATAGCGGCAGTAAATCAGGGCCGGCTTATCTCCACCGCTGACGCCTTTTATTGTTACCTTTCCGTTAATTACTTACAATGGATTTTAGGTGCCGATCCAACTTAATGTCCTTACCATGTCCCTTGCATACTTGACTACCACAAACGTATACATATACATACAGCCATACAGGGTAAACACAATACACACTGGATGCCAAAGTCTTGTTCAATGAATATTTTGTAATGGTGTATTCGCGAAATCGTACTACTTGTACCTGTAAAGTAGGATTGCTGACGTTACCACATAGATGATAAGACAAATACAACGCAGATATTCGGACAGTGCCACAAAAATTATAGCGATTGAAACATTCAATTTAAATGTCCAGCGTCTCTAACGCCATTTCCTCAGAAATTACTCACGTCAGTTTATATAATATGCTGAAACGTAAATACCATTTTTTAATATATTCTCCCCCTACCTCACTACTTTTGCGCATTCGGTAAAACCACTTGTCAAATTGTTGTGATCAACGTTCCTTTGAAAGGTTGCTAATTTTCTCCTCAAATGCAGGGATTGCGTCTTCATCGGTGGAAAAATGGCGACCTCGTAACTTTTCTTTGATCTTAGGGAATAAAAAGAATTCGCACGGAGCTAGGTCCGGAAAATAAGGTGGGTGGGGTAATAGTTTGACACCCTGTTCAGCAGAAAAATCGAGTGTTCTAGCGGTGCTGTGGGCGGAAGCGTTGTCATGGTGCCATTGGATACCCCGCAGACCAGTCTTTGGACGGCTCTTGCATAGTTCTTGGAAGACTACAGGAACGCATTTGGATTTATACCATTCAAAAGTAACGGTCCTTTGATTTTCCAAGGCTACCGTTGTGATGTATCCACTTTTAGAAAAAAAAGATGCGACCGTTTTCTTTCCAACACTCTTTGAACGGCGAATTATCATTGGAGGCTGCTCACTTTCAGGGCACCAAACTAATGACTGATGTTTAGTTTCGGGATCATATTGATATAACCATGTTTCGTCTCGGAGTACGATATTAAAAGTGTTTTTACTGTGCCCATTATAAAATTTTTCAAACATAAACTAAGCCCAATCAACTCTTGTTGCTTTTTGGTCACTGGTCAACAAATGTGGCACCCATCTGGAACACCGCTTCTCTAGGCGAAGGTGATCATGAATGATTATTTGGGCCGCTGCCGATTCAATGCCCAGAGAAGCCTCAATCTCGGTTAAATGTCGATCCTTTTTTACCATATTTTTCACAGCTTCTACAGTTTCCGGAGTAACAGCAGTGTGGACGGTTGACCTGTGCGAGGTTCATCATCGAGTGAGACCCGGCCCCATTTAAACTCAGCAAGCCAATTAAAAACGCTATCCCTACAAGGACCAGAGTCCCCAAAGCAACTCACTGAACTTTCATGACATTCCGCTTGTTTTATTCCCTTATTATAGTCATACAAAATCATGGCTCGGAAATCGCGACTACCCGGCTCCATTTTCACGTTAAAATTCGGCCAACACTTCGCATTCGAGACCGTGGCAAGGCAACTACTGAACTATTCAAACGCTGCCTTTGCGTTTAAGCACTTACAGAATAGCTGCAAGCTTAGACTTGTTTGAACTTGTATAGATTAGGAATATCTAAAGACTTTCAGCGTGACCCTCGTAAACCTAAACATGCACATGACCAGTTAAGGGTTAATGATGTTTGCTAGTTATATAAGTCCTCAAAGATGTTTTATGGGATATCATATATTATTAGATATACCACCCTGTATAAATGCGGCATCGCAATAAAGTTCGATTTAACAGAAAACCTGACACCTAATTTATCCGAATCGAGAGTCGAGGCGTAGCGGCAGCTAACGGCTCAATCCCAACAGAAATGTACCCATTTATTTATCTGGCCGGGTATTGTGTATTAGCCTGAATTAGGGAGGCGATCCGGAGATAAGGACCGAGTGTGTCGGATGTCGCGGGCACCTTTTCTGCTTACAACCGCAGCTGATTAACTGCCTTCCATTAACATCTTATTGGTGGAGGTGTCTCTGCTATAGTCGCGCAAAGTGGTCAAATGTTCCAACCGCCTGGACTCCCGACTATTGCTTCCTTGTATAGCAGGCCACGTGTATTGGAGAGAATTAGTGTTTCTGTTAGCCGTTAACCGAGATGCTCTTAGCTGGATTGATTGAAACTTCACAAAGGACTTCAGAAAAATAGTTGAATGGTGATCTACAAATAGGGCTCATTCCAAGGCACAGAAGATTCAAACAGTTACCCTGACAGGTGAAAGACATGCTGGTCTTACAGCCGTTGAGATTTACAATAACAACACCATGTTCTGGCACGATCATGTCACCGGTCTTGCTGGGTTTGGTGTCTTAGAAGCAGGGAGTTTTCTGTGAATCCGAAACCAATTATTCACTGCAATAGCTGAGATAAAACCATTATTGGACTACTACTCGCTTCTTGTGTGTTTAGGCTCAATATAGAAAAGAGAAACACGTTGTGTGGGCGTGCCTGATATTACAAATGACCTCCACAGGAACATCGAATAGAAGTGACTATTTGGTCTCCATGCCATAAGTTTTAACAAGTGAATGTTGGAGCGAGCTGTCTTAGATGAAAATACCGAGATGACTCAGTATAGTGGACGGTAGAAAAGCTCAATGAAATTCACCAGGTCGAACTTCAAACACCTGGATGGGATCTCTTCCAAAAGTCATTATTCTTTCGGAAAATCTCAAAGTTGATCAATAAGAGAAGACATATTCCCAGGTGGTTCCAAGCTAAGAGTGCTTCAACCTCAATGTTAACGGTCGTTTATCCTATCGAAGTGATTCTGAAGTGTGATAGGATTTCTGTCTTTGTGAGAGGCTATATAGAAAAAAAGGCTTTTGGCATTTACAACGAAATATTTGAAGTGAAGAAGCATTGTGCTGAAAGTTAAATCATGATTGTCTTCCCAGTTCACCAGTCGATGGTTGCCCAGTATGTTGGGGTAACAGGGAAAACTTTTATCAGTATTTCCCAATATTAAGACAAAATTGTGTTATATAAACACGTCTCACAAATAAATATACGTTTTTGTGACGTATTTGATTTTAATATTTGAATGATCATCACAAAGAATAAGTTTTATTTGTGGAATGTTGAGATAAGATTACACAATTTTCTCTGAATGATGAGAAAATTTCACCAAGTGAGAGCACTTACAATATGCTGTATTCTCTCAAACTACAACTGAACCATAAGTTTTTTCTAGGTTCCGTTATAGTTTGTTCTTCTTCTTCTTCTTCTTCTTCCTTTTAAAATAGGCGAATTGCCTGTCTTTTTTGGTCGTCATTCTGCCTATTACATCGCCAAGTTGTCACTCCATCGTTTTCATGTTCTTGTATCCTAGATAAGGGTTTTATAGTATCGTTGCCATGGACATCGTGATGGGGGGGGGGCGGAGTATAAAGTAAAACCTTGCCTTTCAGCTTCCCATCTCCCACAGAATGTTGCAGAAGCTCGTGAGTCAATCCTGCCAAAATTTTGTTAAAAGCTGGAATAAGTTGAGAAAAGTTATTGAAATAAGAAGGAAGGGACTCCAGAATATCTTGAAACATCGAGCTAACTGAAAAATATTAAATATGTTCAAGTTTTCGGAAATCTCTATGATTTCTAATCTTTCCAAAACTTACTTCAAATGGATCAGACGTTCTGCAATACTGATACAACTGCAGGTAAAATACAGAGTCGACCTACTTGACGCAATATTCAGGAGGCTACCAAATAGCATGCTTCATTATTTATAATGACTATTCAGTTAAAATGCTTTGGTAAAAGCTGCGAAGAAAGAATCGGAACAAACTAGTCCCATTCGGACAAAAAAACTAAAATGATGATGAGTATTCATTCGAAGCATTAGAAATGCATTAAAGATATACTCATGTCAGCTCTTGAAAAGGAACAAGTACGAAATACTACTGGGTTGAAAAGTTTATATAATTATGATAGAATGTTCTCTAACATCACCTATTAGCGGTAAGATTTCATAGGTATTGAATTTGACAAAAATTGCTAAATACTTCAAGGCCATGAGACTCTCTTGATTTGCACAAGAATGTTCCTTGTATCAACGTAAGAAGACAGCTATTCAAGGCCTAGCCAGATTTGCATTCGGCCCAAAGCTACTAAAGCACTTACCTGCTAAACGTATGCATTTGCAATTACAGCTATACCCGCACTAATTTTCATATATAAAGCATTTCTGTAGAGTCGGAACGGCTGCATGTTATTAATGTCACTTTTTTATGAGGACTGTATTTTTTCGATGCAGATGTAACCTTCCGGTTGACAACCAGCGACGTGTACCTTTGAAGTGCTGAGTGTAATGAGCTGTTTTAGAGTTAATGATTCATTTTCATTATATGCTTTTATTTTGTAATGGCTATTAAACCACAGCTTTCAGCTGTCTGATGACAGACAGAAGAGGAAGGACTTTACGTAACATAACGTGCGAATACAAGTGCCTTTGCAGCATTGCTGAATCTCCCTCTAGTGGACCTTGTTATTCGGGAGAGCCTAGAAGATTAATGTAACTTCTCAATCTCATCTTATAATTGCTGCTCCTGTCGTACTTTTAAATTTTAGACAGGCTGGTAACTGAATCTATATAAGATTAATTGAAATAGCTCTATTAACGTTTCGGCTGCGTCTGCAACCTTTTTTGAAGTGCAAAATGAAAAAAATGTTACGAAAGCATTTTTCACACAAAACCTTGGTATGAACTATTATGAGAAGCTAGAATATAGAGGATGCGTTTGCATTGTTGATAAATCGATACAAGGAACATCATGCACCAACCCGAAGCGCAGCAGTGTGATTCCAAGGCAACAACACAAAATGCTCCGATTTGGGAATAAGGAAACCTGGAAGACGTATGGCCTGGATTTTTGGGAATTAGGCAAAATATTTCTAGATACTAGAAAAATTAAAAATCCTTCAGATGTTTTGGTCTCTACTACTCTATTACTAGTTTTAGGCATATATAATTTTCAAGGAAGTTAAACTTAGAGACATTACTTCTGGCGAGCAACTGTACACTAAAATCTATATAAATTAGCAAGAGATCTGTGAGTCGTCAAGCAGAAGGAAAATACGTTTGTCTTGCTCGAGTATAAGAGTGCGGATGACTATTTTGAACCGATGTTCGAGAATAGCTACAAATTGTCTTGGCTGCCAGGTATTATAAAAGGTGTATCAATTCCTGTATTTATGCAAGGTATGCAAAATAATTTTATATCAGGACTAAGGTTTAAATAATCTCATATTAATTTTGGTTTCTAGTTATACTCGTAACTATTAGATGTATTTAATTTTGAAAGACGCTAAACTTAGCGACATTACTTCTGATGATGTACTGTACACTAAGATTTTAGATATGGAAGTAAGGCACCTAAAGAACAGGATATATATACATTTATAAATCACAGGTAGATGTGATTTTTGAGTCCGTCAAGCTATACTTTTCAATATAGTCTAACTTAAAGAAACTACTGCTGGTGATGGATTCTACATAAAAATCCTGAATATAAAAGTAGTCGAAGCTCATCGAGACAAGGCACCAAAAGAACAGGATGCATATAATTATGCTTATAAATATGAGAGAGATCATCTGTTTTTCTCTTGATGGAATTCATTGAAGTAGATGCAAAATACAATGTTTTAATCGATGTTCGGTGGAAACTATCCAAAATAATATCATACAAAACCAGAGTTCAAATAATCTTCCATATTCATTTTGGTGTCTAGTTATGATTATTAGCTGTATTCAATTTGGGAAGACGTTAAGCCTAGCGACGTTACTTCTGGTGATTAACTGTACACTAAGATCTTTGATATGGAAGTAGTCCATTTATACATTAGGGAGATTTTCTCTTGAAAGAAGTTAGTCAAGCAGATAAAAAATAATAAGTTTGTCTTGCTTTAGTTATCTGGTATAACAGAACGAATGACTCCCTTGAATCGATGTTCGGGAATACTTGAAGATTCTCTCGACCGTCAGGTACTGAAACCAGTTTTGCACTGAATTGTGTATTCATGGGATGTATTAACAATAACTTTAGATAAGGCCTAAATGAAAAAAATCTCGGACACTACCAACGATTTTTAGGTGTACTTAATTTTGACAGAAGCTTAACTTAGCGACATTACTTCTGGCGATGGACTGTACATTAGGATTTTTGATATGGAAGTAGTCAAAGCTCGGCGAGCCAAGGCACCGAAAGAACAGGATACATATACATATATAAATCAGGGAGAGCCCGTTTATCAGCCAGCGGATTACAATCCTCTCATGATACCTAGGGCTATCGCATCAGCATTTATGAATTCAGGTAGCGAATGCCATTCGATCACCTCAGGACTTCTCATCCCGCCTCGTGTGCAATTTTCGAGAAAATGCACATGATTACTTAACTACCAGGTTACCCGCTCTCCGGGCGACTACACTCCAATAAAAACGATATGAAATTAAATAGATTTATAATTATGCGAACTGTATTTCTCGTTGCTTGGACACGTCGTATATTGTGTGTCTGTGTGTTGTTGCTTTGTACATATGTACTGCACCGGTAATTACTATTGCAGTTAATTGGTGTATTGAATTAACCGAGAGAATAATTGGTTGGAATGGGATGATAAGATGTTCTGGACTTGTAACAGGTAGTTTAGTGTTCGAGCTGGAACAAAAACATTGGTACATTTGTAATGTATTGATACCTATGGTGGAATCTAATGGTTTGAGTACACACCAGACCATGGAGCATGGAAGCCCGGTAATCTTTGTTAATGGGTAATGCGACTGGGTTCTTTATTGTCAATTGTCTAATAGTACCTGGGGCAGCGCGTCTTGTAAAGTGGTGTTCAATTATTAAAAAATCTACATGGGCCATGAAACAATTCTACGATTTTCTACCTTTTCTATACCACTTACACGTCTAATACGAGACAATTGTCATTAATCCTAGAACAATGGGAGTCAATCATATGATATTCTTATGTCAAGAGCTGACAATAATGCCAAATCAATTGGACACAATATACAAGAACGTAGTTTATATGATATAAACCATCCTTCATGAAATAAAAATGCAATACATTCTTAAAACATGAACAACTACTACCATCATTCATTACACTAAAAACAACATATATCGTCAAAAATATTTGCAACACATGCAAGCTAGAGCAGTTTTATGTATGTTGGAGATATTTTCAGCCCTTTGTTCGAATTTCATTGCTTGATGAAGAGCTCTATAACGGGTGTGTATTTTGAAAATATTTAGATCAATAGTCACATTAGAGCAAAACTGTATTTCCACTATCAGAAACTTCTTCCATACGTCTGGGTCTGCAGACAAAGGTTATAGTTAATGTACTTTCTTGTTTCTCCTCGGCCTCAGCTATGACTATTTTTTTAAATAAAAATTTCAGTCAAACGTTACTAATGCTGAACGAAGTCAAGATATAGATATCAAAACAAAAATCATTTAAATAAGTAATCACAGATAGAAATTGTATAAATAGAATAAATCATAAAACATAGCATCCCGGGAATAACACACACACACACACACATAAAAACAAATTCTCACGACAAGAACTCTGAATTCACTCTAAGACAATTTACTTGACAAGAAAATTATTATTAATTTGAACCAATAAATGCATATTTTCGAATTCAATACTCATTCCAACGAAATTTACTGTAAAGAAGAATTTTCTTCGCAACTAAGATTTCAATGCTTTTCTAACAAGTATTCCATATTTTCTCCGTAAGGTTATCATATTTTTCAACGGAACCTCATTTACTTCAATCAAGAATAGGAACATCTAGCGATTCGCTCCAAGAAATTCATTTACTTATTTCTCATCGCCAGCTTCGTCAACGGTATTTCAGCGGTACGCGTATGTCTGTTTCTGCGCCTGTTTATTCCATTGGATTTAATTGTCAAATCCCTATCAGGATAATTGAATGCTAAGAAGTTGGAGTTGTGACTGTTGTGAGAATCTCATACAAGTGTACAGGTGTAGATGTGATGTGTGACATCTATGAATACAACGCCCCAAACTCGCTTCTTATCCAACAAAGGAATGATCAATAATTCTGTGAGCAATCTGAAGGAACGGTTGGTGACTGTACAGCACTAAACTGGATGGATTTATTCCATATTATGTTACATAATTTGTTAAAAATATATAACCTGAAATATCATATTTTATGACAACCATTCATATCTCTATAAAATCCTTCACCACATTTACGAATTGAATGGCTATTTTAATTTTAGAATTTTTCACAAAGTATGTTTCAATCATCTACATTACTCGAGTCCCTTTCACTCCGCATCGAAAAATAAATCATCTTTTTGCAGAGGCGTTTGCGTTTCATTGAACTTTTAAACTGCGGTCGGTTGCCCTTTTTGCCCCACCACGAATACATACGGAACTATCTGGGGCCGTCCGTTTAAGATGCAAGAATGCAGCAGCCGTGCTGCCAAAGAAATGGAACAATCCTTAATTATCCATTGAGAAGAAGAGGCTGACGCGTGTTATATTCGATACAAGCAAAAATCACGATCGGTCGACGGCATACATTATTTATAAAACGACAGAAATATGTCGCGTTACTGTGGCTAAAAGCGGCGTTAAAAGCTCTCCAGCTCGATCATTGTAACTTGATCAGACGTTTCGGTGAGACGACAAAAAATATCGTCGAGTAGATGGACTCTGTGCATCTCGAGCGAGGACGGCACACCGAGATTTAGAACGTTAGGACCGCGATACACATACACCGGTATGTTGATTTATCTGCACAAATTCATTCGGACCGCGCATCTACGGAGTAGTGGAGTGAAGTCTGTGATGGAAGGCGTCGAGGCAAAGTCAAACGCGCTATCGGAGGCATACATTTTATGTGTCAAGGTGCTATTCAGCAACATCTATATCCTCGTTAATCTGGATGAAATATTCCTCTTATGTACGTAAGGTGTTTTGAGATGGTAGTAGTCCGCATGGTTCCATTTAGAATATAAGAGTTTTATCTTGTGCGGTATGTTTTTCGAGTCTCAACATTTTTGACCATAGTGGAAATATATTTTGAGTGGTTCAAAGTTAAGTGTGGCTGATCGTCAGCATTGATGTAACGCAAAACCTTGAAAAAGTGCTGGATTTCTATTACCATAAAATCACTATACACCCAAAAAGGCTTGCAATTAATATTGATTAATTAATAAATATTCAACAGTTGTTGACATATGTATGCTATCCTAAAATTAATGCGTTCCCTTTGCATCTAAGAAGACAGTGTTCATAGACAAGAACGACTATGCTTAAGCAAACCTAGGGTAGAAATGAGACCAATATGGCAGTCAGTCATAGAAAAAGTAAATAAACTACAACAGGACAAACTTGAATACAAACATGACATAATACAGTGACAGGTATTGAGGGGGCCTGTTCCCCTGAAGACGATTGAATACAGCAAACCAACTGAAACGTCGTGACATTTGAAAATGGAATCCGAAGCACAACTTTCGAGATTTTTTTCGGTTTGAGCTACGTACATCCTGCTTCTTGGAAAATGCCGCTTAAGAATGTTCCAATGAGCGAGATGCGTAATATTCGTGATTTTAAATGTACATGACATAATGGAATCACTTCGAATCGAATTTCAGTCACGTCTCCAGAAAGATTCAAACCAACCAGCGATATGCCACTACTGGAGCGCACAAAACAGGTGAAAAACGAGCACCGGTGGTGCAATTTGTAATGGTAATACGGACGCTGAAGAAACGTGGAATGTCACTGGATAGAGATGTAGCGTTTGAAATGGTAGTGAGAGATTTTTATACATGCCTTCAGTTGATCGACAATAATTATTGCTGGGTCGAACAATATACATGTTTGGAATTTATTAATGTACCGCGCCTCTGCAGTATTGCGAATGTGTTACAGGATGGGTTGCATGTTTGGAGTCATATGCTCATTTGTTTCAGTTCACACAGGAGTTAAATTTTTTGAATGACATACTGAAAATTTGAGTATATCTACCTACAAGAATTTGGCTTGCTTCTAACATTACCATTCGGAAATCTTGTATAACTGAGATGTAGTAGTAGTTGTAGTGGTGGGGAGAAGAAGCCATTGGCCCTTACGAGTAGTTGTAATATGGGGAGGCAAGGCCTGGCAAGTAGGCCACCTCTGTCCCTTTTTGCTGACCCCGAGAACCATCACTAAAGCTAAAGCAAGCATGGTAATCCCTTACCTTTTGATGAAGGCGATGATGTCAGACCATTCAGGTGAGTGGATCTCTTCCCTGTCAAACTCTCTTGTGCCAAACACCTCTGCTCTAAGGCGCGATATAAGGCACACACTCCCAGGAAGAGGGACGAGTTCACGTCCTCCTCCCAGCACTTCTGACAAACTGGATCTCTTACCACTCCTTCTAATAGTACCTCCGATATCTGACCATTCCGCTGAGTCTATTTCTTCTCTGTCAAACTCAGTTATGTTGAATAGCAAGGCTGCAACATTTCTTCAGGCAGTAAGGATTTTTTACCACTCTCATGAGGGACAAGTGTCTGTTCATTCTGCAGTGACCCCATTCAACAATCGTAATTCTCGACCTTTTTCAGGTCCTGATATTGAGGAGATGTAGTTCATACCAATTTTCCGAAATCGTTTGACAAGTGAGATCACATCATTGTAGAACTGCAAGGGTCATCGATGATCGAGGGAATATCATGGTTTAGTCTAATGCGATATTAGTTACATTACGCGCACCCAAAGGTTCAGTCCTATGCACACCCTCATTTTGAGTTAAATAGCTTGCAATTTGGGTATTTGCTGACTATATTAAGATACAAAAAGTATTCATAATACAGATAATAGGACACATAACAAGCAGGTTTGGGAATCATAAAATTGAAACCGTTCATAATTCATATTTGGAAGGTTCCCAGGATATTAATCAAAAAAATTGGGGATGGAGGTTGGAGATCTGAGATTCCAATTTTATTTCGCTTAGTAAACAACGTTATTTAATCTACTTTTCATTCTGGTAATCCGCCGTGCTTGGCAGAGCTATAGAATTGCTCACACATTTGTCCTCACGTCACATAAATGATAAATTAGGATTCATCCCACTAATGAAAATAGTAACTTTAACCTTTTTATTTTTTTCAAAATACATAGGACAGTTTGGATCGCAGTTAACTTCTATTTCTTAAGTGATATATGTTGCCTCATTGTTTTTATTTCTGCTTTCTACCAGTTCAGATTGTATTTTAGCTGAGTAAGAATAATAAATAATGAAATAATTACAAGCACGATATTTTGGAGAACCTCTGAAATGTTGAATGAGCTACCGGGTAGTTTGTTCCCCGATGTTTAAAATCTACCGTGATTTTAGAACAATTATGCAGCAATCATGAATTTTATTGGAATTTAACTCTATTGATCCAGTTTTGGAAATATAATGAATTATGGAAATATTGGAACAACCTAAAAATTTAGGATATTTTTGTAATTATAGGTTATTAATTTTTGTATATTCTTACTAAATTTAAAACTTGATTCCAAAAATCGATTGATTTCTGAGCTGATACCATTGGTGAGAAGTGAATGAAGATGAATATTGGCATTTCTCTTTCCGTTCACCCTGTACAGTAAATGAAGAGTATGTATATAAAATATTCCATACTTCGATGTAATTATTGGCATGTTTTTCCGTCAAGTTGAACGTCTTGTCTAGCTGGATTCTATGGAGATAACGTGAGTTTATGTATCGCAGAGAATCACGCTGTCGAACAGGAAAACGGGCACGTATCGTTGAAATTATCCTTATGGTTTTCTGGTCTGATGGAGAATCTTCTGAAGTTCTGCATACAAAGTGGATACATTAATTTTTGGATTGGCGTACATGTATCAACATTTCGCAAATATTAATTCATCAATTAACGATACATTAATTAAGTCGACACCTCGATTAGTCCCTTTAGGAAAAACGATCTGCAAGTGCCATACATGAACAAATTCAAATAGTCAAAATATCTCTGAGGTATTTCGAAAATCGGCTATGTTCATATGTTGTATGTATTGTAAAATTCTAGGTAAAAAACTGATCTAGTTTGGATAATCATGTATTTTTAACAAGTAAAGATTACCGGTATCAAAAATGTATAAATGATAGAACGTCTTTCCCAGCGCCAAAAAATATTTTAGATGCCCCGATCCCTTCGAATACTAATTATTGAGGAACCTCAAAGCGTCCAAAAACGGAATTTTTGTTTTCCTTTTTGTTTACTATAACTGCGCCGACATCGAACCGATTTTCGAGAACTAAACTGTTTACTGTCCTTGACATAGCGGTAAACTAATGTCAAAAATTCTTCAAAATAGTACTTTCCGAATCATAGAAGGGCTAATGATTACCGGAATGAGTATAAATAGACAGACAGATCGAGAGAAATAAATGATACCGTATCTCGTCATAAAACACAATATCTCGAAATCCCACTCACTGGCGAATAAACCTAAAAATTGAAAGATATAGATTCAATTAGGACTTTCTACGTTGTTATTAGCTTGGAAATACCATCTTTCAGTATAAGGAGATGGTGTGCTGGACATGTGCTTTCAATTTACTTACCATCGACGCTAGGGTTCCGCAAGTGTCTATCCTGTTTCCAACGCTCTTTTTGCCGTACATAAACAAACTGCTGGAAATGACCTGCAATGGAACTAGGTAAACCACTATCATTCCATCGATGGGTGCAACATATTTTTCAGACTAATGGGGACATCTACATCATTGTCGAATGGGGGAATGGGATTCCAGTTTGATGCAGAGTTGAGTCCGCCCACAGTTCAGACAGGAAAGCCACATGCTGATCTGTCAGACGTGGAGGTGGATGGACGTCAGTACTTGAGTTATCTTCCTTCAAGCTTTTGAGAATTAACAACAATAACATGTTCTGGACTGTTTTCGGCCTTCCTGGAAAGGCAATAAGTCTGGTGGATGCGCCTGACCTTAAGAAGCACTTCCACAGTCTGACAGATGTCAGGTGTTCATCCCAGTTGTTTCGTATAATAATACCAAAAGTTACCAGTACAGCAAACACTAGATGGGTCCAACAGGGTATTCTCATCGGGTTGAACGTTTAACGCCTTGAATGAGCCTCTTCTAAAAGTCGTTTTTCCCGAGAACCTTGTTGCGTCGTGGAATGGGCCTTCTAGGAGTTACAATCTACAGTATTTTAGAGTCAATTTGAATAGCCATTTATCTAGTCGCAGCGCTTTTGGTGCGCGATAGGCTTCCTGCCTTTGAGAATTTACTACTGTATAAAAAAAAAGCGATGACCTTGAAATACATCCTAGAGGTGCTCCGTATAAAAAAAACATTCCCACAGAAGAGCTACTACCAATTTTCGGTGTATCGCAGACGCTGAAATACGTTCGAGATAAAATCGAGCCCAGACGCGAACAAAAGGCCGATGCCTGACCGGAGAGGTGTTAAAAATTGGCCGAAATCATATCAATTAAAATGATGAAAAGGAAGAAAGGTGCACCATGTCAGAAGAAGGTGCGCGCGGGAAGAAGAAAATGAGACTCGGCCGGTATAATTCGTATATTTATTGCAAGTCAGTGAACGGCTATTATTCCCCTGGTTGATTATCAACTCAGTAGGGGCACCTCTGGCTGTCACTCCGGCTGGGCGTTAGACTGAATTACCGACCCATTTACCACCATGTAAACATTTATCACACCTCGACGTGCTCCTGCTGTTTATATCAAATGAACGGCTTTGCGAAAATACCACCTAATTACTACTGGCAACTTTTATGCCACGTAGATCTTTGTCAATTATACCTTAGCAAACAGTTCTCGTTTACAGATCTGCAGTGAAATTAGTAGAGGTTGAAAATATGCAATATTCCCTAATGATTAAGAGGAACTTTGAGAATTCATACTTGGCGGAAGAAAGTCTTTCGTCTTTAGCCTAGACTCGTCAGTATAGCCTGACGTTATAACTGTAACTGTATATATGTAACCCATTCAAGGGTATGACAGTAACATCAACCCATCTCAGTGTCGCCTAATATCAGTTGTCAACTTCTGATGTGAATATCCACGTGTTAGGATCTTTGACTTCGTAAGTTGGCGTCCACATAGATGACGACACTTGGAGATGGGTGATGTTGCTATCACACCCTTGAGTGAGTTATGTATATACCAACCGATTGCTCTCTACAGTTAGACCGCCAGGCAAGTCTAGGCTAAAAACGAACATGCATGCCTATAGCAGGTCTGATGCATAGTGGAGAGCATACACTTAATGACAAATAAGCTTAGACTTACCTTAAACCTCCACTAGGTTCTTGTACTTCCAAGTTCAGCGGTGCAATCCGCAAAAGTGCAACTGAAAAATTATCTGCTGCGTTTTGCAAAATTGATTCCTTTTAGCTGCTTACCGACAGCTATTCATTCATACTTTAGGCTCATAAATTCCACCTAATCACCTAGCTAATTAAATCTCCCAAATTTACGTGAACCAAATGGCGACTGTTTGCGAATAAATATATTTGTCTCACCGTGGCGCGTTTGCCATATGCGTTCGTCTTGATGTCTCTTCAGTTCTGCATCGAGCATTATCGTAATGTATTCCAAGCAGTAAGGGCCTGATGTTTGTCGTAGTTTTGCTAATTTAGTGGTTACAGATGTAAGGTCGTGCCCACGTGTCGTATTTATGTCCAAAGGAATGAAAAACAAAAGGGATGTTTGTTTCCAGACCAGTGTTAATTTGATCACTATCTGTATCTGTTAACATGCGTAATACGAGCAATTGTTAACAGCGTCAACGATTTATCTGTTCATTATTTATTATTTATTGTGTACTGTTTATTCTTCATCCCAGTATTTAATTTATAATTAATTATGATATTACTTCCCACCCACGTAGAATGTTTTAATTCGATATGATATTTTTACTTTCATGGCACGAGCTAGGGCCTTGTTGTGTTTCATAATTTCAGATTAAATTTGATTAGGAATATGATGTTGGTACCTGTTTTTTTAATCTGTGTATTGGCGGAGTATAGTAATAAAAAAGTTATAAGAACTTCCTCACGCTTTATTTCTTTTTCTAGTATCCAGTCATTCTCAGTGTTAGTTAAAATAAATTTTGAAAGCTCAGACACTTTTACAGGTGTCCAGACTCCCCATTTGCAGATTTGTAATCAAAACTCATCTCCATGGTTTGCGCACGGTGGCGCTGCCCATTGTGACCTTACGAAGTAATGCATGTCTATAGCAGGTATAGGTATTATCTATAGTAAAGAACATACACTCAGATAATTTCAAAACGCAGTCAAATGGCTTGGATGATGATTTTCCGATCCCAATTTTTCTGAAGTTTTTTGGTATTTGCAGTAAATATATGCAAATGAAATAATGTAGTAGAGTAGTTAAGAGTAATACACAAGTACACTCAGACACAAAATTCCTATATATCGAATAACAGAAATTTCAATACCACATTATAGCATATTTTGTATTAGAAGTATTTACTGATATTAGTAGATAGTATTTGAATACTTGTACAATAGGTACAATTACCTCTACTTAGCTGAACCATGTATGCATTAGTTATTTAAGGCATGCGCCTCACGCATTTACTTCGCACGCATATGCGAGGGAAACATCTTGAAGGATTAAATGTTCTTTCAAAAACCAGTCCGTTTGACTTCTAGCATTATTGCCACCGCGTAGTCTCAGTAACCGCTGCATCAATCGAGACTGAATTTTTGTAAATATCTTTTTTGACCCGGAGATAAAGGCAACCACAGGGTGAGAAGCTACAAGAGTTTAAGCTTAAGTTTTTTTAAATCATGAAGATTGATGAAATCTTTCGATTTCGTTGATATCGTTCTGAATGAGAAAACGTGAATGATTAAAATATTTTTGTACAGCTTCTTATACAACCGTTGCACAAGTAATACAAGACTCCACAACACACCAACCAATCTGATGCTCGCGCAGATAGCAGCTGACTTCAGAATAAAAAATGCACGCTTGATTAGGACTAGTGAGTCTTAAAAAATAATGAGGCGTAGAGGACCACAAATCTCACACCATCAGCGATTGATCTTCGAACATAATAAAACAAATAAATTACTTTTAATCATTGATCTTAATGAGTTGAAATGCTATACCCAAATCAATCTACTGCAACAGGACTAGCGATCGAGTCAGGCAACCATAGTGAGAGAGCGATCTTTCAACAGTAGCAGGAGTCGGCATCGAAAAGTAGGCGGTGTATGGGGTGTGTCATTTGGTTCAGTGCATAGACTACATCCACCCGTCAGCTGATCAATATTGTCAAGGATAACACAGGATCATGAATATAGAAGAAATGCAACCTAATGCCAATTATGCAGCTTTCAGATGCTCTCTTATAGCTAAGATGAAATTGTGCAATTCAAACACAAGGTCTCACAAATGAAAGTAATTTTTTGTGAAGCTCCTCGCTTCAATCTTCAAGGCATAATTAGAAAAGTAGATTGATTAAATCTAGCATTGTATTCATCCTATGTGGATATCGTTCTATTAAATTCTTTTAACTTTTCAGCAATTCAAGTGGAATTATTTTTTTAATTTTAAGCAACGCAATATCCTAAGGCAATGGTGGAGGTTTTTTTAAGAGTTGCTTTTACCTCTAGTCTAAGTGCAGTTGCCAAAAGGGATGCAGAAAACACAAGAATTATATTCATGACAAGTTACCTAGGTAATCTTTGTCAAAAGTCAGTTTTGACATTCTAACGATGTTATACAGATTACAGCGAAACGCGTTGCAAAAAACTACTTCTGATTGTGAAGTTTTGTATATATAATTGCATAATTTTATACTAATTTCAAAATCTTCAATAAACATATACTTCTCCCGTTAAATATATATCAACTAACCAAACTACTTAACGCCTTTTTTTTATTTCGTAATTATTTGAAGATCCTTATTCAATTAAAATGTGATTATGTTTAGTACATTGTTCCAGCATAAGCAGATACAAGCAGAACAAATTAGTTTACTAAATTCATGAATAATCAGATTTATCGTAGAATTTCACAGTTAGTCTGTGAATAATAATTTCCACCTAACAATCACGGAAGGTTACCATGGTTAAAAGTTTATGAAGGAGACATTGCTTTTTCCCAACGTGGAAAGAGTACTTTGCCCTACAGAAAAACTCAACAACAGTTTTTCATTTATTTTTTATCAGGAAACTGAGACGCGCTTTTCATATTTACGCTTTCATATAACGCAGAACTAGAACACGAGTAGAACCCCTTTCAAACTATTCAGTTTAATTCATCTTAAGGATTCTTTTTCTTTTGCAAAATAATCTCCATAGCTTTTAACTAACTTGTTTGCCTTAATTTTATTAATACGAGTATATACGGCGCGAATCAAACACACCAAACATAATTTTACACCTTACAACTTACAACTGATCTACAAAAAAAATTGTTAAAATTAAAGTGAAATTTTATTTTCACCTAGCAGGGAATTGTTATAAGACTAAATAAGAATGAATACATTTAAAAAAATTTAAATGGCAAAAGAGCACTCATTGGCGCACTGAAAATAATTACGTAAGCCTAACAGAAATGCACGCATCGCCTTCGAAAGCTAGAAACAGCGATCGATGGACATCAGCTGGCCGACACTGACTGCTGAGCCAGAACAGCCTAGGCTCAAGACCCATGTTATAATGCCGTGAGTCCCTTGTTCCTCATTCTTCCTCTCACCCACATACAGGGAGCCGAGCTGATATTGGCTCCACCACGATACCGCTGCAGTCACACAGTGTTGCGAGATATGTTTACCTATATCTGTTACTACTACTTTCTATTGTGTGAAATATCTGAACAAGGATATTTTTTGATTCTTCATGTAGAGCCGTGGCCCGTTATAACAAACCGCCCCTGACTGGTCGTAAAGAACAACCCTGTACGTGTATCGTGATCCAAAGCAAATACTTTCCGACAAACCTAATAGACTGTCCAGCAGAAGCTACGGTGATCAACGAGTTGCCGTTGGCACTCGTTTAGATTAAAAATATAACGCCCAGTGAGGATGACGCAGCTCCACAGCCATTGTAATTCCACCTCCTTTTATGGCTTTGGTTGGTATATCATTAATTTATGGGTTCATGATATGGTCCGAGAATGCGATGCCCAACGCTGCCTTATTTATTCTGGACTACTTGGGGACGATTAGGCTTTCATTCCCCGATTGATTGGAAAATGGATAGGATGAGCATGTTACGTCATTATGATGACGGTTTATTAATTTTTTCTACCATCAGTGGTAAATCGTTAGATTATTTTATCTGTATACAATATCTGACATTTTTTATTCACATGCGTGAGCAAAAGGTCCTTTGTGATCGCAATATTTTTAAATAGATAAGCTTTCGCAGAGACAGAAAGTCCATCGTACTCCAGAAGTGCTATGAGAGGATAAATGTCTGCTTACATTGTCCTTAAAATGTTGTGAACTACAACTGACTGGGAATAAACTTCTTGGCAACCCATTTCACGGCCCTGAGGTTTCCCAATGAAAACAACATTTAGAAAAGCTTCGTTAGAGTTGTTGTTCCTAAGGCCTGGCGAGGATGCGTTAGTTGGGTTTTTCTAGTGTCTGTTTTTTTGATGGTCCTTGGTGTTAGTATCCCAGTCATTTTGGTCTAACATTAACCATGGTACAACCTGTAGAACAGGCACAGATAAGCCACCTATGTTCGATATTTCAGACTATGGAGATCCTTTATAATGTCAAGTCTGTCCACTTGACATATAGCTTTTTTATGAATCCAGTCCAGAAGGTTTAGGGCAGGGAGTGCCCCGAAGTGCAGTCCCACATATGTAAAGAACGCCTGATAGTTGAGTTAGTAGCAGCTGTCGTGGTGACATACGAATTTCGTCGATCTAGCAAGGCGAGCAATATGGGTGGGCTAGGACATAATATTACTAGTAATGTTAATTTCAAGAAACTATATGAGAAATGATCCGAGTTTTGGACGTTCCTCCATCTCCACGCTTGTAGGACTAGCAAATGACTGCTCAATAAGGATAAGCAGAAAATGTTACGACAAGGAAAACTAGATCTTCAAGCTAGGCAAGAGCCGGTGATCCATATGATTCGAATCTTGGGCCAATCCTTCAGTAACTATTTGTATACAGTACCGTATGCCTCAGAATGTGTGAATTCTAAATTTATGCAGACAACACTGCACGTGTGACCCAGTCACCTCGCGACCTAGTCCATTTTGCTAACTATACCCAATGTTATGTAGAAGCACAAAATTAAGTTTGATCAGCAAAGTTCGGCTTCATAAACTACCACATAAACGCAATTAGAAACCGTATGGTGGTTTCAGTTAACAGTCAGGATAATGACTAAAGATGGTCCAATACTTTTCCAATACTATAGTGAAACTGAGAAATCCGTTCCAAATCGAATAATCATTGGTTATTAGTACCATATTTAAATAAATACCTCCATTAAGAGCCGTAATTTAAATTTGTATAATTCCGTGTAGTCATGCAAGCCAAATTGTAAAAATGTGTGTGAGTGCTCGGAATCCATGCCTTTCTACAACTTTCAGCTCGTTTCTGGTTCCGCATATCGCATTGAAATCAGTGAAAAAAGGCGGTTTTTCAAAATGCTGCGATCGATTCTCAGAAAGCAGCAATTTCTGTAATTGCTGCAACAAGAAGACTTTTCATAACATGACCGTGGATGCTAAACAGTTGGTATGAGCATTCTCGTGATGAGCTGAATTATTGACGGCAGCCATTAGCTAAACGGAATGTGTTTTTGTGCCGAGCTAATTACCTTTCAAGGATGAAACAGGAGAGTTTTGCTTTTGTAGGTTATTGCCAAGATACTGTCCTGTCATAGGCACAACTCGTAGGAATCATTGTACCGTGTGCTTACCCCACCCATAGGTTTGATCGACTTTATCTATATAATATATGAATAAATGAGTAATGAAACACCCGTTGAATTTTGACAATTAGAAGTTAATCAATTGACCTTATAAATGCTATTTCAAGAAATGTATGAGGCAAGACCTAGCGGATTTTTCCATTCATATGTAAAGCATTGTCAAGACAGGACTTAACATTTCAACAATGCGAAGGCAGGTTCGTGATTTGAAGATGGCCCCACACTAAACCTCAAGAAATACTTAGTCAATCTACTTGACTCCATTATATTGCTCTCTTCCACTCATTTCTACCGCGACGGTGATGAGTCAAAATACCTCATCAGCAGCAAGCATATATGTGTGTATAGAGAACAATGAGTCGCCCTTCGACAAAAGCCAATTTGGTAGAAAAAGAAAGAGATAGAGCCCGATGGTGAAATGGGTTCGCCGCGGGTAGCTCGGCATTGGTAGCTCGAGAGAGGATGATTTGCCACTAGTTCTGCCTATAACCATTTATCATCCGACAATTGATTGAAAATTAATCAAAACTGTAACTAGACAGGTGATTGCTTATGACCGTTCACGCCATAGGTGTCAAATTAGTTCCCTTAAAAAGCGAATGAGCCATTGTAATTGCGGCGCGATGATGACTTGGGCCACTGATTCGTTTTTGCTGGATTTGAACAGTGGCGGGAGAGAAAACATTTCACTCATTACCATACTAACTGTCCGCACAAGACATCTACAAAGATTCGCAAAGACTAAACAAAACCTCAACTATTCGACAGATCCTTGGACCTGATAGAGAACTGTCAACTGTCAACTGTCAAATCATATTTTTTGTTCTTTCGAACTTCAAGTATCGCTCCATAGGTTCCATTTTCTAGATTGTAGATGTAAGTACTTACTTAAAGAAACTGTTCATCATATCACATCATAAGATATCAAATATAAAACTTGTTCTTCGTGACGAGCTTTGATTTATTTTTTGAATCATTGTTGGACTGTCAAAATGAACAAGCTTTTTTAAACAATCAATTTTGACGGCCTGACTGATTTAAAGGTTAAATTAATAGAAATGCGTATCACAAAACACGTTTGTGAGACCTTTTGTTTAAATCACACAATTTCTATCCTGTTATGATCAACTTTGTATTCACTATAATAATTTAGTTCCATAAGACCAATAGTCTGTAATAGTTCATACTGAGGTCTTGTTTGATACCAGAACCGCGTAGAAACTGTAAAAATTGACAATGTCATAATTTGAAATTTTATTTTTTATATTTTCTACCTTGGAAAAGGCTGCTTCGGCAACCGAAATTTCAATAAATATGTCATTCGTACGTGATTTCAATCAAAGCGCTGAGTACACAATATAATGAATCAGTATAGGGGTGTTAAAAAAGTAACTATTCGTTATTAGAGTATTCGTTACTTGAGGATACCCAAAGTAAGAAAACGACGAGTCGCCCCTGAGTCCTTCCCTTGTTTCTGCTGTTTACTTTCTCGTAATTCGCCCCGGTCACGGTGCGAGATACTTTCAGGGAATCGATTACTTGCTAATTAAATTTTTCCAACTCGGTACAACCCTGGAAAATTTTCGGGTTCGTCATGCCTATCGTAGGGCAGAGGTACCAATATGTTTCATAGATTAATAGTTTTTGCCTATTTTAAGGTATAATGGCACTTTTTGTTCGCTTATATTAAGTAATTTAGTTTCAGTTAAACGCTAAGCGACTAGCTAAACGTAAACAATTATATATATAATTATATAATAATTTTAACAGATAAAGTGGCATATTTCAAAACTGTGACAGTTCTGAAAGGTAGTTTTTCAACTAGTCGAAAGTAACATATTTGATAACCCAGCCATCAAAAGTATGTTATAATGACGTCGAAATTTGGTGAAACTGACGTGTCTCAATCAAATATCGACGTCATTGTGACGTCTAATAAGTAACGTTAAATTGACGTTTGTTATACAACGACATTAGGACGTATTTTATAAGTTATTTTTTAATATATGTAGTTTTTCTAACCATTTTTTGTTAATTAAGAATCAATATAATTTTGTCAGTGAAATAGGCGTCCAATATAATGTATTTTTCGAACAGAAACCTTTTATTGTATAGAACGATTATTTCATCTTCATAGCAAGTCCGTCGTGCCAAAATTCGGGCCCAGGGAGAAATCATGAATCCGGTGGCACTGGAGACTTGACGAGCAAAATCTAGAGTCCTCTTAAATAAGTGGCAAGTAGAACGTATGTCCATTTTCGGGGATTCTCTCTCCCTGTTTCAATGACTTAAATAATATCATGCCTTCACCCAGAAGAATATCTCGGTGAAGCTCCTTGCGACTCGAAGCGGATTTGTTTTATCAAGTTTCTTTAGGTAATTTTCCTAATATCCTAATATGACTTTGCAAACGGACTCATCGCTCCTAACGAGGCTCTGAATACACCATAAACCAAAAACTTTGCAACGTTCATCACCACATTAAAGCGGTAAATTACATTGTCTACGACGTATCTCATCTCGAAACAAAAACCAATATGGTTACTTAGAACGTGAGCTTACCCGGATTCTATACTGCTGAACGCAAAAAGATCCCGTGAGCACTTGGTTCACATTTATGGCACCTTGGAAGACACTTCTCATGTAAATAAATATTAAGAAAATAATTATTGAATGAGAAAAATCCAGCATTTTTTTTTGGTGCGAACGGGATTCGAACCCGCGTCTCCACCATTCCGGCCACTGCCGCTCGGTCACTGCAAGGCACTGATTCGTCGATGTAAGGCATCTAGCAAGGTACGCTATAATTCATGGTATTCATTATAAGTTTCTTCCACTCCAGATTGTATCTATAGTCTGTATTTACACAGTTATGGATGCTCATTCATTCGACCTCTCTTCCATACTAGTTAGTTTCTACGTGGTGAAACTATGTGACATTGCACAACGCAGATACATAATATATTCTATTATATTTTCTACTGGCCGCTGATTGAAACCACATACGAATAAGGGAATATCGTCACTAAGGTTTCGGCTGCCTCGACAACCCTTTTCAAAGTACAACAATGAGATTATTATTAGGTTATGGTCCATCTGCGGGCTTGCGCGACATTGACTTGTTCAAAAGATTGATTTCGGACTTCCATTGTCTATAAAATTTTGAGTATCACGACGTTTCGATTGATGTGCTATCTTTAATCGTCTTCAGGTGAACTGGCGAACACGTTCCTTTCATGCCTATTTATACCCCGTCCGGTGACGTGTCGTTGTGCGCGGTCTGTTCTGATTGGTTCCCGATGCGCGATATTCCGGTCTGCTGACGTGGCTGTTTGTCGGTCATTGTTTGTTGTCTGGTCCAGTCGTAGTCTATTGATCTTCTTTATGAGTGGCTGCCGAATTGGTTTAATGTCTACGCTGGGTTTGCTGTGCACTTTGCTGTTGTTGGTGATGAATGCCGCCTCCTTGAATTTCCTTCGATACCAATGCGGTTCCTTGGCAATAACCTCGTCCCAAACTATTTTATGGTGCTCCGTCCATGCGTGGTCAGCTATTCCAGATTTTCCTGTCTCTGCTCGCTGGGTGTTGAGACGATGTTATTTGATTCTTACTTCCAGTGGCCTTTTTGTTTCTCCAACATAGATTTTACCACATTGACATGGTATCTGGTAGATGCAGTCCTTTGTCTCTTGAGATTCATTCCTGGGCTTAGTTTTTGTTAGGATACTTCTGAGGGTGGCAGTCCTAGAGAATCTCGTTTGGATCATGTATCGCTGACCTATTCTTTTGATTCCATCTGATATTCCTTTGACGTAAGGCAGAATGAGTAAGTGCTGAGATTCTTCGTGTTTAATTCTTCTACTGTTGGTATTTTCTTGTATTGTTACTTCCACTAGCTTTTTTGGGTATCCGTTGTTTAATAGATCTTGTTTAATGATATTGAGTTCTCTTTGTAGTCCTTCTTGTGTGTTACAAATATTCCTAGCTCGGTCGACTAAAGTCCGGATGACGCCTTTCTTCGTGGCTGTTGGGTGGTTTGAAGTGTAAGTATTGACCTGTGTGAGTTGGTTTTCTGTGTACTGTGTACTTGTTTTTTTCATTGAGCACTATATACTAAACTAAACTGGCCCACAACCTTTCGAGGAATTAGAAGTACCATCATCGTATACCAAGAAAGGCAGATTGTCTGGTCATATTTTTGAAATTGTTGTCCTGCTTGTGTACTACAGAAAGTTGCTTGTATTATCTTATGCCCCGTTTTCCAAACCACTTTTTTGCTGTTCGATTAGATACTACTATAAGACACACCATTTAACACACACAAAGTTCATTCTATATATTGAATTTCTTTCTAAAAAGATGATATAACCAAAGGGGAATTATCTAAATCAGCACTCAGTGACATTTGCTCGACTTAGTACTTAAAAAAAAAGATAAAAATATCGACATTCGAGAAAAATATCTTCACAAATGTGAAAAATCTGTATACTAGAACTTGACAGCTCAATGTGAATTTAGGTAAAATAATGAGTCATTGATGAAATAATTGTCCTTCCCTGTGCCATAGCTTACTGTTTACTGTGTCATATTCTGAGCGTAGACCTCCCAACAGATAATAAAGAAGCTGCGAGCATCAAAATCTATTAAGTATCATTTTCTGCTACATCACTCAAGAATGTTAACATTTGATTTCTGGTAATGCGATACAGCACCGCTTAGCGGGCATACAGGCTAAATATTTTTTGAGCGGTTGTGTTTTTGTTTGGCTGGTTTATGGGTCCTTGTCTTCCCAGAAGCTTTATTGGTTTCGAACTATGAATATAGTGACATCAGTCTTACTTCCCACAGATTAGGCGTGGATATTGTATTGTGATCGCTTACATTTTCCAATTTGATATCAAAGGTTCTTTAGAGGGTTTATGATTTCCACATCGTGAAGATACATTTAGTTTTGTTGGGTAAAAATTCTTCTGATTCTTCTGTGCTGATCGAAAGTTCTACTTCCGCTATGATCTAGATCCAATTCGGTGCGGATTACGACATTATCACCGCAAATTATAAGTTTATAATTTTTCCTGAATAATTCATGATCACCGAGAGTTGTTCCGCAGATGTCTGAGTTGCGTTACGATTTCTTTACGATGTTGCTGCTACCACCGGCGCAGTTTAATATTCATTCATAGCGCATAATTTGCACTGACCAGTGGAGTAGATGAAGTATGGATTGCAAAATGAATAAAGTTACTGTAGTAGTAGAGAAGTTATCAATTATGTGAAGAGCCTGCATTTCGATTTGAATTAATCACTGATAACACAATAACTTACCTACGATGATTTATATCCACGATTTTTGATTTTTTACTGTTTGACATCTGTAGACTGACTGACCGCTGTCAAAGCTTGACATTCCAATATATACAAAGATGCCCATCTAGAATGTTCTATAACCAATTTCGAAAGACGTTCGAGATGTCTGTATTGACAATTGCTCACTTGTTCTGGATGTTTTAGATATAGAGTGATCTTTTCCTTGTTGCTACCGCTAATCTAGTTATAATATTTATAGTGGTTTCTTGAGACTTCAAGGATTCCTTGAATCCTAAAATGGCTCAATTGGTAAAATGCAATTTATCTTCAGCGAAGGACAGCTTAAAGGTATGTTAGCTGCAACCTTATAGCTGTCTTAACGTTAATTTTTGTAGATTGTAGAGTCTCTTACTTGGCGAAATTCTTCCATGAAGCAGATAAAAAGATTGTGTAATTAACCCACAGTTTCACAAATAAAACTCCTTTTCTTTTAGTGAGGCGCTTCGAATTATATTTATATCATCGTCAGACTGTCAGACTTTTTCAATACATACGCGTCATTGTAGAAAAAGAGTTTTATTTGTGAAACTGTATGTTAATTACACAATCTTTTTATCTGCATTAACGTTAATTCGTTAATCCGCTGCTAGCTATTTCATGTAACTTAGTCGGCAGTTGTTTTACACTTGTTATTATAGAGTTTCATATTAATGTTAATATTATGGGTAATACTTTTTCGACTTTCTCATTCATTTCATAATTCAAGTTAAGTGCAGTACCACAAAACAAGAAAAAACCCATATGGAACAAACACACATCAGAAACTGTTTTGACAGTTACCGACTGACAAGTGAATCATTGTAGTTAATATTTTGCCCCTCAGCCGTCTTTATAATCGTCCAATTCAAGTTTTTGCTGTAGAATTCCACTGATGTTTCCTCCCTATATTATTGTCACAACTACCCCACTGCACTGATATTTCACAAAAGCATATGCATCCCTGGGGGACCATCAGACTTCAATCTTTTAATTATTCTTGGACAGATATCCGATATATCAATAAGGTGGTTCTGGTTGAAAAGAAAAGATGCAGGCGATTTCCATATTTCGTTTAAACAATCCCAGGCTGCTGGTTCCTTTAATTGAACAGATGCTAATTATTGTCATTTTCATAAAATAACATAGATTTATTGCACGTCATATTTTTATGAAAATGTCACACGTAACACATTGCGACCCAGATAATCTTACAAAAAGATGTTGCCGGTTTTGCAGGTTATCGAAGAGTTTACTGTTTTGGTCCTCCATGAGGAGGAGATTTATTCATTGATTGTCATTATCTTGTACGACAGAACCTACCCAATATTCAAAAGAATGTCTACCGAATGAATTATATAGATTGTAGATGCTCCAATGTGGTGAAACTCTTCCATAATATAGATATTTCATGTTTTAAGATATTCTATGTCTTAAGCTATCTCGTTCTTTTTAATAAATTCATTGACTTAAGGTTTAAGGAATGAAATATCTTATTGAAAATATTTGTGAATCTTTGTCTTAAATACCAAGTTTCTAATCATATGAATAAATCAGCTTAAAAACCTGAAACCAGTATTAAAAAATAATAATTTTTTATCACTAAGAGTTTCTTCACCAGCGACAAAAGGTCCAGGAACTTAATATAATTGAATGTTTTTATAAGTTCTATATATAAATAAAATTATTTCTAACAGAGTTAATACTATTGTAAAAAATTATATAATTATTTGTTATATTCTTCTCTCTCGCCTTTCTCGAACAGCTACTAAGAAAATATTTATAGCAGTTAAAATCAAACAGCCCGCCCCATTTCACATTATTTTTTCTTTCTCTTTTTCTCGATAGTTATTTTAAATTTATCAATAAATTTGAATTATACCGAGTTAAGAACTTTCCATCGCTGTCCAGCAAAATATTAATTAACTACTGGAAATTGTTTTACACTTTTTAGTGCTTTTTGATATTAACGCATTTTTTTAGAAATATAATAATTTTTCATTTTCTAGTCATACAGAGAAATTAATGAACGTAACTTCTAAAACTTATCCTGTTGTTGTCTCTTCATTATATTTTTCGCCGGCCGTTAATTCAAAACACAAACGAAGGAATGATTATTTGATTGATATAGATTTGTTTCCCTGTGTTTTGTACTTTGATAAAGGCTACCGAGACAGCCGAAACGTTAGTATAAGTAAGTAATATTAATTCCTACGTATGTCACCATAATTAACAGCTAGCAGAAAATATCAGAACGTGACCGGAAAACTAGGCTTTAAAGTCAGCAATCAGTCGACATACCACGATCATTTTGGAAATTGAATTTCTTCCAAATACTTTAGTTCAAATTTTGAAAAATCTTTTTTCAAATTTTATTCAAAATTACTCAACTCAATTTACTTTAATTTTTTTCACTACATTCTTATATGAAATTCATATTTAATATTTATTAAATGATTTTCTTTCTTTATTATAATGTCATCTGATCTCAATACATGTGCATAATTTCAAATTTCTCAGACGTCTTGTAGTCGGTGAATATTACGTTGAATGCTTTATTATACTGATCGATGTATACTTATAGTTCCAGCTAATATAAGCTATTGTTGCTGTAAAGCTGGCATAAGTATTTGTTGCAACTTATTTAGATTACCCGAGTGACGATAAAAATTTTATAGTTGTTGATCTATCCCGAATGTTGGATTCCAGAAGCTAATACAAGAATGACTGGACGTTTTACTTACTTTTTTGTTATAGAATCCCTCAAAATGTTTTAATCTGTCAAATCTACCACTGTTAGCATCCCTTGCCCATGTCATTGTTGATTCAATCCAGACACCCAGATAATTGAACTGAATAAAATACCCTCAATATAACAAAATGGCAACATGTACGCAGTGATAAGTTTTCAATAACGCACTTTAACGAGATACAGACGTCAGGTGCAACTCAGCGTATTGGTATTGGCAGTAATCTGCTACGCTTTTCGAATCACCTTACTTCGTGTACTTATATAAAATCCCCATATAGTGCAGTCATTTCGATATACTGCAATGCTAGAGACAGATCAACGAGTTTACCCAATTCAAGTATCTGGGATACTACATCACGGAACAACTAGACCCAAATAAATAGAATAAGTACAGAATTGAAACAGCTCGAGCAGTTTTTTGAGACTGAAGCCATTCTTCTGTAACGACAACCTAAACATAAAATTGCCCCAAATAATGATCAATAATGCTATGTTTGGTCCGCACTGTGATATGGAGCTGTGATCGGGACTCTGAAGAATGATACCATCAATTGACTAAGAAGCCTTTGAGATAGAATACCCTGAGAAGCTATGCAGACCAACAAAACAGTTTCAAATAGAGTGAATTTGAAACTATTGAGATAACAGAGGTCTCCTTCCCAGAACATGTTCTTAAGGGATTCTGATACAAAATCCTTCAGGTGATACTGAAAGATAATATCGAGGGCCGCAGATGACTTGGAAGAAATCAAATATCAGGGCTTAAGAACATTCGTGATTAGACTAGATAGTGCTGGACAACTATTTAGATTAGCTGAAAACCACGAACACCACATCAATGTAATTGCCGATGTTGAGGACACTTGATAAGAAGTAGAATACAATGTTGGGCAAAATTTTCTCAACACCAGTATTTGTTTTCATGCTATACGAGAATCTTTGACCTAGCAACTATAATCACTACACAGGCTAGCTAGTGTTTCGCTAACTCAGTTAGCGTTAGTAAAATTGTTTTTAATCTTCTAGAACGTAGTTAACGAAGCACGTGTCTGGTTTTAAACAAAATTATTTGGCGGGTGGTAAAACTGTGTTTGTGCTTGTTTTTACTTCCCATGCCAATAGGCGACGGAAATGTTGTGATCGCCAAAAATTATCGAAATTGAGACGATGCCTACATCACGAAAATCACCTCATTTCCATCGGTCTGTGTCGGTTTGTCGATTTCTCGATCTGTCAATCTATTCCCTTTTTGTCAAAGCGTAATCTCAGTAACCACTTATAAATATTAACAGTAATGCAGTAATAACAAAGAACTAAGCATCGGAACAACCAAATTAAGTCCATTTTCGAACAGCGAAGTAATAGTCAAAGAACACAAATATACCGCTTTTTTTATTCGTGTGTTTCTAATTATTTTCGATCGAAAGTTGAATACAACCTCATTTTCATATGTTTCACAAGTTTCTGATCAATTTAGGAAAGAGTTTTTACATTCTAATTATCTGCCGACAAATTGCCGAGCTAAATATATTGACAAGGCTAGGAAAAGATAAAACAGGCATGTCTCAAGAAGGTCCATCTATAATGCAGAGAATGTATTTATTAATCTTGATAGGTTGTTCTAATCTTTACTGAATTTGAAAAGTTAAAAAAATTACACCCTTCAGCAATAAGCACGTTTATGTTAACAATAAAATTGTCTGCAACTTTCCCATTTCAACCGCTTTTGTATCGTAAAGTTTTAGAGTTTCCAATACATGCATGATCAAAATAGCCCACCTGAAGAACTTCGTTTCCACATTGACTGTATTATATGCAAATTCAGTAGAATAATCTCAGGTGGCCAGTTATTATGACAAAGCGGCTGTTACTGTTCCTATGACAATCGAGTATTTTTTAAGATACGGTTAATAATTTCAAAGTAATACTTATTTTTCATGTGTAATTCCCTGTCAAAATACAGGTGGAAATTTGTACTTTACTGTATATCACAGGATTAATGCAAATTTCGATGGTCTGTGTTACTTTCGAATTTTTTAAATTTTATACTGTGTCATATAGGATAGTATTAAAGCGGAAATATTATGTAAGAGGAAGGTGATGTATACATTTGATATCAGTTGTAATCCTTTCAAAATACATCTGTTTTTTTTATCTATGGTATTGAAATAATATGTGAACCTTATACAAAAATTATTCAAAAGTACCCATCCAAAAACCCCCTCCATCTGGCTCAGAAGATTTTTTTTGCAAAAGAAAAAATATACAACAGGAAACAAGATTTTATTTTTCTCTGATCTTTCTGACATTGGAGTTTATTCAAAAATTCAGTATCAAAAATATTTTTTTGAGGAGCTCTTAAGAATGAGAGCATCAACTTGTCCAAAAATAATTTTTGAGATTGTTTTTTGCCAAAATATTACGGTTTGCACCGGGCACCATTTGTTACTTAATTGAAGCAATATCAGGGATGCGGAAAAAACGTAATCCAGCTTTGTTGAAATTATTTCAGTTGAATTCACTACACTGCATACAAAGCCAGTGCTCTGAACGGTCGTCCGTCGAGCTGTACTGCCAAGCGTCTAGGTTCAGACCAAAACTTACATGTCTTTAGCAGGCGAAATATAGACATGTACTCGTATGGTATAGATAATGCCCTTACCCGAAAAGATGTACTGCTTTCACCCAAAATCTTTTTCCGAGTATAAAAATCTCTTGAACCGAGCATAATCTTGTCCTACCGTGTAAATCGGGCCACGCATGCCATATGCATCTTTATCGGGTCAGCATGAAATTCTTTAACAGTGCCGCGTGCACAAACTGCCTGAAAAAGTGGTTTTTAATTAACTCATACTGAGGTTAATTGTTTCGAGATTCACATTTTTAATGAATATACGGCACTTTATTGCCGATATAAACGTGTTATTAAGTTTTTAGCGCAGTCTCCCCCCTGCGCGACGATTTCTTTGGGCCAGGTGGAGCAGGAAGGCCCGTAAAATATGGGTCGCCTCGAATATTAATACGTTAAGCGTGTATGATGCAAATAATACAGTCATACGTTTGCAAATCACCTGTGATCATTATCTCTGATGGTTGTCTTAAATGGATCCGATGCGATTTCGCTTTCTTCTGGGGCATTTTAATGGGTTTGCTTCCCGCGCACGAATAGGGCGAGGCTTTTCAGCACGCTTTTAACTGCTTGACCTATCTGTTAGGTTTGTTTCAATCAATATAAGGGAATATTTCAAAGTAATTTTTATCGAAGTCAAAACATCTGATTTATTTGAAATATTTTTATTGAGAATCGACGATATCTTGAAAATAAAAAAATTTAAAAAAGTATGAATTTAATCAAAATAATTAGGAAAGATTGATAATAATTTGAATTGAATAATTTGAAAAGTAATCATGATACAATACTAGAAAATTTGTGAATGCATTTTATTCTCTAAATGTAATTGTTATCAGATGTTTGCTGACCAAAAATCGATTATACTGGTTAGTATCACATTTGAAAGCTTTTGAACGCTTATATACATAAAAGTGGAAATGGATGATGCTTTAGAAAACTATGAAACTAAATGATTGAATTCCATTCAGCAGTAATAGAAAGCCTACTCACAATATAATTAAATCGTTTCCAAAAAATATATATAAAAAGATAACAGATTGATTCACAAAAAAATATATTTTTGTAAAAAGGCAATTTGAAAAAAAATTACTCATAGTGCACACCCTGTGTAAACATTTCGTTTAAAAAAGCCACATTCATTCAATATTATAACAGTGACTCTCAACTTGAATAGCGTGGATACTTCCACTTCCAAATTAAAATGCATTCTTAAAAACTACATATTTATACTTTTCTTTTCTTTCAACGATCTTTTGGAAAAGAGGTCGGACGAGGGGCATTATAATTTAAATAAATAGTTAGGGGTTAGTTTTTTCTTTCCCCATATAGGAAAGCAACAGGCCACCCTAAAATATTTCAAACTCCAATCTAGGGTCGACCTATCTCAATAATTTTTCGAGATAAATTTTGGTTACGTTTTATTGAAGGTTATCGTTAGGCTTACCATTTATGTACATTTTACGCCGTCAATGGCAATGATGCTTTAAATTGCCAACAATATTAACAGATGACCCTTGAGATTGCAATGCCATACATCGACATCATTTGTCTTTTAAAGTATTTCATGTCATAAATTGATACTTAGTCTATTAAGCTTTTCCAGATAATGACAAAAATTAATTAATCGATCCTAAGGGTAAAAATAGTTGAAAAAAATTAACGAAAAGCTATAAAAATCTTTTATTGTCTTTATATTATTATTGTATTAAATTACCTTAGTTTATAGCATGGTCAATGTCTTTTTTAGAAGTAAGAGAATAGGTAATTATAATGTTTCATTGAGATAAAATAATTGTGTGTTTAACACAGTTCCACAAATAAAACTCTGTTCTTACAGTGACGCGTTTCGGTTTATATTCAAATCATTGTCACTGGAAGAAAGGGAGTTTCGTGAAACTGTGATAAGTACACAATTATTTTACATGCATGAAGGACGAGTTTCACCAAGTGAGAGCATCTACAAAATTCTAATAAAATCGACCCATATATGGAACACGATGCTTTTTTTGTTGTTATATTCAGTCATCCTCATTTTTGACTTGTAAATTACCTTCATTTTATTCCCTAGCTTGGTGTAAATAAAGTCTAAAAGTGGTAGATTTGTTTGGTCCTAGCAGGGTCAATGTCTGGCTTGGAAATAAAAAATAGGTGATTCTAATGTTTGTTGGGCTACATTAAAAAAATCTAGCTATACAGGCGACACGATGAAGAGCTTTCCCAAAGATCTGGTAAGCACATCATGGTATGCAAAGCACCAACGTCTTTAGTACGAACAAGCTGTAACGTGTTCGATCCATATAAGCTAAAATGCTCGAATTACTCAAAATAATTCCTCCTCACATATACGTTGGGGCGGTCGATGAATACCAATTGGATTTGATTGATGCTCGCCAATACGCGTCTAAACTTAAGTAGATGCTCGATATCGCATAATATAGTCATCTAGTACAGGTCGTGATAAATGCCCTCCATCCAGCGGGTGTCTCCGCTGAAATTTTAAGCCGCCTTGATATAACATACGCCGTCGGGGGATTAGCGTCGGCCTGGGAGAAAAATTGCTGGGGAGATATCTTTATGTGGATGTTCATGTTAAATCGCATCCCAACAATAAACCATCTTTAGCGTTTGTTATATGCACTGCTGCCGATTCGGATTTTTTTTCAGTCTTGTAGGAGCGATGAATCAAGTTGGCGACGTATTGGAACTGGGGACAGGGTTGGCTTCAGTTGTCGTTGATATGTGTGTTTTAACACGATTCTGGTTGCCAGGATAGCTTGACATGTAGTCCTTATATTATTAATTATAAAATTTTATAAAATCCTATTTATTAACACTTTGATTTTAGGAACCCTAATTACTGTATCCTCATTTTCTTGATTGTATGTATATATATATAATAATTCCTGCTGGTCGCAAATTGAAATCACATACGTATGAATGAATCTTTCCTGACGTTACGGCTGCCTTGGCAGCCTTTATCACAGTACCTACAAAAAAATGAAAACGTTTGATTCTTTAAATATTTGTATGTATGTATGTATGTAGGTATGTATTTAAATGTAACGAAATCTTTCAACGTAATTGTACAGACTTTAAGACGCTTGAATTTGAATATTTGTACAACTATTGGGAATAATTTGAAAATTATATCATAATGCTCTGACCAGGATAATCAGGATAAAAGAGACAAATTTTACAGGATAAAGATGTGGCATCCACAGAAAGATAGACAATAAAATATTGTCATTTATCGAAATGACAACAAAGATTTAGCCAAAATGCTTCGCTACATGCTTTGAGATTCACTATAAATAAATAAATTGATATTTAAAATAAAATCGGAAACAGTATGAACTGAGAAATATTTGAAAATAATTATTCATTTAAATTAGAAGAGATTAAATTGATAATGCGCAATATCGAAAAAATAATTGAAAACATTAAAAAACCTAAACTTTAAGAATTATGTAGGTTGTAGATGCTCTTACTTGGCGAAACTCTTCCAGAATGTAGATAAAAAGTTGTTTAATTAAGACACAGTTTCACAAATAAAACTCTTTCTTTCAGTGTGACGTGAATATAAACGCGTGTTTTATTTTTATATCCATATATAATTTATTTTGAAAAATTCGTCACAAAATACCTTTCAAACGAAACAATTGTATCATTCAATATTCCATTTGAAAAATACCATGAGTCAGAAGTACACCACTTCCTCGTTACTTTCCACATGCATGTCACTAGAAGACAGCCTTACACAAAAAGTTAAAAAAAGTGGGAATACGTATACATTTATTCACTTTTCATGCGAGACATATAATGGTATCATTTAATTATATTCTACTAGAGACTAATATTTTGGAACGGAGAACAGCAATGCGTGCAAAGCACGGAGTCAGTCTAGTTGACTCCGTTGTTTTCTTAATTAATCAGTCAACAGTTAAATGATTTCCAGCATCCTTCATCTGAAGCTACGCAAATTCAGAGTGATGAACTTCTGACTCTGATTATAATATATATTGCCCACTAATAAAAACCTCATACGGTCGCATCTTGATGAAATCCACCGAGGTAGTAGAAACGTTAGTAAAGATATATCAGCAAATATTTGGCTGCAGTCCGTCTCTGCATGCTTGTTAGCTTCAAGCTACGTCTTTCAATGAGATACGAGTTATAATGCGAATAAGAGGTATCCCGTTGTAGAGGCACATACAGTAACGTGTGGCACCCCTGCTTATTTACATCTGTATTGAAGTTGGTATCCCTGCCACCGAGGTTAGTGCGTATGAGTGCATAAACATCGAAAGTTGTAAATTTCGAGAAATAGTGTCAAAGGAGCCAGATAAGCCTGGTTTAACTCAGAATTAAGATCGCCTTGGAGGATAATTCGCGATGTATTTATTTGAATAATTCCAGGAAGCGGTAGTATAAGTAAGTCTACCAAATGAAGAGTTTTTATTTCTATACATAACCTCTCACAAGCGTAGAGAGTCTATCGTGCTCTGGATAACTGTTCATAAATTTTAGCTATTGAGGAATCAACTTTTTGGTACCTCGCACGACAACGTTGATGTTCTCCAAACGAATTAGTTTTGAAATATGCTCGGTCGAGGTTTTCGAGGGCGAGCCCATTGGGCTATTAAAGAGTTTATTGTACTCTTGCTTATGCGACACACATTGGTCGAAAATATAGTAGCAGTAGAAGTTATAGAACAGGGACAGATAAGCCACTTTTCTCCGATGTTCCAAACTGTGGAAGTCTTTTGTAAGGTCAGCCGCATCCACATATTGCTGTTTTCTGTAATGTGTAAAGAAGTAATAGCTGTTCCAGTTTTCTAGAACAGCTCTGTGACACCGAGCTAAAATAACCGGCAGCATGATGACGAAAATTACTCGAGTATTGTATATTTCTCCAACTCCATGGCTTGCAGACTAACGTGTGATCGCCTTCAGGAGGTAGCAGTCATTTGTGCATTGAACTGAACTTCATCTGTAGATCCTCAGTGATTTTATTGATGTCTTCGTTAATATCAAACAAAGAAAGCTGTTGACAGAAATTCAATGTGTACAAATAAGGGGAATTTTATGAAAACTGAGATGGAAATGGAAAACTGGAAGCTTATCAGGAGGAATTGCACAGCTTTGAAGCACAAATATAGAGAAGGCTTAACAGCAACAATAACATGTCATGGTACGATCATGTTGCTGGTTTCGCTAGGTGGGCAACCTAGAACCTGGGGATTCTTGTCCGCTCTAGGAAATTGTTTTCCCCGGAACAGCTGCTGCTACTGTATGAACGTTTCATGATGATGAATAAAGATGAAAATCCATGGCCCTCATTTTCCTTCTATCTGTCATTTGATGGCATTTTTCTCACTATGTAACATGAGTAACTACGGCACCAAGAGATATACTATAGATTATGCATCTGTATTTCCGAAAATTGCTTTACTTTTATCTATTCTTCTGGTTTTCATTTCTAGGCATAATAATAAGGAGGCTTAGAAGTTTTGAAAAGTCATAGTAGTAGTAGTCTAAAACATTGAAAAACGATAGAATTGTGCAGTGATAAGTACCGAGTAAATCCAACTCACCTCATTTTTCACCACTATTATCATTAATTTCTGCAAAAAAAACTCCTCTGAAGAGTGGATATTGATTCAAAATGTTCTTCATCAGTACCACTTCACTGGTCGAATAGGCTCTGACAAAAATCGGGAGATATTACTGTTGAACAAGAGTAGAGAATCACCAACCTTCTGGTAGATATTGTCACCTGTCCCCTATGAGCGTGGAAAAAGATCCTGTCTGTCCGACAGTTAGGAACCACAATGCAATAGTTTGTTGGTACCTGAGATCAACGAAAAGGGCTAAAGGTGGCTTCACATCCCCACTACTATCACTATCACTGACAAAGTACGTAGTACCTTAAACTATATATCTTCAAGTGCACAGTAGCCCACTTGCTTATTTCCACCACGAGGTTCAAAGACCAGTTGGGTCTTCTCGGTACGCTACCAATTAATCACATATCATCTCTCAACAATGGCTGGCTAAAAGTGTGGGTGAATACGGAACACGATGACCGTTGCTCTCAAAGACCAATCACTCGTTAATAGAAACCTGGCTCTATTTACTGCCTTCTTAAATTATGGTTATCGTTAGTCAATCATCGGACAATGCGCAAAGTCATGTTAGGTATCGAAATCTGAATAGTACAGGTGTTATAGAAAAAATCACAATCTTTGTTAAAGTGATACAACTGTAGGTGAAATACAGAGTAAACGACATCATTCAACAAACTAAAATAGGGCATTATTCGAGATCTCTATTCAGTTGTAATGCAGTATTCTGTAGTAAAAATTTCTAAAACGAAAACAGACAAAATTTGCCTTATAAATAAAATTGTTGTATGTTTAACTATTAGGCTAATATTATCATCGTACATACTATAAAATTAATAATTATGGAGCACCTGAAAACGCTCATAAGAAATTATCGATGCTTCGTCGTAAACAACCTACGTGGCAACGTGACAAAAGCCGGGCGCGTCTAGGGATGCTATATTTGTATGATGCTAATGCAACCGTAACTCAGGCCTCAGTATCGGGTAAACGATAGAGGATATTGACCAAACCATTTGACCGCAGTTATATGGATACGGTGCCACTGAATCAATATCTCAAGTATGTGTCAAACAATTATAGATGTAAAAACGTGTTATACCAGCACTTAACATTTTTTGAGATCTCCTCATATTGGCACCCCTACCACCACCGCTAATTTTTAGAACTCGTAGCCCGAATCCTAATTTTTATCCCTACCCCAAAAAATGTCCACTATGACCTACTATAGACAACGCATGTTTCGTCTTTAGCCTAGACTTGTCCGTATAGCTGGGCGGTCTAGCTGTGGCGAGCAATCGGATGGTATATACGTAACCTGATGTTGAAAAATAGCTGTTTACTGATTTTCATTTTTCACCTTAGTATATAAGGTGTGTCTAATTTTACCGTACTAATAGAAGAAGACGCTAGACCGATTACTAGTTCGCAGCCAGCTGCCTGTAATGTATCTCCCAGCGGGTTGGTATTCAGTTCGTGAACAAATTAAAAACAGAGTGTACACAATAGATACCCAATGTTGATGATCTGTGTTTGTATGGGTTATTTGGTAATGATGTGGTCCAAGCTTGACTTTCGGCATGAAAGCGTGATAGTTATTGTTGAGAGGATGAGAAATTCTCAACTACAGGGAAGGTCGAAGATAATAAAAAAATATCATCAAGTAGGTTTACGCTGTCCTTCCCACGTAATGGTATCAAGTTAGAAATAACAATCAGATTTTGGAACTAGCTGTTCGTAACTAGAATTGAATTAAAACTAACTCATAAATTCCAGAAAAAATATTCAGGTTTTTTCTATTTGGGACCAGGAGCTCTAAAATCCGATTACAATCTTCCATAAAGCGATCGCTTTTGGTTCGGTATGCTTAGTTATTGAGTTCTAGATGGAGGTGTTGTAACTTTGAAATTACTCTTGTAAGGTAGGCAGCGTTATATCTCTGGGACGGTATCGTTCATTTTCAAAGTATTGACAGGGCGAATGCTAGACACGGCATTGAATCATTTCAACACGGTCAATAGTATGGTGGAAAAGTGGAAAATTGCCAAGAAAATACTGTTGTCTTGGTTGCTAATAATCAATTACGGTTACTGTTAGTTTAATTTCATTCTTCATTGCGCTTTGTTAATTTCCTGATACGGTAGAAGTAGTGTGCGAATGGCAAGATAAAATGTAATTGTGGTACTACCACCACCCCTCCTACTATGCCACGTATTAGTAGAAATCTTCGAACATTAAATGTAAAATTTAGCTGTAATAGAGAAAATTTCATTGATTATTTTCTAATTGGTATCTAATTAATCATGCTAACTATTGTATTTTGCTGACACGTCTTTTGCTGCGCAGTTATCATCTAAAGCAGACTGAAATTGGCAGTACAATCTTAATTTAATCAGTAGAGGAATTCTATATTGCATTTGTAATTTGATAATGAAATTCCAATTGCGCAAAGTCTTGCATAATTCGTGCAATAGCTTCCTGCTGTGCAGTTTTCTAGCTGAAGAATACTAAAGTTAAAAATGTCAAGTTACTCAATACAATAACTACACTATTCCATTTATCATTCACAGCTAATGCCAATAAATTGTGCCTTATTGTTGTAATATTTTCTTTGTGACTTTTCGCTATATCAAGACAAAGTTGTAGACAACATTGTTTCTATTCAATTTTTGAATCTCTAACGTTACAATATAATTTTTTTGCACATACCTGATTCCTCATCATCCAGATAAGCTTTCACCTTTTTGCGTGTGTGAATTCCGTCACATGCCTGCACACCTGTCAAAATCTCGCGCTGCGTTCGCATCTGCATGCCTTGAATATTGACCGCAATCAATCTTGCAAAAAATTCATTAAGGCTCGCTAATTACGGGTGCTTATGGAATCATTGCGTAACGCCAGATTGTCCAGATTCAATACCGCGTTTTAGATAAAATCGATATCCTCATTATGTGTGTTAGTACAGTTTGGTTGGACGTCTCTTAACTAATTCTTAATGTATCTGCTATACCACTTTATATGTTTTTATTCACTAGCTTTGATATCTGTCTGCCTGTGTGCTTGGTACAAATTTTGCAGTCGATTTTAAATTACTCACTTCACGAGTCAAAGGTATGCAACTTAGACCATAGATATGAATTGAATGAAAATGAAAACTGTCTCGCTTTTACTCTCTACGCTAATAAGGTGAGGAAGATATTGTTCTAATTGTTCTAATTATACAACAGGTATTGTAATAATTAAAATATTATTAACAGTCATTTCCAAACATCGCGCACTATGGCGCTGCCCATTGGCAACTTACGAAGTCAAAGGTCCTAACACTTGGACTGCCTTGAAGCGGCAACAGATGTCCCTTAGGTCAACAAGGGTGACCTGATTTACAGCGACATCCCTTGTTGTTCTTTAACCTTATTTACGATGTACCGTTATCTTGGCTCATTCACATCAGAAGCTGACAATTGACATTAGGTGTATACCTTCCACTATGCTATAGACATGCCTGTTTCGTTTTTAGCCTAGACTTATCAGTATAGCCAGGCGGTCAAGCTGTAAAAAGCAGCTGGGTGGTCTACAGCAGGTCTGATGCATAGTGGAGAGCATACACTCAATATCAGTTGTCAGCTTCTGACGTGAATGAGCCGAGATAAGGGTACATCGTAAATAGTGTTTACGCAGAACAAGGGATGTTGTTGTAAATCAGCTCACCATTGTTGACCTGAGGGACATCTGGTAGCCGCTTCGAGGCAGTCCAAGTGTTAGGACCTTTGACTTCCTAAGTTGCCAATAGGCAGCGCCATAGTGCGCGACGCTTGGAGATCAGTGTTGATGATATCTCACCCTTGACTTGGTTACGTATAGTCACATTGCCGGGCTATACTGACGAGTTTAGGCTAAAGACGAAACATGCATATCTATAGCAGGTTTGATGCATAGTGGAGAGCATACACTCATTAAAATATTCCTTTTTCTTGATGTTTCAAACACAGAAAAACTAGGTCACTCATTTCCGCTACCCTGTCGGTCTGCTTTTTTCCTAAAAAGTTGGTTGATAGAGCGGGGGGTGGGGTAGGAAAACAGTTTTCTTTAAGCTTTTGACCCAGGTATTTATTCGTATTGACATAGATGATTATTCACATATTCAAATTACACAAATGATAGATCTATTTAGAAGAGTTGTGGATTCAAATCTTCGATGCATTTCGAGTATTAAAAAATAGTTTTAACGATTAAATCTTTTTCTAGAAGATGTTAATTTGTTCTGCTTCTGTTCTAGCAACTACTACCACAGACTACTGAGTTTAGTTAGAATTAAAATCATAAATAATTACGCAAGTGCTATTTACTTTTTAGAAAATATCATCAAGTAGGTTAGCTTTGCATCCCACTTGCAGTGGTACCAGTTTATTACAATTTAAGGACGGATTTGCAAATTCTTCAATGATTCAAAATTTTAAACTGATACCATTAGCGTGGGAGGTACAGCATCAACATGTGGAATTATAATCCAGGTTTTGAATTGTGAACAATAAAGAGTCATTTTTTCAACTTAAAATCTTCTGAAAAAGGAGGAAACAAATAAATTGAGGTTCTCAATCCTAATTTACCAGTACTATAACGATGCTGAACGGATTTTAATGTTGGGCGCAAGCTGATGAAAGGAAAAGTATACAGTCGTTATCCGTAAATTAATAAAGTACTTTTTATTGGATTTGCGTATTAAAATTTTAATTGCAGTATCGACAGCTGAATATTAACAGAAGCGTTGTTCACAACATAAAATTGTCCTGAAATGGAAACGCTAACAACGAAAAAGAGATCGTCAACTTCCATCTTCTTCTCTTTGCCGTGTCTATCCATTTCGGCTGCTGGCGATCATTACTATAGTTCGTACTTTGTCGGCAACTACTCTGAATACTCGTAAAATCACTCCTTCAGTATTAAACCACCTCAATCAAGGTATCCTTCTTCTACCGGGTTCACCCTTCCTTTCGATCTTTCGCTGGAAAACAACCCTTACATTTCGTTTCTCATATGTGCCAAATAAACCTGCATATTTTCTCGATAAAATAATTTCTCTCTGTTTGACTATACGTTCCAGACTGTCTGCCTGCTGATATTGATGATTATACCTCGTACAGCCACACAGGGAAACTTGCAAACCTACAAAAAAGCAAATAGCACATAACACTGTGATAGATTCTAAACCTTGAAACCCGCATATCACTTTTCACCCCCTAAAGCCCCCCTAAAGCCAAATCCCGTGGGATTCCCTTCGCCTGGGCTTCAGAGCCACCCATCTCCCGGACACCCAGTATACCGCGATTCTAGTGCGCCTCTGTTTTTGACTGTCTGAGCAGCATTCTGTATACTTGTATAATATCCCTATAGCTGAAAGCAAAAGGCCAGTCATAATTAGAAGACTTTTATTCGGCTCTCTTATAATTGTCCGTCGAGAATGTATGATTACATGAGCAGCGAGTGTTATTGAATGATCGCCAGTATGGGAGCATAATGTATTGTAAACTGTAAGACTGCTCGGTCATTTCAACAACCCATTCTGATCGCTCCTTTGTACCTTCGTGATTATAACCTTTCGAAGGTTTTTATGGTGTCAGTCACCGGTGAACGAGACGAGCATCGTTTAACCTTTATGTGCGAGAATAACCACAGATTGTTTGGGTTGGTGTGATGTTGAATATACATATAATGGTGCATCTAGACCAAGCTCCGAATCGAAAGCATATGTTGACAGATATTTGGGGACGTTGAATTTCGTACAGATGCTTTTCAAGGAAGTTTTCACGAAAAGAATGCAACGATGAGGTGCTAAACAGGCTCCTGCTTACTTCAGACCAGTATCTGAGTAGAATTCGACCAAAGCACAAAAATATAGGCAGCCATTGTCTCATGAAGCTCCCAAATTTCTTGAAGCTGTATTCGATGAGATTGCAATAGTTCATATTTTATAGTGAAATTTTTTTTAGTCAAATGAATAGATGCAAAGAATGTGTGATTATAAGTTTGGATGTAATGTGGGATAAGTAAGGTTTAAATTTTGGTGAATGTATTGGATGTACTCAAGTTTTCCATTGAGAATATAGCTGAATTTCATTTTATATCGTTATTTTACTTCATATCACTAAAAGCACTTAAAATAGCATTAAATATCTTAAAACATGAAATATCTTATGAAATAAAATTGTTTATTACATTAAATATCTCAAGGACATTTTGACCGCGATGGTTAAGGTTTGTAGGGGTTTCCTTTAATAGTAGTATAAATGCAGTCGGCAAAAAAATATGTCCCCTAAGACACAACAAATGAAAACATATTTTAATAGAAAAATAACTAGACAGGATAGATAGTATGCTAGTTTTGAGAGCTGTAGTTCTGTATCCACGATAGGACTAGTTAGTTATTTGGCAAGTAATCTGGGTAGCCTTGTTAGCAGTCAAATCTGACAGTCCGACGATGATTTTAATCAAAATCGAAACGCATCACTAAAATAAACAGTTTTAGTTCTGAAACTGTGTGGTAATTACACAACTTTTTATCTACATGTTAGCAGAACTGTCTTACTTTAATGAGGTATTTGAAAGTTGCAAAAAATATCAACGATAAAAAATGACTTGTTAACATGTTTTATAACCTTTGGCTTGCGCCTTCAGTTAATCACATCTTAATCGGTGTTATAAAGTTTAAAAGCTGTATAAATCACAATTATCAAATGAGTGTATCCGTTCAGCACTACCTTGGTGTGTAAATTAGAATCACTGTAATTTTATTGGTCATAGTTCATGTTAATAGCTTCGAAATCTAACAAGCTGCTAATAAATTGGTCGGTTTATTTTGAACTTCCGTTCTGAAGCTTATTACCTCAGAAGCCTGGTGGGTGTTTCCTTCCATTCAAGACGGAGCAGCTAATGCTATTCTACAAGACTCAGGTCATACCAGCACTAGAGTACTGCCTGCATATGTGGAGAAGCTTCTAGACTCAATCCAGAAACAATCAGAGTGTTTGGTGGATGCGCCTGATATTACAAAGAAGCTTCACAGTCTGGAACATCGAGGGAGGGTGGCTGATCTGTCCTTATTCTGTAGATACTATCATGGCAAATCTTCTACTGAATTGTCTCCCATAATAACACCAAGAGTCATCATAACATCAAACACAAGGAGATCCAAAAGGGCGCATCCTACTGGGTCCTGCTTCCAACGCCTCAAACCAGCCTCTACCAAGAGTCGTTCCTTTGGAGAACCTCAGCGTTGTGAAATGAGCTACCAGAGATTTTGTTCCCAGATGATTACAATTTACAGCGCTTTAAAGCTAATATGGATAATAATAATTCTCTCGCAGCGTTTCTGGAGCACAATAGGCATTCTGCGTCTGCGAGAGGTTGAAAAAATAAAAAAGATAATCGTAATAGTAGATGCTAAAGTGTAGTCACCTCACAGATGTATAATTATGATATAATTGTCCACAAACCAAACGAAACATATAGAAGCAAAAAAGCATTTTTCATGCTCGGGCACATGTCACAAACCGCAAACAAACCGACAAAAATGCATTTCCACATTCGAAAATGTGCAACGTGCCGTCGACTAGCGTCGGTTTTTTACTCGGAGCGATTGAACTTTCGTTAACTGTGATGCAAAAAGTGCATTGTTTTATGAATCGTGCCGAGATAATTGAGTCATTAGACAAGGTTAATGGCTGGTGCAACAGAATGAGCAGAACGGATTTATATATTCGTTGAATGATAGCCGTATAGCTGAGATACGAGTGCATTGGGTTTGGAAGAAAGTATATCTGGAAGGCCGTGGAGGCTAAGCAGACTACTTCATGTTTTGTTTAAGTTCGTAAATGGTGGGGGGGGGGCGGGGGTGGTAGTAAAGAGCATCTCCGAAATAATACCCAAAAACTATGAAAACAATTGTTTGACATCCTGTCAATATAAAATAAAAATATTTTTCCGAAGACCGAAAATGGCTTTTTCGCACTTGAAAGGGAAGCTCGGAAGTCGAATATTGAAAATCGTTGGAGCATTTTTCGAAATTTTTCTTTCCAAACAAGACAAATACTCCCTTTCCGGGTATTTTGAGGGTGCCAAACGTGACTCCGGTATCTGTTTTTGATCTGAATCTAAGCGAGATACACAAGAGCCTCGGGAGGACATTTTATTGTTTTTTCCCCCAACCCGATACTCTTTATAATGATCATATTTGGATTCAGCGCCACTTTGTTTTACTTTATGTAGTAAACCACTCACAATACAAATAGCTTGTCGTGATACAGAAAAACTGCCAGAGAATGAATGTTTCTTCCTCCTCCGCCTTATGATAGTCCTTTCACTGTCCAAATTAGTAGACCGTTCTCATTTTGATACCAGAACAACGCAGCAAGGAGCAGCAACAACCACTTCCTGCCGTCTCACTCACTCTTATGCTCTTACCGTCCAGACCAACATATTGCAACGAGACCAGCGGCCAGCAGCCAAGAAAAGATCACCCTGTATGCAAATCGTCCAGAACATGTGTGCAGCTGTCAACACATATCTCGAATGTGTCAGATTGTTCTAGATTTGGTTATGGAACATTCGAGATGGGCGTTTTCTGTATATATACAAGTGTCGAGCAGTGACAGCAGTCAGTGAGAGATCAGACGTCATATAGTAAAGAACTTGAAATCATTGATATGAATTAGTGTATAAGTTGGTGTTGTTACCAGTGGAAATAAATTAGTGTTTAAGAACGTTACGATATCATTATCCCTCTTAAATATATAGATAGAAAAGCATAAAATAAAATTCGCTCTTGGTACAACTCTATAGTTCAGTGCTCTAGCTATTACTAAAGACAATCAAAATGCACCACCAAAATAGGTTCGCCGTGATCAGCAGATCAACTTGCACTTCAACTTTCCAAAAAACTGTGCTGGTGATAGATTTGGAATCTTGTTACACTATTAATTTATTGTTATAATAACAACTTTGATGCAAATCATCAACGATGAGGTTCTCCAAAAGAATGAGTTTTAGAAGAGAATCCTCGATGTGTTAGCGGTTGGACCTGGTTAGGATTAGGCCACTGGGTGCCTAGTATTTGTTGTAGTGATAACTAGTTTTATACGATACAGATCGGTGCTACAGACACTTTCCTTCGATGTTCCAAACTGTGGAGGTCTTTATACTGCTCTGTACTGGATTGAGTCCAGAAGCTGCAGTATATGCCTTGGTGTGCAATCTTGGAAAGTACGACTAGGCTGTTCTAGTGAATACAATTTCTAACGAAAGAGATTCTCTCTAGAACAGCATTTTATTATATTGTCAGGTCTAATTTTTCTATTCTTTGATCTGGATAACGCGGGCCGATGACCTTCAAGGTTCGCTCCTTGGACCAGCTCCCTTCTCACATTTTATACATTATCTCCTTTGCCTTAGCAACTACGGATCTCTCTCAATGCTGACAACACTACACTAGCGGCTAAACGGCTGTGTAGTTCAGTTGCTAGAGTATCTGTCCGGCAAAGAGAATGTGGTTTTAATTAGGTAATGCTTTTTCACGATTTCTAAGTGCGTATTTGTATAATAACAAACACAAAAAAGCATCTAGACCAAAATTTGCTTACATTCACCTGTTATCTTTGGACATTAGTGTATGTAGTGAGATACTGTTTCCAATGAGGCATTATCAATCAGGTGGAAGGATCATTCGCTGTGTACAAATGAACTATTAGTTTTGATTCACAATTGATATATTCTAGGAGGTATTGAAATTAAGGTTTAAATTTCATCGATATACATATTTTTCTTAATCATATCTGCATCTGTTTTCATGAATAGTGAGTTGATGCTCAGCAGAATATTGAACGATAGTTGAATATTTGTAACATATCTACCTAGATGTACGGTTTTATGTTTCTTAATAGATAACTTCTCGCCAAGACAGAAGCCTATCGCTATCAAGAAACGCTCTATTAAGATTGACCTTAAAATGCCAACAAACTCCCTGGCAGCCCATTCCACAATGTTGAGGTTCTCCAACGCGTTCTCTAGTATTCGTTGCACTGATGACTCTTGACTCTATATCAGTCGATCATCGATCGTGGTAGATCCATAGAAAGTATCTTATTTATAAAAACTTGTTTATTTCAATACCTACGTTTGAGACTTCCACTGCCTATATAGTTTTCACGATACTTACATTGATTTACTATTTTGATTTACTAATTTCAATTGTCAGCTCACCTGAAAACGATTGAAGATCAATCGAAACGGCTTGACACTGAAAAATTGTACAGACATTCAAAGTGCACAACACTACTTTGAAAAAACTAGATCTTGAAACAAGCTTATTAAAAATCGATTGGCTTTCTGATAGATCCGGTATGCTTTATTGGAATTAACGCCCTGTTTGAATGATGAACAAATTAAAGAAAAGTAGTAAAAGTGCTCGTTAAAGCTCGGCTTCGTGGCGTAAAATAACCCTAGCTACCGACATAAATTAAAACGTTTACTTTGAATCAGTCTGCGTTTACGATAGCGGCGAAGATCTGTTTTTTTGATAAGGATCAACAGCTAATGAAGCGTGCGTGGGCATCCTGATACTTTTTAGACAAAATGAGAATCAATCTGAGGTTATTTTATACTCTAACCACGTGAGCAAGTAAGAGAAAAGTTGAGTTAACTGGAGTGGCTATAATTCAAGTATAGTAGTAACAACAAGCTATAAGTTCATATTTTCATCCGAATATTTTAGTATCAAGATCATTCATAATTTTTAGCCTCACGCAAAAGAACTATCCTGATCGCCAGAATTTTTAATGTTATGTTTTTTAGATGAATTATTTTACATCATGAACATACCTGTCACTCGTTTCCACAGCTTTGTTTTTGTGGTCGCTCTGTCCGTTCAGGTATTTGTAGATTGTGACGAAATTTGGGGAACATCTACTGAGTATGATCAAAAAGAAGTAGAACTGATTTAATTCAATTTTGTTTATTGAACTAATCGGTACAAATCTTTTGTAGTTTGCGCAATAGTAACCTTATGCTCCAACAAAATGAGTATAACGCGATTCCTTCTTCGCATACGCCTGCCTTCTGGAGCTTGTTTTCTAAGATCTCCTTGAGAGATGCCGTTACGGTCCTGCGGAGCTGTATCCGTTTCCCTTGAGGTCCCGATTGAGTCGAGGAAAGAGGAACAAGTCCAGCAAAATAAGATCTAGACTGCAGCGGACTGGGGCAACGTGTCAACCTTGTGCTGGGTCAGAAACTCCTTCACCAGGAGCGCGGTGTAGTGTGGCCTGTTGTCATGGTGAAGCTTCCACGAATCGGCGACTTAACCATATAGATCAGAAGCAGAATATGTTAACACTACCAAAAAATGACATGTCAACAAAAATTTCAGGAACAGAAAGAACATTCCAAGGTAGAGGATATTAGATAATGAATTATTAACAAAGCCGGAATATATTTGATTAAGTGATAAGGTTGATAAATTTATTGAAAAGGATTTTATTTTGTGACGAAAAGATGGTAAGGAATACTCTTTATATATTTTGGATATTTTAGTATATATGAACGCAACGTTATACGAAAAACTACGTTTAAATAGGGTTGTAGTATGTTGCGGTATTCTAACAATTTTATATCGGAGTGATCTTGTATGAATATCCTGATTATGTACTGATTCAGCAATAAATACTGTTAGTTAAGTAGTTCGTCTTTTGATAAATACATGCATTTATATTATAGTTGATACTTTGCGAAATATCAGTCGTTACTTTACGGTAGGTACATAGAGTAAACAAATTGCGGACTTAATCCACGTGACAGCGTGTTTTTACCCGCTACGCTATGGAATCATATTCAATTAGGATAATAAATAAGCTCGCACCCATATTTTCGAAACCACATCGGCAAATGAATAATCCACGAACACCGTATGATGTCCATCAATCAGAAAACGGGAGACGTTGACTTATAACGAGTATCTTCTTCTCATAACAAAGATGTTAACCATCTCCTCGGAGTAAATTATAAAATGTAAATAGAGGTAATATATGACGGCTATAAATTCACTCAAGACTAAGGTGCAATAAATTCTAATTCGGAGTTAAGCTTTTTTAATCAAGCGGTATTGGAATCGGGAGCTTTCTTTAGCGTAATGCTTCGTTCGCTTCATTACGTGTCATTTGAATGTTGGAGGTGTGGAATGAACTGATAAATAGTCGACAGTTAATGATTGATAGTATCAATAACAATAGTTTTGAGACGTGATAGGTTTTTATCGGATTCTATTGCGATCCGTAAGTGGGACTGAAATAATAATTAAAAAAATTGGAAAGAAAAATATGTCGCCAGTGGGAATAGAATCCACAGCCTCCTGCATTCGACTAGAATGGCGCTTTACCACTCAACTATGGTGAAACTGCCAACAAGACAGGCACATTTGAATGTTGGAGGTGTGGAATGAACTTATAGATAATCAAGTTAGTCATAGATAGTATCAATAAGAATAGTTTTGAGTTGTGATAGGTTTTTATCGGAATCAACTGCAATCCATAAGTGGGATAGAAATATCAATTGGAAAACTTAGAAAGAGAAATATGTCGCCAATGGGGATCGAACCCACAGCCTCCCGCATTCTAGGCAGACGCTTTACCATTCAACTATGGTGAGACTGCCAACAAGACAGGCACATTTGAATGTGCAGGTGTGGAATCAACTCAAATAATCGACAGTTTCAGTATCAATAACAATAGTTTTGAATAGTGATAGTTTTTTATCGGTATCAACTACAATCCAAAGTGGGATAGTTGGAAGTTAGAGAGAAAAATATTTCGCCAATCGGGATCGAACCTACAGCCTCTTGCATTCTAGACAGACGCTTTACCACTCAACTATGGTCAGACTGCCAACAACACAGGCACGTTTGAATGTTGGAGGTGTGGAGGAAAAATCTAAAAGCCCGTCCTTTAAAAAGAAACTGGGATTTGTTTGCCCTTCATGTCTTCAGATGAATGTCGCCCCTTTTTTTAATCTTCGTGTCTTCAGGGGCCTGTTTTTCCCCGGATTTTCTCTTGGCGGGCCTGAATTTGATTGAACCTCAGCCTTTGTGCAAGTACATTCTGCAAAGGTTTCAAGAACCTAGCACAGAAAAATCAAATATTCGAATAATATTCCAAACACGTGGCTTAATAATGGACACAATATAGAACAACTAGAATAATAAATTCAAGTGCTATATTCTGTTTTATACTTAAGCTGGAGTTCAACTGGCTCTTAACCTAATCTAACAAACTATTTGAAATGCTACCTGGATAGCCTTCCTAGCAGTTAGTTTGACAGTTTGATGGTACAAGTACTTTCAAATAAAGTCAAACGTACCACAGAGAAGTAATTGGATATGTGGAGCCTTGTACCATAATCGGAAAATCCGTATCTCATTGAATCTGACTCTGATGTTTTCCTTTCCTAGAAAAAATACTTTACTAATTATAGCGCAACCCTCTTGAATTTCCAAAATCATCCAAATAATAATCAATCCGCAAAACACCGCGTCATTCTGGCTATTAAATTTCTGGTAACGCCCTCTGAAGTGCCGATCTAATTAGGATCCGTATTTAAAGAAATAACATCTATGAGCCTACACAATGGCTGTCAAGTCCTCAAAAATCAATAGGAGTGCAATTTTATAGGCGCTAAATGGGTCTACCGCCCCCGTTACAAATGTAACAGGTAGTCGCCCCAAAATATTATCATCCCTATTTGTATCAACTAGCATTGGGCAGGTAGATGCAGCGAAAACAGATGTGAATCTAGTTGTTATTAGTGATTTGGGTCAGCCCATCGATTATGATGATTTTCTGGATTTCAGAAGAAGGAAGGCAAGAATAACGCCTATTTTTGTATCGGCTCACAACTGCATGTCCCTTTACTTTGCACGTGTAATCCAGGAAAGTTTTGTGGTAGCAAAGAACGTTGTTGTACGTTTCCGACGCCACTTATCATTTCTTAAAAATATTTGGTGGGATAAAAATCAGGTTTGATGAAATAGTCAACATTCAGATCACCACACAACGATATGATCGAACCAAACCAAATTCAAGGATAGTTAATAAACTTTTCAGTAGAATAGACGAGTTGGCTGAAAATAGATAAGGTCTCCGAAAGGTCGTACTAAAAACTGGATTATAGCATAAAATAATCTACCTCCCAATATATTGCTTAACTTAACCCTTGCACTGGAACCCTGAATACATTACGTCGAGCGATTTGGTGGCTGTCAAATCAGTTTTTCAGCCTGTGATAATGGCAGTCATTTATACACATCTCTCACTATGAATCAATTACTATGGATTGCTGCCTGACAGGCCGACTATACAGACGTAATAACAGCTCGAAAATGGTCACAATCGAGCACCCTACCGATTTTAGTCGGTACAAGGTGGATAACTAGAAGCCATTATGTGAGGATTTCTTTGCTTTTCATATCTGTTAAATGTCAAGTCGGTGTAATAAACTGACATGTTCGAACTATAGGCAAATTTGATGGCATAATTGGTATTTTTTTATTATACAGTAACCATTATTGCTACCTAAAGGCTACCACTGGCCCTAATCAACATACGTGTTGGTATAGTAACTGTAAAACGCCGGCGTTCCTCAAGGATCTGTTCTCGCCACAACCCTCTTCTTGATACATCAAGGAATTGTTGGAAGCAACATCTAATCAGATTAAAGCACCCTTATATCCTGCATGGAACCAGGAAAACCACTACTAACCCAAGAGGGCTTACATGATGCGGCAGTAACATACTATACAAAGGTATCGAAAAATTGGAGATCCACAAATGGGGTTTGAATTAACGCACAGAAGTGTCAGACAACTACCCTGATAAGGTAGTCATGCATTGGTCTGTCACCCGTGGAGATGGAGGGAGTTCCAGCATTAACTTTATCTTCGATCAAGCTTCTAGGAGTAACATCATCTCCAGGTACGACTATGTTGGTTTTTTGCTAGAGTTCTACTACCCTACAAGCCTCTCTGAAGCTTCTGGGCTCCATCCAGAACAAAGCCTTAGGTCTACTGGCAGTACAGTCTTGAACATGGAAGAAGAGTGATTGGTCCCTATTCTATAATAGCACAATAAATGTTAGACCACTAGAAAAAAATCCAAGATCTAGCGATAAATGTTTAAAAATGATTTATTTTGTTTCTGCCAAGTTAAAAGGGAAGCGTTTATCATTGCTCTTAGCAACATTTATAAAGCCAAAGGCAGCTGCTCAATTTCTATTCCAAGTTTAGTAGATGTGTTTTCCTTTAATGAGAAAGTTTAATTTGGATGCATAATATATTACTGTTAAGAATAATTTGCATTTTTATATCACCCTCCTCCAGTCCATGTCCCTGACATGACAAGACTGTATCAGGCAACCCTAGGCATACCTCTCTCCACACTCAATCAGGTTTTTCCTTCTAATCGCTCTTCAGGCCCCCAGAGAGCCCATATCGTCGATTTGCCCTCAGTTCTGGATTTTTTCTCGACAAGCCTAACATTGTCAGATCTTTTATCACCCTGTATATTCATATGGATGAAGCGAGCTGTGTTCGTCTGCCAGAAACTAGCAGCCGTAGGTGGCTGATGGCACGTCACATCACAGGCCTTTAATGCTAGTGATTTGTCATCTATCGCACATGGGAATATTACAATAAGGTAACGAAGATTAGGGGATAAATCAACCGCATCGCGATAGAGATGAGCGCATACCGCTAGACTGATGCTCTGCATGGATATTAACTTCCATTGGAGGGTGCTTGATAAGAGAGGATGCCATTTGCCAAAATTAATTGAGCTCCGTTTATATCCCCAAACACATTTGAATAATAAATATATATGGTCATCATTTGTGAAAACTTCCTACTCTATATATGGTTAGACTTTCACACACTTATTAATTTCACCTGTATGTATGTTTGCAGCTATCTAATGGAATGTTTCAACATAATTTTCACCGACTTCAAAATGTCTGTAATTTGAAACTTTGTTGCGACAAATGATCGATGGGAAGTCAAACTTTGAAAATTGTTGATTGCTTATACATCTCACTGTAAAATGAGTTATAATTTATTCCAAAACCAAATGAACGAAATGGTTGAAGAAAAATTGATTGAATTAGTTTCAATTGAAAATATTTGCGAACATATTTTGGTATAAATATTTCATTAGTAGCCATTTGTAAAAGTAGAGTTGGTATAAAATGTAGTGACAGGCACCACATGCCTTTTTCAATAAAGTCAACAAAATTTTGATATAGAGAAATAATATTTTTCCTTCTTTTTAGTGCGGTTTGCTGTTGAAGCGAGTTTTTTGACTTTTGAAACTATAATTCATTTTTTTGAAAGATATCTGTAGTTTAAAAAAGTTATTCAGATATTTTCAGAAGTTATAACAATTGTATACCATTTTAAATTTTATATAAATGTAATTCTAGGGTTTTAACTTCAAGGGCAGTCTCTTACGTTGGCGCTTAGATCAATGCACCTATAGGATATATATTGTGGCGCTAGAGTATCGAAATAATCATCATAAAGAACTAAAGATAGTTGTTCTCGACTATATTAGATCTACTTACCTGTATCACTCATTTTCCTACAGAAATTCTAATTTAAAAATTCTATCCTATAGATAATTATTATCATGGCAGATTTTCCACTGAGCTGTGTGGCATAACATCATCAAGATTCGTCAGGACAGCAAAGACTAGATAGGTCGATCTTACAACGCCTCGAACAAGCTTCTTCCAAAAGTCGCTTTCTGGAGAACCTCGGTGTTGTGAACTGAGTTACCGGGGATTTTGTTACCCGATGGTTACAATCTACAGCATTTCAAGGTCAATGTGAATGGAGATTTGTCGTCTCACAGCGCTTATGAAGCTTGATAGGCCGTCTGCCTTTACTTGAGGCTATTTATTCAAAAAATTGTCAGCTTACGGTATTATTCGCAGATTTTCCCTTGACCTTCTCCGGACAGACCTCTACCAACTGAGCTACGTAGGCACGTCTCCCAGTAATCCGAATGGAGATGTTATTGAGACTTCCACTAGACTAGACTAACCAGCCTTTCCCCTGAATTGTTGTTGTATATGTGTACGTCAGCTCAGCTATTCTATTTTAGTTGCCTGGTTTTAGTAGATTTTTTTAAATGCCTATATCTTTATTATCAGGGTGAATGCTCCTCAGCTCAGTTTCATACGGTCAACTAAATCTAATGCTTTATGATGGTCTATGGAATGTATAAATCGTTTTGTATTCACGACTATTATCTTCGCAAGACTTCCCTGGTAGAAAATCTACGATATTATTATTTGAAATGCCACAAAATAAAACAAGTAAAAGGGGACTTTTAACAATTGTATTAAAAAAGTGTTAAAACCTATCAACAAAGATCACACATGCGAGCTACGAGCTGCCTCTGGGGGCCGCAACAGCTTGCACATTGTAGACAGTCTCGAATCCTGTATGGGGCCCTGATTGGTACTTCACCTTCCTGTACACTCCATCCGATCCCTTGGCTATATACTCTCCAATCACATTGTCGCCTCTTTTGTACTCTTTGCGGGACTCCACTTTGTGATTGACCGGGTTCTCGGGATCGTAGAAGGTGTTGGCATCCTGAAATGTTGAATGGTAATTACTGTGTAGTAGTAAATGAAATTTGAATTACTACACAGTTATTTGAGCGCGACATGTGTTTCGCTAACTATATTAGCATCTTCAGGGGAAGGTTCAAACTGTTTAGTTGGTTAGTGAAAGCGTACCTTGGTCTGTTGCCCATCATTGCCAATCTCGTAGCTGCTCTCATGCGATCCGCCTTCATTGCTGCTGGTGTCATAGTCGTGATTGTTCGAAGCCTGCGGATGATGATGGGAATGAGAGCCATGGCTTCCAAGGTTACCCACATGTCCTCCGCTACTGTGATGACTGCTGCCCAGATTTCCGTGGCTCCCGTGATGTCCGTGACTACCGTGATCACCACTGTGGCTTCCTTGATGACTGCCATGGCTTCCGTGGTGTCCAGTGTGTCCAACGTGGCCATGGCTTCCTAGGTTTGCGTGGCTTCCGTGGCCGCTGCCGTGGTTTGATCCATGGTTGTGAGTGAGATGCTCCAAGCCTAGTACTGGAAATCGAGAACGATTGACACACAAATGAATCAAATATCAGTAAGCCTAATTCTGCATAAATAACTTGATTCGCATTGAGTCCTAGAAAATTGCCACGAGAGACTGAAGGAAATACAACAGGAAGGCCCAGAGAGTAGGTTTGTTAACAGGGCATGGTTGGTTGGTTGAGCACATGAATGTATATTGCAGCTAAATTCAGATTCTGCAACATGATGAAACCTCTACGTAACTCTAGTGCCACTGTGAAGGCCTGAAGTCACAAAGGTTTCAAGTATTTGGTAAGACAATTCTAGAAGCCAAAGAGCATATGACAAAACCTGTTTTGGGAGTCTTTAGAGGATCAGATCTATATGCAAATTCTGAGAGCTTAATGTCGCAACCAAAAGAAGTTGTTGTTATTTTGTGGTTAAGCACATAGACTCACATAAGCAACACGAAATAGACCACAAAGAAAAACTGAAGACTCTCAAGTACTAAAAATATTCACAAATGCAATATCTGCTGAAATATGATCTCCAATGAACTGGGCTGCTGAATTAAGGTTTCCCTGGATTTTTTTTTCTGGGCAAACAATGTCTTTGTGTTTACCTCCAGAATGGTACTCGTGGTTGTTGCTGTGTGCGCCATTGTGCTCGAGACCTTTGCTATTATCATTTCCTCCAAACAAGCTGTGGTCTCCAATATCTGCATGAGATGCTTGACCACCAGTGATAGCACGATGGTCGTTCTGCTGCTTGAACTCCTGTCTTGACTCCTCTTCGTGTTCAACGTCTTCTCTGGTCTCTTGTTTGCGTTTCAATTTTCGTCGGGATTCTTGTTCTCTTTCCACTGGTCTGTCGTAAATTGATTTGTAGACATCCTCCTGTAAGTTAGATGACTTGTTAGGTGATGAGAAGGCATACCATGAAATTCCTCATATGGAGGTTGAGGTGTTTGAAATGAAGTCGTTTAAGGCAGATGCTGTCATTGCTGAGGTAAAATGAAAAGTGTGCTTTGATGCACTACTACAAAACATGTATTTCAACGAAAACAAATAGCTTTCCGAACATACTTACGTGTGTTCATACAGATATATGTATTACTTAATAAAGGAAATCTATTACTAGTGCCCTAGAAGTCTAAGATTGGATAACAATTAGAAAACCGCTTGTAAGTGTGAGGAATCGCTTCCTGAAGCTTCTAGACTCAATCCAGGCAAGACGTTACTGGTGAAAGCATCGAGTAGATGGGCAGCAGTGAGCTGCACACATTAAGATGTTACCCAAACCGTATTGGTTCGTGGGCAATGTAGAAAGAGACTGCTAATGCGCTGTAGACCTTGAGACAATGTTTCCCTATCTATAGGTACGAAAGTTTATATAGAGCATGAAGAAAATTGGTAGCAGTTTATTGATATTCTATGCAGCTCTAGAATTTGTAACTGGAGCCTCATCCGCTCCAGAAAATTGTGTTCAGCGTAACACATATTACTAGTCTTCAAGGCTCATATCAGACTATCTTTGATTTCATCTGTGCTCCGAAACCAGAAAAATGAGTGTAGTAGAAGCTCTTGCAGTCACAAAAGACCTCTGAAATATCGAGTAAAAGTTGCTGATCTGTACCTGTTCTACAGATCATGACACGGTAAGTGTACAACCGAGCTGTCTCCGTTACTAACACCAAGAGCCATAAGTAGGAACAATGAACACCCGTAGCAGCCAAGGGTCACATCGTAACCAAGACGAATTTTGAACACTTCACACATACCGCGTCCAAAGGTTGGAAGACCTCTTCGCTACAAAATGGACATACAAGTCTATTTCCTGATAGTAACAGTCTACAGTGCTTTAAGGTCAATGTAAATAGACACTTCATCCTTCCACAGCGCTTTTGGAGCACGACAGGCCTTCCACCTCTATGAAAGGTTATCCATAAAGAAAATAGATCTGCGGAATCTTTAAACGAAGCCTTATTGTCTTTAGAGACCATTAGTAGCAGGTTTTCGCAAATCTATAATCATCAGGAGTTATGGAATAGATACTTCAAGTAGAAAGTTTCATTATATGAGGCATTGTCGTTTAGATTTAGTGTTTAGCAAAGAAAAATTGTAGAAATGCTTCATACATTCATTAATAAACATTCTTGGAGGAAGAGCGTTTATACGCAGCAAGAGCTAGAGCTCACACTACAGCAACGCTTTAAATAATTCTAATATTTAAGTACATGTTTTTAACATTAGCTCCTACTTGAGTTAATGTTCAAAAATAAACTGACATTGACTTTATAAGCAAGACATTTAAAAATATTTATATAGCAAAAGATGATTATTTCAGCTTTGCTGTCAACAAAGTCTCTTGAAATAGTTATTATTCGCAGAATCAGAATTTTATCAAAGATTTTTCAACTGAGATTGGAGCGAATCCTTGAATTTCACAGTATATCCTCGAGATACTTGCATCAAATAACTATACAAAGGTGTGCAAAATATTTATATTAAAAAATTGGTGAAGATATGTATGTTTTCAATCTTCAGTTTCTTCTGTGGTGGTAACAATGATGATGAAGGCAGGTACTTTCTGTAATAAAGATGTTAGATAGCATTAACAAAGCTCATTAAGCTGCCAAGCTTGGTCACTATACAAGTTAGTATATTTGAGTCTGTTATTCAAGACATGCTTGTTATTGTTATATAGAATCCTGATTATTTTTTTTTTGGTATAATAAGTAGTAGTGTTATATATTAGCTGATTTCATGAAGCTTCATGCACAGTTGGTCCAGATAAAGCAAGAAATATAACATCATTGGTATCATACTTATAGCAAATTTAGGAGTGTGTGTTGCGAACAGTGGCGCTGCTTCAAAGTCAAGGACCTACTGTAAGCTACTATAAACGACACTTGGATGTAATCCTCTCATTATACTCTTGACTGGGTTAGCAATATACTAATCAATGGCTCTCTACAGTTAGATCACCAGGCTATACTGACGAGTCTAGGCTAAAGACGAAACCTGGAGGTCTATAGTAGATTAGCGAATTGTAGAGTATTCTAACACTTTTACAGATAACATTTTGAATCTAAGTTCCTTCTGAAGTCTAATGCATGGAAGCTCATAATATCTTCAAATTAGTTTAAATAAGCTGTAAAAATGACTTACATAATTTCATTAATTTCTTACATCGAAAATTCTGTAACATTCAAATTACACTTTCTGACAAACTTAACATTTCTATAGTGTCGTATAAAGTATTGACAGAACTGCAGTCATAAAAGGGAGCCCAGCTGCCATTTTGGATATATATATTTTTTTGTAACGTCCTTATTTGCTTCTGCGAGTCGACTGAAGTAGAGCTTTTTAGTACTGGCTGGGAAGGTAATATCAAGAGACCTCAAGAAAGACATCAACCCTCTGTCAGGTGTTGCTTTGAATTCAACTGGTTGAACTTCAACAACCAAAGTTTTTCGAACGAAACAAATAAAATTTTATTCTGTTACACTGACCAAATTCCTGTTGAAACATTTGCTGCGGTCATTCACACAAACAGAGTCACCATAAAAAATTGAACAGAATAAACAAATAACTGCGGTGGCGATTTGTCAATCCGAACTTGAACTTATGGTAGTGAGAGAAATGTATAAAATTACTGAGGTTTTAGGCTTGATTAACGCTAATTAGCTTTTGAATTCTATCGTTTATACAATTAATTGGATTTGTAGAGATTTTGAAATCAGTCAGTGTGACAATTTGAAATGAAAGAAAGTATTTGTTGATAGATAGCTTTTCTCAATATAAGGTTTAGATTAATTTGATATTGTAGTATGTCTAGTATTCAATTTGTAGATAAGTCAAAACCTCATATCTATAAGCACTATTTTATCAAAAGTTAAAGCTATAAAGTGGCACTTAAAAAAACGAGATGATATAATTTGTTAAACGAACTATTTTCAGGCCTCTCTCTCATTTTTTCAGATTTTTGTCTAAATTTTGCTGCCAAATAACGTTTGAAGCAACAATTTTTGGTAAGTGTATGCAGTTATGCCGAAAAAGTTCAACGTCCTGAAATCGACAAAAATTAAAAGCTGATGTAGATTCTGAAATAAAACCTAGCGATATCTTAGAGTTATTTGAATTCGATGGAAGCGTTCCAAATCTATAAAAAACATTATATTTGAGGGGCAGATAAATTGTCTGAACTTGTATTGGGTGAATATTGCCTGCCACTGAGCCCAAGTAGTGCAGTCAATGATCATATACTTACGCCTATGATAATAATAATCATATATATTATAATACCTTATAATATCAAATACATTACAAATGTATTTTTAAGATTTATTTCGAATCCAAGAAACGGGAGATATTTTGAAGTAAAGATGGCACGTCACTTTAGATTCCAGACTGCCCGTTTTTACGAGCGTTGGACAATGCCGTCAAAGGCTGTCTCAGTCAATTTGGCAAAATGATGATGCTTTGGCGAGGCAACTCGCGTCAAAGGTCGGAAAGCAAAAATAATATGTCCATTGACTGCACTAAAGTTAGAATGTTAGTAAATCCCCATAGCACTTACTTTCCTGCCCTTGTCAAACGAAAGCCCATACCCAAGCGGGATGGCGGCCGCGGCAGGCGCAGCCACCACCGGCTTCTGCACCTGCTTCACCACAATCTGCTCATGCTGCGCCTTCGGAGCACTGCTCTCCCTTTGGTACTCCCCGTAACCATCGAATCCATAATCGTCCTTCCCCGACTCCCCAAAAGCCTCCTTCGGCACCTCGAAAGCCTCTTTGTTCGCCCCGCTGTAAGCATCCTTGAAAGCGTCTTTAGGGATATCCGGAATGTCAAAGTTGTCCTTGGTCGAGCCCGATTCTGGTGCTACGAAGGGCTCTTTGGGCTCCACCTCGTCGAACGTGCTCTTCGGCTCTGCATCATCAAAGGCAGACTTAGGCTCATGGCCTTCGAAGGGATCGCTCGATACTACCTTCACTTGAGCATGGTTCTGCTTGGGACTATGACTGTGAGTATATTCGTCGCTATCGTACTTAGGCACGTAGCTTTTGCTGTAGTCCAAAGGCTTATAACTGTGCTCATAGTTGGGCAAAGAGTTCTTAGAATGCGAGTGAGATTCCTTCGGCTTGTGGCTATCATAGCTCTGCTTGGGACTGTACCCATACTCGTCGTGCTCGAACTTGGGCACAAAGCTCTTTGAGTGCTCTAAAGGTTTGTAGCTGTGCTCGCTGTGCTCAAACTTAGGCGAGTCAAAGCTCTTGAACTGCGGCTCATCAAACTTAGTCGCCGCCTCTTCGTGTTTAGGGGTTTCCTTGTTCTTCTTTGGTTGGATGTTTTTCAGGAGGTTGTGTTCTTCCAGAGGCTTATACTTTCCGGAGCTGGGAGAGTAGTAGAGGTTGGGGTCATTGACGACCTTCTGGAAGGCGGCTTCGGGAGCGGGTTGGAACTTTTTGGCGACGTAGCTACCGGAGCCACTTACTTTTTGACTGCTGTCTTTCTTCTCGTCCTGCGGGGCATCGAAGAGGGGCTCGTGAAATTCGAACCCGAGCGACTTGTCGGCATCGAAGTCGAAGAATTGAGGAAGTGCGGAAGCTAGGCTTGCCGTCAATGCTAGGAGAAGCTAGAACAAAAACACACCTTAAGATATTTATGATTACCTGTTGATCATACAAGCTTGAACAGAATGTGGAGTCGGCGTTGTGTTGAATGTTGTCAGTGGTATTCAAACTTTCTGACACACTTGTCTGCAACAGGGTTTTGTAAGGAGTACTACAAATAACTAGATAACATAGCAGCGTATTTATCCAATGAACAGTTTGAATCCTGGATCCTCCATTTGTTTTGGTATAGTGCTTTCAGAGGGAATTGAAGATCATAAAAAACATATTGTTCGCCGAGGATACGAGTTACTGTAACTTTGTTTTTGGAAATCAGATCGGAATTCTTGAATTGGACCGACAAAAATGAACTTGATCCAATCTGATCCTTAGATAGTGGTGACTCCGATCATCCGAAATGGAATTGTCAGGATCGAGTTGGTGACAACTGCCACCCAAAAATTGGAGACAATTGGACTGGTCAATACTGATTGTAATTACGCATTGTAAATGGGTTTATCTTATCAAGAAACCGTCGTGTTCCCTACAACAAAGAGCTGAAGATATCCGAAAACAAAAACAAGTGCAGAAACAAATACGTATATAAACAACAGGAATGCAATAATGCCATGTCTAGATTTTGGACATTTCTTATGGTCATTTCTTTTGTCTTCGTATTCCTTGACATCTTATTAGACCACGGAACTTGAGAATTCATAAATATTTGGTATTATTTCAGCATTGTTGAAATTTATAGCAAAGGTGGTCATAATTCACGTTAACTAGTAATTCATAAGTCTTGAGTCTCTGATTTCTGTTATTTATGAGGTTGAGTCTTGATATGCGGTGTTTGACAAAAGCATTCAAAACAAGCAACACTAATATATAGAAAAAGAGTTTCAGTGAGTAAACAAGCGTTTTATAAAATGTATGAAACTATGCGAAAATACAGCTAGATACAAGCAATTGAGGTGGTTCTGTCAGTTGCAGCAACTAACAAACTACGACAAAGTCACTTTTTATACCTACTGAAAAACCAATTAGATTGTTGGAAAAAAGTAATTTCTAGTGCAGATCGCTGTTACTTATTTGAGTTACTTACGTATATACCAAAAAAAACATTTTTCTGTATCTTGAACTGTAACTTGCATTAAAAAAAAGTCCTACTTCTGCAAAACTGGCTGGATATTTTTGGCAATCATCTGAGAGTTCCTTACTATTTACGTTTTATTTATGGGTAACCTCGGACAAAGGCAGACAGCCTTTAGCGCTTCTTAAGCACTGCGCAAGGATAAATGTCTGTTCACATTGACCTGTAGATTGTAACCATCGGAAAACAAAGTCCGGTAGCTCATTCCACAACGCCGAAGTTCTCCAAAAGAACGAATTTTCTATATCTATCTATAGAACAGGAACAAATCAGCCACCCTTCTTCGATGTTCCAGACTGTAGAGGTCATTTGTGAGGTAAGGCGCATCCAGTAGACATATTGCTGGCTTCTGGATTGTGTCTATAAGCTTCAGGAAGTGCTTTGGGGCTCATCCCCACACCTACAAGTAGTACACCAGCGATAGCCTGATCTGAGCCTTATATAGTAACAGTAGCTGCTCAGGAAAATATAATTTCCTGCAATGGAAGAGAACCCACAGCTTCTGGGATGCCGACCTAGCGAGGTCAGCAGCATGATCGTGCCATGACATGATATTGTTGTTGATGTTAGTGTTTATACCGATTTTACACCATTTGTGACCTATTCCTTTAGAGCATGGCACAATATCTTAAATGAATCGAAACTCAAATGTATGTCTGGCATGTAAAGCTATTAATATTAACTACACACTTTCGTGATATGCTGGGTATCAACAAGCTATGGCTAGACTCGTTGATATTACTCAACTATACTGAATCCAATGAAATTATGGTAATATTACAGTATTAGGATAAAAGGATGATACAGCAAATTTTTTGAAATACCGGAATAAAGTTCTTTTAAATGAAAATGATTTTGTTATGCAGTTTTTTACTTACATACAACAAAATATTCTAATAAGCGCATGCATTTATCCATTTTATTTCATTATTGTCTCTTGCCTGATTTAGGAGATATACGATTTATTCCGATTGAAGTCTTGTGAATCTCCAGTTTCTTCTGTTGTTTCAATATTTAAAAGGACACAAACCACGTTTATATAAATTGATATACAATGGCTTTATATACATGTCTTACCAAAATATTAATGACAAAAATACCATTAAAAAATATGTCTCTAGAGTTTTAATATACAAAGCGATCACATCTCTTCGTGATTCTTCATAATAAATTCTATGAATTGAAAATTTGCTTTCTGAATACTTTAGCCTGATATATAATAAGGTGCAAAATCTAAATCATATTGCTCCAATTATAAAACTGTTAACACAATAGTTTTTTAATTAAATTTGGAGAACTTCAAAACTCTAGTGTAAAGCGTGAATAAAGTAGGCAAGTATCTTATCTGCGAGTTTTGGGAAACTAACATTCTGATTACTACCCTTCCAGGCTCCATTATAGAAATTGTTACCCTTACAGACACTTACCCCTTAGATTAATGATATATGAAAACTTCTGAAACTTACCCTGTGAGTATCGCTCTGGTTCATCCTATATTTTTTATCGGCCACTAATTAAAACCACATGTAATTAACTAAACAGCATTACTAACGTTTATGAAGAACGAAATTTAGGTATTACGATGACCTTGAAATGTTTCACTACCTCCAGGGGAAAAGTTTTGTTTGCATTTCTAATCTAGCGTAAAAATCCCAAATGGGAGGATCTTGAGATGAGACTGTTTCATAATAATTCATGAGGTTCTGTTTGGAAATAAAGCTCTTCCCCTGGAATTTGTCAAAATAGATTAGAATAGTTCTGTCTGTCAGTTAGTATGCCAGACGTTCAGTTACCAGACAAAATCATGGAGAAAAGGAAAGGAAAAAATTGGGTTCAAAAACTTTAAGATGATCCAAAAAGTTAATTTTCTGATAAAAATGTAATTTGGTAGATTCTAAAATTGCATCAGTGTGAGACCAGGTCTTCTCTTGTCGACTGTGAAGTCTTCTAACTCACGCAATGGAGGGTTGCTGAGCGATTCTGCTTGACTAATGTGGTTTCAAGTAACGGTCATAAAAATATAAGACTTACCCTCTCATTTCAACTATCATAAAACCAAGCACAACACACCCACAGCAACTAATATAAAACAAGCACAATTCACAATAATTTGCATCTTCCACCATTGGTGCACAAAGCTCCTAAGTGCAACGTTAGATGACGACGATTCAAGCCAACTCCAAGCAAGCTCCGTTCTCCTGTATTGCAAGCACTAAGTAATGATTTTCCACGTATCCCAGGTGGTGCTCCAAAGACAAAACTCTACTTACGAAGTTCATTTTGAACTGTAATCGTGTCAGAGATCAACTAACCAGTAAATCAACCAACAGCGGCTTATATACAAGCTTGAAGAAACGACAAATTGCAAAAAGTAATCTTATGTAACACTCTAATGTTTAACTTTTTTGTTCGGCATGGTTGGCTTCCGATGCAAGATGCAGGTGGCGACGGCGTTTCTTGAGAATGTTTGATACATATTGTCATTTGGTCGTTTTTTGGCACGGGTATATGGATCAATGGAACTGGGTCAATCAGATTGATGTAGTTCACCACATCGAGCGGTTTTGGGCGCTATGTCCAAGGTCAGCGATCGAGGTGGTCTCTCTCCGCATCCGAATACGGTTACATTTTAAAATTTCGAACCTAGAAAAATTATTGTTGTTGCCCAGACACGTTGAGATGCAGATCATAGTATTAATGTAACTTTTCAAACTTATCCCGCAGTGACTCTCTAATTCATCATATTTTCTACTCAAAAGTTTGATCTCGGACTTCCATTGTCTATAAAATTTTTAGTATCACGACGTTTCGATTGATGTGCTATCTTCAATCGAAACGTCGTGACACTCAAAATTTAATAGACAATGGAAGTCCGAAATCAAACTTTTGATGAATCCACCTTGTCTACAAGTTTCAAACAACAATATTTTCTACTTTCCGATAATTAAAATCACGCAAGATTGTTCGAATACATTTACTAACGTCTAGGCTGCCTCGGCTGTCTTTATTAAAGTACTTATATGATAGGAGAAATTAAGTTTTGAATTATAATGAAATTGATATTCTTTACTGGTTGGAGAAAACAAATTTTTTCAAACAAGTCTCAGGATGGATTATTATGAGAGGCTAGAGTACGGATGTGACATTTCCATTGTTAATGGCTCCAAAACAGGAAGACATGAATGCAATGACAGACCAGAAGCACAACGTTGCTTGTCCTATAAGAATGATACAGTATTCGTCATTTGAGATCCAACAACAAATCAAAAGAAAACCTGGATAAAACCTTATTGATTATATCTTTCCCTGAAGCGTACTTAACCAAACTGGGTCACTCTCTATTGAGGATTCAGTGAACAGATTTAGGAAATGGTACATAGAGTAAAATACGAGCATGTTACACAGATATTAACAATTTCAAGTAGAAGGTCATAACGAAACTGTCTTTATGAAGTTTGTAATTCCTCAGCAGACTACGCTCCAATTTGGTTGAATGTGATTTTTTCATAGATAGCCTTACGTAAAGGCCAAAAGTTTATCGTGCTTCGGAAGCGCTGCGAGAGGATACACTTCTATTCATATTGACCTTGAGATGCTGCAATTTATAAGCAATGGGGAACAACTTCCTCAATAACTAATTTCACAAAGCCAAAATTCTCCAAAAGAACTATTTTTAAAAGAGGCTTGTTCGAGGCGTTGAAAGCTCGACCTGGTAAGGATGCGCCCATTAGGCTTCTCTAGTGTTTGATTTACTGGTGACTCTTGGTGTAATTATCTGCCATGATAATGTCTATAGATTAGAGAAGTATCAGCCACCCTTCTTTCGTAAGTTTACCTCACGTTTTATGTTTCTATCTCAAAAGAGACATAATGTGTTAGTATCTCACTACTTTATGTTTCATTTATCTCGTTCTGCTTGTGGTGTTGTGCATTATTTCGCTTGTTATGGATTTGTTATTTTAAGCAGCCAAAAGTATCGATGCCACTATAGTTACAAAATTCAATATATCATGTTTTATACTTTAATGAAGGCTGCGAAGGAAGCTGAAACATAAGTAAAGATTTTCAGTCAATCGTTTGTCATTTTAATGAGCAGCCAGTAAAAAATATAATGAAATAGTAAATTGTGACAGGAGGATTCGCCTTCTTATATTTTTCCTTCACTCGCAAGAGGCACAGGAAATATTGTAATTGCGAGAGCTTTCAGTTTGAAATAATATTTTATTTGTATGTTTTATGAAAGCTACGTCACAAAAGTCTATGTCACTCAGATTCTGTCAGTTCGTCTGTCTGTTGATGTTTTCGTTCGAGTAGGTACTTCCAGTAACCGCTGGACTGATTTTGATAAAATTTGGGGAGGGATGTGGTGTGAGCTTGTAGTTTTTAAATAGGTCTTCACATACTCGGTAGATTGGCGGCTAAGTGATTATTATAAAAAAGACAGTTAGTTCTCCAACTGATCCTAACAACTTGGACTTCCTGATTATTTGTCTCCTTACGATGGCATCTAACAACGAACGTGAAGTGATTGACAGTGTACTGATCGCAACACTTGGAGAATGTTGTTTTCACACCTTTACCTGATATGGGTAGAATATATACAACGTATTTGCTATCTTTTATCGGCCGCCGATTTAATTTTTGGGACAGTTAGTAACATTATAAAGAGCTCAGATCCAGCTGCAATTATACCAAACTAAATTCACCCCGAACCACGAAAAATACTACAGAGGCTGACCAGTCTCTGAGACATCAGTGCTATCCAAAATCAATAAAAAGTTATGTTGCGTTTACAAATTGCAAAACATGGGCATATTTAGTTTAGAGTTTTACGTTATTTTTAAGAAAGATGTTTCCAATAGGAATAGTATATCATCATATCTTGGTAAGTAGTGAGTCTATACTTTACATTTTTATCCATATGTGTAATGTACAATACTACAAATAGCATTCAGCCTAGCATTTCATTCATTTTTGTGTGAACTTGAGCATTGAACTCAATAAAAAATTATATGTATGTATATAATCTACAATTAGATCATTAGATATAGTCTTCTATAAATAGACATCAATTGTTTCGTCTTTAGCCTAGACTCGTCATCATAACTCGGTGGCCAAACACTAGAGAGTAATTAGATTGTATATGTGGTAAGGGTCATTCACTGCCGCTATCATAATTATCCCAGAAAGTTAGTTATAAATCTTAGTTGCGTCCAAAAAAATGATGATGGACACAGTTGAGTCGCATAAAATTCCATTTGAGGTTTTTTCACTATGCCCATATATCATTGATCATCCATTGATTGTGTAAAATGGAGTAAAGTATGAAACATTATCATTTTTAATCGCCGTCGGTCTTACGTACAAGTAGATCTATAAAAATCACATTTAAAATTTGCTTACAATCTAGTGATGTTTGGGAAACATTCTTTTCGTAATACCTTCGCAGTCAGATCAGGAATAAAAAAATAAAAACATATTCTTTATCGGATCTTTTTTCAATTTTTGATACAAAATTTTGGATATTGTCGCATGAATATTGAAATTTTTTTACTAATTTCGGATATTTATTTAACCTTTTCCTAGTCAAAATATCAATAAAATGGCTTGGCATGGGCCGTCCTTCCTCTAAAATTTGCACAAAAATTTCAAACTGAATATTGTGGCACCGTACATGAGTATGTTTTTATCGCTGATATGAGCTCCCTTGCGACAATATCTAAAATTTTGTATCAAAAATTGAAAAAAAGGCTTCGCACTAGCATAGAATCAAGCTTACTCCATCATTTGCAAAAAAACGTTCCTGTGTAATTAACACAAATCTTCACAAATACATTTTTTTATTTTTTTTTTCTGTGCCGCGTCACTGAATGAAAAAGAGTTTAATTCGTGAAACTTTGTGTTAATTACACAACCTTTTTTCTGCATGATTGTACAGTTTCACCAAGTAAGAGCGTCTACAATCTACATGAAAAAATTCCATTCTCTAGAAAAATATGCGCTGGAACCGAAATATTGTAAACTCATCCAAACACGCCTTTTAGTAGTAATCTATTTGCTTTTACACTGCACATAGCAAAATTACCAACAAAGTTTCCTAACTGCACATTACGAATATCAGACTTTATGCCACCCACCCCATGGCCTCAAGTGTATTGAAAGGGTTGCCTTGCAATAACTGAATATTCGTAAACGACGTTCCAGTACATCTGCATGAAATAAGGAAGTTCCTATCATAACCCTGTTTTTGTAGGAGAGATAATCATTTAACAAACGTTCAATTTGCATACATCCATCTGCTCTGTCATAAAAAATTAATTGTCTTCCATCAAATTCAGTACAATGAGCGAGTTGTTATATCTATATCTATCGTTTACTTCCTGTCGAAACTTTGTAAGACATCTACTATGTATGGCGGGGTGGGTGATCACCCCATTGAGGGTGGTTATCGTGCTATTTCTAATATAAATTAAATTTAATGACATCAAGGGGTAATTGCAGGTAAAACAAAATGCTTTTTTTGCAGATCGTGAAAATATTATTTACAGTTGCTCTTTTATCACGTAGCGTAGAGGCGAGTCAGACCAAATAATGCTTAATCTCGTTCGCAGTGCTGTAAATAAAAGTCTATGGCATTAACATGGAATGTTGCAGATACTGGTTGCAGTTCCATCCGTACAAACAATTTTTTCTGGATTATTCTCACTCCAAAATTGTCTTTAATCTCCTTTTAAAGTAGAGTGGGTTGATAAAAGTTTTGAACCGAATAATGTCCACAAAATCAGAAAGAGATTGTTACGAATTATAGATACCCTAGGAACAAAGGTCTGGTCCTACCTTCCTGGCCTGTTAGTGATCGAAAGATCCTGTTCAAGAAATTTCAATAAAACTGTTTAGTCAAAATTCAGAATTGGCTGGAATATAGTATTCTTAGTTTGATGAATAATTATAATATAATTATTACTTTTTGAAGCATAGCATATTGCAAATATATAAAATTCAGCCCACGTTTATGCACCCTTTACGCAAGCTCCGGCTGCACTGCCCTAGCTACAACACTGGGTTAACGTCTTTAAAAATGAAATAAACAAACTAATGCCAGGATATTCGAGATGTAAAGTGCTATAACTATGAAGAAGGATGCTTTGAAAAATTATAAATGAATGTCTCTTGTAAATAAAATATGTTTTACATTTGATTCAACCGAAAAGCAACATTCCCGGTATGAGCACCTGAACATTTTATATTTGGAGCTCTCTGTGGAAATACCTGATGTTAATTTCAAAAATAAATAAATTACCGCTTGGCAAATATAGGTATAACCTTGACAAGCTACACGCAATCCTCGACAACCCTCGATCTCAACTTATGATTTAGAAACCGAACATTTACACTCTAACCTTACAGCTTTCAATTCACCGCAATCCACCTAACCTTGTATGATTTTGACATTCGTCCTACCGGCATTCCTAAAGGAGAAAATAGAAAAAACCGAATCGGAGGAATTTGTAGGACAAATTGAAGTGCGCAATTATATGTGGGTAAACCACAAAATATACAACACCGCCTTTCCCGCGAAAATTTGTCGCAACGTCGAGTGAATATTGAAAAATTCTATCGAAGATTTGTTTGTTCTTTTACTGCTTTTGAAACAAGCCACACCAACAACGTGATCAGTAGTGTGGGAGGAAAGTCAGGCAGTGCCGTAGAATCAAAGTTTTCAACCGAGAGGCTTTCTTATAAAGTCAATTGAAAAGCGTAAAGTGGATATTATTCTTTTAGCCACACAGAATTATATTCAAATATTAAGAAAATTATATAAGTGGGAGAGGATCTGGATTTGTAAGTTCACGCAAATAGATTGGGCTGGAATATGGACAAAGTTTTCCTCCAAAAACGCGGTAGAGGTGAATCAGGTTCTACACAGTTTTCTTCTACATACATCATTCAACTGCAAAGAGCTGTACTTACCTCGAATATTAATTATTCACCGGCTGCAATATCGCATCTGGTCTTTTCCGGTACGAAAAAATTGATTTTAGATGTACATAAAAACAGCTGGTTAAGGTAACTACAACTTTCTTGCAATCTGATGCTACCGCTTAAGAGAAGAGGTCGTCTGGAAATAAGTGTTTTGTGATAAAGTGTGGAGGAAAAGACGACAGCACACTACATGACATCTTTAATTGTTCAGCTACTAACGCCAAGGTCCACCTGGGTTTTCTGCAGGCAACTGAACTTCTCTGACAACTAGATATATTTTGTATTTGTTCGCAATTATGTCCATATCCTTGTGAGTCATCCAAGTTCCGCCACTGCCAATCAACTACCGAGCTGCCTAGCATATAGCGCGTTACATTTTCAGGTAACTAGAACGAATTCAGGTTCAATGACGTGATTAAAGTGAGAGTTGATTGTGATCGGACCAAAACTAAAGAAAAAAATGGAGATATGGATAATGGATGATTTCTATGAAATACGAGGATTTTTCGTCTATTTGAGGAAGATATATTTCTAGAAGAACTGGTATCAGCTATCTTTGCAGTAGAGTTATTCTATATCTTGTAGATGGCCATATTTAGTGTAACTCCTTCATTGTTCAGATTAACATTATATCTCTTGTTTTCTACGTAGTTCAAATGTCTGTATCATTCAACAAGATAAAGTGTAAATTCTAGTGCTCTCAAGAATAAGCATCCAGAAACATTCAATTTTTTTCTGAACGCCTGTTGGATGTAAACATTAAATTCAAATTATTCCATGAAATATACGCAGTCAGTTACTCCATATATTACTATAACTTCCAAAATATTCCTAAGAGCAATGTCACATTTAAATGTAATCTGAGAGCTTATATTTGGGAAAAATACTTGTAATCTACTAGTACTGGTATCACTGTAGAGAGCAGTTAGACCGCCAGGCTATACTGACGAGTCGAGGCTAAAGACGAAGCATGTATGTTTGTAGCAGGTCTGATGCATAGTGGAGAGCATACACTTAATATCAGTTGTCAGCTTCTGATGTGAATGAGCCGAAATAACGGTACATTGTAAAAGTGTTTACGAAGAACAAGGGATGTCGCTGTAAAGCAGTTCACCCTTGTAGACAGATGTCGTAAGGGACATCTGTTACCCCTTGAAGGCAGTCGAAGTGTTAGGACCTTTGACTTCGTAAGTTGCCAATGGGGTCCCGATAGAGGGCGAAACATGGAGATGAGTTGATGTTGCTATCACACCCTTGACTGGATTACGGATATATCACCCGATTGCTCTCTACAGCTAGACCGCCAGGCTATACTGACGAGTCTAGGCTAAATAAAAAATAAGTATCCAAAAAATGTAATCTTTACTGCAAGCTTGTTTGCTACATATAATTTTCAATGTAAACATAAGATATATAATTAATTCAATATATATAAACAATGTATGCATATAGTACTACTTATAACTTTCAGCATATTTCTAAGAGTAATTTTACATTCTTAGCGTAATCTTAGACCTCATTTACAAATAAGTTATTATGAGAAAAGAAAATTGTTTAAAATTTATACATTTGAGTGCATATCCTCGGCAGAAAATAACGTCATCATTGCCAAATAACATTTAAATCAGTCAATGACAATTTGACAGACTCGCCATGCTATTTAATATAGTGAAACGCATCGCAGCATTCCAATTCTTGTATTTGTGAATCTTTGTGTCTAATCTCTAATTTCTATTATCAATTTTTTTTTTCGACATGATTCATCTTCAGCTTGAAAACACCTGTCCCCGTTTGATAACATTATCCATAACGATATTAGAACAAAAAATGAATAATAATGAACCGTTATTATATCAGTGACCAGGCACAGCAAGTCACTCGCTAGCAGCTGTAGAAACGCTTCGTAAAAAGGATATCACTCTTTTTTTCAGCTCTTCATAAAAAACCTCTCAGCAAGGTGCACCATTACAAATATATTACTGCTACACCTAATTAAATTATTCTTTTTGGTTCACGATCAGGTAGGTATTTTTTTCCGCCGTAACCACACATTTCGGTGATTATTGCATGAAATTTGTTTACTTGGCCGTCATTATGTGCTGGTAAATTTACTTCCTGGAATTGGGGAGTGTCCTTAAATATGTACGATTTGTTTCGCTTACCGCGTACTAGCCAATAAGGGAATTTAGGACTAACAGGCTAGAATCACAATCCTGATGTATGTAATAGAATAATGGGACATTTTTATCATAACAAACTTGAGTCACGTGTATTGAATCCGTATTTTACACTTATTCAGTTTCGAAGTTCGAAAAAATCTATTAATTTACAAATTGAAATAATGGGAAACCCAAGAAACATAAAAAGATTAGAAGAAGCTTCAATAACCTTTCTTATTTGCTGTTTTGTCTGCAAAATACCATTGTTAACACGCTTTAAACAGCTTGACCTGTATTTATGCAACTGTTTATTTCAATGCATTTTTGACTGACTTCAAGATATCTGATTAATTTGATAATTTGTAGACGTCATAAGGATGACTCTCTAATAATTTGAAATATTCGAGAAAAAATTAAATGAATATAAATAAGTCAAAAATTGACAAAACTGCTACTAAGAAAAATGATTTGAATAATATTTAATATTTTTTTAAAAATTTGAACTAAATTTTTGAAAAAGGTTATTTCCCAAATTTGATCAGGATCAGGCTGGTTGCTGATCTGGTATCTGGCTATTATTATACTGGAGTTCTTTTCATGGCTAGAAGCAGAGAAATAAATTATTCAAAATAATCTAAAAACAATTTGAGAGCAAACCGCACTAAACAGTTTTTTTTTAATAAAACTTAAACGTAAATAATGAATCCTACATGGGAAAACACAGGCACAAAATAATCCATCATGCAGATAAAAAGATTGTGTAATAAACACAAAGTTTCACAAATAACTTTATGTTAATTACATAACCTTTTTATATGCATAATGGAAGAGTTTCACCAAGTAAGAGTATCTATAATCTAACTAAGTGAAGTTTTATTCATTCAACAGTTTCTTGAGATGCGGGACTACAAAAACTTCTATTTTCTTAAAAGCAAATTTTGTTTAGAAAAATCAACAACGGTTTTCTGATTCTTAATATTCCAAATTATCCGTGAGCAAGATATTCAAAGAACACTACTCACAAGACATGGAGTCTATCTACTTGATGCACGCCGTGATTTAGAATCCTTGATCCGTGATTTGTAGAAACTGAAACTTTCTTTGGTTTGGAGGTTCTCAGATTTTCCCCAAAACAATCCAATCGTCTATCGACCGCGATTTCATTTTTGACCTCTAACAAAGAATTCCTTCTTTTTTCACCACCGAACTTTGTACCCGTTTATACAGTTGACTTAGTCACAGTGTAAGTGACATACAAATTTACTGTTTTGAAACAGAATGCAGGACTTTGCGACACCAACTGTTGGTTTCCTAACTTTTTTGGCCCGACACTATGATACATATTGTTTATTAAAATTTCGACATTCGGTTATGCGCCGGCTGAGTTTGAATATTTTTGCAAATATCTGGACGAGTTTTTTCGTGAATATTTTACACTTGGAGTGATACGGAACTAATATACATTTGTGAAACTGCACTGTTATAATTGATCAGGTTTTTGTGGTACTGGAAGTGATTATTTCGTTGGTAGACAGATTTGGTCTGGAATGTTTAGCAACAACAGTCGCTTCTGGAGCGATTTATCAAGGATGAAAGCTTATTAAATGTTGCATATACAGTTAAGTAACAATATATGAAGGCTGCCTTCTTGCTGATGCCTCGTAAAGTAAATATTATTTTATTTACAAAAGATATTATTTATAATTTTTCAAAGCATTGTCCCCCAATACACCAATGCAAATAGTTCTTGGAGAAAAAAATCAGCAACGGAAAATATAGATTAAAGTCGATTCAAGTTACAAGGGTTAAATGGCTTTTTCACGAATTTTAACGTAAGTAGACTTCATATCGAGAAAATTTCAATGTAAAGGTTGTAGGTAATAAAAAGTTCTATATCTTTTGTATGAAGGATTTTTTTACTTAACTAAAATATTCGTGGAATAACAGAATTTTCCATTGTTGAATTTAATCTCTCACAGAGACAATTTTTTCCACAAAATTTGGTGAAAACTCACCCTTGTATGTCCCAAATGCGCTGTATTTGTCTTGAAAAAAAATGAATTCTCACAATTCATTGCAAACCTCAAAATAGACCTTATTTCCCGCCCAAAATGAGTATGTCCTAAAAATAATTTTTCAAAAAAAAATTGTCCTGTTTTTCCTTGAATCTCTTTTGAATTGTGCAAAAAATAAACATGGAAAAATTTGCCAATATATGCGAAAAGTTGGAAGAAACTAATTCTAAAAAGTTATTTTTTATTCCATGTTATAAATTATCCTTTATTCATCAAAATTTACAGATGATATCCTAAAAAATATATTATGTAACATTAATGTATTAATTACCTAATTACTAATCGTTGAAGTATCAAAGCCGAAAACATAATTCATTTTGATAAATCAAATTTTTTCTAAAAATTGTTTGAGCAAATTTTAAAAAAAAACGACAATATTTTGATTACAAATTACCTTCAATACGTGTGCAAGTTTTCAAATTTATCAGATGTCTTAATGTCGGTGAAAATCACATTGTAATATTCCTTTAATCAGGTTCCTAAAAAGGTGGATATTTTTTTGTAATTACCGTTTTTGCCTTAGACTCAAAAGAATATCGACCACATTGAAATGCATTGTAATATCGTTTCACGGTTCAAGCAACGATTTGCTGCCATGCATTAGATTATTTTACTCAATTGATTAGAATTGTAAAAAGTCACAGCCCGATAATGTTTATTATACATTTCCTTCTCTTATTGGCGAAATTATTACTTTAAGCTGACGTAATTTATAAACAAGTCTTAGAAACAATCGAGCATATTTTACAACTGTCAGTAACTAAACTGTTAAGCAACTAGATTGAAAACATTTGTTGGAAAAATTGCATCGCCTACTAGATAGTATTAGCGGAAATGTGTGAAGTGCCGACTCAATCTAATTGACGTACTTTTTGCGCATAAAGCCGGGTTCTCATCAAGGAGTTTTCGCAAAAGGTGTTGATCAAATGTTTACCAATACTCCCAAATGGATACTTTATAAGAATTTTTAGAAGTTACATATGTATAGTGTGAACTATTTGCCGATAATTTTATTATCAGAAAAATAAATGCCGTCTATGGAAAATTTCAACATGACTGCCATATGTGCAGCATCATTCATCATTTTGTATGAAATAAATAAATAAACGAAGAACATGATATTAAAATTTTGGGTATCGCATTGTCTATGTAGATGTATGAGCTGTCTACATTTATGGTGATTACAATCACATTCACGCGTCTACATGCATGAACGATAAAAAATGGAATCCAATGAGAAACAGCTCGAAATAAAAGAAACGATATTGGGTTTAACTTCTGATTAATATAAAATTCAAAGTATACAAAAACAAAACCAGATATCTTGGAGCGCTGTTCAAAATACACACATAATAGCCAACAGTACGAAGAGACGCTGACAACGCAAAGATAGAGACAGCTCAAGTTCGAGTATTTACCCGCCCCGGATCTACGATTTTTGTATACCCGGACAGAAACTTCATACTGGCACCCTCTCTCTCCAACGTTTGAGATAATTTGTATAAGAAACCCTTGAATACATAATGGGTGGTATTTTCTGTGTTCGAAAGAATGACAATCTGTGATAAATTTACACTCTTCATGAGTTTTTTTCATTCTCAGGCAAATGCAAAAAGCCTATCACTCTCCATAAGCGCTGTGAGAGGATAACTCTATATTCACATTGGCCTGAAAATGCTGTAGATTGTAACCATCGGAGAATGAACTCCACGGTAGCTCATTCCATAACGCAGAGGTTCTTCAAATGACTGTTGAAAGAGATGATTTTGAGGTCGCCTGAAATTACCGGGTCGTGCCCCAGTTTGGCCCCTCCTGTTTTAAATGTCTTGTCTTCAGGTTCTTCTAGTGGAGGTTTGGTCCATAAGAGCGCAAATATCCGAACCTGCCCTGGTCCATTGGCCTTATCGAGCTTGCTTGAAACGGTGAGAAACACTCGTAAATGTTTGCAACCCTTTGAAGTTTAGGTCGGCACCACACGCGCATTGCATTTGTAAAAAAATTGTGCACTCGGTGAGTAGCCGACTTAAGAGATTGTAGTGATGGCAGACCCCAAAATTTATTTTACATAACGGACCACTCTGTCGTCTATTTAAATGAAATGCTCTACCGCTATGCTAAGCAGTCCATAATTATTATATCGTACGGCTTTGGAGAATACATACAGATGCACACAAGGATCCCGTGGAGTGATTTGGATATTAATTAATTTTTTCTGTCGCCACCTGCCAATATATTATTCAAATGCGCCCACGAGGGGCAAGGAGGGGGAGCATATGCGCCTTTGGCTTTGGTCGGATGCCAAGGAAAACAAGCTATAGCTACAGATCTTACTTGAAAGGCACGATTCAATTTGCTCATAGCACAACATTCGTTTTAAGCAGAGATTAGATAACTATACAAACGATATGAAAAACTCTCGTTACAAACGATGAATAAACCTCTTTTTCTTTCAGTGACGCGTTTCGATTTATATCTAAGTCATTGTCGGACTGTCAGATTTGACTTTTAACCAAGGCTACCCAGATTGCTTGCCAACTAGCCAACTAGATCCTATCATGGATACAAAACTAGAGCTCTCAAATCTTTATTCATTTTCGGGGAGACCATTTTTGGCAACTACATTTGCACTAGCGTTTTTTAGGGGTGTAATTATGATAATTTAAATATAAATCGAAACGCTTAACTGAAAGAAATTATTTGTGAAAATGTGTGTTAAATACACCATCCTCTTATCTGCATTCAGATAAGTGTCAAAATCAAATTATTTCCATGACTGCCTACTTCGTTTGACGTCCAAGCAGATATCTAGACAGTTGTATAATTCTCGCTAATAGTAGGTTTAAGTTGAATTTAATAACATCCATTTTCGTCGACAATAATATCAGAATTTCTAATCCCGCCTAATTTATAAAAAGGAGATACCAATCTGTCTCGTGGCACATTAAAAAAAACAGTAGCCGTAACAACCCGGTGTTGACTGAAGCCTTCATCGAAATATATTCCACCAATTATTTCCACAAAAATAAAAAAGGACATTTGCATTGTTGACGCACGCGATTGAAATACATCTAGTTTAGTAATTAGATGAAATTTCAAATTAGATATCAAAAAGCTAGACATACAGGTGAAGGTTTTTTGTCTACATTCAGAATTCACCTGTCTGTGTTTAAGGTATAACCCACGCATCTGTACATGGCTTGTCGTCTGCTTCTATTTAGAGCAGTAGCGTAGAAGTGGAAGTCAAGTAGATTAACTCAGTACTTCGAAAGCATTCCTATTTGTTATAGGCCAATTGAGGAAAGTATTGTAATTGTGATTCATTTAAAAATAGGGATTTTATGTTTTTCAATGTTATATAATATATGCACTACAAAAAACCATGTCAGCCACTTTTGTGGGTGGGTTAAGTCCAATGAGATTCATAAATGATAATGAAATTACGACCTTAGCCTCTTCAAAGATCGGTCAAGTTGGTGGACTTTTTTCACATTCTAGAACTGCTGATCTAACTGAAGCATGTTTTTAAAATCATGGACATTCACAGAAATGGGAAAAGTGAATTTTTAAAATTGAAAATGCCAATAGGCGGCGAATTATAGTAATCGCGAGAAATTTCGTATTCGAGATTTTGATTTTCTTGAGGTTTCATGAAATATACATCACCAAAAACCATGTCATTCATTCACGTCGATCTGTCTGTCTGCCTGAAATCTGTCTGGTAACCCTGAATTTTGATGAAACTTTGACACTAGGTCACTAGTGTGACAAGGACGAACAAGCTTTGTAGCTATAAAACCATTTTTTTTTGTTAAAAATAGTGGATGGGGGGGGGGAAGGGGGAATGTCAAAATATTTAGGTCCTATTGATGCCTTATCATCTTAAAATGTAGACTCTGGTAATACTTCAAACTTGCTAGACACATATTATCTCCCATTCACAAAGATAAGATTCATTCTTCCCAATTAATATGTACTTGGAAGCTTGAGATGACCGCATTATCTATTTTCGATAAATTTCGAACAAATCTAAACCACATAAATTTATTTTACTTTAAGCATTTTATTGCGTAGTTCATTTCTTTTTTCAGAGGGGATTTATTTCTTACGTTTCGGTTTTAGATATCTTTATCACAGTTTACTGCAGTTTAATAGAGTGAGGATCATAAATAAAAGTGAAAATGCTATTTAGCCTCCCTAAAAACTACGTCAAGTAGGTTGACTCTGTTGTATTAGTTTATTGAAAATGTTGATCGGATTTTTGAAGATTTGGAAATATTGTAAATTATTATATTATTATATTATATTGTAAGTTTAAATTATAAGACATTTTAAAATTTATCCAACAGTTACAAGATCCAGTCCTAACCCTTATTTCTAAGCGTTTTCATTTTGTAAGAACACCGTAGGCTGACGCTTGACGACTTCTTTCTTTTTAGTTTATTGCAGCATATATGGCGTGTCACAACCATTAATATTTTTGTGCCAATATAAATATAAACATTGAACATACTTAAAGGAGACGTCTCTTTCAGATTAACACCTTATTTCGTCAAACCTTCGCAGTGTCGACGTCCACAATTATTACAAAACACCATACAACTCTATTAGTTTTTCCGACGCAGAGACTCTCTGTATTAAAACATCATTTACAATATGATGACAGCCTACCGCGTTTTGTTAGCTGTTTCGGTGGTCCCTAATATAGTTGTTTCCAAAACACTTGAGTAACTGTGTTTACACTTTTTCTTCGAGATCGTTCGAAAAAACAGTGACACTGACGGCAGTTGCCACAGCCACCTATTACTCAAAATTGAATTTCAGTTGCACTTTGTTGGCTTTGTACCTACGCAACCATCCTTGTGTGACATGCTGCATTGTGCATACGGCATGTTCGAGATCTGTGGGAAGTACAGTTAGTCGGAACTGATGCAGTGAAATTATATTGTCCGCTTTTTTCATCGATGAATTGATTATTTAGTTTGTTATCTGTGTAAATGTTTATCTGGCGACATTTGTTCCGGTTAAGCTCTGTTATCCGCGCCATTTATTTTACCTCTCACGCCATCAGGCGAGGAAGGTATTGTCATCACGAAAACTTTCAAATTTCGAGATAAAATGCTTTTGATATCTGAACTTCCAAATAAAATATATCAAGCAATTTCCATAACCATTTGTGAATAGTGGAATATTTCACAACTGCTTAGCTCATATCACAAGTTATTTACAAAAAAATAAGAAGCAATTGACCATGATGATTAATATTAAAATTGGTAGCTGTATTTCTACATATTTTAAATAAATAAGCATAATAAACAATAAAACCGTTAAGGTACCCAATCTAATTTCAGATATCCAGGCATTGCTACAGTCTACCAGAATAGTTGTTAAAAATATAGGTTAAGACTTTGATTTACTACTTAACTTATAAGTTTCGGGCCGTGCAACAAAATCGTAGCTACTTAATTGTTTTTTGGGTTCTCACTTGGTTGAGAGCGCAGTTAAAATATTAATTGGAGCAATACATTGTTCATTTCAAATTGCCAAACACATTTATACCATCACGTTTTATGAAGAAATGACAAGAAACTGTCAGCCCAATAAATATTATAGTCTGTGGTAATTATATGAACATATTATTAACACCTCCTATGCCGATAGTATTTAGTAGGTGGAATTTTATGAACCAAAATGAGTGATGTGTATTATTTCGACAAATGACTAATAGAAAAATACGAATCTCCTAAAATGATATTTATTTAATATAATCTTATAGAGTCGCCATCTATTGTTGGGATTTATAAATAACTTATATGTTTTCCTTCTTACAATCAATAACTGAGGTAACTGTTATAGCCAAGGCACTATTGCTGTCATTGGTCAAGAGATGGCGCACCAATATTTACTATTATACATTCAATTGTGATTCCATCTAATTCATGCTATACAATTTACATTTTGTTCTTTGGAGTCATCACTCGAAGCAGGTATGGCTAGTACCTTTGATTCGGCATTTGTATAACTAAACAGAATGGCTGTTTATGTGGTGCTATCTGACCGCAATATAATGAACCCAATCCCTGAGATCTGCCTATGAGGCAGAGATTGTTTCGATATTTTCTTGTGTTATACCTCCTTGAAATATCTGCCGATAGAGGGCGCCAATGAGTTTAAACTAAACTTGTTCTTTTATTCCTGGTTCAAACACCCCCTATTAATCCAAATTCATAAATTTCAACTTGCTGAATAGATTACTTTGGGATATTGTGCTATTTAATTGCCGTGTTTGTTGAACTGATCTGCGCCTTTACTCTTGCACTATAGTGACGAATTTTGCAAAAATCGGATTTGACTGGATCCAGTGTATGCAATTAGAAGCAATACTTGTTATTAGATCAAGTCATCAACACTCTAGGTACCTAAACTAAACAATAAGTAAAATAATGACTAAGACAGACTATGCTTAATGACTCTCGTTACTGTTTGTATTGTAATCATGTGGAATTCGCGTCCCCTTGAACACCGAAAGAAGAAAAAATAAATACAAATCGTGAAAGCCTTCTAAAAACCTGAAATAATAAGGGAATGACAAGTAACACTAACACTAAAAATAAGTAGAATTTGATGAAGTCCTGTACTTTTGGACCCCCTCCAATCGCCTATGTCCCATTTGAAGAATCCGCCACCCCTCTTTAAGGGGCTGAGTACATGGTACAGGGCTGACAGGTATGGCGAATTCGTTACCTGTACCTTTTATCAGGTCGTCAGATGCTCTTTTCTGGATTGAGACCACAGGAATTTCCTCGATTTGTATGATCCTATTTGACAATTTTATCAATCTCTTCATTGATCTGGATATTCAAATTAATGTAGGTATCTTCAGAACCTTGAGTTTAGGTTTATTTCTGCCACCAATGTTCAATCATTTTAAACATTTTGACATCTATCTACTGTTCAACCATGTGATGCTTCCTTAAATTTATGTATATTCAATTCTATTCTCTCTCCGGATCATTGCCATTCCAACAACATCACTCAAATAGATATAAACAGGAATTTAGGGAAACATGCCAGTCCATTTCAATTCATCTAAAGTCTAAAGAGTAAAAATATCTAAATGCAAAAATAGTGAGCGTAAAACGTCGCGGTGGGTTGTGTACGTGCCCGGCATCCAAGAGAGCGGTTTGCATTTTATAATAATGCCTTTCCGAAATAGGATAACTTCTTTCTGGTAACGCGAGGATCCGTCTAGCCTGTCAGATGAGTTCGGGCTAATCCGGCATTCCCGTTGGTCCTCTATCTCAATATTCTCCGATCCTTAAAATGCTCACGTAGTATCGTTTAATCTGTTTCTCATTCTCTCTTCCGCCACTTTGCATCCTGCCTTCGTCCTCTGCACACAAACCTCAAATCATTGGCGTGCGCTGTCACTTCGGGAACTTGGACTTTGAGGAAATATTCTGTTGTTGAGCGTTTTATGACGTCTATATAATGAAAATCAGTAACATTCATTTTCGAATGTCGATCTGTCGGTCTGTCGATCTATCGATATGTCGATCTATCGATCTGTCGATCTATCGATCTGTCGAACTATCGATCTATCGATCTGTCGATCTGTCGGTCTGCCGGTCTACCGGATTGTCGGTTTGTTGGTCTTTCGGTTTGTCGGTCTGTTGGTTTGTCGATCTTCGGTCTGTCGGTCTGTTTGTCTGTAAGGACACCTTAGATTGACAGACCCAGCGGCTGCAGTGTTAGCATGGACTATTTGAGATTAGGGGCTTCATACCGGTTCAAAACCTCTTGTTCAAGGGCAATATTCTATGGGGTATGCGGTTTATCTGTAGGGGCCGACTGTGAACTCTCTCACTCGATTTCCTTTTTTTTTTCGCAACATATGCTTGTTTTGAGAATAGAATAGTAAATTGTATCAACATCAAACAGAAATTCAGATAAACGCTAATAAGCGACATGGCTTTTCATGGTTTTAACATAATAAAATGTCTAAAAAACGAATTATCACAATTACAAATATTTTCGCGACTACAATACTTCCCTCGCTCATGCGTTGTAAGTAAAAAGCGTGTAATTCTTTATGAATCCCGCCCCACCGATTATCCGGGTATCTCTGCCTGTCCCGAAGGCATGTCACAGCTTGCGGGCAGCCGGGAGACAGAAGCTGCTTTAAATGATGAGCAGCCATCCGAATGTGACAAGAAATCAGCTCGACTGTTTCATTTTCATAGCCGCCTCTGATCGCAGTTGGCCTCGGGACTAAACGTCCACTGAATGCTTGATGGATTTTTTGTGCCAAGATGCGATGAAAAATCGTTCTTTGTGTGTACGGTGTAGTATTTGAAGGATGTGGAAATGTAGATTTGAAAATGGAAACCACTTACACCATGTTTGATTGAGATCTTTCATCTTTAAGTAGTGTACCGATATAGATTGCGTTTAAAAGATCAGTCTGTTCATTTACTACAGTGCAATAAGGATTTAATGGCTTTAATAATCTTCAATAACAGGATTGTCTCATCGCCTTGAAATGTTGAAAGGCGATTATTTTAAGGATCATTTTTAGTCAGGTTTGATGAAAAAATCATCACTTAGCTTATACAATATCTTTTAATTCGTAATCTGGCAAGTACTAAGGATTAATAAGATCATAATTTTCATCTCAGGTTTCAACGATGACTACCTTGAGAGTTCCTGAAGTTCATTGTGATTTTAGTTGAGGTTAAAGCACAATATATATTTAAAGAATAGTTGAAAAAATAGTTTACTACTGTTGTATTTCAGCTACATGATTCAATACAAAGCATATTGCGATTAACATATCGTCATAAGCACCTGGTCCGTTTGAGGTTATATTGAAATTGAAATATTAATATAATCTATTTTAAATTTTTGAAAATTTTTATCTATTAATGGCATATATAATATAACATGGAAGAGAATGAAAATTGTCTCAAATTCACAAAGTGTAATGTTCACAATGGAAATGATATAAATAATATATAAATTGACTCGATGAGTCCGAAATGTTCAGCTTTGTGAACATTGTACACTGGATGAAATATAAAATTACATGCTTATATATTTATTAAAACTATGATTTAAATTGATTGAGGGCTGGTCTGAATCAAGAATAGCTTCAAGAAGAGCATGATAGAATTTTTCTCGACGCACTTATATTCTTCGTGGTAACTTTTCCGTGGTATTTTAATTTGAACTGCGTCAAAACAAATCATGAAACAAATAGCCGCGGTCTGCGGTATGGTACGACGTAGTAATAAGCAAAGTTTTCCACTCGAAGCGGGATGAAAAATGAGCCTCTCCTCAGAAATATCCTGGTAAAAAACATCCCCAACGGACGTTTGTCTATAATGAAGCGGTTATTAAAAGTTAGTAAACCACTGCAAGGGGACGACGACGTTGCCGTATCATCCCTGTTTTCATAAAGTCCTGTGTTTCATTATTTCCCGGTGGTGATTTAGTATGTATTTATAATTTTGTACTACCAACGCTGATATTGCTACACTTATTTCTCCAACTGTATTCTTAGAGCCGTGTGACACACAATAGGATTACGCCGAAAATTATAGCGAAAATTATAACGAAAATAATTTTACCTGTATGATACGTGAAAGAAATATAACGAAATTTTTCATGAAAATGTTCGTGGTAAAAATATAGAAGATTTTGCCCAGAAACACATACATAACCTCCATTTTGTAATCTTGACTGGTCGCTTGGCTTGGGTATGTTTATTGTTTGCTGCGAGTTTTTTTCCTTTATTTTCTCTCCTGAAATCTATTATTATGTCCTGGATACAAGAATGGCCAAATTTGTATAAAGTAAAGTCAATAAATTATAAAATTTCAACAAGCGGAGGGAGGACTTGCTTGACCACAGAGTTCTTTTTATGCGAGTATTTTCATTTCGTCTCTGTCGGCGTTTACTTATGTACACCACTAGCGCGGCACATACCACGGCAGTACTATCTAATAATAATCTTTGCTTGTCCATTTTATTTTTTCAAAACTTTAAATCCACAAAATAAGTACAGTTGCTAACGTTGTTCAAAACAATAACAATTGTAGTGGTTATGTTTGACAAAAGACCTTGACGTTATGGCAGTTGTCATTTTCATGGTTGTCACAGCTTAGAACGTTTAAATGTAGCCGTCAATAATGTCAACTGCAGACCGGATTAGTGAGAAGAAAGTGATTCCACGAGATACTACACCAACTGCGCATGCTTATGATATGAATATATGGAAAAATTTTGGTAGTAATTCATTTGTGTATCATACACGTCTTCTTGCCAATGTTGAAAAGTTTTACGGCGAAAAGTTTCATTGAAATTATCACAATAATTTTCGGCGTAATCCTATTGTGTCACACGGCTCTTATTGTTGCAATGGGATGAAAACGTTTCCATATCATCCTTCTGTTATGATTCTAATGTGCTTATCATCAACGCTGATGCTACCAGGCATTTGTTGATTCTCGAACTGTCTTCTTGGTTCATATCAATAAACTGTGTAAGCTATGTTCAATATTTATCATTGCAGACAAATGTGGTTGGTAGATGGTGTTACTTTGTGAATTTCTTGCATCATGCAGATTAGATAATTGTTGTATTTAATACACAGCTTCTCAAATAAACAACTTCATTCTTCCAGTGATGCGTTTCGTTTTACTTATATTTTAATCATGTTCTGATAAGCCGAAAATGATTCAAATATAAATTGGAATGGTTTACTGGGAGAAATAGTTTTATTTGTGAAACTGTGCGTCAAATACACAACTATTTTATCAGCAAAATCACTACCATACCGAAAAAATGTTGAATGAAGATATGTTAAACGTATTGGCTGGCTCAAACAATTATACAAACCAAGTAGTGACACGTTGATCTGCCAGCTGTGAACATTCGAATTTAAGCTTTTCGATGTAATACTCGCTGGTTATCCCTTTTTTTATTTTCCAACGATCCAGTTTATAAGAACAGATCTACGACCTACATCACGATTTGTATTTATTTCTTTAAAAAAATACACTCTGCAGCCCCTCCATAAATGAAAATAATTTCAATTCAAACGCAAATGAATGATGAAAATCATGGTCTACTTGACCCCGCATCACAATTGAGATTTAAAGGGTAAGATCTACCCCTCCCAAGGAATTGAACCATAAAAGTTGCAAATATTGCCCCTTGAAAATAAAATGAACAAGTCGTTCCGATTTTTATCATTATTTATACAAAGATAATTATTCACGGTGAGAAGTTTTCAAACTGACAACCTGTATACCTGCATTGTGGGACATCCACTATTATATTAACGTACGTGCATGTCAGCACACCCACCATTTAGAACGTATGTTCACTTTTACAATGTATTTGGGCTTCAAATAAACAAATCAAATCACCTTATATCTGAAATTCGTAATTCCATATACAAATTCAGTAGTGGACAGGTAAATACTTACGCGATCCATTGATCAAAAGTCGGTTCTTCAGTCTTAGAAGGTGTTTTTCACAAGGGTATAACAAAGTTATGGTTCTCATTCTGGACAGTAATCATGTGATATGACATCTGCAACGCTCATTAGCAGAATAGTCTATGAACAAGCAATTGCAATTTCAGAACGAATGAAATCAAGGGGTGCGAGCTGAACACTTTCTGATTGCCGGTCAGACGCTCTATCAACTGAGCTAAGTAGACCTACTCAATCATGAATATCCATGATGTTACGGGCACTCCCCCGAAAGCCATATTTTTCAAACTGCTAGCATCGTTCCAGCCGTTCTTATGTCATATAATTTTTAGTATGTTCATATATCGAATTGGAAACTTCTCACCCCGTTGGAAAAATTCTGAAACTGTCTCCCAATATTGCGTGTCCCGGCATTTCCGCGCTTTTTTCGTTTTGCCACAGACTTCGTCCTTAATGAAACTCACCATACCCCCTCATTCCATTTCAAATCCCTTTGTTGAAAACTTTTAATAGTGTCCTGTTCGGGACCATCCAACTATTGACTAAGTTGAAAAGCGTTATATGCCAGAGAACATGTGATATTACTCGCAGTGTTGCCATTTGGTGTGTTAGCCTCAGTGGATTAAGTCTTGTTTGTAAAAGCGAGTCTGTTAAACAGGATCCTACAAGGAAAGACAATAAAACTACTACTACAACTACAGAAAAAATTAAATTGAATAAGCGAATGCAAAAAAATATTTATAATGCAAATATTGGTCTGTTTAGAAAGCAGTAATCACAATTTTCATTACCTATATGAAAATTGGAAATGTAAACAGTATAGTAACTAACTGCATTTTCCGCCTTCATATATATTTTCATACAATGTTCTGTTGTTTCCTATCATTTTTGATTTGTACACAGCGAACCATGACGCAAAATTCAATATTGCGACTGTGAAGGCCGTAAATATTTCAAAGCAGCAGAATATGGTGAAAATGTGAGGCTTGGAGCAAACTGCAGTTTTTATTTTCAATATTACCAAACAAAATAATATAACAGTGAAACATATGTCAGAACAAATGTTTAGTCAAAATAAAACAATATTGTGCATTATTTGCAGTACCTATACGTTTTTAGATAAATATATATTTTGATAGGTAAGTAAATATATTCGACAATATGAATCGAGCAAAATTAAATGCGGGTGCAGATTATCTCAAATTTCATTCGGTTTAAACATGAAATTGCCACAGTTAATTTACGGTAGAAGCAATATTCCAAAAGGGTGTTTTCTGCTATCAATTTTAGATCTGACATGCAAAAACAAGGTTCAATGTATGGGTATTAATTGATTCAATTTAGAAACTTAGGAAGAAATAGCTTACTGCGGAACTCAAACCACACACAAAATCGGCGTTTTAGATCGAGTGAACTGAATGCCATCTTAGCTCATTTGGTTAGAGCGTCTGATCGACAATCAAAATATGTGTGACTCAATTCCAGACGTAGGTAAGGTTTTTTCGGTGTGTATCAACGTGCATAGGTAAAAAGGTTTCTAAAGGATCATAGGCTTCCTACGTCTTTTAGATGTTACCTGTATAACAAGTTCAATATTTGAAAATCGTTACGTCTTCATCCAAAGAGAAATATAGCTTTTTTGAGAAAATGCGAGGAAACACATTTTGAAATGGCCCCCCTATGGGTGCTCTTGTCATCAAGAGAGAAAATTTCAAGTCTTCAACACTCATCATTGTGGAATGAGTGCTGCAATACCATTGATTTACGCAAAGCAGTTATTTCGACAATTTTCGTTACCCTGCAGTAAATTAACTGTCGGTTTGTTGGCTGCTCAGACGTAAGAAAATGGGGAAAAATAAGTAGAGGGTGGTGGTTCGTGCACATCTCTTCTTTTCTCTACACACTGTCGATTTTCCCGCGTTAAAAGATGAGACAGGTGGTATTGAGACCGCTTTCTCCCACAGTCCATCAATACGGTCTGAGCATAGAACAGTCACAATAAGGTAACTTTTGAAATTTAATCCTGCGGTTATTTCTGTCATTCGTCGCAATTGTTATGACCGACAATAAAAAAATACGGACAGTGTCTAACATGATACACTTATTTACTGGTTTATATTCAAATGACATAAATATAATTGTAAGACTTTACTGACGACAGCTGCTGTCAGAATAAAAAGGGGCATGTGTCAAGGACTGAAAATATTAAGAGGGGTATTCTGTATTCTGTCTTCACTCTTGTTTAATTTATTATGAGAAGAAATAGCTGAAAATAACAGTAAGGACGGTATGAAAATTAATGGAGCGACCCTGAACCATAATTATTAGATACGCTGAAGATACTGCTATCCTTGCTGAGAGCAGAGAGAGCAAGACAGAGACGAGTATGGGCTACAACAATAAATAATAAGCAAATATAGCAAGTAAACAAGTTTAAATAGCCAAGTAATTGGATTGCTGCTTAGATCAAATCGTAATGTTAAGAGCTAATGTAGAGAACGTTAGAGTGTTAAAGTGTTAGAGAGTACTCCGTTTTACCATATGATATGGAGGAGAGATATGTGTCATTCACTGAAAATTTAACTGAACATATATCCAGTGAATCCGGTTTCTGGCCGATGTAATAGAAAACGTGAAGACTCAGAAGACAAATGTCCTGGATGAAAAATATGCAGTATGAGACAAATATCAACATCGAAACCCTGATAAGAATGGCTGAAGATAGACAAGATTTTGCTGCAGTTATCTTCAGATTAGTCACAATAAGAAGAATACTGACGTTTCAGCTGCATCGCTAGCCTTTTTTAAAGTATGGGAAACGTCAGTAAAGTTTTTGTTTCAGTTATCAATCGGGAGAAGAGTGATCCAGTGAAGAGGTAAGTGTATAAATATGAATACCTATCATGTTCGTAGGTATAACTTTTGAATGGTCTTATTTAGCTTGACTGGTGCTTATCCTGTATCCAAAGCCTATCAAGCTTTTGCGACTTAGTTTTGGATCAGCTAATCACTTAATCTAAAGTTTCAAAGATACGTTTTGTTCTAATCGTAAAGCATGCTTTGAAGATGACCTTGATATCATAAATGCAAAATAAGCCCCAAAAGTGTCAACTTAACTTTTTAAGCCATTTAATTTAGCTTGTCTGGTAGCATCAACATCATTCTATTAGAGAAGATAATGAAGTATTTTTTTGCGCGTTGATATATTCTTTTTAATAAGAGTCCGTAAATTTAAATACGTCCTGAAATGATTCGAAACCTGCAAATCGAGATTTGAAAATTTTTCAATATTATTAAGGTACAAAAATTTTTTATTTGCATCGACCGACAATGTCTTCTTTATTATTCGGCCATCAACTATCAATCAAAAAAGGAAACAATACAACCTTCCTCGTCTACACATCATATTTCATCCCAAATTTCATTATAATCAGTGAAGCGTTTACTGAGATTACGATATTAGAACAAAGCTACAGAGACTGACATACAGACAGAGAGAAAAACATACAGACAGACCGCCAAAAATAAGTGCTATATATTCTCATGATACAGACAAAATTCTCGAAGCAAAAACATACTCAGGTTGTTGCGTTAGTGTCTCGTTACGTTAATTGTCGATGAGTTTAACGAATTGCTCATCGTTAGATCCGATTTCCACTAAAATGACCGGACTGCATTTTCCAGAGATCTGCTAAGGTGAAAGGCGATACAGCTTCGATATGTGGAACACACACGGTCTGGAAAGCCGTCCATTAGAAAAAAGTAAGCCCCGATTTTTTACTTGGAAGCAAAACAGAATTTAAGTGCCTGGTAAAAAATGATGAGAGCATGGTGATCGATGACTGCTGTTATACGTTAAATAATATATTTTAGTTCTAAATCATATTTGCAATAGTGCAAATATCCTTATATTTGCACTACTGGAAGGACCAATGACATCGAAATGAAAAGAGAAGTAAGACAATGATTTGTGCTTTCGCCGATAATTGATGCGCTGAAGCGAGAGCAAAGGACACACAATCACAGCTGATTGACATTCTCCGGAAATAAATATAATCTGAAATAATACGTGATTCTGGAAGGTGTCGAACTACCTTAAGGAGAACGTTTAGTATTTCCCTTTAGATTTCGACGGAAAAGTATCGACTCCACAACCTCGCAATAGCATACCGGCAAACGAAATTACAATCTCCGTTTATATCAGCGCCTGGCTCGACGTACCAAACACAATTGCTCCACGAAACAAAGTTTGCTCGTCGCGAGTTGCCAGGATTACGGAACTCCAAGGGCGGAGTAAAAAGTGATATTTCGAAACCTATTATCCATTTAATTTCAACTGCAATTACGAAAGTAATTACAAAATTATCTAATCTTTCATCAGAAAAGCTGATTTGCAAACCAATTAAGTTGGGGGCTTTATCTAGCCCCATAGGCGAGAGCCTAAACAAAAACTTCGGTGGCGTTTTATAGACTGGTCGCCACCTCTAGACTTCATCGTAGAGGCTTGCGTCTTCTTGTCGTGATTCCATACGTAACCTTGATGAGTGGCTCTCTTATAGATTGTAGATGTTCTTACTTGGTGAAACTCTTCCATCATGAAGATATGATTGTGTAATTTACACACAGTGTCACAAATGAAACTCTTTTTCTTTCAGTGACACATTCCAAATTATATTTAAATTATCGTCGGACTGTCAGAGTTGACTCCTAATCCAGATTACTTGCCAACTAACTAAATAGATCCTATCATGGATAAGGAACTAGAGCTCTCAAATATAGCATACTATTTATCCTGTCTAGCTATTCTTATATCAAATTGTTTTTTCCTTTCATGTGTCTATCTTAGGGGAAATATTTTTTTGGTACTGTGTTTCCATGAATATCTTTTATCATACACGAATAGAAATAAAGTGGAAGGCATGGAACCTTCTTCAAAGTCTCCTGATCCAGAAATCAAAAAATCAATTTCCATTTTCTTAAATGTTTTTGTCCACGAAAATATAAGTAAATGTGTCGCCTAGACTATATGAATTCCTCGTTCAGTTGCATGTGCCCAGATAACTTCTTCTAAATTGTTTCGACGTGAATATAGCATTGCGGTTCAGAAGCGGTTTCGATTTTCAAGGAATGAGCCATTTGCATGATTCCCTTGAACATCTTCGAAGGGTCAAGGTCGATATTTGCATGCGCAGCTTGTCTTTGAAAGGCTGTATTTGTGATTTGTGTGTTTCTAAGGGCTCAGAATGAGATACAATGATCTGTCATGTTCAAACCGAATAACTGTCAGGATTCTGGCGAAGTTTATAAATTACATAACATTGTTACCGTGGAAACAGCGTCATATCAAAATAGTTAATTAATTAGTAGTAACATAGAAGCCTAGCATAATGTGACGTTGACACCTTTGTGATTGCCAATAGCTTCCATATGAGACATCTCTAGTTATCTACGAGGCGCTGTAGATAAATCTCCGCATGCAGTTCCACTTCCCACGGCAAAAACGTCGAATATCGAAATATTACGTTTCAACTTATTCCCTTCTGGTAATCCTTGGGCCTTCTACAACTTGGAAGGCATCTTTTGGAGTTGAATGAATGAATGAGTGAATGACTGAATAGAAAGAAGCATTCCGATGTGGACCATCGGTGCATAGGCGATCGCAGGGCCCTTTTGCGCCTCTATCAGCTCTAGTTCCCAAGGCCAGCCCTTTTCGCAAAGTTAAGTATGGCCTTGGGTCCTGCCCATCGTATATCCCATGGATCCCAGTATGGCCTGCCTGTGGTGCCCGAGGGCTTCACAGCGGCATAGTATGTGTGCCGAGGACTCCTCCTCATCGCCACAGCGTGCACACGTTGGGTCACTAACTATCCCCATGAGGTGCAGGTGCCACTTAAAGGTATTATGACCAGAAAGCAGTCCCACCAGCAACCTAAGATGACTCCTATCAAGAGAGAGGCAAAATCGCCCCTCTCTGGCTACAGGCCGTGTAATGAATTCCCGTGCCTGACGGAGATTTCCTGAGATGCTATTCCTCCGCAAAGAGTGTTGAATTTGAATCTACTCGTCCGTAGCTTTCCTAATTCTACCTGCGGCCAACCCTACAGCCGGTTCCGGACCCAAAAGATTTCCTTTTGATCCTGCCTTCGCCAAAGCGTCTGCCATAAAGTTTCCTCGAACCTCAGAATGTCCAGGGATCCACATTAGTGAGACCCGGTGTCTCTCTGCTATCTCATAACGAGCTTTCCTATAATCTAAGACCAGCCCTGATACTATTCTGCAGGCACTCACTGCCTTGATTGCTGTCTGACTATCGGAGCAAATAGTGATTCGTCTCCTAGGCCCCTGCTTTTCCTTAATGCGAATTGCACACGCTAAAATTGCAAAGATCTCAGCCTGGAAGACAGTGGTGTATCCCCCAAGGGGAAATGAGAGTCTTGTATTGGGTCCGAAGACCCCGGAGCCAGAGCCCTTCTCGGTCAGTGAGCCATCCGTGTACCAGAATTGCCCACCTCTCTCAAAGAGCTGTCGGCCTCCTGTGACCCATTCCTCCCTTGTTGGATACTCCACCTCTTCTCTTTTGGAGTTTGATGAAACTTTGAAACTTCTGTGACATATCTTCTTTGTCAAGTAAAAAAAAGATGCTCACATTTTTAGCTTGTTTACTATTTTCCGAAGAAGTCCATTCGAGTTTCTCCGCAGTTACATTCAATAACTTTTATGTTTCTTGATTTGCCTTTTCTGTCCATACTGAGTTTTTACTTAGCCACAAAATACTATTATCTAGTTAATCAAATAATTCGAATCAATGTCAGTATTCTGAAAATTCTTCCAAGGGAGCCGGAGTGTTGGTAAAGTTCATTATGCAGTCATATATGACTAGTCGAGGGGATTAGCATCCATACCTGTGTCAATACAGAAAAGGAATGTTAAATTAAATTAAATTTTGGAGTGATAAAAATCCAGAAAAATCTTTGGTGTTGGCAGGACTCGAGCTCGTGTCTCCAGCATTCTGGGCTGACGCCGTAGCCGCTTGGCCACAGTAATGTGGTCTCAAGACGATCTACGGCGCCTCGCAAGTTACGTCGCGTGCATGTTATCTTGCATTCCAAATTACACACTAACTAGGTCATTAACTCTCTGTCCATTGAAGCGAGCATACGTATCTCCGTTGTGCGATGTCGTGGTTCCTCCAAGTGGAAAATTGTATGAAAGATTAGTTAGTTGTATCAGCCATATGTGGTTTTATTTATCGGCCAGGATAAATAAGATGAATATGTCAAATATCGAGATAAAAGTACCGTACTCATTAAGTCCAGGCTTTTAAAAATTGAACAAATACTACGCTGTGCAGTGAAAGACTGTAAAATACATGGATTTATAAGCAGAGGGTTCTATTAACTCCATTACCATAACTGATTGTGTGTAGGCTTTGGCGAGACTGACGTGGTTAATTTTTGATGAGCTCGTCATATAACAAGGGTTTTCAATTAATCTCCCACAATTTGGTACGAAGCGAAGGCTGCCGTGGTGAGATATGAAAGAAATATGATATGCAACATATATCGAGATTCGGTTTAATTAATTCTGAACCGCCAATCACCCACATATTAACTAATAATAATTTAATGGACAAAGTGTTATACTGATACAAACATGACAGGAGTTATTGAATTTATGTCACTAATTCAAGCAGTGAGACGTGTCTGAGATATAAGAACATTTTTCTGTGTGAATAACATGAAAATAAATTCTTAACAAGGAATATGTACTTTCATTCAAGTATCCCATATCTTCCTATATGCGCAAAGCTGTGATAATTTTAAAGTAAGGGAATATTGTAGTTTTAATTATAAAGAGTTCATTTAACTAAATATTTTCAAACCTGGGAAAGCCTTGAAAGTGAGAATACCATAATCTCAAATTGAGCATGTCATAATCTTGGCACAAAACAGAAAATATAACTCATAAGAATACTATAATGCATTTCCGAATCTTGGTGCAAATAACTCAACTTCATTATATAATTTATTATTAGTATAAGCATTCGGTAGTTATGATGAGCAAAGCTACTGTAAATTCCTTAACCTTAAAAGAAAGAACAAAAAAAAGCGTTAAAACTGTACCAATTTCACCTCTTTCCTACCTTTATCTGCGTCATATAAGTAGTTTTCTCAACTCAAGTTTGTAAGGAATTGCACAGATAAAGAAAATTGAAAAATATAAGAGTATTGCAAATGCAGTCGCGATTTACGCTAAGACAGACAAAAGGAAGGAAAAATGAATAATTTCATAAAAGAATAGATAAGTAGTATGCTGGATTTGAGATCTCTAGTTTTGTATCCATGATAGGATCTAGTTAGCTAGTCGGCAAGTAACCTGGGTAGCCTTTGTTAAAAGTCAAATCTGACTGTGCGACGATGATTTAAATATAAACAAAAACGCGCCACTGAAAGAGAAGAGTTTTATTTGTGAAGCTGTGTGTTAAATTCACAATCCTGTCATCTGCACGCTTTTATAGTTAATCGAATTAAAAGTAATATAATTCTTAATATAAGAGTAAAATGACTAACGAGAAAATTAATATCATTGTGATAAAATCGTGGGGTGCCCGATGTCAAAGATTATAATCTCTTACTATTTATAGTCCATAATGCAAAATTAGTGAATAAATTTCGTACAAAGCACACCGCGCTATAAATCACATCTAATTAAATTAATAAATCGTTAGTCATTTTATTCTTCTATTAATAATTATTTTTTACTCGTAAGGTCGTTTGACTACAACAGCGTGTTTTTTTTTGGTTTCTCTAAACTATAATTTATTATCCAGCTGCCCGAATTTGCTAACCTTAGTGCTCAAAATAATTAATTAAGAGGTTATGTTTATTTATTTTCCTTTATATATCAAACTAGATATTTCACTGAGAAGTATCTCACTACAAACTTTCAGTCAACATACATTGTCACATTAAATACAAGGTTCAAGACACTAGCCATCACAAATCACATTTTTAATGTAAGATCTGCATGTAGTGCCTTGTCAATACACAATTGATACAATATATCCTTACATAGTTCAGTATTGTTCTCATATATCTGAACCAAACAGCAAATAGCTTATATATTTAATCGATATTTCATGTTTGTGTGTATTAGAGATGGGCGTTGTTCTTATGTATATCACTAACCGTTGTGCCCGTCTTCCCTCTATACCTTTTGTTAGGCTAAATATAAACATTCTAGGAATCGCAATATGTATCGAATAGAAATCCCTGATCTAATAGAATGCATTTTCTATACTTCAAATATTTCAAACTGTACTATTCTGCTGACAAATAGATATACAATTTCGCTCTATCTTCCAAAGATGTGTATATTTTCCGTTCAATGCGTCTACGTGAATGTCGTACCCACATCAAACGCACATAGGCGGGGGTTCCCAAAAGAAAATTCAAACAAAAGTTACATAGCTTACTTGCCCTGTTCTTTAAGTAAATAACACATATAACTACCGGATAAACTTCACTGAAGTTTTGGTGCTCTCTGCAGGAGGAAGTATGGTTTTCATGTTTCATGAGATGTACACTACGAACAAAAATGTAACTCGCTTATGTCGGGTTATCAGTCCAGTAACCCTTGCCTCCTCTCAACTTAATAACTTAGAAAAACGATGTTTAGATTTTGAAGAAAATTTGACAGTAGGCTATTGTGGTTTGACAAGGATGGAAAAGTTTGATAGTTTTTGAAAGTGGGGTCATTGGCGGCGGCTAAGAGGCTCCTCATTATTTTTCAAAATACTTTTATGGGTAAAAAATTGGGGGTCGGTTGTAGAAGGAGTGGATTCCATGAGCTATGAACATCGATAATACCACCGTTATTACCACCACTAGTTATTGGACTGATTCATATCTAAAATATTTTAACGAGACCATAGTTCTTAAACTTGAACTAAAATTGAGGGAGGCAAGCTTTCGTCGCCGTTTATAACAAACCTAGCGTAGAACTAAAAGCGATCTGATGCATAAGAAACATTAATGAACTTCAGTTGTTCAGAACGAACTTGAATACAAATGTAACACCTAATAACCGCCGAACTCTCCAGAGGAGTATAAATAGCTATCAAAGAGGCATGCTCGCCAGTTCAGTCAAAGACGATTGAAGATAGTAAATCAATCGAAACGTCGTTACACTCAAATAATCATGTAGACCATGGAAAACCGAAACACAAATTTTGAAACATGTACGTAGTCTACAAGTTTCAAACAATAAATAAAAAATATGTAGAAAGTGCCTAATGGAGTTTTTGATTGTGCCCATTGTTGTGGTAGTTTTGCATGATATCCTAAATAAGCCGTCTTCTGAGATCCATAATGAATTTGTAGAGAATTGGACGCTCATGGTTAACGAAAGTGTAGACGGGTGCGAACACAAATCGCTTGATCTACAGACAATCCTGTGAAAATCCTGGTCTGAGGATTGTCAGACGTCGGTGATCCTCATTGATGGATTGGACGCGTTTCTTTATATCCCACAATGTGCTGGTTCTCGCAGGGTCTACACAGGCAAATATTCGCTTCAAATGTATGTTTTTAAGGTCATTGTACAGGGCTGACATAAAGTAAGAAATATAGGTCAGGTTATTATGTTGTATTCAATGATAATATTTATTGTGCTCAACTGTGCACAGTTGTCAAAAATCGGGTAAATATGATCAAAATATCTAACGATTCGCAAATTTCCACAAACATGTAATATAGGGCTTCGGAGGTCTCTCAATCAAAATTATTTATACATGATTGGAAAAATGCTTGTATCATCAAAGAGGAAAATTAATTGCACCGGATTTTTCGTAGATATATGAGAAAGATTGATTCCCTTTATATGTAAAATTAAAAAAGCATAAAGAGAAAAAGATAAAAGGAATCTTAGACACAAATAAAAAAATATTTTTTAACAATACAAGCAAGTATGAAAAATTTCTGATAAATCTAATCCTTATCATTTTCAAGAGTTCATAGCCTATTTTTCGCGTTCATTTATAGTTCGCTCATGAGCCAATCGGCACCCACCAATTTAATATTCCAAATGCAGAAGCAAAGAAAATATGAGGGTATATTTTGGGAAGGTCCAATTTCAGTTTGATAATGCAAATTGCATGTTTCGCTAACGAATTGTTATTGGAATACATTAAATTTGAACGACCGATTCCCAACCCGACAGTTGTGCTTTTATTGCGGTAGTAAATATGTACCTGTATTAAATAATGCAAACAGTTTCACTATTTTTACTAAGTGATGTCATTGTTGCATTCCCCAAAAGGGCCATCAATTGAATAGTATTAAGTGATTTTATATCTTGTCATCGCAAAAAGCTGAAAAGAGAAAGGTAGTTAAAAGAATAAAGCGCAATCACAAAATCCAGAAAAAAGGTTATAACATTTCTTTTAAATGGAGTATATGGATTGTAAGTTTTTCATATGAAATTTTGTGTGTTTAACACAATTTTTTACAAATAAAACTCTATTCGAGTGAAGCATTTCGATTTAAATGTAGTAGTATTTCCTAAATAGAGAGAAACGCGTTATTTGAAAAAAGAGAGCTTTATTTGTGAAACACAAAATTTCTTATCTAGATGGAAAATATGATTAATATACACATTTTTCTTAATTAAAGTTCGAAAGATGTTGTATAGTTAAACAAAATACAAAAAATATGTACCTTTAATTAAGACAAAAGATATACGTCCACCATTTGTAATAGAACTTATTCACAACTCATATATCACTCATATCACATCGACACCTGTATGAATTCCTCACAACAGTCACAAACCCAACTTTCAAACAGCACATTAATTTATCCTAAGAGGTGGTGGATAAAAATGAAATCCAGTAGGAACTAGTGGGCGCCGAAACAGACACACGCGTGCTGCTAAATTGCCGTTGATGAATATGGCGATGCCAAACAGGTAAATGATTTACTTGGAGGAAATCGTAATATGTTCGTATTCTTGATACAGGTAAACGGAGCTCTGTTGGAAAATATGATAACCATACAAAAAAACGGAATACTTGTTAGAAAAGCATTGAAATCTAGGTTGTGAAGAAAATTATATTTTTCTTTAGAATGAGTTTTGAATTCGAAAATATACTTTTCTTGGTTAAAAATAATAATAATGATCTTATCAAGTAAATTGTCTTAGAGTAAGATCAGATGTTCTCACCGTATATCTTTACAAGAATATCAAAGTTCATGAATTAATAATTTCCCTTTATGGTGTGTGGTAATTGCGTTCAGTGAGACGATATCTTTCAAGAATCTAATGCATTGATTGCTACTCAGCTATCGGTACTTCTGTGACTTTTAGGGTTCTATCTTCCAAAGATAATGTGCAATTTAAGTTTTCCATGACTATAATGCAAACGCAGTCTTCAAAACAAAATCCTTCGAGATGCCAAAATTATAAAATCATTTGAAGGAACAATCGCTAGACAGAATAGATAGAATGCTAGCTTTGAGAACATGCTATGCTTCAAAGATTAAAGCAAGTCACGTCACAAAAATTACCTTGCGAAGCCTTGCATGTAAATTTCACAGTATTATCCTAATGAAAAGTTCCACCAATTCACAATCCAATTGATACATTGACTGTTTTCCCACTTTCTGTCACCAAATTAAACGATTCATTAACGTTAGGCCGCATTCTCATTTTCTGATAGGAACTCGTTGATATCCAAGTCCATCCATTTCGATCGCCTTTCCAGCGAATCATCATTAATTCCGGCTCAAGACAAATATTACTTCTTATATTTTCTGACGTACGGTTTTCGCTCTATTTTTCTGTCACGGCGCCCTTATTAATTTAACAGTGACACGTTGATTAAGGGTAGCACGACTCTATATCAATGAAGGATGGCTCGATGAGCTGATGGGAAAATTAAACTTTATGGAGAAAGATCTTAAGATCGAAGGTTACTCAGGGTATAACTTTTTACGTTTAGAGAAAAACGTTAAAGTTCTTATATAGTAGAATTCGTATATAATTGCAGTCATGGATCGCGTATTTTTTTATGCTATCACAAGGTGCAGTTGACGGGATTGTTGCAGGTTCCGATTTTTTAGATTAGTATTCATGAAGAAGCGATATTCGCGAATGTTAAATAAGAGAAATTCACATATTTTTTGATATGCCCAACCAAGGTATCTGTTATTTCTTGTAAATTAAGATTCTGCGATAAAAAATATATGTTCCCATAAAAAAAACATCGTCGACCTTGAAAAAAACCTTGAAAACGCTGTCAATGACAAATCTAAACGAAACCATTAACTCTCCCCCATTGCATCCAAGATTCGGACCGCTGCCGATCCAATCCTCAGAGAAGCCTCAATCTCAGTGTAGGTTATATGTCGATCCTTCTTCACCATATTTTGCACAGCTACTACAGTTTCCAGAGTAACAGCAGTGGCCTTTCGACCTGTGCGAGGTTCATCATCGAGTAAGACCCGGCCCCTTTTAAACTCAGCAAACCAATTAAAAACCGTAGCCCTGGAAGAGTCCCCAAATCAACTCACTAAACTTTTGTGACATTCCGCTTGTTTTAGTCCCATTTTATAGTCATACAAAATCATGGCTCGAAAATCGCGGCTACCTGGTTCCAATTTCACGTAAAAATTCAGCCAACACTTAGATGCATTCGAGACCGTGGCAAGACAACTACTCAATGATTCAGACGCTGCCTTTGCGTGTAAGCACTCACAACTTTAGACAAAATAGCTGCGTGCTCAAACTTGTTCTAACTTGTATAGATTAGGAATATCTAAAGACTTTCAGCGTGACCCTCGTACTGGTGCTCGAACAAATGGGTATTTGAATCTTCAAAACATACAAATAATTCGCTGTACAGTCCAGACCTAAACCCTAATGACTTCGGCAGATAAAGGATAAACTACGTAGTGCACGTTTGACATTGGTCGAAGAAATGGTTGACGCTTTAAAAAATGCAATCAACAAACTACACTCAGAAGATTGGAGAAAATGTTTTCAATGATGGTTTGTGCAGATGCAAAAATACATTGACAGTGGTAGACAGTATTTTGAAAATGTAAATATGTTATGGACACAAAATGTGTTTAAAATTTATTGTCTGTACGCCAAGTAACATTTTCTAGGCAACAGACTGTATACATATGATGCATCCAGATCCGAGCAAATCCAAAACATGTGTGGATTAGTCAGCTGGTTTCTCTCATCCACAACATCTGTGAAATATTTATTGAACAGGTAAATCCGAGAGTGCTGATCCGGGAAGAAGAAAATATTTTGTCTACCTTTGCGAAAAGTATCGTATGCGGGATTTTATACGATATGAACGAATGAAAGTGTGTAGTTTGAGATAAGCGGATCAAAACGGAATAATGTACGTCGACAACGTAGAATGGAAGCTCTGTCACATACTATATAAAAAGCTCTAAAGCTTCGGCCATTAAATTGCAATACAATACGTCAGCTTTATGTATGAAATTTACAAAAAATATTATTATAATCTATTTCAGAAAGGTGTGGAGTAATAAAATGGGAAATTCCGTCCAGTTCGGCTCAGCTTCGGTGTCAGCCATAGGCGTAGGTCTTGAAATAGTATTGATTGTGATATAAAAATTTCAACTAAATGCGTAAGAGGATTAGGAAAGGTATGTTTTCTGGCCTGAAGTATCAAAATCGAAATATTGTGTAGGAATTAGTTAGGTAGTAGATTATACAGTTACGTTTTGAGTTTAACAGGTACCGAGTTTGGCTTTGGCCTTGCGATTTCATTGTGTGTGTGTATGACATTTAAAAGTATATTTGTTTAGTTGAACACATCAGTATTTGCTGCTACTGTTCACAGTATTATAAGGTTAGTAATACATTGGAAATATTCAAGGCAAGGAAAAGAGGTTCCAATAATTGTCGACTATCAGTGAGTGGAAAAGTTATTATTTTAAATTAACATGATTGCATAGAATACGATTACCCGGATTTTACTGTACAAGAAACTGTCGACCGATGTTCCCGGATAACTGGAGTTGGAAAGTCCACCATTTTTTATATTATTGCGGAGAAGAAAGAGAACAGATCAAGTGAAACCTCCTCAGGAAAAATCAGGCAGACCAGTAAGAGTCCTTGATGAGGACAGAAAAAGTGTAATGCGGAGAAAATTTCTTTTTATTTCAAAAAAGAACTACCTACCCTAGATAAGATTTTAATGGAGTTTGGCCAGGATGACAGTATTCCGTTGATAACTAGAAACCTTTCATGAACCGCTTCAAAAAAATATGGATTTCACATGGGAAAAGCATAACCGTGAAGCACTTCTACTGGAAAGCGGTTGAGTTGTTGCCAAAAACTTACCATCTCATACTTGGCACCTCCGGTCAGGAAGTATGACCAAAAAACTTATCTGGTAATAACGGAGTGATGAGTGTTATCCTGGTAATACCTACAGTTACATTGTACCAAGGATAAAGAAACTATCATAAAAATTTAAAAAAATATCATGCAGAAAACGAAGCTCAACGAATACAATAATCAGAAAGTTAACATAACTGTCATCCAGTTGAATAACATTGCCACACTGTAAACGTTTTCAGGATGAATACTAACGCGACCTATAAAGTATGTTTTAAAAAAATGGAATCAAATAGATTTACTCGGTACCTCCCACGTTGTAATAATAAGATTTGCTGATTGTCAATATAATCTAATAAAATCCATCTAGCATGTGCATGTTGTGGTCACACCTCGCACAGAATCTGGCGCACCTCCTGCATTTCACATAAACGTTCTTACTTACTCCTGCATTTTGTTGAACAAGTTATCGCCAAAAGCCAAAATCTCGGTTTTTATAAATATTTTTTCGCGACCATAGTACTTCCTCGCCTATTGCGTCACGTAAAACGTGCATCAAATCATACACTTCCCAAATCGGGCGCGCAAAGCTGCAATGCGAGGGAGGGGGGAGCACCCTGAGTAAATATTCATTTTGTATGTCTTATCTACAATCTGGCAACAGCGCTTAGATTTGCCAAGAAATGTGGACATTCGCTCCAACTCTCTACTAGGTTCTTAAATCCACAAACGCTACGAAAAGAAGGAACATGGAGTACAACAAGTACGGGTTTTGCAGTTCACAACGTCATGATTTCAAAGAGCGGACGCCATATAAAAAAGGTTGGCAGCCACTCTTTAATCAACTATAATTTTTAGATATTGTGGAATGTGTATAAATATACATAGCTCAATAGGTAAAACACACTTTCTGAATGTTGTGAACCAAAATTCAGCTTTCTAATGGTTAACAAACAATTCCAATACTTTCTGCAGTTTTCAAGATTTCACGATCATGCATATATACTTATCTGTAGAAGCACTTATTATTTCGATTGGCTTATAAATGGCGAATATTGGTCTCACCCAAAGTTTAACTTTGGACTACGCCTTACCAACTTTCAGAGACTAGCAGCTTTTGGATGCACGTAATATTAATAAATCTGGATCGATTCCTTCCAGAATCTTCTTAGAAAATTTAATATAAGGGTATATATGACCGCCGCAGAAATTACCTACTCAAAAAAACATCAAAAATTCATCAGAGACTAAAACAAGGGGCGATGGTGTAACATGCCGTAGCCTCTGAGTCCACGTCGCGTCAAAAGGCAGTGGCGTGTGGAATAGTTTTCTTATGGTGCTCGTTGCTTCATTACGCAAGACAGGCTCAGATCACACATTCTATGGTTCTGTCATTTTCTTGAAGTGATGAATATTTGACTTTACTTCAACACAAGCACAGGGAGTTGAGGGAGTAAGAAAAGTATGTAAGCATTTTGTACATACTTTATTTAGTGACAGGGTCTGTGAGTATATTATAATAGCAGCAATATAATATAATGAGTCCCTAGTTATGACGAGTGCCTTCAGTGTGGGGTGGCGTCCCAAACACAAAAAGATAGGGGAGGAAGCCACAGTTATGATCTAGCCGTTCAATCTACTATTACATCGTTCTCGATTATTTGGATGATTTTGCGGCTCTTCAGTTATACAGAATAATTGTATTCAAAATTGTATTCATTGAATATTCAGTAACTCGGATAGCATTACTTTTACTTCCCGTGTCAATAAACGAAAAAGTATTGCAGTTGTGATACATGTCCATTATAAGTACTGTGTTTCCTTGATGTTTTATGACATATGCATCGCGAAAACCCAGGTCACTCATTTCCGTTGTTCGGTTTGTCTGTTTGTAACCCTTGGCCCATCTATAATTCTGGAAGTATTCTTTGAATTTTTGATGTAACTTTGACACTAGGTTGAATCTTGACCCGGTAGTAGTACTTTATACTTTTTGAGATATTTGTAACTAATTCCAGTCTACTGTTCAAGCAGTACTGACAGACGGTCCCATATTATGTAGACGTTCGCGGCTTGTCAGGGCGTCATGCTTACTCTTTCAGCCTTGCTTGTCCTGCGTCTCTCTCAACAACTGTCTGAATATGGATAATAAATAATGTGTGATATTCAGCATTAAAAAAAATAGCGTCAAGTAGGTCGACTCAGTATGTCACGAGCAGATTTTCAGTTTACTAAAATACCTTTGTCGGATTTCAGAAGTGTTAATCTAGTTGGAGTAAGTTTTGTGAATCTTGGAAATTGAATGACTTTTAGTGAATCCAGTATACCTTTTATTAAAAAAATCAACACCGCAAACAGTGTCGCAGCTAAGGACTATGGCGCCCAGGAGAAGTTCCGTAATTTTCGCCATTGTGGACGTACTGAAACCATCTCCCACCATTATCATAAAAATTCTGAGGGCCAAAAAGACGATTCTCCACTCAATATAAACTACGTGGAGGTTGCGGAGACTACACCCCTACCTGCAAAAGCCCATTCAAATCCTTGTTTTCAAAGCGTGGGAGAAAAAGCGTAATTGATGACATTATTTTTTTTAGGTACTGGTATTGTTGTTTTTATTATTATTATTCCTATTTCGTCTTATCAAAGGAAGACAACAGGTAAAGAGTTTTCATATTAGTCCGGATATCCACTTAGCTTAGCGGCAGAGCGTCTGGGCGGGAATCGGAAGGTGTGGGTTGGAATCCTGCAGTGACAGGAGGTCTCTTTACGAATTTCTAAATGCGAAGATTGATAGCCGTGAATATAAAAAATTCCAGAATATAATTTAGGTCAAAACAGAGGAATTAAAAATTATTTTGAATTGAAATTCCCCCCGCGAGATGCCTATGACTGCCGACAGAGCAGAAGGACAAAAATTCAATATTCGGTCATATTTTAAAGTTCCGTAGCGCCATGGCACGCCGTAGTTGGTGCTTTAGCAGGCAGTGGGGAAGTAAGCTCATTAAGTTAATGACGTGTGCTGTCGAGGGCCTTTGATATACATTTTATGAAAGTCTGTCGGCGCGGCGGTGCGGCGCAAGCGAATCATTTGATTTCGCAACTCTGATAACTACATGCCTTATCAGTGCTGGGAATCGCTTTGCGCTGAGGTGTTGGAATTCTGCATTGAAGGATGGGCTGGTTCTGGGCGGGCTGGGGTTGATAAATAGCAAAGTTTGCACATGAAATCACAAACACCCTGTGCCAGTAATGTAGGTTCTTAAGTGAGCTCCAAAATGATTTGAGAGTTTCGGTTATACCTCTGGGATAAGTCGTGAGACTTTGGATGAAACCTTTGACCGTGTTTTCACATGAAGTTATTCTTTGTGAACAATGTTTTTTTCAGTTTTTGTATACAATTTTACAATATCTATCTGTATATGTTCACCTTCCGCCCAACCCAGATGAATTATTGTCTACCGAACATTTCCAAGCCTCTATTTTCTGGATACACAGATACAAATTAGCCGCGATTGGTGATGGACGGCCAATGCATGTACACAATATAAAATATGTCCATAGGGACTGAACACAGAATTTTACAGGTTTGATAGGCGACGCGATGCAAAATTAATAATTATTTGACCGAACCCATAAACGTAAACAATAATAAATTCCCTGTTCAAATAATCCCATTAATAATCGCGAACAAATGTACATGCGTATTTACTTTGCATTGAATGATTGAAAGTCGAAATTTGGGATTCATCAACATGGAAATAGCATATTGGGCAGTGTGTATTTTATACTAACAGATATATGGAATGGTTGTATAGAATTATTTGGAAAATCTTGGAATTTCATTTCCCGAATCACAGATTATATGTTTGTCATCTTTTGCATACTTTAATAAAAATCTTAGGTCCTCGATGTTTGAAAATGTCTGAAATTGAAATGTCCTCCTCACGAAATGATGACAGTTTAGAAATTAATATTTGAATCTCATTTTATAATGCTGGTGATATTGGAAATCAACAATTCATTTTCAATTCTAAGAACTCACAAAATTTTTACGTACTCGAAAATACCCATAATTCCTCATATTTTGAAGACAAACTTCAACTGGATCAACAGTCCCAAAATCAGATCAAAATGATAATAAACTGAGTAATCCGACTACATTTTTTGACAGGTGAGAAGAGAATTTTATAATAATTTATGACTCTTATTAAATTCAAATGCAATAAAATATAGTGGTATGTCTTAAAACAAGTGAAACAAATCCACACCCTCATATTTCATTTATAACTAACGAGTTACCGCCGTCGCCGTAGTTCTGCCTAGACGTGGAATGTGGTGTTATGGTCTACGTCATCATATATTTGATTTATGACTTAACATTGTATATCTTAAATAGATTAAATCTTTGGATCTGGAATGCACTAAATATGTATATGTGCTGTGTTCGTGAGTCAGATATATCGTGAAAGTTCACAGCTGTTCATAGCATGTCTCATTATGAAGATAAAAAGATTGTGTAATTGATACACAGCTTCATGAATGAAACTGATTCTCTGTCAGTGACGCGTTTCGATTTATATTTGCATCACTGAAAGAAAAAGAGTTTTATTTTTGTGTTAATTACACACTCTTTTCATTTGCATCATGGAAAAGTTTCTTGTTGTCGAAAGATGAGTCATTTCTCGTTTATGTCTAAGAAGTACGGAGAGCTTCTGGTGTTTACGGTTTATAGATGAATTTAATTTGGTATGATAGCTAGATATGATAAATAGAATGCTAGATCGAAGAAGTCCAATTTAGATGAGCTGATGATAGTTGATTTTGATATTTTACGAACAGATATAATAAAGAGGAGGATACTAGAAAAAAATAGTAACAAATTCGGAATATCTTTGATTAAGTGATTATATTGTTTATAAATTGATGAAAAAAAGTTTTTTGACGGGAAGATGGTAAGAAATACTCTTTATATATTTTGGGTATTTCATTAAATGTATATGACTACAACGTTACAAGAGAAACTATGTTTGAATAGAATTGTAGTATGTTGCGATATTTTAATAACTTTATCTCGGAGTGATCTTGCATGAATATCCTGATTAAATGATTTTTTTTCTTAAGTAAACTGGTATTGAGGTGATTAATCATGTATGTATAAAAACTGAATAGTGATACTTAACAAAAATCATTTACTTTCAACCAATTTAGTAAATACCAGTTTGCTATAAGAGCACGTAGTCTCAAATAAGTTTTTTTCGACAAACTTTTTACATGTTCAATGATTCTCAACTTGTTATCAAATATTACACCAAGAATTTTTGTTCATTCAGTTAAATGCAAAATTTAGTTATTTATTTGAATTTTCAGATTTGAGATCACAATTTCTTTCTTTTTCCAAGTACAAAACAACAAGATTCAAGATTACTCTGGATTAACAGGGATGCTATGGTCTGAACAGTACTGAATCAATTTATTAACATCACTTTGTAAAATTCCGATAGTATACGTAACACTTCCAGGATTAAAATGATACAGTTGGGTATCGTCCACAAATTATTGGATATGGTAATTATCCAAACTTTTTCCCAAATCAAAAGTATATACTAAAAATAACAAGGGACCCAATATGGAGCCTTGAGGCACACCTGGGAGTATTGAAGATACTGGAGATATTTTCTGCTCAACAGACACACATTGCGTCCTCTGACTACGATAATTTATGGAGAATGAAGGCAGTCAATCCCTATATAATTCAAGTTACTCAGTAATAGTTCGTGGTTAATGCTATCAAACGCTTTCGAGTAATGTATAGAAATCATTGTCTTGCAAATTTATTAGCTCAGGGGTTGTGCTATATGAAGTTATGAATCTTGCTTTTTGATTTTGATATGTGAAAATAAATATGTTTCTGTATTCTACATGTGCTAGATTTTTGGGAATCAGTATAACCGGTGTTTGCTTCTATGCTGTCTAGAATGAGAATTACATGTACTTGCATATTTATGGAATCAATCCAACCTCAATCCTGGCATCGCTTCCCGCAGAGCGCTTCAAGTTGTCCATCCAGAACCTGAGAAAAATCGCCCGAAAGAGCGGGAAGATGCACCCGCAAGGGCTGTTCCACAGTTCAACGGAGCGGTAACTTAGATAAGACGCCATCTAGCTGTAAGCCTGTACCAACACGGACTAATTGAGATAGTTCTCGGTGTTGCAGAATAGACTGCTACCTATCATTAATTCTTCTGCTCCAAGGAAAAAGGCGTATCTCCCACATTGTCTGATGAGCGCTTTGTTTGTTAGCTGTTTCCGTTCTAGCAAATCGTTTTGTATTTCTGAGAAATAGGAGCGTGTGGATGAGAGTTTTTTCATTTCCTCTGATTAACAGAATGTGAGGTAGTATTGTCGCAAATCGTATCTATAAATCAGGGGTCGATCGAATGCTCACTGTTGGATGTAAAAAATATTTGTATACACTTTTAAAAAAGCTAAGTTGCAATTTACGATAGTCTGTGAAATGAATTGGGAGACAGTAAATTGAATAAAGAGTTCTTATGGATGAGCAAAGAATCAAACTTTCCTTATTTTTATCGACTTGGTTTCAATGTTTCATCGTTTATAATACTGGTTATTTTATAATTGAATGTTAATGCTAATTAATTTTGGTTGAGAGTTGAGAATGTGTATCCAGCTTTGTCCAAAAAGACGTTGTTAGTTTTAAATACCATTTCCAATCACCTATAGCTTTTTGTGCAAGCTGAACCTGAATAAGGAAAAAGGCTTAAAATGCTGTATTTACGCAGCTGCAATTGATCCTAATATATCTTATTATAATTGTTGTCTAATCATTTTACTGTTCCTTAAGACCTAAATCTTTGAGACTACACTCTTTGAAATAGTTGATATATTATTTCAAAAATTTGTAGTTATTACATTTATTATACGGCATTTTTCATTACGCTGCAAGTTTGATGTTTGGACCTATAATATGATAGCTTTTCAGTTCTTTTTAGTAGTGGTACACTTTAAATTTTTGTTATCTATTATGGTTTGCAAAATGTTTGAAAGCTGTTTCTATATATAGTTACTGAAACTCTAAAAGACAACAAAATCTCAGTCAGTTCGTCGATATTACCGATTACTGAATGAACTAGATCAATTTATTCACATTTTTCTTGTTCAAATTTTGCTCTTGCACTGATTAGCGACTTTTGTTTGTCATTAAGCAACAAGACTAGTTATCAAATCAAATCGACCCAGACAAGAAACATAACGATGACAATAAGACAGACTTTTGAAAATCTGACAACTTTGCGATACTCTTCGCTCAAATCACAAATCGTAGTAAATGGCCGTAAAAATAGAGGGAATTTAATTTATTGGTGACGCTGGCGTTAAAGTTTTATGCTAGACAACCCACATTTTGATTCATTTTTTGATATGTATTTGTTGTGTCTTTATTTATTTGTTGAAATAACATTAGTGTTTAACCAACTGTTTATTCGGAATGGTGAGTTTCAATTTTTCTGACACTCCTTTTGACACCGTCTGTCATCTTGGCTTCCCCACTCGTTCTCATTCCCGCCTCGCCTACAAGCACTGTTGCCACACAGGCGAGGAATAATTTATGAATCAGTTGCGGTCGATATCAACAAATATTCCATTATGATGCTCATTAATTGGTCCAAACGTAATTATTGGCAGCTTATAAAACATCTCTACCTTATTTACCGATTCACTTTATCCCCAATAATTTTCTTATTTTCAACAACCGCAAATCTCCCATCAGTTCCTTCTGAAGCACCCTTCCTTTGCCTCGTATAGAAAACTGAAAAGAAAATTAATTGTTAGCCCCATCAGTGGGAATATCGCATTAAAAACGTTTAATTGGCAATCAACTGACGAGGACTCATTCATCTGAGGGTCTTTTTGAATTACTCTATCAAATACAGAGCCGATCTGCGGACTATTGAGTGGTTTTGAAGGCATAATGAGCACAAAACTGTCTGGATGCGATTTGATTGCTATTTTTCGGATAACGAGTATAATGGAAATGTCAGTTGTGGACAGCCTCATCCAGAGCGCATCTTGATTAAAAAATTTTCCATTAATGTTGCTAAAATTAGATACACATTTATCACTTATTTCAGGTGCATACCTTACATAACAGAGTGACACCCTGCTCAATGAAAAAATTAAGCCGAAATTCCCTGTTCATTTTAGAAAAATATCTTTCGTGATAATATACTACTATTTATTAGGCTACAAAAATAACTTGAAAGTGAAAATGGCTAAAAAGAATTTTTGTTTTGCCGTAATTATGAATTTATTACTCACCAACCGCCTTTAGAGACAGTAACTTCGAAGTTATAAGGTTTGATTATAAATCACTCAATTTTGACAGTATGAGCTAAACTGATGTACGGTTAACAGGTCTAGTAGAATTTTACATCAAGGAAACCTTGATTGAACCTAAAAAGGGGAAGTTCCTATAGAGAGAGATGAAGTAGTCTTCACAGAGTACTGAAAGTCATATACAGGTGCTTTCGTGATGGACGATCTTGTATTGGACCTGGAGAAAGCCTACCAATCACAAAAAGTCTTAGAAGTTTTCTAATTTCTAAGTATATCAGTACCTTGAATACATACAAGAATTCAATCTTTGTAATAAAGCTTGTAACTGACTCTTTCAGAGTTACAGAGAAGGTGGAGAAATGTTGTTGTCTGTCGCCAACATTGTTCAAGATATATGTTCAGAAAGTATGGGAGAACTGGATAAGATGGTGCACTAATATGGTAATCAAATTTGATGAAACTCTAAGTTAAAGGGCAAATGTGTCCTACACAACTAATGACAGGATTGAAGCCAAACAATTAATGTGGTACGGACATCCAACGAGAATGGGTGGCGAGAAGTGGCCAAGAAAATGATGTCATATATCCAGGAGAATTGAAGGAAAAGGAGAAGACCCAGGAGTTCATGGGCAAAGTGATAGAGGAAAATAAAAAGGAAAAGTGGTATCAAATAGGATGACTGGAAAGACGTATCAAAATTGCGCAAAGCAAGTAAACGTTTTAGGACATATTATTTTTTCTTTCACATTAGTTCTTCCTTAGAACCACAAAGTCGACAGTAAGCCAGTTTATCAAATTGAGCACATTCAAAAACGTTAATTACAGCTGAAATGCTTTGCAAAGTCATTTTGTTATTCTTGAAGAATATGCAACCTCAATGAAGGTTTCAATAGCTCATGGAGTAAAAGCTGTTTTCCAGTGAACCTTATCCATTGGAGCACACGAAATGAACAGCAGGATGAAGAGCAGTCGAACAACTTTTCTCTTAAGCCCTCCACATTACAACTTTTCATCGTGGGCAGAGGATAATAACAATTTTCAAGCCGACCAAATTACTCGATAAAACTCTTTTCCAGCCCTTCCACCAGCGGAAAAAAACCAGCAGTTACCGCTCATAACTCCCAAACTCCACCGCTAATTTGGTGGCCGCCGAGCCCGTAGAAAAAATTAGATATCTAAATTGCCTTTAAAAACTCCAGAACACTTATTTAAAAGTTCCGAGAGGGAGCTTAGATTCTTTCTTTTTGGCCTTAGGTCTGTATGAACTGGAATGGGGTACAACAGGTCTGGCTGTAACTTATAAAGTTTATAAAATTATGGGAATCTGCGGATATAACTTTTATTTTCCATCTTCATTAATAATTCTTTTGGAACAAAATATGAGAACGAAATATTTTAACTTCACGTGCATAAGCAAGAAAAATATTCTGAACGTGAACATTCCCAAATTTGATATACGTTTTTGTATGTTTCCTGATGCTTACATTAGTCAGTGTTTGTCGTTGCGTAATATCAGTAACCAACGTGTCAAGTAAAATGACATTTGGGAACGATATGCGGTGATGCTGCTATAGTTTCGCGAATCGAAGTTCTGTTTTCAGATGATTGAATGTCGAACGTTCAATACCTCGAATGAGCCTTATTCAAAAGTCATTCCTTTGAAGAACCTCAGAGTGGTAAACTGAGCTGCCGGGGAGTCTATTCCTTGACAGCTATAATTAAACATTTAAGCTTAACCGTATAGTTCAGAAGCATAAGATGTTAACATTATCAAATAATGACATATTTACAACAATAGTTTCACGAACAAATATAAAAAAAGAACTGGCTACGATCGAAAGTGGAGAATATAAAAAAATATTTACAAGGTCAGTGTATGATTAAGTGGTTAGGTATTGATTAATTAATTGAAAAATATTGATATAATTTCAATATTAAATATCTTTTGACGGAAGGATGGCATGAAGTTGAAGGTAAAATGTGACTATTCATTTGAATTTTCAGAATTGAGATTACATTTTCTTTTTTTGCCCAGTACAAAACAAACAGGATTTTTGATTTTTCTTATAACATCATTTTGTAACATTCTCCTGTAGAGCTTAAGCGTTGGTGAGTTGGGCTGTAGGGAAGTTTTGTACCCTGATGGTTGAAATTGTATGCATCTATGTTTTAAGGTCACTAATAATAAAAATGTATAGGCATAAATCCTATAGCGCTGCGAGTTCATTTATGAATAAACGCAACTGTACACGTAAAACAAATCCTGGTAGACCCTCTTCCGCCGCTCAAATAAATGAGTCGGAAGTTTCACACAGAAGTGTGTATATATATTCTCCGTACGCGCCAAAGCAACTCAAATAACATGTTTAACGTCCGACTAAGTTTAGAAAAAGTTTCGTTTAAAATTCTTAAGAGCAACGGCGCTGTTCTGTATAAAGTTGCCGGCCGCAAAACTGCGTACGTGTTTGACAGTGGCTTTATCGGAATTTACGCTCTCTGGGGGAATTACCCCGTTTAAATTTGCTCACACCACTCGGCGGAGAATGCTGTCGGGCATCTCGGGAGGTTTCCTCTAACGGGACAGCCCGTATATCGGGGCCCGTACGCCGGAAACTGATCTTTATGTATACAAAATGAACTCTGTCACTCTGACACTGAATGCTAACGTAATAGAGAAACCGATATCCATAGCTTCTAGGTCCACGAGGCTCGCATATTTTTCTCAGTCCTACGCTAAGGAATAAATACACTACTAACCTTCAAGCAGCGTTCAATCCTTCGCGATATCAATAACGAAATGTTTGACGTTAAGAAACTATAATCTTTAATTTCTATCTGTGACTGAACATAACACTTGATAACAAAAGGAATCTACCATTAATGAAACATACTCATGTTACGTGGAAAAAAAATAATATGAAACTACCAGAGCCTGAAAAAATGTAATGCAAAGGTCTTAGGCACTTCTAGGAATCCTGGAATCTTAGATCATATCATATTTTTCGGAAAGAGCTAAAACAAATAAACTCTTATGGACTCTTGATATAACAAACTAGACTATAATTAAATTTAATGTAGAATGATCTCCACTATTCATCAGACTACTATAGACGTGCTTGTTTCGTCTTTAGCCTAGAGTCGTCAATATAGCCTGACGGTCTAAATGTAGAGAGCAATCGGGTGGTATATACGTAATCCAGTGAAGGATGTGATAGCAGCATCAACACTCATCTCCGAGCGTCGTGCACTATGGTTACGTATATACCACCCGATTGCTCTCTAAAGTTGGATCGCCAGGCTATAGTGATGGGTCTAGGCTAAAGGCAAAACATGCATGTCTTTAGCAGGTCTAATGCATAATGTAGAGCATATACTTAATATAAATTGTCAGCTTCTGACGTAAATGAGCAGAGATAACGGTACATCGTTGTGTTTATGAAGAACAATGGATGTCGTTGTCAATCAGTTCATCCTTGACTTCACAGATGTCGTTAGTGTCATTTGTCGACGCTTCAAGGCAGTCCAGGTGTTACAAACTTTGACTTCGTAAGTTGCCATCAGGCAGCGCCATACTGCGGGACGCTTAGAAATGGGTGTTGAAATTCAATGGACTATTCAAATTCAAAGATGAATTGTGGATTTGGAGAGTGACTAAGTAATGGAATATCAGATTTTGATGAAACGATGAATTTCACTTAGTGTATATTGCCACTTCTCATATAATAAAAAGCAGTTATATGTACATTTATGTTTAAACTCTATGTAGATGTATTTGAATGCTTGAACGAAGCCATAAGCTTTCTGCATAGGAGAGAGGTTATCTATGGAAGAGGATGTATGAAACTGACCGTTCCAATGTAGGCCTCCGTCAAACTGAGAATCATAGTGTAGAAGGATGTCAACTGATAGCTCTATCACTAAGATCGTGTCTTTGAGATATAAAAGAAGCTCAGAAGTTATTATTTGATATATCGGAATTTAATCTGAACGCCTGATTCGATGTTCTGCTAAATACCGTCTAATTTCTTCGAGCCAATTATCGGCATTACGCCTATATGGGCAATGTTTTCACAAATGAAGTGTGGAATAGTTAGGGATTTTAACAAGGCCGTCTATGTAGATACAGATAGCCCAGTGAAAGGTAGTTTTGTACTGCCATAACACTTTGAAGACGTTGGAGAAGCCCAATTCTCTCATGGATGTCAAGGATATCTAGAAATGATAAGTGTGCCAAAATTGGAATTGATATTGCACTTAATGTGCCAGAATCAGATTGATGACCCAAATATCTATCCTTGTAACTGGGTTTTATAGAAACACAATGTCATAACCATTCATCTCTCCAACGAGAAGAAAAACGTGCTTTTCTGGACGAGATTCAAGGACACTGAATAATTTTCTACGGACAATACCTCTTTGAGTGTTTTAGCGATGCCGCATAATGTTTACAAAGCGTCTCAATATGCAGTGTGTTATGATCGTAAAAGACAAAGGAAAACCTCAGCGTTTTCAAACTGCTTCTGTGGATAGCATAACGATGAGCTACAAGAGAAGGAGTAATTCACCACAATATTTTCTTGAAATTTGTTTTACGCCCGCCGACATACACAACGCCATAGCGGGACATTTTTATTTGCTAGATCGCAGTAAAGCTGTCTCGGTATGTTAGATGGAGTATCACGCCGCCTTGGTTTATCACTATACGCCATGACGTTGGTATGACAAGGTAAATCATAAAGGTCGCTGTAGCTTCATAACTGTTGAATGACTGCATGTTTGCCCTGACTGATTGTGCAAGATATAACTTTCTTTCATAGTTATTCCCCTGCTGATCCACAAGTTAGAACAATGGATGGAATCGCAATTAGAATCTCAGAAAAAACTTTACCAAACGTATCCACTCGGCATTAGCTGGTTGTTATGAGGAGTCAACGAACCACGGCTCTAACAAATCTCTACCAAAAATATGTAGAAAAACAGAAACATTCCCTGAAGCTTCTGAATACAATTCAGAAACGAGCAACACGTCTAGACTCTAGTGCTAGTCGATGCGCCTGAGGTAAAAATATTTACCTTTAATTTTGGTAAGGCTTTTTATGTTCTTGATTCGTTTGGTTGTTGTTAGGTAAGGTAAAATTTCAGTGTTTTGACATGTTTGATTCACTCTGTGTAGGATTCATAGATTTCAAGCTATAAATGAGAGTTCAAGGTTGTAGAGTATTTCTTTCAAAAAATACACACAATATGGGTAGGTAGACTTCATCCACTTCCATATATAAAAAATATATGGGATATATGCCAAAATAAAAACTGTGGTATAGTGATTAGATGGAGAGGGAGAATGTGATCAGTCTGGATTCTGGCATCACCATTTAATACTCCTAGCTTAGCTGGAAGAGTGTGTTTCCGGCAAGCGCATGGTACTTATTAGAGATTGATATATCTGGTAGTCTGTACATCCCTGCCTATATCATACGAAATAAGTAATAATAAATGTAAAAATGCCAACTGGCAACGCTGCAATAACGGGGCTCTACCCCAACAGCAGGTTCATTTGAAATCGTTAGCAGAAGACGGGAGGCGATTTTTCAATCGGCGAAATAAACACGTTCCCATCTCGAGCAAACTCTCATTTATCAGATCCGGATCCGGAAGTGGTTCTAATAAGCGCCGGTAAAGGTTATATAACTCTCTCCCGGTCAGGAATTAGGAGCGTAAATTTGTTCTAATTTATCCGAGTGGTTCTCGTTCCCTTCGTAGAGTTAAAACTTTTAAATGAGCGGTTTCTGTAGTCGCATTATCTGTAATTTGGTGCGATATCTTTTTTTAGTGATTGATGATAGTATCTGCAGTCTTGAGTACCAAAGCATAGCTACAGGAAGAAAGTACAAGTCCAACGAAATTAGTCTAGCCAACAATTTCTGATTGGTTTCAAAAGAAACGTGTCACTTTAGATGTTCGTAATATTGTTACATATAATGTAAAACCAATATACATCAATTGGGGATCTTTTGATATTTCATAACATATACATTACGAATAACCAGGAGACTCATTTCCGTAGATCCAAGACACACATACCCGGTATGCTGACTTACAGTAACATGCGTCATACTGATCACGAAGCTTATGGATCGTACCAAAAATCGAAAACTGAACTCCTGATGCTTGTATCAGGAACTTCGTTGTCACTGTGATGTAATTTACGTCAAGTCAGATACTGACAGCCGCATTTGATAGCACTGTCTGAGGCTCGTTAACAGCGGCACGCTGAATAAATCTTCACTAATAGAGTCGGCATAAAAGGACGACATGATCACGTTGCTTCTTGCTAAATGACGTTTCTTAAACATTATTTTTTTTGTGACGAATTTGAATATTGCCCTGTATATCTATTTTGAGCTTTGCATCAGCACTGTTTGTTGCTTCAAGGTATCAACCACATAAAGATCCTCGATACTTCCCTGTTTAGACTAAAGTGTATGCCAAATTAGGCATGTGTGTAGAGCCTTTCAGCTGGCTTGTATAGCCACTTCAAACATTGAACATGGCAGTTGGATAATGCTTTCAAATAGCAATATAATTATAATATATTGCATCACAGATTTAAAACGCCTTACGTTTTTCAGCGAAATAAAACCAGCAATATGTGACGAACCAGCGTAATGTAAATGAAAAACTACATTACCGCTAGGAAAACACTCAGCATATCGCGTACCAGAAAATTACAAAATCGATCTGGTTTTAATGAACTTCGCACTGCACAGGTACACGATATACAAACCTTTCCAGATATCATTTCTGTTGTCGGCTGCCGCGCCAGAACAAAACAATTCCACCTTCCGCTGCAATCGACTGTATCACGCAAACATCATGAGTACTTGTCAGATGGTCCAAGAGCTCGTTGCAAAAAAACCTAGCCGATTTAGTAAAAGTATGAATTGTATTTTATGTGTTTGTACCCATAGCAAGTAGAGAAATCATTGTGCGCTGAGGCAGATCTTCCAAACGAGACGTGTTGACTTGGACAAATACAACATCGTCAATTAGCGTTAGGATGGTTTCCCTTAGCATTATAATACCAAGAGCCAACGAACACTATACGAGCACACTCGAATTTTCAATACCTCAAATAAGCCTCTTCCAAAATTTATTTATTCCGGTAACACCAGGATTGTGGAATGGGCTACTAGGGAGTTTTTTCCTTCATGGTTACAATAATGATTACAAGTTGCAGCATTCAAGGTCAATATTTTATTAACAACTCAAAATATAGGCGTTCAGCATGGTACAAATTGAATGGATTAAATATTTGAGAAACATTCGAAATATCCATATTTACGTTAGTCAGATTTATGGAGCAATTCAAAGTCTACAGCTATCTCATTTTTGAATGCAAATGTGTGAATTACCGTGTATGTCAAGCAAGTATGAAAAATTGCTGGGATGTACAGTTTATAGATGACAGATCGTTAATTCGTATGCTTCAAAAAATGTCTTCCGCAACTTCCCTCCCCCAATTTTTGACACCTCATAGACTTTGAAAAATAAACAGGCGTTTCAGAAACGTCCATGAATAGTATCAGGATTTTTTTGCGATAACGTTGCTTCCATTGCATAAAAACTACAATTTTTATATCTTGAATTAGGAGTTTTTCAAGATTACAATACTTCCTCGGCCATTAGCGTGGGAAGTAAAATACGTTCATATCAATACCTCAACCATATTCAACTGAGCGATAATATTCATTTTTTCGAATGTAGGTCGCAGCAGTAAAATGTGCCAAGACACATCCGCAAATAAAATATTCACGCGAGAGACGTAACTCTTAAAAATGTACGCAATACGATATTTCTCATCCCACTCTTTGTGTCTCCTGCTTTCCTAAACCCGGGAATTTGACTGTGTAAACCCCGTCGTTATTCCTGCTGTTGTAAATCTCGCAGTTAGCGTCCTAATCTTCGTTCCTGCTGCCTTGTCGGATAACTCGTACGTGTTTAAACTGCAGAAAAATTCCGAACAGGAATGGAAACAGAACAACGATGGCGGGTAGCTCACTGTACTCTGAAGCGTCTTTTATTGTCTACCGTCATGGAAAAAGGAAAAATAGATCATAGACATCCATCCTAAGAACTGGATGAAGATTTTGACTAAATTAATATGAACACGTACAGCCTAGGAGTAACAAAAGAAATGGCATCAAGTAACAACAGATTTTGAAATTACAATGCCATCGATATTTTGAGTGCCTTCAGGGGAACTGGTTTGATTTTTGATTCAGACCCGGTTTAGTTCAGTATGCTTTTAAGAAAAGATTGTTTAGGGAAGAATGTTCGCCAAACCTGCTGATGGGCTATAAGGTTTTCTCCAGGTTTCCTTATGGTTTGTTCTTGGATACCAAATGGAGGGATATCGTATTGTTACCTTGCAATCGCATGCTGCATGTTTGGTTTTCTCTTATAGGACAGGAAACGTTGTGTCCTTATGTAATACTGCCTTATATCCTTTGATTTGGACTTATCAATAATACGAAAGTATCATCTGTATTCTAGCCTATTATATTAATAGTTCATATTAAGCTCTTATTCAAAAACGAACATGTTTCCCTGGAAGCATTCAACATACCGATAAATATATAACTTGAAAATCTATTTATTTTTGTACTGCCGAGGCAGTCGAAACGTTAGTAATGATATTTCCGTCAATCACTGCGGGGACACTTAGCGACCAGTATAAAATATGAACTATAGCAAACTGGAACATTATCAAGTCTAAAATACGAGGTATAAGAAATAAAACTGTTTATTTGTGCATTTTTATTAACTTTAATTATGAAAATAGTAAGAAGGTTTGCACCCGTCATTCATTAAATTATTTCAGAGCCACCCCAACAAATACAATCTGTTTCTCTTACATCCATGTTTGGGGAGCCGTCAAGCTGACTCGATTGGTTTGTTACAACAATAACTTGTGATTTAGACCAAGTTACCTATCTTCAAAATCACAACCAGCGTAGCCAATATCTTAGAACTGAATCCAATAGTTAATCCAGGCGCGAACCCTTTAGAAGGAGGTACTGTAGAGGTAGTGACCGGTGGGTGATCTGTAGGCTCGCTCTCTGTAGTTCTTGGTCCTGAGGTCGGCCTTTTGGTGGAAGGCGCTCTCGTAGTAGTGGGAGAGGGAGTAGTTGTGATGATAGGCTTTCCGTTATGTTCATTTATTATGTTGATGACCTCAAAATTCACCAAAGCATCATTGTCTTTGGCAAAAATAAAATCTGCATGGTTGAATGATATGCTCTCGATTTTATGTAGTCTTACCAGGTTGGTGAGGTTCTTGGCCAGTGCTTCTACATCCTGAAATGTAACGTATACGTTATTTTATAAGGTACAGATATCGTACAAATTATTATATGGTGTCAATAATATAGCTTGTCATTGATGATTACAATATCGTATATTACAGAACTATGCACATATATGAACTAAAAATTTGTTTTCTTGGAGTTCATGAACAAGCAAGATATAATTTTTTATCTTCAGGAACAGTACATGGTTCACTTTACCTTGGGGGAAGTCATGAAATCATTCATACCATACAGCATACCAACGGGAGAAGTGATTTTGGAGAGATCGTAGTCTGGTGGACTAGTCTGTTTATAAAGTTCCAGGTTCTTGATAAGTCCATAATCATACTGCCTAAAACGTCCTAAAAAATAAATTGACTATTAAGCTATAAAGCGAAGTGGTAATATGTTTGTATGCACTAAGAGAAAGCAATAATGACTACCTGATTGAATCTCTTGTAGATAATGTTTCAGTTCTTTCATTGAAGCGCCTGCTGGAAAGTTTTCCAAAATGGTAGGCAGTAGTTTCTGGAAAAATGAAATTATTGTGGTGAAAAGCCGTGCATGGAATTAAACAGGAGTCTCAGATTCCGTTACCAGAATATTGGTAAAACTGCCACACATTCTGTTAGATGAGGGACGAAAAAGTGTTCAGCACTGTCTCTCCATGAAATGTTCTAGTGTCTCTTCGAATAAAAATCAGCGCTGCTGCAGACGCAATCGTTCTATGGACAGAACGCAGAGCCAACTTAGCGCCAGCGAAATAAAAGTCGACAAGAACATCCCGGCCAAATATGAAACGGCAATTTCCTTCTCTGCTGCGCTATATAAAGACATAACCTCAAAAAGCCTTCATTAGAGTTCGGCGTTGCGAATGTGCAGCAACTGGAGCGGTGTTGCCAACTCTAATTGCATTATAAATGTTTTACAAGTTTTTCTTTGCACTATTAGTGACTAAATCTAGGCTAAATCATAAATTTTCGTGTATACCAGAAGCAACAGGATGTATCATCAAAATCGAATTGAACATTTGTGAATAATCAACCTTTCCTGTCCAAAACATTCGGATTTAAGATGATTCGTCTTTTGATTGATCCTTTATGATGGCTGGTGTTTCAAGGTTCTAATAATTTTTAGATATAGTCAAAACAATCATTGATGTTTATCTTGACACTTTTCAAGTCAGACAACATACAAGTTAGGAATGCTACTTTGTACTTGAAATTGCAAGAAGTCCAAATATTCATCACGTGCAAAGTTAGCAGTAATTCCAGTAGAAATTTCATCAACAAAAGAGTTTTTTTGAGCCAAATCCGCCTGGGGTACACGTTTTATGTCGCTTACTCCGTAATGAAATGTCAACATTGCCTTGTACACCTTCATCAGTACAAACCGGCAACGCCGATGAGGAATCTCGTTTCCTTCGTGGAAATTGGAAAGGAGAAACTCGTGTTTTTGATAACTAATAAGACGAACCTAATTAAATGCTCAGTAACGCTCCAACGGAAGTTTTTGAGGTTAAACCTTCTTATAATGAACAGATATTAAGTTACTAAGGCCGAAGTATGGGTAGAGCAATATTATAGTAAGGCTATACTGAATACGAGGACTTTCGACGGTGTCTACATGGACGGACAGCATGTCCGTCTGTCTCTCTATGTGTCTGTATGCTATCCCTGGTGTCTCGGTAACTGAGGAAGTCGAATTCGATCTCTCTCTGGTGAAATTTTGACAGTAAAAAGCTTTTCAATTTTTGATAATGAAATGGGACAGACTTAGTTGAGAGGTGAAAGGCTGGGAATGAGGGGATGAAAAATGAAGGGAAAGTAAACTTTAGCTTTACTTAGATGAAAATACTTTCTTACTTCCAAATCATCCTAAGACTAAAACAGTTTATGTTGTCACGAGGTTTTATGTGTATAAGATTTACTCTACATAATTTTTCTTGCTATAACTTGCAAGTTATATTAATCTCAGGTATACAATCGAAGATATACATGAAACTTGTCACTTACCGTATCTAGCTCAGCTATATCAAAGCCTTGACCTAAGGAAAAGAGCAATTCACATATCCATTGATATTTTGATCCATCTCTGCAGAATATTTTCCCTACGATCGTTATAATCGTGTAGTGCGGAAAAACTTCGTATAAGTTCAGCCGCTTTTGGAACCACTAAAAAAAATTATTAACAATGTACAAGGTTTCTAAAGTGATGACTGATCGCTCAGAACAGATACCAGGTATCAAATGTTGTGATGGCAAGAAAATATTGGAATTTTCTGCAGCTTCAAATAGGAGCTTATATTTTTGACTCCTGATTATTGAAAAGTGAAAATTCCACAGTTACATATCTATACACCTTCTAGAACAACATGACCTCTAGATGTCGAATCACCTTTCCCAGTCCCCAATAAACAAATGTAATATCCCAATATAATCTCGTCTTGTTGTTTATTCATATTACTTTCACTGGAAGCTAATCTCGTATGGCCAATTTAATAACTTTCTAACGCTTCGGCTGCTCCGGTAGCCTATACCAGGAATTGAAAATGAGATATTGATTAGTGGCTAGCCCAAGTAAGATAAATCAAAGACACATTATCTGTATAAAAGTCGTTCTATTCTAGAAAATTATTTGCCTAGGACCTTGATTTTGACCAGCACTTAAAGTTTTCAAGGTCATCATATTTTTCTATTATGGACTCCTATTTTCAACTTCAATCTTGGACGGGCTTGAAATTTGACACTTATAAGGAATCACAAGCTGGGTATAAATAACGCAAGAGAAAGAAATTGAGGTAGTCCAATGCTCTTCTCCAATCTAAATACCAAATTCGCATGGTGTTCAGGTTGTCATTTAATTTGTTTTTTGATTCAATATCATATAAATAATTTGCTCTTCAAAACTGTGGTTTACTAGCTGTTCATCACCAAAAGCTTTCCATTCAATATTTAAGCTAAACATAAGGTAAATCAATATCAAGCACATTTCTGCAATGAAGGCTTCTCCATATGGTCAATAGGGGCTTTATAGAATTTTAAGTAACTCCATTACGGCATAGAATGATATTTTCGAAAGGTTATCGTTGCGGTATGAAAAGCACTGAGTGAATCTACTTGACTCCATTTCCTTCGTAACAAACACCTCGTAATGCGTACAACGAACTGAAACGAGCATGATGGCATCTTAAAAAAAGATCCCAGTCGCATTTCTCAGATGCTGATACTTTGTAGATATAAAACAAAAGAAAGCCTCCGCATTGTGAAACAAATGAGCATATAATTAATCCTCAGGGGCAATAAAAACCTCACCGTCCATAAAAGTAATCCCCTTACCCGTATTTCGTGGCGCCCCGCGTCATTTTTTTTCTTTATTACCTTTGACTAATACCGCGTCGTACTTGAAGTTGAATATGGCTCAAACGGTCCATGGAAAAGGATTCAAAATGATAAAGTTCACAAAGCAAGGCGTTTTAAGATGAGAAACTAACCCATATTGTTCTATCAAGCGATTTTATTGAAGAAGGGTCTGTTCACCGCTGTTAAGCATGTATGTATGACATGTCTGCGAAGAAAAAGAGTTTTATTTGTGAAACTGTATGTTAATAACACAACCTTTTTATCTCTTCATAAGTCATCATTATATTTCAAAATCTGCTTTTTACATAATTTGTACTTTGAAAAAGTCTGCCTAAACAGTCGAAACGTTAGTAAAGATTATTTCAGTCAATCGTATACAGTTTCAATTAGTGGCCAGTCTAAAATGTAGTCTACCAGAGAGATAGGCACATAAAAAGTTTCAAAACGTACGTCAATAGAAAGCTGATATTCTGAAGAAGATTCTTTGTCCTTTCCAAGTAGTTGTTATCTAAGCTCAGGTAGATGGTATACTTTTAATCTCTAGTAATTCAAACCAGTCATATTTTACGCTTAAATATTTTAATGATGAGGATTATTGAATAATAAATCCTACTATACTTCAGAGGTCATGCATTTAAAGAAAGATATTCATCATAATCTTTGTATGTACTTAAACACTACAAAGTCAGAAGAACATTCTATAATGGCAAGGATCGAACCCAGATTTTCCTCCTGGCATCATAATCCATTTGGTTACCGTACTCTGTGGGTGAAATCTAGCCATCCAGATTCTAGTTTCAATATGCAAGGATCAAATCTCAAATACATCTAGTGGTAGTTTGAATCAGTCGGATTGCCGATCCAACTCAACCTCTATATATATCTGAAACGCGAATTTTTATATTAAACGATAAAATCAGATAACTGGGTTCGTTATTTGAATTTAAAAAGCATAAGGTTGTCTGGAGATTTGGGTTCGATCTTCACCGTTGATTTTTGCTATTTCGTAACATACATGTGAATAGCCTTTAAACTTTACCTCAACTAAAGTTATATGGTACTTGAGGAAATGGAAGAGGGGTTGATTGATATGGGTCATAATAGCAACTGGACCAAGTGCTACCATGATGTTGATCTTTGAGTTATAGTCTGGTAGAGTAGAAGCCATAGCAAAGTACTGGGTAGTTCCTTGGGAGTGTCCAATGTAGGAGAGGGTTTTGGCCTGAGTACGATTCAAGATGAAGTCTACCAACGCCGGCACGTCGTAGTATCCCAACTCGTGAAAACTGATATTAATAATAATTATTATAATAACAATTATATTCAATAACACGGATCGACGGAATTAAATTGACTGGTAACAAAAAACTTCATAAACATTTTAGGAGGAAGATTTATTGATTTGGACATGAAAGTTTAAAAACTAGTGTTATACTTTGCCGTTCTTAATCAAATATTTTTACAAAATTTTGGCATTTGCATGTAGCAGATAGATATTTATAGCTAATTACCTAATTGCTACACATTGAGTTGACATGTCAAAATTAGAAACCACTGTGCAATTACCTGAAATCCCAGAACTTCTCTTTGTCTTTCTTAGGGTCCAACGACTTGTGCTTTCTGGAGTAAGTTGTACCTCGATTATTGCCGATCCACACATCGTAACCTTGTTCAGCCAATCGCATTGGCAATGACCTGTTTCTACCGGTGATCAAAAAGTCGGCAGAAGAAGACATCAGGCCCGGCATCACTAGAACAGGTATTGAGGAGGTATTGAGGTACACGTGATGCACCTCGAGGATGTAGCCATCCTCAGTGGTCACTGATATCTTCTCAAACTTATAGCCTTCGCGCTTAACAAAAGGTTCCTGGAAAGATAACCGCTGTAATATCATGATGCCAAGATCCTAACATTTGCCTTCATTGTCAGATATTAGACATTATTTAACAAAAAAGAGTAACATCATTGGCTAGATTTTTTTGTTGACGCTCGCGATAATCATTTATAAGGCACGAAAGTTGCTTTTTAGCAAATATTTCCAATACGATTGACTTTTAGAAGGTATGCAGTACTAGTATGTATTGTTTGGGAGATGCAGCATTACAAAGGCTGTGGATTGTTATAGTTTTCGATATTTTGCTCTATCTTTAAAAACATTGAACTTTTTGAAATAGATCACAAATTGTTACCCAGATGATAAGACTATGTAATAGCTGAAATCTTTTTGTTAATATGTTAATATAATGCTTGAGAATCTGTGAACCATTTCTTCTACCTTAGGTACCAAAAAGAAAATTGCTCTTTTGATGCAAGCGAAACAGTATAGCCAGGCGTATGACTAATTTTTTACTGTCCATCGCCGCTAATTAAAACGAAGTGACATTGACTGAATGGAAATACTAACGTTTCGGCTGCTAGCCTTATGAACGATGCAAAGGCACTCAATAAAGTAGTAAAGATAGTTAATCAATCGCAGGTATTTGGTAAGCGGGCATTAAGGAATATAACTCGAACCAAAATAACAACAGCAAGAAAACTTTCAGCAGTAACGAAACGCGTTTCTCAATGAACATTCTTCTTGTACTAACCTACACATTGAAGGTATTATCGGCTCCTGGATACAAAAATGATTTAAAAAGAATAAATATTAAATGGAGTTGATTAGAATACTCACCAAATCAGTCTGTAGTATATATTGCAGTTCTTCCGATATCGCCGCATATCCATTGATTATATCGGCGGAAATGACATATGACCAGGCACTTTGGCAACATATCAATAATGCCGAAAATAGAAACAACAGAGACATCCTAGTGAGATATTGATACTATACTGAACTTAGACGATAAATACAGTTTAATTAAAATATTCGCATTATCTTTGTGCAAAATCTGTTTTTGATTTTTTGAAGTGCTAGTTGAATACCGGCCCACTTGTTTTGTTGTTACACGTTATAACAGATAAAAGAAATATCAGAGCATTGTATCAAATAGATATGGAAAAACTGTTATCTATATCTTCGATAAGATGTCCATTGAGTGTAGTATTGATTTTTTTATCGATCCATTGAATAGAAACATTATAAGCAATTAAAAGTAATGTGTATCGAAGTTGATGCAATCCACGTGTGTGGAAAGCAATTTTTTCAAGATATAGATTCAAGGTGTGATCTTAACTATTTGGCAATTGATGAGACAATGTCAATCAGGTAAAAATATTGATAAATATAGATCATCAAGAATTTGTATCATGAAGGTTATTCATTGTTAATGACTTGATAAGTCAGAAAGCAGTAATTTTTGGAAACAAATAATCTAAAAAATACCTTCCGACATTCAGAATCTACGTTTCTATGTACTCATATAATTCATTTTACTGTGTAGCAGGCAGTGGCGCTGGATTTTAATTTTAGGGGGGCGGCTGTGATTTGCGACGAAAATTTTTTCAGAAACGAAAATGGTGCTTTTGTTGTTATATAGGTGAACTAATCTGTTCATTCATTCATCACCAACTACAGCAATGTGTACAGCGAGCGCACCGTAGACATTAAACCAATATGGCAGCCACTCATAAAGAAGATGAATAGACTACGACTGGACCAGACAACAAACAATGACCGACGAACAGCCACCTCGGCAGACCGGAACACCACTCATCTGGAACCAATCAGAACAGACCACAACGACACGTCACTGGACGGGGTATAAATAGGCATGAAAGGAACATGTTCGGCAGTTCTCCTGAAGACGACGAAGTATATCAATCGAAAAGTTGTGATACTCAAAAAATTTTATAGACAATGGAAGCCCGAAATCAAAACTGCCCCTCGAACAAGCTTATTTCAATAGTATTATTTTGGAGAACTTCACTTAAGAGGCATGAGATGTGGGGGAGCTTTTATTTCTCGATAGTTAGAATGATTGACAGCAGTTTAGGACCAATGTGAATTAGCATTTTATTGTCGCAGCGCTGCTGGAAAGTGATAATCAAACACAAAACTTAGGCATTTAATGTGGAATGTATTACAATTTTATATTCAAATGCCGCTGCCGAGGAAACCCGGGACATCGGTGTTTTTGTTTTCAATTAACGCATGTGGATTCAATTATCGGCTATGAAAAGTGCCATTAATTGCTCGACCCACTTCATTAGATTTCAAATACGCAATTTATAACAAATCATCATAAAAAAATACTTCATTATTAAATATTATATTGATATAATTTCGAGTGAACTTATATTTATACAAAAAACGTGTGTCTATCGGTTGTATAGGTATGTATAAAAAAATATTGTACTTTGGATACACCATACAACTATGTAGAAATAATAATTCGTTGTTGAGATAATTTGATTACTTAAATGCTATTTCTAAGCACCGATTTTGATTCAGGTGCATTGTTGTGATATAGTCAAATTGAATGAAGCTCTTATTTGAATGAACTAATAAGAATACAATAAACTTTTTATTTAAAACTTTCACTATCCACTTATAACGTCATTACAATTTATATGATATAAAAACTTGTCGCTAGATTCAAGTACTCATATTTACTAACGTTGAAAATTTAAAAAAATTAAGGTCTATCAGATCAAGATATTCTATTTACTTATTTATCTACACAGGTAAATTTCGCGACCAGGTTTTATATAATATAAATTATGTAACGGTCTTGGAAACAATAGCCTCTATTCGGGGGCAAGGGCACTTGTGCCCCATGAAAGTAGTAGCACAAGAATCTTCCTGATTTCATAAATACTGTTGCTTTATTTCTGTATAATTATTTTCTCCTCGTGGATAATTAACGTAACAGTGAAATGGTAGAACACAACAAAGAAGGGATCATTTATTTGATTATAGAGGTTTTTGAATCCAAGATACGAAATTTAAAATGTGTATTTTCGTAAAAGGCGATTATGCTTATAGTTACTTATGAATTTGCACGTTGATTTCAATAAAAACCTAAAACCGATATCCATGAGCATTTTTTACTGATCCATTTCAACAGAGTTCAAACTATTTATTCACTTTTGTTAACGATATACGCTGTAAACTGTAGAACTAGGATACAAACTTCACGGTAGCCCATTCCACAACGCTGAAGTTCTCCAGAAGAATAACTTTTGGAAGAGGCTCCTTCGAGGTATTGAAAATATTCCAGAGATGGTCTGATCCGAGCCTTGTAGGTTCATAGTAGCTGAAGATACAATTTTCTAGTGGGAAAGAACCTCCAATTTGTTATTGTTGATGTCGATCCTTAGAAACTTTGAGGAATATGTATATATTTTCCTTGTGAAACTAGAGTAGTCTAAGTCTTGTGTGCCCTGAGGTCAACTATATTTGTATATTCCCATTCAACAGAATTTTAGCTATACTCTCGTATGCTAAACTGTATATTGGGCAACTTACTTATTCAATTTTTAAACACGTTACCCATTGGTAGTATAACTCCTTTATTGCCTTCTGGGTTCGAAATATTTTAGTTGAATATATCAGGCTTACATCTTTGATTACCAATTGAATAACTTCATAATTCCTACTATTTATTTCCTTATACCTCTGGAAATATGATCAAAAAAACTTCTTAGAACATATTTCTAAGTGTTTATATACCGTCGGCGGGTGAGATTAAAAGAAAATATCTCCAGGCCAGTCTGAGATCGGCAGACGGGTGTTTTATTTTGATTAAGACATTGAGGCCGTCATACTGGCAAAACTGAGTAGGTCTGGTATAGACGAAGAACAAACATGCTTGGCATGTCTCCTAAGATTCAGCAAAAAGTAATATCTCCGTATTGGTCCAATATTTGTTCATTGGAATTTTCATTTTCGCAAAATTCACTACTACATAGCTGGCTCTACGACATGTATAATATAGGGGCATATCACCCATTTCCGATGTTCCAGAATGTGCAGATCATTGATTACATCAGTTACCTCCACTATCTCAGGGAGTGCTTCGAAGCACATCACTACACATGCGACCAGTATTCTGAAAATTTCTGAACTTAGACCTGTAGAGTAATAGTAGCTGTTCCTACCTGCCAACGAATCCAACTGTAGCTTATGGGGCACATTTCCCTAGCAAAGTTGCCGACATGGTTGAGCCAGGACATGTTATTATCGATATTGACCCTCAGAAGCTTGATGGAATATATCCCTATATCCTCCATGGCTGGCAGAGCAGCGTGCGTTGAACTGAACTTATTTATAGAACCTCACTATATTTTTTCCGATGTTTGCTTTGATCTGGATTGCATGCTGCGGCCGCTGATGTAAAGTCTCTAGGGATGATAAAGGTTTGCTTCGTTCCGTGGAGAATATCAAGGTGCAGTCGTCCACAAAGCTGTAGTTTGTACAGGAAGAAGAGCATTCGAGAAAAACAGATCCCTGGAGTATAAAAAAACACCACCGAAAACAAGGAGCATACACTAGGTAGCAAGGCTGACCAGAAACCCCTCATTTCACACTGAATCGTAAGCTTTGGTTATGTTGAGTACGATGAATCGATACTCTCCATGAATATATATAGCTCTCATCCACATGTGGGTGACGTATGCTTAGGATATTTCCTTTAGACCTATGCTTATGCTTAGTTACTGCATATAAATCTCTATAACGTTGGTCACGATGAAGAGAAGAGTCTGTGGTTGCTAAGTACATTTTCTGCTCTTTTTAGTGATGAGTTGTATGTGAAACATGCCTCGCCAGTACGAGGTTTTAAAAAGCTTATAGGTGTAGGTGTAAGCTTTGCGGAACGTTTGAGAACTGTATGTGATATTTAGACTGAGCTTTTCTGGATTTCAACTATTTAAATATACATTTAAATCACGATGTTCGGAACTAAGTACTGGCATTTTCGTACTTATGCTTATAGTAGTGGATGGAGATGGAACTTAAGAGGAGCTTATTCTTAATTTTCTGGTTATGCTCCTTGTTCACAGTGGCCTCTAGCTCTAGATGAAGCCACGTTGATTTTCAATGTTTATAGTTATCATCCATTCAACTGCTTCTCTACAACTCCGGATAAACGATGGTTTAAGTGGTCAGCAGGCATATAAATATTTTTTATTTTCTTTTCAGTGAGCTTGAAACTTTGATTAATACGTACTTCATGAATTCGTGGGAAGTACCGAGCCAGCCAATTTGAGCTGTTTCAAAAGCTGAAGTATCCCAAATTTATACATCCGATCTATCTTGCACTTTATTTCCCTAACCACCCGTTCATCACAAATCATTGCAAAATGTCATAAACCATGCGCGAATAGTCGCTCTGCCACTATGACGCTTGTACAGAGCTAAAAGGTTCAATAATAAAAATGCGATTCGAGTTTTGACTGCCCAGGGAATTTGTGAAAATGTAAATTTTTATCGGACGCTCCGCCAGTTTAACAACATCGTAAAACGTTGCCGGGGATTTCCAATGTCGTTCCGAACTACAGGGGTGGATTCACCATCCTGTTTTATTAAGGAATAATCTGCAACTGAAGTATCAGGTTCATGTGTTTGTCTGTTAAAGCTAGATTGCTTGAATGACATTACTATATAATCTTTGTTTATGAAACTGATGGATCTGAGCACGTGTTCAGCACATTGCTCAAAACTTACTTTTGTTATATCAATGAAAGGAATCAAGCTACGTAATGCCATTACTCTGGAAATAAAAATTCGATACGGTCCTTGCAGTTTTTGGTCTTTTGAATTTCTCATTTTTTGAGGCCAAAAACGAATCCAACCAATTTTTGATGCACTGTTCTGAAGTGAAGCGTATTCCAGTGAGCGCGTTTTGCATCGATCTAAACAAATGGAAGTCAGACGGGGCCAGGTCTGGGCTATACGGCGGGTGAGGCAAAACTTCCCATCCACTGTTGCCAAATAGTTTTCAACCGGTATAGCAATATGAGGCCAAGCGTTGTCATGATGGAAAATTATAGCTTCGTGTCTGGTTGCATATTCTGGCCGTTATTTGTAAATTGCTCGCTTCAGTTTGATGAGTTGTTATCGATAGCATTCTCCTGTGATCATTTCAACTAATTTTAGCAGCTAATAATACAGGACAACCTTCTGATCCCACCAAATACAAGGCATTGATTTGGCGCAATGAATATTCTGCTTTGGCGTTGATTTTGTTGGTTGGCTGGGCTTCACATACGATTTTTTTTCATTTCGGATTATCGTAATGAATCCATTTCTCATCACCAGTCACAATTCGGTGAAAAAACTCTTCTTTTTGTAGCGCTGAAGGAGCATTTCCGACATGCAAAACCGCCTTTCCACATCTCTTGGCGTCAATTCATGTGGTACCCAATTTCCGAGATTCTGGATGAATCCAAGGGCCTTTAAACGTCTGGAAATGGTTGATGGATCAACATGTAATGATGCTGCGAGCTACTCTTGCATTTGACTCGGGTCAGAATTGAGTAATTCTTCTAATTCTGCATCTTCAACTTTTGTTGCTGGTTTTCCGTGTTCTATGTCCTTAACATCAAAATCGCCACTTTTAAACCGATGGAATCAGTCTTTACAAATTGTTTCGGAAGGAGACTGTTCACCGTAAACTTCACTGAGCAAACGATATATTTCGGCCGTATGCATAAACCAATAGAATACAGTAACCGATATATCAGCATTAGTTAAGTCAGGAGTAGGACAAGTTAGAGTGGTAGAGCAAACGTCTATCTATATTATATTATAGACTCATAGACATGTAATAACCGGATAGAACACAAACAGATAGACCGACAGAGGCGGTTATTTGTTGTGTCAAAATTTCCAATTCTTAATTTTCCGCAACACAAAACGTCCATTGGCATGTGGAGCAACAGGAACACATTTACAAATATCAAGCATATAATGGAGACTTTAGACAGTAGGTCATGCATGAATATTATCGTCAGACAATTGAAATTCATGAATGCAATAATACTCAATTGCAAATTTGAAAAATTGTAAGACTATACTTCGAGTCCAGCACTGTGCGTCGCGACCGAGCTCGAGGCTTTGGTTTACAACATGTAAAATTTTACGTTGAGGATCAAGGAGACTACAAATAAAGGCTGATGATTTTTTATCGGCACACTTTCGGTTAAGAGACGGGTACAGGATATCAGATTGCCAAGAGCAGCTGGCACGAAATTGAGGGATGGATGCATTCAAAGTGGGACACTCTGAAGAAATGTCTTTGGGAATATACAGATTTACATGCGTTTGATACACGTATTATCAAGAAGAGTGGTCTTAGTTTCAACGCACCCGTTTGATAGCCAAATAAGAGGTATCTATTATACAAGACAACCTCACAAACATTTTGTGTATTGGTTCACTAAAAAGATTCCCAACCACATTCGCTAGCTTAGTACGGAGATGTGCAGGTTCTAGATCAGGCATCCCGGTTTGATCTTTGCTGTAGCAAACCACATATTTACTTCTGTGTACTTGGCAATGAATATACATCACTAAGTTTTATATGCCTGGCGAGGATAGGAGCAAGGGGCGCATGCATTGGCCCCGAACCCTTGCTGGGCATTATCAGAGGCCAGGTTAGTAATGTCCTAGATGCCTTTATGCAAAAGCATTGTTGGAGAGGGATGACTGCAGGCAGTCAATGAGGTTCATAGCGGGCACCAACAAACGTAGGGAGCTATGACTTTTGAACCGGAAGAGGGATTCATTCTACTTGTTAGTGGGGATCCTCACAGGTCACTGCAGACTGAACAGGCACATGACACTCATCGGAGTGGTCAAAGACCCAATCTGTCAGAAGTGCTGGGAGGAGGACGAGACCTCGTTCCACTTTCTGGGCGAATGTGCCGTATACAGCGGCCTTAGGACTGAGGTGTTCGGCACAGCAGAGTTTGACAGGGAAGAGTGCTGCTTAGCGGAATGGTCGGACATCGTGACCTTTATTAAAAGGTCTGGAGGTTCGATACTAGGGAGTTATCAGGTCTGCCATAGTTTTTTAGTGATGGCCTTTAGGGTCGGCAAAAAGGGCCAAAGGTGGCCTACTTTCCAGGCTTTGCCTCCCCACTACTACTACTACTACTAATCAATCAGAATGGGAGGTTAATAACAGAAATTGGAGTGGAAAAATAAAAAATGGTGTGAACAGGCGACAAAACCCTTTTTCAGGACATTCTCTGAAATCCAACCTGAGGAACGTAGCTTAAGTGGTTACTAGTATACAAGGTGCACCATTTTTGAGACCCCTAAGAAAGATAATTTTTCTAATTGAACTTCATATATTTCAATGCATATTACGATGAGACTTAAAAAAAATAAGACTGAAGTAATATACCATAGTGTATGTGGGACGTATTTTTCTAAAAAATATGGCATGTAACCTTCGAAATTTTAGAATTCCTTTTTTTGAAATAGGTTTCAAAAGGTATTGTTTATTCATTGCTATCTGGGTTTCAACTTATTAACATTTTTTTATAATATTTTATATAAATACAAATGGATAAAGCTTCGCATCGTCTATGGAAAGAAATAGTTAATTAAAATGTTGAAATAAGACTTATATAATAGAAAGCTAGGCTTAGACCAGTAACTTTAATATAATTGATCGGTAAGACCACTCGAACGGAGAACTGAGTACACACAGTGAACCTGGCTTATCGTAATTGGTTTATTCAAATTTTGAACTGAATATTTTTCTAAGTGTATACCTCAAGTTATTGAAAAATACGATGCATTCTCATCTATAAGTAGCTTTTTGAAGCTTTTATCGAGGAACACTACTCTGCCCCAACATGGTTGGTCCACCCTGTATATAAAAGAGCCCTAGCCTCCTCTACGACTAAGAAAAATCAAGGCATCCATAACCATGATCTGCGTAACAACCATACCTAACCTTAGACGCGCAAAATGGCAGCTCGTTTGTCCTGGTCATTGTTTAAACAAACTGCAAATGGCTGTTAGGACGCCCTCACACAAATCACGATGTAGCACATCTCTGTGAACCGCAACGACGTGCATTTGTACCCTCCCAGGGCCATAGATTAGACCCGAAAAGACCCTGGCGGACCGTTTATTGTTGCTGCCGGAAAAACGCGGGCTCTGGACCTTCATGTATGTAAACGACCTGCGATTAACCCAATAAAAATCCTCCCTTCTCATGTTGCACATATTTGAATAAAGCGTACAGATGTGAAAGGATATATTTTGGTAAATACAGGGAATGTCTTTATTTACCAGTTGAGCAAAATTGCGACGTAGTAGCTTCAAACACTGCCTGTGGCGTCAGCTAAGCTCCAGCGTTTTAGTTTATAGATAATGAGTTCAGTATTGCTCTTACATTATTTCTTCGATAAAAATGCCGTCAAGTAGACTGTCACGATGTACTTCGCACACAATGGTACGACTGAAAATAAACATTTGAGTCGGTATCTGGAATTGCTGGTCACTCTTTTTTCTGAATTTCAATGCATAAATATTGGAACTAAAAATTCAGTAACAGTTCGGCGACACAGACGAACACAGTCGAGCAGAGCCGGACAGATACAGACAGAGACAGACAGAGACAGGCAGAGACAGGCAGAGACAGACAGAGACAGACAGAGACAGACAGAGACAGACAGAGACAGACAGAGACAGACAGAGACAGACAGAGACAGACAGAGACAGACAGAGACAGACAGAGACAGACAGAGACAGACAGAGACAGACAGAGACAGACAGAGACAGACAGAGACAGACAGAGACAGACAGAGACAGACCGAGACAGACAGAGACAGACAGAGACAGACAGAGACAGACAGAGACAGACAGAGACAGACAGAGACAGACAGAGACAGACAGAGACAGACAGAGACAGACAGAGACAGACAGAGACAGACAGAGACAGACAGAGACAGACAGAGACAGACAGAGACAGACAGAGATAGACAGAGACAGACAGAGACAGACAGAGACAGACAGAGACAGACAGAGACAGACAGACGTCGCTCGTCGATACACTTACGAAGTTTTGCAATGATGTCACATACTTTTTGATTTATAACCTCCCTTTGAAAAAGCAGCCATATCATATACAATGATTTGCTATACGGTAGACTACTGATATAACTAGTGCTTCAGGACCATTTCTCTTGATTGCTCTCCCACTTTTATTTTTCAGTTTCGCTTCCCGGATAATGGAGATGGATATATCCATTATGCAAGGATCTTTTGTACGGACCAGCCAGGTCAATAGCAGCTACAACTCCATTTTCCTTCCTGTACCAGACCCTTCTTTTTCAGGTGTGTATTCCGGCTATTATTTGGTATGCGCGAACCGTATGTATGGCTTAAATTTTTCAGACCACCGGAATTTTTCAGCTGGCAGAAGACGGTATAAGAAGGAAGGCGAATACGGCCTAGGTCAAAAAAAGATTAACCGTAGGTCAGTGTAATTTGGATAGTTGGCTCTGTGTTCTTTTCGAACATATAATTTGGTATCAGTGACTACTTGCCAGGCAATTCCATTTTAATCTCTCTCGTCACTTTATAAATTCTACTTCATTATGAGTTATTCTATTTTATTAACTTGCTACTTTGCCCATTTCTTCTCCGCCATATAGTATGGTATAAGAGCGTGGTGTGCAAGTCCTGAGGCCACCTGAGTATCTATTTATGTAGAGGAGAGTATTAAATGCCTTGGCAGGAGCTATAACATTACAACCTGTTATGTTGAGATGGAGATTATATGACTGTAGCATATACATATTCACAGAAACAATTTGTAAGTATATGTAAGACAAAAAAATAATTATCGTGAAATTTGACAATATCTAAAACACCAGGACCTCCATTTGCTGGGGTACCAGTGTCATAATTCATCAAAAATAGAGACTTGTCCTATATACATACCTTTAAAGGTTGCCATACTATTTTAAAGAGCTAGAATCAAACCGATTTCAGAAAACAATCGCAGTGTTTCGCTTATCTAAAACTTATTACAAATTAAACGAGTGCCTGAATGATGATGCAATTATTTAATCTACTTTTGACATATGGTTGTGTAATCAACATTAATATTGGTTTTTTAGTTTTTTGTTTGTACTTTTATTTCATACTGACCTTATTCTTACGTTGATATAAATTGTAGTGACTTATCATCATTTGTCATTTATATGATGTAGGAATAAACCATTTTGACTTTAGTTTGAATATATGATTTCTTATGCTGTCATGCAAGAAAAGATGAATAAATTGTAAAAATATCTATGTTTTTCTGAACAAATGGTTCAAGAGTTGTATGTTTTCACAGGTTTGTAAGATATTTAAGGCGTAGTGAAATCTTTTAGCATGCTTTTATTAGCTTTGCCTGTGTACGTATTTTCTATTTAAGAGATTCGTTCAACTTTTCAGCGATTTGAGAATACAATGGTTTGCATAATCCCAATTGCCTAACAAACTAGGTTCATGATACATAAAATGATTAATTTTACAGGTTAAACATGTACCATCCATAGAATCAATGAAGGTAAAATATTGAAAACCTTCATCGAAATGGAAAAAGTTGACCTTCATGTTTGTCACAACATACACAACTATTACATATATGTAAGTTCGTTTCAAGACTAAAATACAAACGTATAGTTCAAGAAATCAAAGTATATGCTTCGATAGCATATCGAGCTAAAGTTAAAAAAATATAAATATTTAATAAAATAAATTGATATATAATTCTACGTAAATTTTATCAATCGTGCCATGAGCAATTCATATTCATTCTGGGGACGAAATATATATTTATTCTGGTATATCACTAATTATTGGAATTAACAGACTATTTGAATCCCTCGTAGTACCAATGCCAGCGTGTAAACAATCAGACTCCGTCTAGCATTTTTCACATCTTTAAATGTGAATAATAACAGAGTTTAATCCTTACTACATTCGAATGCAGAACACCTCCAACGCTCTACCGTGAAGCTAAACCACCATTTTTTCATCAAACTCCCATTCTCCATTCTATCTGTGAACACAGAGCGGCAGAACAAAGTAAAGCAGCCGTTATCGGCCCGTATTGCATTGTATTCTCCGCACACTTTTCGTGGAATCTGCAATCGGCGCATCAGCACAAACCGGATATAAAACACTCCTCCTCTGGCGCGCGGCTTTTGTTTCGACGTCCGATCGGCCGACTAGATCCTGCGAGGGCCCTTTGGACCGCCAGCGCCCCGCCAACGCTGAGTCAGCTACATGCGATGCCCATTGTGCCGTCGCGTACTGACGGCGACCAAAGCTGAGTTGCCCTTCAACCCGGCGAACTTTTATTCGACTAAAAATTAGGGATTTAATTATAAATAAAGTAATATCCGGTTATAACGTCAAATACTGGACCGCGAATATGTTGCCGCTATAATAGGTGACATTAGTGGGGTTCTGAAGTTCATGCTCTCCACGATTCATCAGACCTGCTATAGACATGCATGTTGCGTCTTTAGCCTAGACTCGTCAGTATAGCGTGGCGGTCTAACTGTAGAGAGCAATCGGGTGTTATGACCTTTGACTTCGTAAGTTGCCAATGGGCCATAGAGATGGATGAGGTATATTTTATGTGTTTGTAGCCGTAGCAAGTAGCAAAATCATTATTCGGTAAGGAGATCTTCTAACTGAGACGTGTCTTCCGCTGGACGGAAAATCAGTCGCATGCAAGCCATACCTCAAAGTGGGAGGAAAAGCGTTACAAGCAACTTTAGACCTCTGACTATCAGCTGTATCATGTCAAACGTTATGGAGATTGTCATATATCAACATGCAGTACCTGAACAAATACATCATCAATCTTCGCCAGGATGCCTTCTGTAAGCACAGATCCACGGGAGATCTTTTGGCCTCAAGTCATCCACATGTGGAGAAGAGCAATTGGACTTCATAGAGGGTCTCGAGAGAGAATAAATTTACCAGACAAGACCTTTTAAAATTTGCAAGCATCTCCAAGCATCGGTTGCAAGCCAACGGTTTCATTCTCACCAAAAACGCTCACCCAGTGCACAGTCCAGGGAGATGCAATATTGTGAGACAGTAGAGCGAGTGGTATTGTCCCGTTCTCTTTATTCCGTCTGCGACTTCCCGTTCAGGAGCGGAAACAGGACAATGCATCTCATCCGAAATTTTCATTTTCCCGCGGAAAATTAAAAATCTCGGGACGCCACGATCGCCGGCGGAAATCGTCGCCGGATGATAAGCTTCGCCAGGTTTATTATTCGCTCCAGGCACTTTGTCTCCTAAAAATTAGTTTTCTTTCTTAACGTCGAGGGAAATACCAGCACTGCAGATATGATGGTCCATGTTTGTGTTTCTGTACTTCTCAGATTTCTACTTGATTTGGTATTCGTTACGGTGCTCTACTTCGTGCTGATTCTAGTGGGGTGAAAAGATGAAAAAGATTCATGTGCAGATAAACTTGATTATATGATAACAGTGCCAAGAGAGACTTTGAGAATTGGGCGTCACATAGACCTCAGAAACCGCGTAACGCTAGCCAAATTCAAAAGTGGCGTCAAGTAGGTTCACTCTGTACCTCTCACGCACTGGTATTACTTCATAAATAAGGATTTGAATCGATTTTTTTAACTGATTATATTAGGAATTGAAGTGGAAGAATATAGAAAATTTTGTAATCTAAAGAATTTCCTACTTACAATTTTTCAAAATGTTCATGTTTTCCAATATTTCCGAAACTTACTTCAAGTGGGTCAGGTTATGAAATTTGATAAAAATTCTAGTGACTTAACTGTAGGTGAAATACATAGTAGCAACCCACTTGATGCCATTTTTTAAGAGTCTAAAAATCACGAAGCATAGAAACGAAACAAATTGGCCCCTTCAGTTCACAGTTCACAAATAAAGCTTTTCGCGTCACTGTGTGAAAAAAGTATTTGTGTTAAGTATTTGTATTTATTTCGATAGCTCACCCGTATTTCCTGCCACCAATTTTTCATCCTCCCCACTTTAATTCTGGAAAATGGTCAGGCACCGTCGCCTCTGAACCAACTTTCTCATATCCTGAAAATAATAATACCACGTCTTGAAGTAACTTCAAAAGAAATCTCTGCTGGTTCAGATGGCATCCAATGATGATACATTTTGGACCTAATACGCCTGCAGTAATATACCGTCGGTCGTAGCAACCCTTGAGCGGTACTCGTCGAAACAGAAGACGCTCGCCGTATGTCGCAGGTGTCTTGGATGGGCCGCGCGCCGTCTGCCGCCAGCACGGCCTCCCAGTTTAAATTCATATCTCGGCATATAACGCCGAAGAGGTCGTAATGTCATATAAATGCGTCATTTGCAGCACCGTGCCCACCGCAGCTTACTTTGATATTAAATCTTCGGTCGCTTGATTGAGCTGCAACACGGCGAGTTTCGCTTCATTATGGTGCAGCTCTCCAGGTCTTACGTTGCACCGGTTTATAATTGATAACATTTAGGCTTGACAATAAGAGATCGCTAGCGCCATCAGTTGTCGGCATTGAGAGAAGAGTAAATTGCGAATGATACTTTGAAGTCAACTAAGACATCTTGAAAGTTGCCGAATGGGGATCAATAAATGAAATTCAGTTCAGATAACTACCCTGATTATAAAATCACATGTGCTATGCCAGTCGTGGGAATGTACGGGAGGAAGAAGACGAAGAATGAGAAGAAGCAGTTGAAGAAGAAAACGATGGATTAAATAGTATATACCCAAAAAGTTATCTGATGCCATCTTCTGATAATGACGACGACAGCTAATTTCATTTAAATATACAAAACCAACTGAAAGCAATTAACATAACTATATGAAAGCTCTAGACTGGCTGCCTCACATTAACCCGGTAAAGCGTTACAGCGTTGTTGGATTCCATTCGCATTCAACTAAATTTTTAGCATACGCTATGAGAGCACGCTACACGCTTTCTACGTTTCTACATCCGACGGTATTCTACACCGGAAAGGAACCCAGACAACCGTATATCAAAATTATTATCACTTATAAATATTAAGCGGGATCCGTAGTGTCGGTGGAAACATGCAATTTTAAAACAATACATATGTAGAAGGGTTCGTTCTGTTTTACCAGTGACGCGACGGCGGTAGGTCGAGGTGTAAGGCGAGAATGTTACTAAGCAACAAGATGCGAAGAATGTTAGCATAGGTTACTGTTGCAATCTTTTGAATGTTTAACTGTTTTTAAACTTTCTTAATATGTTTGTGACTACTATTGGAGCGCTAATCTCCTTTTAACAATTAATCAGTAAGATATCACCTATACTTATGTTCGGTAAGTTTACTTAAATCTAATGTCTATTTGAATGTTTTTCTATAGCATTCTATTCTATAGCAAGATATTCGTATTCTTGATTGAAATAAACGGAGCTCCATTGGAAAATATGGTAATCTCACAGACGATATGGAATACTTATCAGAAAAGCATTGAAGAAATCTTGGTAAATTATATTTTTCCTTAAAGTATATTTCTTTAGAATGAGTATTGAAATTCGAAAATATACTTTTTTTGGTAAAATTAATGATAATTTTCTTATCAAGTCTATTGTCTTGAAGTAAGATTAGATGTTTTTGTCGTGAGTATATCTCTACAAGAATATCGAAATTCTTGAATTGAGAATTTCTTTTCATGTGTGTAGGATTCGTCCGATGTCATATCTTCGTTAGTACTGCTGCGTTTAGGCATACTTTTACTTTTATTTCTTGCATCACCCTTTCTGCTTAGCAGTCTTGAACTTTTTTGTACAGTTTCCTTGCTGGTAATATACTGAACTGTATTGGTTTTCGTCTAGGCTCTCCAAAGATTCATCTGATCCTGTTAAACTAGCGCATGGTAATCACAGAGTATGTTTTGTCTTTAGCCTAGACTCGTCAGTATAGCCTGGCGGTCTAGGTGAGAGAAATCGGGTGGTATATCTGTAACATAGTCATGGGGCTGAGAGCAACATCAATTAATTTCCAGTGTCGCCCTCTATGGGGATACCCAACTTACGTATATACCAACCGATTGCTATCTAGTTATACTGACGAGTCTAGGCTAAAGACGAAACATGCATGTATATAGCAGGTCTGATGCATAGTGGAGAGCATACACTTAATATGAGTTGTCAGCTTCTGATGTGGATGAGCCAAGATAACGGTATATAATAAAAGTGTTTGCTGAGACAAAGAGATGTCGCTGTAATTCAGGTCACCTTTGTTGACAGATGTCATATGTGCTGCCGCTTCTACGCTGTTCAGGTGTTAGAACCTTTGACTTCGTAAGTTGTCAATTGGCGTCCCCATAGAGGGCGACACTTGGGGATGAGTTGATATTAATAAGAGTTTTTCTGGATGTATAGTCATAGAACATCAAGCAACCCTAATATATCGAATATGATTTTTTCCACAATTGCTACATTTCCTCTATCTATTACTGTTTAATTTTAGCATATTCTATCGGAAAGTATTTGTACAGTTTGAACCTCAAATGAGGACCGACTCCAATGAAATGTGATGCCAATCGGCAGGGTTAATCAGGTAGGCGAAAAGCTTCTCGAACAGATCATTCAAAAAGAGCCATAGCTTCCTGTCGTCCTATCTGGAATTTTAAGCGAGCGGATTTCAAATCCTTATGCAAGATTCCGGAGAGGAACAGCCAAAGGAAGAGGGAGAATCTAATGAAAAGATTAATTATCCGGGTAAAAGGGATCGTCCTAAAACAGCAGACTGCACTTATTTTTATTTACCATTAGGCGTTCCGTATAAATCAATGTCAAGTTGACGTAGTAACGGTCTCTTAAAAGAGTGAATGTCACTGACCTGATTTATGCTTGAACGGTTGAATATATTAATCGCACTTGTCTTGGACGACAATTATAAGAATTTCAGATGATTCTGTCTTATAGGAAGGCTAATCTACTAAGAGCACACTACAACTTGATATTCAGCCACCTAAAACTGGTAATGAAGATCATAGACATGACCCATAGGATCCCTTATATCGATTGGTCGTGCTCCTTCAGAATGGATTGTCGAATTGTCAGGACGGCTCGACAATGACAAAGCATATTGCAAACTTCAATCATTCAATTCATTTTAACTGGGATAACAGTGTTTCGTTTTGATATTAGAAGTTATGATTACTGATGTTTCGGCTATCTCACCAGTAGTATCTTTAGAGAGTCACGTTTGAATCACTATTGATTGAAGGTTGTAGTACAGCCCAAGACAAAAGTTTCCGCTAATTTCAGATATATATACCGGGTATCCATACTTTTCAGGGTGAAATTTATTGGTATTGAGAAAAGGGCGACGAACTTGGGTGACAAAATTTTTGAAATAGTGAAATTTTTAGGCAATGCATGAACAGGCACTTCTCACGCATAGGAGTGGTCAAAGGTTCAATCTGTCAGAAGTGCTGGGAGAAGGACGAGACCTCGTTCCACTTCCTGGGGGAGTGTGCCGTATACAGGGACCTTAAGGCTGAGGTGTTCGGCACAGCAGAGTTTGACAGGGAAGATAGCTACTCAGGGGAATGGTCGGACATCATGACCTATTAAAAGGTCTGGAAGGTTCGACACTAAGGAACACCATGTCTGCCCTAATTTTAGTGATGGTCCTCAGGGTCGGCAAAAAGGGTAAAAGGTGGCCTACTTGCCAGGCTTTGCCTCTTCGTTACTACTACTACTATTACTACTACCCAATGTATGATTTTTTTTATATTTTCAAAGACAAAACGACAAACATTTTTTTCCTGTGGAGGTCTCACTCTAGAATCATAATGTATTTGATCAAAGAACGTGAAACTTCATTATCGACTCTAATAATGCATGAATATATCTATAGAGTATCCATTTGAAATAAAAAATCTGAGGTTCATTTGGAGGTTACAAACTAAAAATATTTTAGCTGAGAACATATTAGAAAACATCTTAATAAACATTTTTATAGAACGACTCTCAGTAATTCTTCGTATACATATATCCACTCGGCCTGTTGTGAGGAACCCTGTACAAAAAGCCTAATTATTTACGTACAACGTACGATAATATAAAATAACCACTAAAAATGAAAAAACATACCAAGAATAATAAAAACCCTTACAGAAACTTTTCGTGATGCAAGTAAAAAGAATTCAAAGTTTTTGATGTGCGGCAAGTGAAATGGCTTTAATATTCTCTTCTCTTTATACTTCTTCCACATTCAGTTATTTGTCTCTCTTTGTATATGATGAGTTTCAATCTTTGTTATGAAAAATCCCTACTTCTGTGTGCTTACACGAGGGGGATTTTTATTAAAATATCAGAACAAAAGCTTCTTGTATCTACGGGTACATTTCCATCAACAGAGTTTGTAGGTCAAATGACAATATTCACTGTTGTATTTGGGTTTCAAGTGATAGAAGCTAACAATAGATGGAACATTGAAGAAATTGAATAGTTTTCATAACGCAGAATAACATATTTTCGACACATGTTAAATGTTTCAAGGAGATAACCATATAATTCTCTTTTACAAGTTAACTGTATTTTAGAGAATAGTTAAATTATCTTCTAAAGAGGGCTACTCTGTTACGTTGCGTTTTTGCCACTTTTACTAGAAGCTGTCTAACTGAATAAGAATCATCAATAGTCACAAAAGTGCCATTTTTATTGAAATCTAGAATACTCTTATTGTTTTTATTGTGTTTTCAATAGTGTCGACGATATGCTAAGATCCTTCATGCAGAAGTTGCAGATCACCATACTTTCTATAACTTTTACATTTAACCAAATCGCCTGGTTCCACTGGAAGTCATTAGAAATCATGACTGATCTCTCAAAATTCGGTTTACTGACCCACATTTGGCAATCCAGGACCTTATCAGTAACCAATTGATTTCATCACTCACTTTTCTTAGTTTCTTCGACTACTCATATAATGTATGTGACTGCCTACAAACATGTATGTTTCGTATTTAGTCTAGACCCGTCAACATAGTCCGGCGGCAATCAGGTTGAATATATCTAAACCAGGAAAGGGTGTGATAGCATCATCTATCAAATGGCCTTATAGCTTGGACTCTGCGGAGTAGCGGTGAATTTGTAAATACGCCAAATGGGACACTTTGAGATAAATTAATGTAAATATTTCTTTTGGATTTCGATAACCAATGAAGGTATTGCCACTAGAGTATAATAGAGTAGAGGTTATATTATCTATGTCGTGACTGTATCAATTTGCTCTAGAATATTATACATACATATCTACAAACGCTTGTATCCACCTCAACCGAATACAAGTTTCAAATGCACTCCACTGCTTAGGCAATACATTAGTTCGAAATGAGCTCTAGATTTTTTGTGCCGTCCACGCTAAGCCACACTTGAAAAATATCACAATTATATTCTGTGAAGTTTAAATTATTGTCATGTTTGAAGAGTACTGTAAATTCTAGTTTCGAAATTTATGGAGAGCAGTTGTTGGATAGTTTTCGGCGCATAAAGTTTGACAGGTGATGTGATGAGTATGTAATATCCAACATACTCCATTATTCATCTTCGAACCAAGATGCACAGCTCATATTAAATGATATTTAAAAACTGAACTGTACTTTTACTTCTCAATCCAATGTGTGTAATTATAACGTGGAAAAATTAGAAATGGACATATTGTATTCGATTGATGTTCATGACATATTCATAACAGTAAGCCACCACGTCACAATTTCCGTTAAAGTCTATCTGTCGGTGTATCTGCCTGTATTTTGTCGGTTAATCTTTGCCTTTCTTAAACTCGGATGGTACATTTTGGATATTGATGAGGCGTTGACACTTACTTCTATGGAAAGGGCAAAAGAGGCTTTGAAGTTTCTGAAAACGAGTAAAGTGAAGACGGCAAGGTTATCGTCATAAGATGATTCAAAAACGTTCAATCTTTGTACGTTCATAAAATCTCGGATATTTTTTTTCAAAAGTTAGGGTCAAACATTTTGTATGATGGGTTGGGGGTAAAGGACACCGTAATATTTTTTGCCGTTGGTGAAAGACATTCTACCATCTGTCAACCGTATACTTTAGGCTACAGAAAAATGAATAATTGTATTAAAGCGGAATTTACGAAATCAGTGCAAGGAACTTGTTTTCGGAGCTAATACTGCAGAATAGTGAATTTCAATTGAGCAAGAATCATGAATGATTGTGATATTGCGTTTTAGCCTCTAAAAATTGAGTTCCAGTTGGTTGACTAGGCTTCCGGCAGATTTTAGAGCTGTTGATCCAGACAAATCATGAGTACGAAGGATTATAGCAATATTCTAATGGTTGAAAATTATATGAATGTGATTGATTACTTGCTTCTTTACGATATATTTGCATTGGATCTTTCTAACATTTTGTACGTTCAAAAAAGTATCCATGTTTTGTGTAAAATAGTATATTTGAGGAAAAGGCGATCCTCAGATATGCACAACTTTGAATGCCGATGGTCTATAGAAGAACTTTCAATTAAAAGGTGAATGTGTCACTCTAATTTTCAACCGAAGAAATGGTGAATGCGATATTCACTTCAACTTGGTTTTGTTTCTTCGAGGACACGTTGAGTTGAAGCAGAGTTTTTTTTTGATTTAAGCTCTTTTATAACTTGATTTTTTTTTTAGGAGGGCTATAACAACACGATCTTTAAATCAAATACATAATTTAAGACTTCCTTAGGTTGAAAAATTATTAAAACTTTGGTGACGATCTGGTTAGAAATTCCTATCATGGAAATGTTAAGATAAACCGTGCTTTGATGTATCGGTTTCCAGATATAAACCAATAAATGCACATACTTTTTCCTGGCCAATACACAAAGAACAGAGATCTTCTCCGGAATAGATCCAATGCGATGGAAAAGATAAAATGGATAAAAAATGATCATTTTTGCTGTATTGTGTATCGTAGATTTATCCGACTCAGCTTTTCTGGCAGATTTCGTATTCGATATTATTTTATATTTGGCCATAAATCTGACGTAACCACCTTTACTGATATAAGAGTGCAATACAATGGAAAATAGGAAGATACGGGAGTTGCAGAATAAGTTGCTTCGTTTAGTTTGGAGAAAGGAAATCGAGGAGCTTTTATTTCACTCTGCACTCCGTGTGCCAAAAGAATTGGTCTTCAAACATCATGTTTTTTATTTGGATACAATGCTTCATTCTTTATTATGGCTCCAACCTTATAAAGATTATGCGCTCATAATTTTTATGTACAACAATAAACTTGTAATATCGCAAAAAAATTCGTGGTCCTATGGCTTTGGTTTGTATCTTGTGTTTCATAGGGTGCCTATGTTACTCAATGTAACTTTTTCCCTCACAACAAATGTAGATTTAATTATCTGATGGATGAAGCCCGATAAACCTGATTAACTTGAAATTAAATCGAAAATTCTGCATAATTATTATATTTGTTGTGTCGCACACGTGTGTAAAAATAACAATATGTCGTTATGATTGGATTAATAATCTAGAATCACGTGACCTTTTCAATTTCCTTCCGCGTTAAATGGATATTGTGTTGCACACGACCACGTTCCTGTTTGATATGATGTACTCGTCATGAATAAATACAAAAGTAGTACTGGGAAAAATACGCATATATGCTGTAGAATCCCACTTTGTCGACCTTTCTTCTGGAAATCTGTAATCAAGGAAGTCTATGTGACTCAATTCTCTATATTATATTAATCAAATGTTTAATTTAGTACGCTCACAAATAATATTCCTCTCTAGATAAATCACTCGCTATATTTGTTTCAGGCAAAAAAGTCTATGTTGTATTTCCATAAATCTACTTCACGTTTTTCCCGTTCCACTAACAGCTGAAACTTTAATCCTGCTTAATCCTGCTGGTGTTAAATTTATTATGAAGATCTGGTATTCCTGCTTCTCAGTTACCCGTAATCCAACTATGCGCGCAATAGTTGACGGTCTACTAAAAATTAATGACCATAACAACCCTAAAGTTACTGTTACGTGTATACCAGAGTGTATGTCTGTCGAAAACTTTGCCGCGGTCTTTTAAATATAAAGTTGCCCCCGCATCTAGTAGCTACTTTTGAATGCATAGTTTTATTAGAGAAAGAGGATATTTTTTACAAATGTGAGTAAAATTCATATTTTTCTTTTGCGTGCTATTTTCTGTGCATTTTATTTGTCGCATTCAGTGTTCTAAAAAAACAACTTTTTCATCAAATTAAGGAAATCCCTCCAAATGGTCGTCAGATTATGGATCAGTAAGAGAGGGCTCTACCTAGAACAAAGGCGTTTTGCATGGGTTTCTAATATTTCGTTTCCAGGACTCATTTTTCACCACAATGGAATGATTTTTTTGCAAATGATAGGTTGGTTCTATGCTCGTGCCTTTTTTGCAATTTTTGATCCAAAATTTTGGATATTGTCACAGGAATATTGACTATCGATTTTGACTCATTTCGAATGTTTTTTAACCGTTTGGTAACCAAAATTCAATAAAAGGGCCTCGCACGTACTTTCTTTTTGATCTGCATGGAACATATTTTCAATATGTACAAAATCAAGCGCTTCAAACAAAATATTGTGGCACTGTACATCAACACATAATTAATGCTGGTACGAGCGCCCTTGCGATACAATCTAAAAAAATTTATCAAAAATCGAAAAAAAAGAATTTGCAGAAGTATAAAACCAACATTCCTCTATCACCATCAAGATCAATATCTTGAAAAACGACCGCTAGTAACGAAATATTGGAAATCCATGCAAAACGTCTTGTATCCTATGTAGCTTCCTCTTAAAATGGGAACTATACGATTGACCCTTAACCTTTCAGAACAGAAATATTTTGCACTTCAAACAAAATAATGTGGCACCGTACATAAACACATTTTTAGCGATGATACGAGCGCCCTTGCGACACAATCTAAAATTTTTTATGAAAAGTCGAAAAAATAAGAATTTGCTGAAGTATAGAACCAACATTCCTATATCATCATCAAGATCAATATCTTGAAAAACGACCGCTAGTAACGAAATATTGTAAATCCATGCAAAACGTCTTGTATCCTATGTAGTTTCCTCTTAAAATGGGAACTATACGATCGACCCTTAACCTTTCAGAACAGAAATATTTTGCACTTCAAACAAAATAATGTGGCTCCGTACATAAACACATTTTTAGCGATGATAGGAGCGCCCTTGCGACACAATCTAATAATTTTTATGAAAAGTCAAAAAAATAAGAATTTGCTGAAGTATAGAACCAACATTCCTCTATCATCATCAAGATCAATATCTTGAAAAACGACCGCTAGTAACGAAATATTGGAAATCCATTCAAAACGTCTTGTATCCTATGTAGTTTCCTCTTAAAATGGGGACTATACGATCGACCCTTAACCTTTCAGAACAGAAATATTTTGCACTTCAAACAAAATAATGTGGCACCGTACATAAGCAAATTTTTAGCGATGATACGAACGCCCTTGCGACACAATCTAAATTTTTTTATGAAAAGTCGAAAAAATAAGAATTTGCTGAAGTATAGAACCAACATTCCTCTATCATCATCAAGATCAATATCTTGAAAAACGACCGCTAGTAACGAAATATTGGAAATCCATTCAAAACGTCTTGTATCCTATGTAGTTTCCTCTTAAAATGGGAACTATACGATCGACCCTCAACCTTTCAGAACAGAAATATTTTGCACTTCAAACAAAATAATGTGGCTCCGTACATAAACACATTTTTAGCGATGATACGAGCGCCCTTGCGACACAATCTAATAATTTTTATGAAAAGTCAAAAAAATAAGAATTTGCTGAAGTATAGAACCAACATTCCTCTATCATCATCAAGATCAATATCTTGGAAAACGACCGCTAGTAACGAAATATTGGAAATCCATTCAAAACGTCTTGTATCCTATGTAGTTTCCTCTTAAAATGGGAACTATACGATCGACCCTTAACTTTTCAGAACAGAAATATTTTGCACTTTAAACAAAATAATGTGGCACCGTACATAAACACATTTTTAGCGATGATACGAGCGCCCTTGCGACACATTCTAAGAATTTTTTATGAAAAATCGAATAAATAAGAATTTGCTGAAGTATAGAACCAACATTCGTCTATCACCATCAAGATCAAAATCTTGGAAAACGACCGCTAGTAACGAAATATTGGAAATCCATGCAAAACGTCTTGTATCCTATGTAGTTTCCTCGTAAAATGGGAACTATACGATCGACCCTCAACCTTTCAGAACAGAAATATTTTGCACTTCAAACAAAATAATGTGGCACCGTACATAAGCACATTTTTAGCGATGATACGAGCGCCCTTGCGAAACATTCTAAGAATTTTTTATGAAAAATCGAATAAATAAGAATTTGCTGAAGTATAGAACCAACATTCGTCTATCACCATCAAGATCAAAATCTTGGCAAACGACCGCTAGTAACGAAATATTGGAAATCCATGCAAAACGTCTTGTATCCTATGTAGTTTCCTCTTAAAATGGGAACTATACGATCGACCCTCAACCTTTCAGAACAGAAATATTTTGCACTTCAAACAAAATAATGTGGCACCGTACATAAGCACATTTTTAGCGATGATACGAGCGCCCTTGCGAAACATTCTAAGAATTTTTTATGAAAAATCGAATAAATAAGAATTTGCTGAAGTATAGAACCAACATTCGTCTATCACCATCAAGATCAAAATCTTGGCAAACGACCGCTAGTAACGAAATATTGGAAATCCATGCAAAACGTCTTGTATCCTATGTAGTTTCCTCGTAAAATGGGAACTATACGATCGACCCTCAACCTTTCAGAACAGAAATATTTTGCACTTCAAACAAAATAATGTGGCACCGTACATAAACACATTTTTAGCGATGATACGAGCGCCCTTGCGACACATTCTAAAAATTTTTTATGAAAAATCGAAAAAAAAGAATTTGCAGAAGTATAGAACCAACATTCCTCTATCACCATCAAGATCAATATCTTGGAAAACGACCGCTGGTAACAAAATATTGGAAATCCATGCAAAACGTCTTGTATCCTATGTAGTTTCCTCTTAAAATGGGAACTATACGATCGACCCTCAACCTTTCAGAACAGAAATATTTTGCACTTCAAACAAAATAATGTGGCACCGTACATAAACACATTTTTAGCGATGATACGAGCGCCCTTGCGACACAATCTAAACATTTTTATGAAAAATCGAAAAAATAAGAATTTGCTGAAGTATAGAACCAACATTCCTCTATCACCATCAAGATCAATATCTTGGAAAACGACCGCTGGTAACAAAATATTGAAAATCCATGCAAAACGTCTTGTATCCTATGTAGTTTCCTCTTAAAATGGGAACTATACGATCGACCCTCAACCTTTCAGAACAGAAATATTTTGCACTTCAAACAAAATAATGTGGCACCGTACATAAACACATTTTTAGCGATGATACGAGCGCCCTTGCGACACATTCTAAAAATTGTTTATGAAAATTCGAAAAAAAAAAGAATTTGCAGAAGTATAGAACCAACATTCCTCTATCACCATCAAGATCAATATCTTGGAAAACGACCGCTGGTAACGAAATATTGGAAATCCATGCTAAACGTCTTGTATTCTATGTAGTTTCCTCTTAAAATGGGAACTATACGATCGACCCTTAACCTTTCAGAACAGAAATATTTTGCACTTCAAACAAAATAATGTGGCACCGAACATAAACACATTTTTAGCGATGATACGAGCGCCCTTGCGACACAATCTAAACATTTTTATGAAAAATCGAAAAAATAAGAATTTGCAGAAGTATAGAACCAACATTCCTCTAACGAAATATTGGAAATCCATGCAAAACGTCTTGTATCCTATGTAGTTTCCTCTTAAAATGGGAACTATACGATCGACCCTCAACCTTTCAGAACAGAAATATTTTGCACTTCAAACAAAATAATGTGGCACCGTACATAAACACATTTTTAGCGATGATACGAGCGCCCTTGCGACACAATCTAAACATTTTTATGAAAAATCGAAAAAAAAGAATTTGCAGATGTATAGAACCAACATTCCTCTATCACCATCAAGATCAATATCTTGGAAAACGACCGCTGGTAACGAAATATTGGAAATCCATGCAAAACGTCTTGTATTCTATGTAGTTTCCTCTTAAAATGGGAACTATACGATCGACCCTTAACCTTTCAGAACAGAAATATTTTGCACTTCAAACAAAATAATGTGGCACCGTACATAAACACATTTTTAGCGATGATACGAGCGCCCTTGCGACACAATCTAAACATTTTTATGAAAAATCGAAAAAGTAAGAATTTGCTGAAGTATAGAACCAACATTCCTCTATCACCATCAAGATCAATATCCTGGAAAACGACCGCTGGTAACGAAATATTGGAAATCCATGCAAAACGTCTTGTATCCTATGTAGTTTCCTCTTAAAATGGGAACTATACGATCGACCCTCAACCTTTCAGAACAGAAATATTTTGCACTTCAAACAAAATAATGTGGCACCGTACATAAGCACATTTTTAGCGATGATACGAGCGCCCTTGCGACACATTCTAAAAATTTTTATGAAAAATCGAAAAAATAAGAATTTGCTGGAGTATAGAACCAACATTCCTCTATCACCATCAAGATCAATATCTTGAAAAACGACCCCTAGTAACGAAGTATTGGAAATCCATGCAAAACGTCTTGTATCCTATGTAGTTTCCTCTTAAAATGGGAACTATACGATCGACCCTTAACCTTTCAGAACAGAAATATTTTGCACTTCAAACAAAATAATGTGGCACCGTACATAAACACATTTTTAGCGATGATACGAGCGCCCTTGCGACACAATCTAAAAATTTTTATGAAAAATCGAAAAAAAAAGAATTTGCAGAAGTATAGAACCAACATTCCTCTATCACCATCAAGATCAATATCTTGAAAAACAACCGCTAGTAACGAAATATTGGAAATCCATGCAAAACGTCTTGTATCCTATGTAGTTTCCTCTTAAAATGGGAACTATACGATCGACCCTTAACCTTTCAGAACAGAAATATTTTGCACTTCAAACAAAGTAATGTGGCACCGTACATAAACACATTTTTAGCGATGATACGAGCGCCCTTGCGACACAATCTAAAATTTTTTATGAAAAATCGAAAAAATAAGAATTTGCTGAAGTATAGAACCAACATTCCCCTATCACCATCAAGATCAATATCTTGAAAAACGACCGCTAGTAACGAAATATTGGAAATCCATGCAAAACGTCTTGTGTCCTATGTAGTTTCCTCTTAAAATGGGAACTATACGATCGACCCTTAACCTTTCAGAACAGAAATATTTTGCACTTCAAACAAAATAATGTGGCACCGTACATAAACACATTTTTAGCGATGATACGAGCGCCCTTGCGACACAATCTAAAAATTTTGATGAAAAATCGTAAAAATAAGAATTTGCTGAAGTATAGAACCAACATTCCTCTATCACCATCAAGATCAATATCTTGAAAAACGACCGCTAGTAACGAAATATTGGAAATCCATGCAAAACGTCTTGTATCCTATGTAGTTTCCTCTTACAATGGGAACTATACGATCGACCCTTAACCTTTCAGAACAGAAATATTTTGCACTTCAAACAAAATAATGTGGCACCGTACATAAACACATTTTTAGCGATGATACGAGCGCCCTTGCGACACAATCTAAAAATTTATATGAAAAATCGAAAAAATAAGAATTTGCTGAAGTATAGAACCAACACTCCTCTATCACCATCAAGATCAATATCTTGAAAAACGACCGCTAGTAACGAAGTATTGGAAATCCATGCAAAACGTCTTGTATCCTATGTAGTTTCCTCTTAAAATGGGAACTATACGATCGACCCTTAACCTTTCAGAACAGAAATATTTTGCACCTCAAACAAAATAATGTGGCACCGTACATAAACACATTTTTAGCGATGATACGAGCGCCCTTGCGACACAATCTAAAAATTTATATGAAAAATCGAAAAAATAAGAATTTGCTGAAGTATAGAACCAACACTCCTCTATCACCATCAAGATCAATATCTTGAAAAACGACCGCTAGTAACGAAGTATTGGAAATCCATGCAAAACGTCTTGTATCCTATGTAGTTTCCTCTTAAAATGGGAACTATACGATCGACCCTTAACCTTTCAGAACAGAAATATTTTGCACTTCAAACAAAATAATGTGGCTCCGTACATAAACACATTTTTAGCGATGATACGAGCGCCCTTGCGACACAATCTAAAAATTTTTATGAAAAATCGAAAAATAAGAATTTGCTGAAGTAAAGAACCAACAATCCTCTATCACCATCAAGATCAATATCTTGAAAAACGACCGCTAGTAACGAAATATTGGAAATCCATGCAAAACGTCTTGTATCCTATGTAGTTTTCTCTTAAAATGGGAACTATACGATCGACCCTTAACGTTTCAGAACAGAAATATTTTGCACTTCAAACAAAATAATGTGGCACCGTAGATAAACTCATTTTTAGCGATGATACGAGCGCCCTTGCGACACAATCTAAAAAAATTTATGAAAAATCGAAAAAAAAGAATTTGCAGAAGTATAGAACCAACATTCCTCTATCACCATCAAGATCAATATCTTGAAAAACAACCGCTAGTAACGAAATATTGGAAATCCATGCAAAACGTCTTGTATCCTATGTAGTTTCCTCTTACAATGGGAACTATACGATCGACCCTTAACCTTTCAGAACAGAAATATTTTGCACTTCAAACAAAATAATGTGGCACCGTACATAAACACATTTTTAGCGATGATACGAGCGCCCTTGCGAAACAATCTAAAAATTTTTATGAAAAATCGAAAAAAAAAAGAATTTGCTGAAGTATAGAACCAACATTCCTCTATCACCATCAAGATCAATATCTTGAAAAACGACCGCTAGTAACGAAGTATTGGAAATCCATGCAAAACGTCTTGTATCCTATGTAGTTTCCTCTTACAATGGGAACTATACGATCGACCCTTAACCTTTCAGAACAGAAATATTTTGCACTTCAAACAAAATAATGTGGCACCGTACATAAACACATTTTTAGCGATGATACGAGCGCCCTTGCGACACAATCTAAAAATTTTTATGAAAAATCGAAAAAATAAGAATTTGCTGAAGTATAGAACCAACATTCCTCTATCACCATCAAGATCAATATCTTGAAAAACAACCGCTAGTAACGAAATATTGGAAATCCATGCAAAACGTCTTGTATCCTATGTAGTTTCCTCTTAAAATGGGAACTATACGATCGACCCTTAACCTTTCAGAACAGAAATATTTTGCACTCCAAACAAAATAATGTGGCACCGTACATAAACACATTTTTAGCGATGATACGAGCGCCCTTGCGACACAATCTAAAAATTTTTATGAAAAATCGAAAAAAAAAGAATTTGCAGAAGTATAGAACCAACATTCCTCTATCACCATCAAGATCAATATCTTGAAAAACAACCGCTAGTAACGAAATATTGGAAATCCATGCAAAACGTCTTGTATCCTATGTAGTTTCCTCTTACAATGGGAACTATACGATCGACCCTTAACCTTTCAGAACAGAAATATTTTGCACTTCAAACAAAATAATGTGGCACCGTACATAAACACATTTTTAGCGATGATACGAGCGCCCTTGCGAAACAATCTAAAAATTTTTATGAAAAATCGAAAAAAAAAAGAATTTGCTGAAGTATAGAACCAACATTCCTCTATCACCATCAAGATCAATATCTTGAAAAACGACCGCTAGTAACGAAGTATTGGAAATCCATGCAAAACGTCTTGAATCCTATGTAGTTTCCTCTTACAATGGGAACTATACAATCGACCCTTAACCTTTCAGAACAGAAATATTTTGCACTTCAAACAAAATAATGTGGCACCGTACATAAACACATTTTTAGCGATGATACGAGCGCCCTTGCGACACAATCTAAAAATTTTTATGAAAAATCGAAAAAAAAAGAATTTGCAGAAGTATAGAACCAACATTCCTCTATCACCATCAAGATCAATATCTTGAAAAACAACCGCTAGTAACGAAATATTGGAAATCCATGCAAAACGTCTTGTATCCTATGTAGTTTCCTCTTAAAATGGGAACTATACGATCGACCCTTAACCTTTCAGAACAGAAATATTTTGCACTTCAAACAAAATAATGTGGCACCGTACATAAACTCATTTTTAGCGATGATACGAGCGCCCTTGCGACACAATCTAAAAAATTTTATGAAAAATCGAAAAAAAAGAATTTGCAGAAGTATAGAACCAACATTCCTCTATCACCATCAAGAACAATATCTTGAAAAACGATCGCTAGTAACGAAATATTGGAAATCCACGCAAAACGTCTTGTATCCTATGTAGTTTCCTCTTAAAATGGGAACTATACGATCGACCCTTAACCTTTCAGAACAGAAATATTTTGCACTTCAAACAAAATAATGTGGCACCGTACATAAACACATTTTTAGCGATGATACGAGCGCCCTTGCGACACAATCTAAAAATTTTTATGAAAAATCGTAAAAATAAGAATTTGCTGAAGTATAGAACAAACATTCCTCTATCATCATCAAGATCAATATCTTGAAAAACGACCGCTAGTAACGAAATATTGGAAATCCACGCAAAACGTCTTGTATCCTATGTAGTTTCCTCTTAAAATGGGAACTATACGATCGACCCTTAACCTTTCAGAACAGAAATATTTCGCACTTCAAACAAAATAATGTGGCACCGTACATAAACACATTTTTAGCGATGATACGAGCGCCCTTGCGACACAATCTAAAAATTTTTATGAAAAATCGAAAAATAAGAATTTGCTGAAGTATAGAACCAACATTCCTCTATCATCATCAAGATCAATATCTTGAAAAACGACCGCTAGTAACGAAATATTGGAAACCCATGCAAAACGTCTTGTATCCTATGTAGTTTCCTCTTAAAATGGGAACTATACGATCGACCCTTAACCTTTCAGAACAGAAATATTTTGCACTTCAAACAAAATAATGTGGCACCGTACATAAACTCATTTTTAGCGATGATACGAGCGCCCTTGCGACACAATCTAAAAAATTTTATGAAAAATCGAAAAAAAAGAATTTGCAGAAGTATAGAACCAACATTCCTCTATCACCATCAAGAACAATATCTTGAAAAACGACCGCTATTAACGAAATATTGGAAATCCATGCAAAACGTCTTGTATCCTATGTAGTTTCCTCTTACAATGGGAACTATACGATCGACCCTCAACCTTTCAGAACAGAAATATTTTGCACTTCAAACAAAATAATGTGGCACCGTACATAAACACATTTTTAGCGATGATACGAGCGCCCTTGCGACACAATCTAAAAATTTTTATGAAAAATCGAAAAAAAAGAATTTGCAGAAGTATAGAACCAACATTCCTCTATCACCATCAAGATCAATATCTTGGAAAACGACCGCTGGTAACGAAATATTGGAAATCCATGCAAAACGTCTTGTATCCTATGTAGTTTCCTCTTAAAATGGGAACTGTACGATCGACCCTCAACCTTTCAGAACAGAAATATTTTGCACTTCAAACAAAATAATGTGGCACCGTACATAAACACATTTTTAGCGATGATACGAGCGCCCTTGCGACACATTCTAAAATTTTTTTATGAAAAATCGAAAAAAAAAGAATTTGCAGAAGTATAGAACCAACATTCCTCTATCACCATCAAGATCAAAATCTTGGAAAACGACCGCTAGTAACGAAATATTGGAAATCCATGCAAAACGTCTTGTATCCTATGTAGTTTCCTCTTAAAATGGGAACTATACGATCGACCCTCAACCTTTCAGAACAGAAATATTTTGCACTTCAAACAAAATAATGTGGCACCGTACATATACACATTTTTAGCGATGATACGAGCGCCCTTGCGACACATTCTAAGAATTTTTTATGAAAAATCGAATAAATAAGAATTTGCTGAAGTATAGAACCAACATTCCTCTATCACCATCAAGATCAATATCTTGGAAAACGACCGCTGGTAACAAAATATTGGAAATCCATGCAAAACGTCTTGTATCCTATGTAGTTTCCTCTTAAAATGGGAACTATACGATCGACCCTCAACCTTTCAGAACAGAAATATTTTGCACTTCAAACAAAATAATGTGGCACCGTACATAAACACATTTTTAGCGATGATACGAGCGCCCTTGCGACACATTCTAAGCATTTTTTATGAAAAATCGAATAAATAAGAATTTGCTGAAGTATAGAACCAACATTCCTCTATCACCATCAAGATCAAAATCTTGGAAAACGACCGCTGGTAACGAAATATTGGAAATCCATGCAAAACGTCTTGTAGCCTATGTAGTTTCCTCTTAAAATGGGAACTATATGATCGACCCTCAACGTTTCAGAACAGAAATATTTTGCACTTCAAACAAAATAATGTGGCACCGTACATAAACACATTTTTAGCGATGATACGAGCGCCCTTGCGACACAATCTAAACATTTTTATGAAAAATCGAAAAAAAAGAATTTGCAGAAGTATAGAACCAACATTCCTCTATCACCATCAAGATCAATATCTTGGAAAACGACCGCTGGTAACGAAATATTGGAAATCCATGCAAAACGTCTTGTATCCTATGTAGTTTCCTCTTAAAATGGGAACTATACGATCGACCCTCAACCTTTCAGAACAGAAATATTTTGCACTTCAAACAAAATAATGTGGCTCTGTACATAAACACATTTTTAGCGATGATACGAGCGCCCTTGCGACACATTCTAAGCATTTTTTATGAAAAATCGAATAAATAAGAATTTGCTGAAGTATAGAACCAACATTCCTCTATCACCATCAAGATCAAAATCTTGGAAAACGACCGCTGGTAACGAAATATTGGAAATCCATGCAAAACGTCTTGTAGCCTATGTAGTTTCCTCTTAAAATGGGAACTATATGATCGACCCTCAACGTTTCAGAACAGAAATATTTTGCACTTCAAACAAAATAATGTGGCACCGTACATAAACACATTTTTAGCGATGATACGAGCGCCCTTGCGACACAATCTAAACATTTTTATGAAAAATCGAAAAAAAAGAATTTGCAGAAGTATAGAACCAACATTCCTCTATCACCATCAAGATCAATATCTTGGAAAACGACCGCTGGTAACGAAATATTGGAAATCCATGCAAAACGTCTTGTATCCTATGTAGTTTCCTCTTAAAATGGGAACTATACGATCGACCCTCAACCTTTCAGAACAGAAATATTTTGCACTTCAAACAAAATAATGTGGCACCGTACATAAACACATTTTTAGCGATGATACGAGCGCCCTTGCGACACAATCTAAACATTTTTATGAAAAATCGAAAAAAAAGAATTTGCAGAAGTATAGAACCAACATTCCTCTATCACCATCAAGATCAATATCTTGGAAAACGACCGCTGGTAACGAAATATTGGAAATCCATGCAAAACGTCTTGTATCCTATGTAGTTTCCTCTTAAAATGGGAACTATACGATCGACCCTCAACCTTTCAGAACAGAAATATTTTGCACTTCAAACAAAATAATGTGGCTCTGTACATAAACACATTTTTAGCGATGATACGAGCGCCCTTGCGACACATTCTAAGCATTTTTTATGAAAAATCGAATAAATAAGAATTTGCTGAAGTATAGAACCAACATTCCTCTATCACCATCAAGATCAAAATCTTGGAAAACGACCGCTGGTAACGAAATATTGGAAATCCATGCAAAACGTCTTGTAGCCTATGTAGTTTCCTCTTAAAATGGGAACTATATGATCGACCCTCAACGTTTCAGAACAGAAATATTTTGCACTTCAAACAAAATAATGTGGCACCGTACATAAACACATTTTTAGCGATGATACGAGCGCCCTTGCGACACAATCTAAACATTTTTATGAAAAATCGAAAAAAAAGAATTTGCAGAAGTATAGAACCAACATTCCTCTATCACCATCAAGATCAATATCTTGGAAAACGACCGCTGGTAACGAAATATTGGAAATCCATGCAAAACGTCTTGTATCCTATGTAGTTTCCTCTTAAAATGGGAACTATACGATCGACCCTCAACCTTTCAGAACAGAAATATTTTGCACTTCAAACAAAATAATGTGGCACCGTACATAAACACATTTTTAGCGATGATACGAGCGCCCTTGCGACACAATCTAAACATTTTTATGAAAAATCGAAAAAAAAGAATTTGCAGAAGTATAGAACCAACATTCCTCTATCACCATCAAGATCAATATCTTGGAAAACGACCGCTGGTAACGAAATATTGGAAATCCATGCAAAACGTCTTGTATCCTATGTAGTTTCCTCTTAAAATGGGAACTATACGATCGACCCTCAACCTTTCAGAACAGAAATATTTTGCACTTCAAACAAAATAATGTGGCTCTGTACATAAACACATTTTTAGCGATGATACGAGCGCCCTTGCGACACATTCTAAGCATTTTTTATGAAAAATCGAATAAATAAGAATTTGCTGAAGTATAGAACCAACATTCCTCTATCACCATCAAGATCAAAATCTTGGAAAACGACCGCTGGTAACGAAATATTGGAAATCCATGCAAAACGTCTTGTAGCCTATGTAGTTTCCTCTTAAAATGGGAACTATATGATCGACCCTCAACGTTTCAGAACAGAAATATTTTGCACTTCAAACAAAATAATGTGGCACCGTACATAAACACATTTTTAGCGATGATACGAGCGCCCTTGCGACACAATCTAAACATTTTTATGAAAAATCGAAAAAAAAGAATTTGCAGAAGTATAGAACCAACATTCCTCTATCACCATCAAGATCAATATCTTGGAAAACGACCGCTGGTAACGAAATATTGGAAATCCATGCAAAACGTCTTGTATCCTATGTAGTTTCCTCTTAAAATGGGAACTATACGATCGACCCTCAACCTTTCAGAACAGAAATATTTTGCACTTCAAACAAAATAATGTGGCACCGTACATAAACACATTTTTAGCGATGATACGAGCGCCCTTGCGACACAATCTAAACATTTTTATGAAAAATCGAAAAAAAAGAATTTGCAGAAGTATAGAACCAACATTCCTCTATCACCATCAAGATCAATATCTTGGAAAACGACCGCTGGTAACGAAATATTGGAAATCCATGCAAAACGTCTTGTATCCTATGTAGTTTCCTCTTAAAATGGGAACTATACGATCGACCCTCAACCTTTCAGAACAGAAATATTTTGCACTTCAAACAAAATAATGTGGCACCGTACATAAACACATTTTTAGCGATGATACGAGCGCCCTTGCGACACAATCTAAACATTTTTATGAAAAATCGAAAAAATAAGAATTTGCTGAAGTATAGAACCAACATTCCTCTATCACCATCAAGATCAATATCTTGGAAAACGACCGCTGGTAACGAAATATTGGAAATCCATGCAAAACGTCTTGTATCCTATGTAGTTTCCTCTTAAAATGGGAACTATACGATCGACCCTCAACCTTTCAGAACAGAAATATTTTGCACTTCAAACAAAATAATGTGGCACCGTACATAAACACATTTTTTGCGATGATACGAGCGCCCTTGCGACACATTCTAAAAATTTTTTATGAAAAATCGAAAAAAAAGAATTTGCAGAGGTATAGAACCAACATTCCTCTATCACCATCAAGATCAATATCTTGGAAAACGACCGCTGGTAACGAAATATTGGAAATCCATGCAAAACGTCTTGTATCCTATGTAGTTTCCTCTTAAAATGGGAACTATACGATCGACCCTCAACCTTTCAGAACAGAAATATTTTGCACTTCAAACAAAATAATGTGGCTCTGTACATAAACACATTTTTAGCGATGATACGAGCGCCCTTGCGACACATTCTAAGCATTTTTTATGAAAAATCGAATAAATAAGAATTTGCTGAAGTATAGAACCAACATTCCTCTATCACCATCAAGATCAAAATCTTGGAAAACGACCGCTGGTAACGAAATATTGGAAATCCATGCAAAACGTCTTGTAGCCTATGTAGTTTCCTCTTAAAATGGGAACTATATGATCGACCCTCAACGTTTCAGAACAGAAATATTTTGCACTTCAAACAAAATAATGTGGCACCGTACATAAACACATTTTTAGCGATGATACGAGCGCCCTTGCGACACAATCTAAACATTTTTATGAAAAATCGAAAAAAAAGAATTTGCAGAAGTATAGAACCAACATTCCTCTATCACCATCAAGATCAATATCTTGGAAAACGACCGCTGGTAACGAAATATTGGAAATCCATGCAAAACGTCTTGTATCCTATGTAGTTTCCTCTTAAAATGGGAACTATACGATCGACCCTCAACCTTTCAGAACAGAAATATTTTGCACTTCAAACAAAATAATGTGGCACCGTACATAAACACATTTTTAGCGATGATACGAGCGCCCTTGCGACACAATCTAAACATTTTTATGAAAAATCGAAAAAATAAGAATTTGCTGAAGTATAGAACCAACATTCCTCTATCACCATCAAGATCAATATCTTGGAAAACGACCGCTGGTAACGAAATATTGGAAATCCATGCAAAACGTCTTGTATCCTATGTAGTTTCCTCTTAAAATGGGAACTATACGATCGACCCTCAACCTTTCAGAACAGAAATATTTTGCACTTCAAACAAAATAATGTGGCACCGTACATAAACACATTTTTTGCGATGATACGAGCGCCCTTGCGACACATTCTAAAAAATTTTTATGAAAAATCGAAAAAAAAGAATTTGCAGAGGTATAGAACCAACATTCCTCTATCACCATCAAGATCAATATCTTGGAAAACGACCGCTGGTAACGAAATATTGGAAATCCATGCAAAACGTCTTGTATCCTATGTAGTTTCCTCTTAAAATGGGAACTATACGATCGACCCTCAACCTTTCAGAACAGAAATATTTTGCACTTCAAACAAAATAATGTGGCACCGTACATAAACACATTTTTAGCGATGATACGAGCGCCCTTGCGACACATTCTAAGAATTTTTTATGAAAAATCGAATAAATAAGAATTTGCTGAAGTATAGAACCAACATTCCTCTATCACCATCAAGATCAAAATCTTGGAAAACGACCGCTGGTAACAAAATATTGGAAATCCATGCAAAACGTCTTGTATCCTATGTAGTTTTCTCTTAAAATGGGAACTATACGATCGACCCTCAACCTTTCAGAACAGAAATATTTTGCACTTCAAACAAAATAATGTGTCACCGTACATAAACACATTTTTAGCGATGATACGAGCGCCCTTGCGACACATTCTAAGAATTTTTTATGAAAAATCGAATAAATAAGAATTTGCTGAAGTATAGAACCAACATTCCCCTATCACCATCAAGATCAATATCTTGAAAAACGACCGCTAGTAACGAAATATTGGAAATCCATGCAAAACGTCTTGTATCCTATGTAGTTTCCTCTTAAAATGGGAACTATACGATCGACCCTTAACCTTTCAGAACAGAAATATTTTGCACTTCAAACAAAATAATGTGGCACCGTACATAAACACATTTTTACCGATGATACGAGCGCCCTTGCGACACATTCTAAGAATTTTTTATGAAAAATCGAAAAAAAAGAATTTGCAGAGGTATAGAACCAACATTCCTCTATCACCATCAAGATCAATATCTTGGAAAACGACCGCTGGTAACGAAATATTGGAAATCCATGCAAAACGTCTTGTATCCTATGTAGTTTCCTCTTAAAATGGGAACTATACGATCGACCCTCAACCTTTCAGAACAGAAATATTTTGCACTTCAAACAAAATAATGTGGCACCGTACATAAACACATTTTTAGCGATGATACGAGCGCCCTTGCGACACATTCTAAGAATTTTTTATGAAAAATCGAATAAATAAGAATTTGCTGAAGTATAGAACCAACATTCCTCTATCACCATCAAGATCAAAATCTTGGAAAACGACCGCTAGTAACGAAATATTGGAAATCCATGTAAAACGTCTTGTATCCTATGTAGTTTCCTCTTAAAATGGGAACTATACGATCGACCCTCAACCTTTCAGAACAGAAATATTTTGCACTTCAAACAAAATAATGTGGCTCCGTACATAAACACATTTTTACCGATGATACGAGCGCCCTTGCGACACATTCTAAGAATTTTTTATGAAAAATCGAATAAATAAGAATTTGCTGAAGTATAGAACCAACATTCCTCTACCACCATCAAAATCAAAATCTTGGAAAACGACCGCTAGTAACGAAATATTGGAAATCCATGCAAAACGTCTTGTATCCTATGTAGTTTCGTCTTAAAATGGGAACTATACGGTCGACCCTCAACCTTTCAGAACAGAAATATTTTGCACTTCAAACAAAATAATGTGGCACCGTACATAAACACATTTTTAGCGATGATACGAGCGCCCTTGCGACACAATCTAAACATATTTATGAAAAATCGAAAAAAAAGAATTTGCAGAAGTATAGAACCAACATTCCTCTATCACCATCAAGATCAATATCTTGGAAAACGACCGCTGGTAACGAAATATTGGAAACCCATGCAAAACGTCTTGTATCCTATGTAGTTTCCTCTTAAAATGGGAACTATACGATCGACCCTCAACCTTTCAGAACAGAAATATTTTGCACTTCAAACAAAATAATGTGGCTCTGTACATAAACACATTTTTTGCGACGATACGAGCGCCCTTGCGACACATTCTAAAAATTTTTTATGAAAAATCGAAAAAAAAGAATTTGCAGAGGTATAGAACCAACATTCCTCTATCACCATCAAGATCAATATCTTGGAAAACGACCGCTGGTAACGAAATATTGGAAATCCATGCAAAACGTCTTGTATCCTATGTAGTTTCCTCTTAAAATGGGAACTATACGATCGGCCCTCAACCTTTCAGAACAGAAATATTTTGCACTTCAAACAAAATAATGTGGCACCGTACATAAACACATTTTTAGCGATGATACGAGCGCCCTTGCGACACAATCTAGACATTTTTATGAAAAATCGAAAAAATAAGAATTTGCTGAAGTATAGAACCAACATTCCTCTATCACCATCAAGATCAATATCTTGGAAAACGACCGCTGGTAACAAAATATTGGAAATCCATGCAAAACGTCTTGTATCCTATGTAGTTTCCTCTTAAAATGGGAACTATACGATCGACCCTCAACCTTTCAGAACAGAAATATTTTGCACTTCAAACAAAATAATGTGGCACCGTACATAAACACATTTTTAGCGATGATACGAGCGCCCTTGCGACACAATCTAAACAGTTTTATGAAAAATCGAAAAAATAAGAATTTGCTGAAGTATAGAACCAACATTCCTCTATCACCATCAAGATGAAAATCTTGGAAAACGACCGCTAGTAACGAAATATTGGAAATCCATGCAAAACGTCTTGTATCCTATGTAGTTTCCTCTTAAAATGGGAACTATACGATCGACCCTCAACCTTTCAGAACAGAAATATTTTGCACTTCGAACAAAATAATGTGGCACCGTACATAAACACATTTTTAGCGATGATACGAGCGCCCTTGCGACACAATCTAAACATTTTTATGAAAAATCGAAAAAATAAGAATTTTTGAAGTATAGAACCAACATTCCTCTATCACCATCAAGATCAATATCTTGGAAAACGACCGCTGGTAACAAAATATTGGAAATCCATGCAAAACGTCTTGTATCCTATGTAGTTTCCTCTTAAAATGGGAACAATACGATCGACCCTCAACCTTTCAGAACAGAAATATTTTGCACTTCAAACAAAATAAAGTGGCACCGTACATAAACACATTTTTAGCGATGATACGAGCGCCCTTGCGACACATTCTATAAATTTTTTATGAAAAATCGAAAAAAAATAATTTGCAGAAGTATAGAACCAACATTCCTCTATCACCATCAAGATCAATATCTTGGAAAACGACCGCTGGTAACGAAATATTGGAAATCCATGCAAAACGTCTTGTATCCTATGTAGTTTCCTCTTAAAATGGGAACTATACGATCGACCCTCAACCTTTCAGAACAGAAATATTTTGCACTTCAAACAAAATAATGTGGCACCGTACATAAACACATTTTTAGCGATGATACGAGCGCCCTTGCGACACAATCTAAAAAATTTTATGAAAATTCGAAAAAAAAGAATTTGCAGAAGTATAGAACCAACATTCCTCTATCACCATCAAGATCAATATCTTGGAAAACGACCGCTGGTAACGAAATATTGGAAATCCATGCAAAACGTCTTTGTATCCTATGTAGTTTCCTCTTAAAATGGGAACTATACGATCGACCCTCAACCTTTCAGAACAGAAATATTTTGCACTTCAAACAAAATAATGTGGCACCGTACATAAACACATTTTTAGCGATGATACGAGCGCCCTTGCGACACAATCTAAAAATTTTTATGAAAAATCGTAAAAATAAGAATTTTCTGATGTATAGAACCAACATTCCTCTATCACCATCAAGATCAAAATCTTGAAAAACGACCGCTAGTAACGAAATATTGGAAATCCATGCAAAACGTCTTGTATCCTATGTAGTTTCCTCTTAAAATGGGAACTATACGATCGACCCTCAACCTTTCAGAACAGAAATATTTTGCACTTCAAACAAAATAATGTGGCACCGTACATAAACACATTTTTAGCGATGATACGAGCGCCCTTGCGACACATTCTAAGAATTTTTTATGAAAATCGTATAAATAAGAATTTGCTGAAGTATAGAACCAACATTCCTCTATCACCATCAAGATCAAAATCTTGGAAAACGACCGCTAGTAACGAAATATTGGAAATCCATGCATAACGTCTTGTATCCTATGTAGTTTCCTCTTAAAATGGGAACTGTACGATCGACCCTCAACCTTTCAGAAAAGAAATATGTTGCACTTCAAACAAAATAATGTGGCACCGTACATAAACACATTTTTAGCGATGATTACGAGCGCCCTTGCGACACAATCTAAACATTTTTATGAAAAATCGAAAAAATAAGAATTTGCTGAAGTATAGAACCAACATTCCTCTATCACCATCAAGATCAATATCTTGGAAAACGACCGCTGGTAACGAAATATTGGAAATCCATTCAAAACGTCTTGTATCCTATGTAGTTTCCTCTTAAAATGGGAACTATACGATCGACCCTCAACCTTTCAGAACAGAAATATTTTGCACTTCAAACAAAATAATGTGGCACCGTACATAAACACATTTTTAACGATGATACGAGCGCCCTTGCGACACATTCTAAGAATTTTTGATGAAAAATCGAATAAATAAGAATTTGCTGAAGTATAGAACCAACATTCCTCTATCACCATCAAGATGAAAATCTTGGAAAACGACCGCTAGTAACGAAATATTGGAAATCCATGCAAAACATCTTGTATCCTATGTAGTTTCCTCTTAAAATGGGAACTATACGATCGACCCTCAACCTTTCAGAACAGAAATATTTTGCACTTCAAACAAAATAATGTGGCACCGTACATAAACACATTTTTAGCGATGATACGAGCGCCCTTGCGACACATTCTAAGAATTTTTTATGAAAAATCGAATAAATAAGAATTTGCTGAAGTATAGAACCAACATTCCTCTATCACCATCAAGATGAAAATCTTGGAAAACGACCGCTAGTAACGAAATATTGGAAATCCATGCAAAACGTCTTGTATCCTATGTAGTTTCCTCTTAAAATGGGAACTATACGATCGACCCTCAACCTTTCAGAACAGATATATTTTGCACTTCAAACAAAATAATGTGGCACCGTACATAAACACATTTTTAGCGATGATATGAGCGCCCTTGCGACACAATCTAAACATTTTTATGAAAAATCGACAAAATAAGAATTGGCTGAAGTATAGAACCAACATTCCTCTATCACCATCAAGATCAATATCTTGGAAAACGACCGCTGGTAACGAAATATTGGAAATCCATGCAAAACGTCTTGTATCCTATGTAGTTTCCTCTTAAAATGGGAACTATACGATCGACCCTCAACCTTTCAGAACAGAAATATTTTGCACTTCAAACAAAATAATGTGGCTCCGTACATAAACACATTTTTAGCGATGATACGAGCGCCCTTGCGACACATTCTGAGAATTTTTTATGAAAAATCGAATAAATAAGAATTTGCTGAAGTATAGAACCAACATTCCTCTATCACCATCAAGATGAAAATCTTGGAAAACGACCGCTAGTAACGAAATATTGGAAATCCATGCAAAACGTCTTGTATCCTATGTAGTTTCCTCTTAAAATGGGAAATATACGATCGACCCTCAACCTTTCAGAACAGAAATATTTTGCACTTCAAACAAAATAATGTGGCTCCGTACATAAACACATTTTTAGCGATGATACGAGCGCCCTTGCGACACATTCTGAGAATTTTTTATGAAAAATCGAATAAATAAGAATTTGCTGAAGTATAGAACCAACATTCCTCTATCACCATCAAGATGAAAATCTTGGAAAACGACCGCTAGTAACGAAATATTGGAAATCCATGCAAAACGTCTTGTATCCTATGTAGTTTCCTCTTAAAATGGGAACTATACGATCGACCCTCAACCTTTCAGAACAGAAATATTTTGCACTTCAAACAAAATAATGTGGCTCCGTACATAAACACATTTTTAGCGATGATACGAGCGCCCTTGCGACACATTCTGAGAATTTTTTATGAAAAATCGAATAAATAAGAATTTGCTGAAGTATAGAACCAACATTCCTCTATCACCATCAAGATGAAAATCTTGGAAAACGACCGCTAGTAACGAAATATTGGAAATCCATGCAAAACGTCTTGTATCCTATGTAGTTTCCTCTTAAAATGGGAACTATACGATCGACCCTCAACCTTTCAGAACAGAAATATTTTGCACTTCAAACAAAATAATGTGGCACCGTACATAAACACATTTTTAGCGATGATACGAGCGCCCTTGCGACACATTCTAAGAATTTTTTATGAAAAATCGAATAAATAAGAATTTGCTGAAGCATAGAACCAACATTCCTCTATCACCATCAAGATGAAAATCTTGGAAAACGACCGCTAGTAACGAAATATTGGAAATCCATGCAAAACGTCTTGTATCCTATGTAGTTTCCTCTTAAAATGGGAAATATACGATCGACCCTCAACCTTTCAGAACAGAAATATTTTGCACTTCAAACAAAATAATGTGGCACCGTACATAAGCACATTTTTAGCGATGATACGAGCGCCCTTGCGAAACATTCTAAGAATTTTTTATGAAAAATCGAATAAATAAGAATTTGCTGAAGTATAGAACCAACATTCCTCTATCACCATCAAGATGAAAATCTTGGAAAACGACCGCTAGTAACGAAATATTGGAAATCCATGCAAAACGTCTTGTATCCTATGTAGTTTCCTCTTAAAATGGGAACTATACGATCGACCCTCAACCTTTCAGAAAAGAAATATTTTGCACTTCAAACAAAATAATGTGGCACCGTACATAAACACATTTTTAGCGATGATACGAGCGCCCTTGCGACACAATCTAAACATTTTTATGAAAAATCGAAAAAATAAGAATTTGCTGAAGTATAGAACCAACATTCCTCTATCACCATCAAGATCAAAATCTTGGAAAACGACCGCTAGTAACGAAATATTGGAAATCCATGCAAAACGTCTTGTATCTTATGTAGTTTCCTCTTAAAATGGGAACTATACGATCGACCCTCAACCTTTCAGAACAGAAATATTTTGCACTTCAAACAAAATAATGTGGCACCGTACATAAACACATTTTTAGCGATGATACGAGCGCCCTTGCGACACATTCTAAGAATTTTTTATGAAAAATCGAATAAATAAGAATTTGCTGAAGTATAGAACCAACATTCCTCTATCACCATCAAGATCAAAATCTTGGAAAACGACCGCTAGTAACGAAATATTGGAAATCCATGCAAAACGTCTTGTATCCTATGTAGTTTCCTCTTAAAATGGGAACTATACGATCGACCCTCAACCTTTCAGAACAGAAATATTTTGCACTTCAAACAAAATAATGTGGCACGGTACATAAACACATTTTTAGCGATGATACGAGCGCCCTTGCGACACATTCTAAGAATTTTTTATGAAAAATCGAATAAATAAGAATTTGCTGAAGTATAGAACCAACATTCCTCTATCACCATCAAGATCAAAATCTTGGAAAACGACCGCTAGTAACGAAATATTGGAAATCCATGCAAAACGTCTTGTATCCTATGTAGTTTCCTCTTAAAATGGGAACTATACGATCGACCCTCAACCTTTCAGAAAAGAAATATTTTGCACTTCAAACAAAATAATGTGGCACCGTACATAAACACATTTTTAGCGATGATACGAGCGCCCTTGCGACACATTCTAAGAATTTTTTATGAAAAATCGAATAAATAAGAATTTGCTGAAGTATAGAACCAACATTCCTCTATCACCATCAAGATCAAAATCTTGGAAAACGACCGCTAGTAACGAAATATTGGAAATCCATGCAAAACGTCTTGTATCCTATGTAGTTTCCTCTTAAAATGGGAACTATACGATCGACCCTCAACCTTTCAGAACAGAAATATTTTGCACTTCAAACAAAATAATGTGGCACCGTACATAAACACATTTTTAGCGATGATACGAGCGCCCTTGCGACACATTCTAAGAATTTTTTTATGAAAAATCGAATAAATAAGAATTTGCTGAAGTATAGAACCAACATTCCTCTATCACCATCAAGATCAAAATCTTGGAAAACGACCGCTAGTAACGAAATATTGGAAATCCATGCAAAACGTCTTGTATCCTATGTAGTTTCCTCTTAAAATGGGAACTATACGATCGACCCTCAACCTTTCAGAACAGAAATATTTTGCACTTCAAACAAAATAATGTGGCACGGTACATAAACACATTTTTAGCGATGATACGAGCGCCCTTGCGACACATTCTAAGAATTTTTTATGAAAAATCGAATAAATAAGAATTTGCTGAAGTATAGAACCAACATTCCTCTATCACCATCAAGATCAAAATCTTGGAAAACGACCGCTAGTAACGAAATATTGGAAATCCATGCAAAACGTCTTGTATCCTATGTAGTTTCCTCTTAAAATGGGAACTATACGATCGACCCTCAACCTTTCAGAACAGAAATATTTTGCACTTCAAACAAAATAATGTGGCACCGTACATAAACACATTTTTAGCGATGATACGAGCGCCCTTGCGACACATTCTAAGAATTTTTTATGAAAAATCGAATAAATAAGAATTTGCTGAAGTATAGAACCAACATTCCTCTATCACCATCAAGATCAAAATCTTGGAAAACGACCGCTAGTAACGAAATATTGGAAATCCATGCAAAACGTCTTGTATCCTATGTAGTTTCCTCTTAAAATGGGAACTATACGATCGACCCTCAACCTTTCAGAACAGGAATATTTTGCACTTCAAACAAAATAATGTGGCACCGTACATAAACACATTTTTAGCGATGATACGAGCGCCCTTGCGACACATTCTAAGAATTTTTTATGAAAAATCGAATAAATAAGAATTTGCTGAAGTATAGAACCAACATTCCTCTATCACCATCAAGATCAAAATCTTGGAAAACGACCGCTAGTAACGAAATATTGGAAATCCATGCAAAACGTCTTGTATCCTATGTAGTTTCCTCTTAAAATGGGAACTATACGATCGACCCTCAACCTTTCAGAACAGAAATATTTTGCACTTCAAACAAAATAATGTGGCACCGTACATAAACACATTTTTAGCGATGATACGAGCGCCCTTGCGACACAATCTGAACATTTTTATGAAAAATCGAAAAAATAGGAATTTGCTGAAGTATAGAACCAACATTCCTCTATCACCATCAAGATCAATATCTTGGAAAACGACCGCTGGTAACGAAATATTGGAAATCCATGCAAAACGTCTTATATCCTATGTAGTTTCCTCTTAAAATGGGAACTATACGATCGACCCTCAACCTTTCAGAACAGAAATATTTTGCACTTCAAACAAAGTAATGTGGCTCCGTACATAAACACATTTTTACCGATGATACGAGCGCCCTTGCGACACATTCTAAGAATTTTTTATGAGAAATCGAATAAATAAGAATTTGCTGAAGTATAGAACCAACATTCCTCTATCACCATCAAGATCAAAATCTTGGAAAACGACCGCTAGTAACGAAATATTGGAAATCCATGCAAAACGTCTAGTATCCTATGTAGTTTCCTCTTAAAATGGGTACTATACGATCGACCCTCAACCTTTCAGAACAGAAATATTTTGCACTTCAAACAAAATAATGTGGCTCCGTACATAAACACATTTTTACCGATGATACGAGCGCCCTTGCGACACATTCTAAGAATTTTTTATGAAAAATCGAATAAATAAGAATTTGCTGAAGTATAGAACCAACATTCCTCTATCACCATCAAGATCAAAATCTTGGAAAACAGCCGCTAGTAACGAAATATTGGAAATCCATGCAAAACGTCTAGTATCCTATGTAGTTTCCTCTTAAAATGGGTACTATACGATCGACCCTCAACCTTTCAGAACAGAAATATTTTGCACTTCAAACAAAATAATGTGGCTCCGTACATAAACACATTTTTACCGATGATACGAGCGCCCTTGCGACACATTCTAAGAATTTTTTATGAAAAATCGAATAAATAAGAATTTGCTGAAGTATAGAACCAACATTCCTCTATCACCATCAAGATCAAAATCTTGGAAAACGACCGCTAGTAACGAAATATTGGAAATCCATGCAAAACGTCTAGTATCCTATGTAGTTTCCTCTTAAAATGGGTACTATACGATCGACCCTCAACCTTTCAGAACAGAAATATTTTGCACTTCAAACAAAATAATGTGGCACCGTACATAAACACATTTTTAGCGATGATACGAGCGCCCTTGCGACACATTCTAAGAATTTTTTATGAAAAATCGAATAAATAAGAATTTGCTGAAGTATAGAACCAACATTCCTCTATCACCATCAAGATCAAAATCTTGGAAAACGACCGCTAGTAACGAAATATTGGAAATCCATGCAAAACGTCTTGTATCCTATGTAGTTTCCTCTTAAAATGGGAACTATACGATCGACCCTCAACCTTTCAGAACAGAAATATTTTGCACTTCAAACAAAATAATGTGGCACCGTACATATACACATTTTTAGCGATGATACGAGCGCCCTTGCGACACATTCTAAGAATTTTTTATGAAAAATCGAATAAATAAGAATTTGCTGAAGTATAGAACCAACATTCCTCTATCACCATCAAGATCAAAATCTTGGAAAACGACCGCTAGTAACGAAATATTGGAAATCCATGTAAAACGTCTTGTATCCTATGTAGTTTCCCCTTAAAATGGGAACTATACGATCGACCCTCAACCTTTCAGAACAGAAATATTTTGCACTTCAAACAAAATAATGTGGCACCGTACATAAACACATTTTTAGCGATGATACGAGCGCCCTTGCGACACATCCTAAGAATTTTTTATGAAAAATCGAATAAATAAGAATTTGCTGAAGTATAGAACCAACATTCCTCTATCACCATCAAGATCAAAATCTTGGAAAACGACCGCTAGTAACGAAATATTGGAAATCCATACAAAACGTCTTGTATCCTATGTAGTTTCCTCTTAAAATGGGAACTATACGATCGACCCTCAACCTTTCAGAACAGAAATATTTTGCACTTCAGACAAAATAATGTGGCACCGTACATAAACACATTTTTAGCGATGATACGAGCGCCCTTGCGACACATTCTAAGAATTTTTTATGAAAAATCGAATAAATAAGAATTTGCTGAAGTATAGAACCAACATTCCTCTATCACCATCAAGATGGAAATCTTGGAAAACGACCGCTAGTAACGAAATATTGGAAATCCATGCAAAACGTCTTGTATCCTATGTAGTTTCCTCTTAAAATGGGAACTATACGATCGACCCTCAACCTTTCAGAAAAGAAATATTTTGCACTTCAAACAAAATAATGTGGCACCGTACATAAACACATTTTTAGCGATGATACGAGCGCCCTTGCGACACAATCTAAACATTTTTATGAAAAATCGAAAAAATAAGAATTTGCTGAAGTATAGAACCAACATTCCTCTATCACCATCAAGATCAAAATCTTGGAAAACGACCGCTAGTAACGAAATATTGGAAATCCATGCAAAACTTCTTGTATCTTATGTAGTTTCCTCTTAAAATGGGAACTATACGATCGACCCTCAACCTTTCAGAACAGAAATATTTTGCACTTCAAACAAAATAATGTGGCACCGTACATAAACACATTTTTAGCGATGATACGAGCGCCCTTGCGACACATTCCAAGAATTTTTTATGAAAAATCGGATAAATAAGAATTTGCTGAAGTATAGAACCAACATTCCTCTATCACCATCAAGATCAAAATCTTGGAAAACGACCGCTAGTAACGAAATATTGGAAATCCATGCAAAACTTCTTGTATCTTATGTAGTTTCCTCTTAAAATGGGAACTATACGATCGACCCTCAACCTTTCAGAACAGAAATATTTTGCACTTCAAACAAAATAATGTGGCACCGTACATAAACACATTTTTAGCGATGATACGAGCGCCCTTGCGACACATTCTAAGAATTTTTTATGAAAAATCGAATAAATAAGAATTTGCTGAAGTATAGAACCAACATTCCTCTATCACCATCAAGATCAAAATCTTGGAAGACGACCGCTAGTAACGAAATATTGGAAATCCATGCAAAACGTCTTGTATCCTATGCAGTTTCCTCTTAAAATGGGAACTATACGATCGACCCTCAACCTTTCAGAACAGAAATATTTTGCACTTCAAACAAAATAATGTGGCACCGTACATAAACACATTTTTAGCGATGATACGAGCGCCCTTGCGACACATTCTAAGAATTTTTTATGAAAAATCGAATAAATAAGAATTTGCTGAAGTAAAGAACCAACATTCCTCTATCACCATCAAGATCAATATCTTGGAAAACGACCGCTGGTAACGAAATATTGGAAATCCATGCAAAACGTCTTGTATCCTATGTAGTTTCCTCTTAAAATGGGAACTATACGATCGACCCTCAACCTTTCAGAACAGAAATATTTTGCACTTCAAACAAAATAATGTGGCACCGTACATAAACACATTTTTAGCGATGATACGAGCGCCCTTGCGACACAATCTAAACATTTTTATGAAAAATCGAAAAAATAGGAATTTGCTGAAGTATAGAACCAACATTCCTCTATCACCATCAAGATCAATATCTTGGAAAACGACCGCTGGTAACGAAATATTGGAAATCCATGCAAAACGTCTTGTATCCTATGTAGTTTCCTCTTAAAATGGGAACTATACGATCGACCCTCAACCTTTCAGAACAGATATATTTTGCACTTCAAACAAAATAATGTGGCACCGTACATAAACACATTTTTAGCGATGATACGAGCGCCCTTGCGACACAATCTAAACATTTTTATGAAAAATCGACAAAATAAGAATTGGCTGAAGTATAGAACCAGCATTCCTCTATCACCATCAAGATCAAGATCTTGGAAAACGACCGCTGGTAACGAAATATTGGAAATCCATGCAAAACGTCTTGTATCCTATGTAGTTTCCTCTTAAAATGGGAACTATACGATCGACCCTCAACCTTTCAGAACAGAAATATTTTGCACTTCAAACAAAATAATGTGGCACCGTACATAAACACATTTTTAGCGATGATACGAGCGCCCTTGCGACACAATCTAAACATTTTTATGAAAAATCGACAAAATAAGAATTTGCTGAAGTATAGAACCAACATTCCTCTATCACCATCAAGATCAAAATCTTGGAAGACGACCGCTAGTAACGAAATATTGGAAATCCATGCAAAACGTCTTGTATCCTATGCAGTTTCCTCTTAAAATGGGAACTATACGATCGACCCTCAACCTTTCAGAACAGAAATATTTTGCACTTCAAACAAAATAATGTGGCACCGTACATAAACACATTTTTAGCGATGATACGAGCGCCCTTGCGACACATTCTAAGAATTTTTTATGAAAAATCGAATAAATAAGAATTTGCTGAAGTAAAGAACCAACATTCCTCTATCACCATCAAGATCAATATCTTGGAAAACGACCGCTGGTAACGAAATATTGGAAATCCATGCAAAACGTCTTGTATCCTATGTAGTTTCCTCTTAAAATGGGAACTATACGATCGACCCTCAACCTTTCATAACAGAAATATTTTGCACATCAAACAAAATAATGTGGCACCGTACATAAACACATTTTTAGCGATGATACGAGCGCCCTTGCGACACATTCTAAGAATTTTTTATGAAAAATCGAATAAATAAGAATTTGCTGAAGTATAGAACCAACATTCCTCTATCACCATCAAGATCAAAATCTTGGAAAACGACCGCTAGTAACGAAATATTGGAAATCCATGCAAAACGTCTTGTATCCTATGTAGTTTCCTCTTAAAATGGGAACTATACGATCGACCCTCAACCTTTCAGAACAGAAATATTTTGCACTTCAAACAAAATAATGTGGTACCGTACATAAACACATTTTTAGCGATGATACGAGCGCCCTTGCGACACATTCTAAGAATTTTTTATGAAAAATCGAATAAATAAGAATTTGCTGAAGTATAGAACCAACATTCCTCTATCACCATCAAGATGAAAATCTTGGAAAACGACCGCTAGTAACGAAATATTGGAAATCCATGCAAAACGTCTTGTATCCTATGTAGTTTCCTCTTAAAATGGGAACTATACGATCGACCCTCAACCTTTCAGAACAGAAATATTTTGCACTTCAAACAAAATAATGTGGCACCGTACATAAACACATTTTTAGCGATGATACGAGCGCCCTTGCGACACATTCTAAGAATTTTTTATGAAAAATCGAATAAATAAGAATTTGCTGAAGTATAGAACCAACATTCCTCTATCACCATCAAGATGAAAATCTTGGAAAACGACCGCTAGTAACGAAATATTGGAAATCCATGCAAAACGTCTTGTATCCTATGTAGTTTCCTCTTAAAATGGGAACTATACGATCGACCCTCAACCTTTCAGAAAAGAAATATTTTGCACTTCAATCAAAATAATGTGGCACCGTACATAAATACATTTTTAGCGATGATACGAGCGCCCTTGCGACACAATCTAAACATTTTTATGAAAAATCGAAAAAATAAGAATTTGCTGAAGTATAGAACCAACATTCCTCTATCACCATCAAGATCAAAATCTTGGAAAACGACCGCTAGTAACGAAATATTGGAAATCCATGCGACACGTCTTGTATCCTATGTAGTTTCCTCTTAAAATGGGAACTATACGATCGACCCTCAACCTTTCAGAACAGAAATATTTTGCACTTCAAACAAAATAATGTGGCACCGTACATAAACACATTTTTAGCGATGATACGAGCGCCCTTGCGACACATTCTAAGAATTTTTTATGAAAAATCGAATAAATAAGAATTTGCTGAAGTATAGAACCAACATTCCTCTATCACCATCAAGATGAAAATCTTGGAAAACGACCGCTAGTAACGAAATATTGGAAATCCATGCAAAACGTCTTGTATCCTATGTAGTTTCCTCTTAAAATGGGAACTATACGATCGACCCTCAACCTTTCAGAACAGAAATATTTTGCAGTTCAAACAAAATAATGTGGCACCGTACATAAACACATTTTTAGCGATGATACGAGCGCCCTTGCGACACATTCTAAGAATTTTTTATGAAAAATCGAATAAATAAGAATTTGCTGAAGTATAGAACCAACATTCCTCTATCACCATCAAGATCAAAATCTTGGAAGACGACCGCTAGTAACGAAATATTGGAAATCCATGCAAAACGTCTTGTATCCTATGCAGTTTCCTCTTAAAATGGGAACTATACGATCGACCCTCAACCTTTCAGAACAGAAATATTTTGCACTTCAAACAAAATAATGTGGCACCGTACATAAACACATTTTTAGCGATGATACGAGCGCCCTTGCGACACATTCTAAGAATTTTTTATGAAAAATCGAATAAATAAGAATTTGCTGAAGTATAGAACCAACATTCCTCTATCACCATCAAGATCAAAATCTTGGAACACGACCGCTAGTAACGAAATATTGGAAATCCATGCATAACGTCTTGTATCCTATGTAGTTTCCTTTTGAAATGGGAACTGTACGATCGACCCTCAACCTTTCAGAAAAGAAATATTTGCACTTCAAACAAAATAATGTGGCACCGTACATAAACACATTTTTAGCGATGATACGAGCGCCCTTGCGACACAATCTAAACATTTTTATGAAAAATCGAAAAAATAAGAATTTGCTGAAGTATAGAACCAACATTCCTCTATCACCATCAAGATCAAAATCTTGGAAAACGACCGCTAGTAACGAAATATTGGAAATCCATGCAAAACGTCTTGTATCCTATGTAGTTTCCTCTTAAAATGGGAACTATACGATCGACCCTCAACCTTTCAGAACAGAAATATTTTGCACTTCAAACAAAATAATGTGGCACCGTACATAAACACATTTTTAGCGATGATACGAGCGCCCTTGCGACACATTCTAAGAATTTTTTATGAAAAATCGAATAAATAAGAATTTGCTGAAGTATAGAACCAACATTCCTCTATCACCATCAAGATGAAAATCTTGGAAAACGACCGCTAGTAACGAAATATTGGAAATCCATGCAAAACGTCTTGTATCCTATGTAGTTTCCTCTTAAAATGGGAACTATACGATCGACCCTCAACCTTTCAGAACAGAAATATTTTGCACTTCAAACAAAATAATGTGGCACCGTACATAAACACATTTTTAGCGATGATACGAGCGCCCTTGCGACACATTCTAAGAATTTTTTATGAAAAATCGAATAAATAAGAATTTGCTGAAGTATAGAACCAACATTCCTCTATCACCATCAAGATCGAAATCTTGGAAGACGACCGCTAGTAACGAAATATTGGAAATCCATGCAAAACGTCTTGTATCCTATGCAGTTTCCTCTTAAAATGGGAACTATACGATCGACCCTCAACCTTTCAGAACAGAAATATTTTGCACTTCAAACAAAATAATGTGGCACCGTACATAAACACATTTTTAGCGATGATACGAGCGCCCTTGCGACACATTCTAAGAATTTTTTATGAAAAATCGAATAAATAAGAATTTGCTGAAGTATAGAACCAACATTCCTCTATCACCATCAAGATCAAAATCTTGGAACACTACCGCTAGTAACGAAATATTGGAAATCCATGCATAACGTCTTGTATCCTATGTAGTTTCCTTTTAAAATGGGAACTGTACGATCGACCCTCAACCTTTCAGAAAAGAAATATTTTGCACTTCAAACAAAATAATGTGGCACCGTACATAAACACATTTTTAGCGATGATACAAGCGCCCTTGCGACACATTCTAAGAATTTTTTTATGAAAAATCGAATAAATAAGAATTTGCTGAAGTATAGAACCAACATTCCTCTATCACCATCAAGATCAAAATCTTGGAAAACGACCGCTAGTAACGAAATATTGGAAATCCATGCAAAACGTCTTGTATCCTATGTAGTTTCCTCTTAAAATGGGAACTATACGATCGACCCTCAACCTTTCAGAACAGAAATATTTTGCACTTCAAACAAAATAATGTGGCTCCGTACATAAACACATTTTTAGCGATGATACGAGCGCCCTTGCGACACATTCTGAGAATTTTTTATGAAAAATCGAATAAATAAGAATTTGCTGAAGTATAGAACCAACATTCCTCTATCACCATCAAGATGGAAATCTTGGAAAACGACCGCTAGTAACGAAATATTGGAAATCCATGCAAAACGTCTTGTATCCTATGTAGTTTCCTCTTAAAATGGGAACTATACGATCGACCCTCAACCTTTCAGAACAGAAATATTTTGCACTTCAAACAAAATAATGTGGCACCGTACATAAACACATTTTTAGCGATGATACGAGCGCCCTTGCGACACATTCTAAGAATTTTTTATGAAAAATCGAATAAATAAGAATTTGCTGAAGCATAGAACCAACATTCCTCTATCACCATCAAGATGAAAATCTTGGAAAACGACCGCTAGTAACGAAATATTGGAAATCCATGCAAAACGTCTTGTATCCTATGTAGTTTCCTCTTAAAATGGGAACTATACGATCGACCCTCAACCTTTCAGAACAGAAATATTTTGCACTTCAAACAAAATAATGTGGCACCGTACATAAGCACATTTTTAGCGATGATACGAGCGCCCTTGCGAAACATTCTAAGAATTTTTTATGAAAAATCGAATAAATAAGAATTTGCTGAAGTATAGAACCAACATTCCTCTATCACCATCAAGATGAAAATCTTGGAAAACGACCGCTAGTAACGAAATATTGGAAATCCATGCAAAACGTCTTGTATCCTATGTAGTTTCCTCTTAAAATGGGAACTATACGATCGACCCTCAACCTTTCAGAAAAGAAATATTTTGCACTTCAAACAAAATAATGTGGCACCGTACATAAACACATTTTTAGCGATGATACGAGCGCCCTTGCGACACAATCTAAACATTTTTATGAAAAATCGAAAAAATAAGAATTTGCTGAAGTATAGAACCAACATTCCTCTATCACCATCAAGATCAAAATCTTGGAAAACGACCGCTAGTAACGAAATATTGGAAATCCATGCAAAACGTCTTGTATCTTATGTAGTTTCCTCTTAAAATGGGAACTATACGATCGACCCTCAACCTTTCAGAACAGAAATATTTTGCACTTCAAACAAAATAATGTGGCACCGTACATAAACACATTTTTAGCGATGATACGAGCGCCCTTGCGACACATTCTAAGAATTTTTTATGAAAAATCGAATAAATAAGAATTTGCTGAAGTATAGAACCAACATTCCTCTATCACCATCAAGATCAAAATCTTGGAAAACGACCGCTAGTAACGAAATATTGGAAATCCATGCAAAACGTCTTGTATCCTATGTAGTTTCCTCTTAAAATGGGAACTATACGATCGACCCTCAACCTTTCAGAACAGAAATATTTTGCACTTCAAACAAAATAATGTGGCACGGTACATAAACACATTTTTAGCGATGATACGAGCGCCCTTGCGACACATTCTAAGAATTTTTTATGAAAAATCGAATAAATAAGAATTTGCTGAAGTATAGAACCAACATTCCTCTATCACCATCAAGATCAAAATCTTGGAAAACGACCGCTAGTAACGAAATATTGGAAATCCATGCAAAACGTCTTGTATCCTATGTAGTTTCCTCTTAAAATGGGAACTATACGATCGACCCTCAACCTTTCAGAACAGAAATATTTTGCACTTCAAACAAAATAATGTGGCACCGTACATAAACACATTTTTAGCGGTGATACGAGCGCCCTTGCGACACATTCTAAGAATTTTTTATGAAAAATCGAATAAATAAGAATTTGCTGAAGTATAGAACCAACATTCCTCTATCACCATCAAGATCAAAATCTTGGAAAACGACCGCTAGTAACGAAATATTGGAAATCCATGCAAAACGTCTTGTATCCTATGTAGTTTCCTCTTAAAATGGGAACTATACGATCGACCCTCAACCTTTCAGAACAGAAATATTTTGCACTTCAAACAAAATAATGTGGCACCGTACATAAACACATTTTTAGCGATGATACGAGCGCCCTTGCGACACATTCTAAGAATTTTTTTATGAAAAATCGAATAAATAAGAATTTGCTGAAGTATAGAACCAACATTCCTCTATCACCATCAAGATCAAAATCTTGGAAAACGACCGCTAGTAACGAAATATTGGAAATCCATGCAAAACGTCTTGTATCCTATGTAGTTTCCTCTTAAAATGGGAACTATACGATCGACCCTCAACCTTTCAGAACAGAAATATTTTGCACTTCAAACAAAATAATGTGGCACGGTACATAAACACATTTTTAGCGATGATACGAGCGCCCTTGCGACACATTCTAAGAATTTTTTATGAAAAATCGAATAAATAAGAATTTGCTGAAGTATAGAACCAACATTCCTCTATCACCATCAAGATCAAAATCTTGGAAAACGACCGCTAGTAACGAAATATTGGAAATCCATGCAAAACGTCTTGTATCCTATGTAGTTTCCTCTTAAAATGGGAACTATACGATCGACCCTCAACCTTTCAGAACAGAAATATTTTGCACTTCAAACAAAATAATGTGGCACCGTACATAAACACATTTTTAGCGATGATACGAGCGCCCTTGCGACACATTCTAAGAATTTTTTATGAAAAATCGAATAAATAAGAATTTGCTGAAGTATAGAACCAACATTCCTCTATCACCATCAAGATCAAAATCTTGGAAAACGACCGCTAGTAACGAAATATTGGAAATCCATGCAAAACGTCTTGTATCCTATGTAGTTTCCTCTTAAAATGGGAACTATACGATCGACCCTCAACCTTTCAGAACAGGAATATTTTGCACTTCAAACAAAATAATGTGGCACCGTACATAAACACATTTTTAGCGATGATACGAGCGCCCTTGCGACACATTCTAAGAATTTTTTATGAAAAATCGAATAAATAAGAATTTGCTGAAGTATAGAACCAACATTCCTCTATCACCATCAAGATCAAAATCTTGGAAAACGACCGCTAGTAACGAAATATTGGAAATCCATGCAAAACGTCTTGTATCCTATGTAGTTTCCTCTTAAAATGGGAACTATACGATCGACCCTCAACCTTTCAGAACAGAAATATTTTGCACTTCAAACAAAATAATGTGGCACCGTACATAAACACATTTTTAGCGATGATACGAGCGCCCTTGCGACACAATCTGAACATTTTTATGAAAAATCGAAAAAATAGGAATTTGCTGAAGTATAGAACCAACATTCCTCTATCACCATCAAGATCAATATCTTGGAAAACGACCGCTGGTAACGAAATATTGGAAATCCATGCAAAACGTCTTATATCCTATGTAGTTTCCTCTTAAAATGGGAACTATACGATCGACCCTCAACCTTTCAGAACAGAAATATTTTGCACTTCAAACAAAGTAATGTGGCTCCGTACATAAACACATTTTTACCGATGATACGAGCGCCCTTGCGACACATTCTAAGAATTTTTTATGAAAAATCGAATAAATAAGAATTTGCTGAAGTATAGAACCAACATTCCTCTATCACCATCAAGATCAAAATCTTGGAAAACGACCGCTAGTAACGAAATATTGGAAATCCATGCAAAACGTCTAGTATCCTATGTAGTTTCCTCTTAAAATGGGTACTATACGATCGACCCTCAACCTTTCAGAACAGAAATATTTTGCACTTCAAACAAAATAATGTGGCTCCGTACATAAACACATTTTTACCGATGATACGAGCGCCCTTGCGACACATTCTAAGAATTTTTTATGAAAAATCGAATAAATAAGAATTTGCTGAAGTATAGAACCAACATTCCTCTATCACCATCAAGATCAAAATCTTGGAAAACAGCCGCTAGTAACGAAATATTGGAAATCCATGCAAAACGTCTAGTATCCTATGTAGTTTCCTCTTAAAATGGGTACTATACGATCGACCCTCAACCTTTCAGAACAGAAATATTTTGCACTTCAAACAAAATAATGTGGCTCCGTACATAAACACATTTTTACCGATGATACGAGCGCCCTTGCGACACATTCTAAGAATTTTTTATGAAAAATCGAATAAATAAGAATTTGCTGAAGTATAGAACCAACATTCCTCTATCACCATCAAGATCAAAATCTTGGAAAACGACCGCTAGTAACGAAATATTGGAAATCCATGCAAAACGTCTAGTATCCTATGTAGTTTCCTCTTAAAATGGGTACTATACGATCGACCCTCAACCTTTCAGAACAGAAATATTTTGCACTTCAAACAAAATAATGTGGCACCGTACATAAACACATTTTTAGCGATGATACGAGCGCCCTTGCGACACATTCTAAGAATTTTTTATGAAAAATCGAATAAATAAGAATTTGCTGAAGTATAGAACCAACATTCCTCTATCACCATCAAGATCAAAATCTTGGAAAACGACCGCTAGTAACGAAATATTGGAAATCCATGCAAAACGTCTTGTATCCTATGTAGTTTCCTCTTAAAATGGGAACTATACGATCGACCCTCAACCTTTCAGAACAGAAATATTTTGCACTTCAAACAAAATAATGTGGCACCGTACATATACACATTTTTAGCGATGATACGAGCGCCCTTGCGACACATTCTAAGAATTTTTTATGAAAAATCGAATAAATAAGAATTTGCTGAAGTATAGAACCAACATTCCTCTATCACCATCAAGATCAAAATCTTGGAAAACGACCGCTAGTAACGAAATATTGGAAATCCATGTAAAACGTCTTGTATCCTATGTAGTTTCCCCTTAAAATGGGAACTATACGATCGACCCTCAACCTTTCAGAACAGAAATATTTTGCACTTCAAACAAAATAATGTGGCACCGTACATAAACACATTTTTAGCGATGATACGAGCGCCCTTGCGACACATTCTAAGAATTTTTTATGAAAAATCGAATAAATAAGAATTTGCTGAAGTATAGAACCAACATTCCTCTATCACCATCAAGATCAAAATCTTGGAAAACGACCGCTAGTAACGAAATATTGGAAATCCATACAAAACGTCTTGTATCCTATGTAGTTTCCTCTTAAAATGGGAACTATACGATCGACCCTCAACCTTTCAGAAAAGAAATATTTTGCACTTCAAACAAAATAATGTGGCACCGTACATAAACACATTTTTAGCGATGATACGAGCGCCCTTGCGACACAATCTAAACATTTTTATGAAAAATCGAAAAAATAAGAATTTGCTGAAGTATAGAACCAACATTCCTCTATCACCATCAAGATCAAAATCTTGGAAAACGACCGCTAGTAACGAAATATTGGAAATCCATGCAAAACTTCTTGTATCTTATGTAGTTTCCTCTTAAAATGGGAACTATACGATCGACCCTCAACCTTTCAGAACAGAAATATTTTGCACTTCAAACAAAATAATGTGGCACCGTACATAAACACATTTTTAGCGATGATACGAGCGCCCTTGCGACACATTCCAAGAATTTTTTATGAAAAATCGGATAAATAAGAATTTGCTGAAGTATAGAACCAACATTCCTCTATCACCATCAAGATCAAAATCTTGGAAAACGACCGCTAGTAACGAAATATTGGAAATCCATGCAAAACTTCTTGTATCTTATGTAGTTTCCTCTTAAAATGGGAACTATACGATCGACCCTCAACCTTTCAGAACAGAAATATTTTGCACTTCAAACAAAATAATGTGGCACCGTACATAAACACATTTTTAGCGATGATACGAGCGCCCTTGCGACACATTCTAAGAATTTTTTATGAAAAATCGAATAAATAAGAATTTGCTGAAGTATAGAACCAACATTCCTCTATCACCATCAAGATCAAAATCTTGGAAGACGACCGCTAGTAACGAAATATTGGAAATCCATGCAAAACGTCTTGTATCCTATGCAGTTTCCTCTTAAAATGGGAACTATACGATCGACCCTCAACCTTTCAGAACAGAAATATTTTGCACTTCAAACAAAATAATGTGGCACCGTACATAAACACATTTTTAGCGATGATACGAGCGCCCTTGCGACACATTCTAAGAATTTTTTATGAAAAATCGAATAAATAAGAATTTGCTGAAGTAAAGAACCAACATTCCTCTATCACCATCAAGATCAATATCTTGGAAAACGACCGCTGGTAACGAAATATTGGAAATCCATGCAAAACGTCTTGTATCCTATGTAGTTTCCTCTTAAAATGGGAACTATACGATCGACCCTCAACCTTTCAGAACAGAAATATTTTGCACTTCAAACAAAATAATGTGGCACCGTACATAAACACATTTTTAGCGATGATACGAGCGCCCTTGCGACACAATCTAAACATTTTTATGAAAAATCGAAAAAATAGGAATTTGCTGAAGTATAGAACCAACATTCCTCTATCACCATCAAGATCAATATCTTGGAAAACGACCGCTGGTAACGAAATATTGGAAATCCATGCAAAACGTCTTGTATCCTATGTAGTTTCCTCTTAAAATGGGAACTATACGATCGACCCTCAACCTTTCAGAACAGATATATTTTGCACTTCAAACAAAATAATGTGGCACCGTACATAAACACATTTTTAGCGATGATACGAGCGCCCTTGCGACACAATCTAAACATTTTTATGAAAAATCGACAAAATAAGAATTGGCTGAAGTATAGAACCAGCATTCCTCTATCACCATCAAGATCAAGATCTTGGAAAACGACCGCTGGTAACGAAATATTGGAAATCCATGCAAAACGTCTTGTATCCTATGTAGTTTCCTCTTAAAATGGGAACTATACGATCGACCCTCAACCTTTCAGAACAGAAATATTTTGCACTTCAAACAAAATAATGTGGCACCGTACATAAACACATTTTTAGCGATGATACGAGCGCCCTTGCGACACAATCTAAACATTTTTATGAAAAATCGACAAAATAAGAATTTGCTGAAGTATAGAACCAACATTCCTCTATCACCATCAAGATCAAAATCTTGGAAGACGACCGCTAGTAACGAAATATTGGAAATCCATGCAAAACGTCTTGTATCCTATGCAGTTTCCTCTTAAAATGGGAACTATACGATCGACCCTCAACCTTTCAGAACAGAAATATTTTGCACTTCAAACAAAATAATGTGGCACCGTACATAAACACATTTTTAGCGATGATACGAGCGCCCTTGCGACACATTCTAAGAATTTTTTATGAAAAATCGAATAAATAAGAATTTGCTGAAGTAAAGAACCAACATTCCTCTATCACCATCAAGATCAATATCTTGGAAAACGACCGCTGGTAACGAAATATTGGAAATCCATGCAAAACGTCTTGTATCCTATGTAGTTTCCTCTTAAAATGGGAACTATACGATCGACCCTCAACCTTTCATAACAGAAATATTTTGCACATCAAACAAAATAATGTGGCACCGTACATAAACACATTTTTAGCGATGATACGAGCGCCCTTGCGACACATTCTAAGAATTTTTTATGAAAAATCGAAAAAATAAGAATTTGCTGAAGTATAGAACCAACATTCCTCTATCACCATCAAGATCAAAATCTTGGAAAACGACCGCTAGTAACGAAATATTGGAAATCCATGCGACACGTCTTGTATCCTATGTAGTTTCCTCTTAAAATGGGAACTATACGATCGACCCTCAACCTTTCAGAACAGAAATATTTTGCACTTCAAACAAAATAATGTGGCACCGTACATAAACACATTTTTAGCGATGATACGAGCGCCCTTGCGACACATTCTAAGAATTTTTTATGAAAAATCGAATAAATAAGAATTTGCTGAAGTATAGAACCAACATTCCTCTATCACCATCAAGATGAAAATCTTGGAAAACGACCGCTAGTAACGAAATATTGGAAATCCATGCAAAACGTCTTGTATCCTATGTAGTTTCCTCTTAAAATGGGAACTATACGATCGACCCTCAACCTTTCAGAACAGAAATATTTTGCAGTTCAAACAAAATAATGTGGCACCGTACATAAACACATTTTTAGCGATGATACGAGCGCCCTTGCGACACATTCTAAGAATTTTTTATGAAAAATCGAATAAATAAGAATTTGCTGAAGTATAGAACCAACATTCCTCTATCACCATCAAGATCAAAATCTTGGAAGACGACCGCTAGTAACGAAATATTGGAAATCCATGCAAAACGTCTTGTATCCTATGCAGTTTCCTCTTAAAATGGGAACTATACGATCGACCCTCAACCTTTCAGAACAGAAATATTTTGCACTTCAAACAAAATAATGTGGCACCGTACATAAACACATTTTTAGCGATGATACGAGCGCCCTTGCGACACATTCTAAGAATTTTTTATGAAAAATCGAATAAATAAGAATTTGCTGAAGTATAGAACCAACATTCCTCTATCACCATCAAGATCAAAATCTTGGAACACGACCGCTAGTAACGAAATATTGGAAATCCATGCATAACGTCTTGTATCCTATGTAGTTTCCTTTTGAAATGGGAACTGTACGATCGACCCTCAACCTTTCAGAAAAGAAATATTTGCACTTCAAACAAAATAATGTGGCACCGTACATAAACACATTTTTAGCGATGATACGAGCGCCCTTGCGACACAATCTAAACATTTTTATGAAAAATCGAAAAAATAAGAATTTGCTGAAGTATAGAACCAACATTCCTCTATCACCATCAAGATCAAAATCTTGGAAAACGACCGCTAGTAACGAAATATTGGAAATCCATGCAAAACGTCTTGTATCCTATGTAGTTTCCTCTTAAAATGGGAACTATACGATCGACCCTCAACCTTTCAGAACAGAAATATTTTGCACTTCAAACAAAATAATGTGGCACCGTACATAAACACATTTTTAGCGATGATACGAGCGCCCTTGCGACACATTCTAAGAATTTTTTATGAAAAATCGAATAAATAAGAATTTGCTGAAGTATAGAACCAACATTCCTCTATCACCATCAAGATGAAAATCTTGGAAAACGACCGCTAGTAACGAAATATTGGAAATCCATGCAAAACGTCTTGTATCCTATGTAGTTTCCTCTTAAAATGGGAACTATACGATCGACCCTCAACCTTTCAGAACAGAAATATTTTGCACTTCAAACAAAATAATGTGGCACCGTACATAAACACATTTTTAGCGATGATACGAGCGCCCTTGCGACACATTCTAAGAATTTTTTATGAAAAATCGAATAAATAAGAATTTGCTGAAGTATAGAACCAACATTCCTCTATCACCATCAAGATCGAAATCTTGGAAGACGACCGCTAGTAACGAAATATTGGAAATCCATGCAAAACGTCTTGTATCCTATGCAGTTTCCTCTTAAAATGGGAACTATACGATCGACCCTCAACCTTTCAGAACAGAAATATTTTGCACTTCAAACAAAATAATGTGGCACCGTACATAAACACATTTTTAGCGATGATACGAGCGCCCTTGCGACACATTCTAAGAATTTTTTATGAAAAATCGAATAAATAAGAATTTGCTGAAGTATAGAACCAACATTCCTCTATCACCATCAAGATCAAAATCTTGGAACACTACCGCTAGTAACGAAATATTGGAAATCCATGCATAACGTCTTGTATCCTATGTAGTTTCCTTTTAAAATGGGAACTGTACGATCGACCCTCAACCTTTCAGAAAAGAAATATTTTGCACTTCAAACAAAATAATGTGGCACCGTACATAAACACATTTTTAGCGATGATACAAGCGCCCTTGCGACACATTCTAAGAATTTTTTTATGAAAAATCGAATAAATAAGAATTTGCTGAAGTATAGAACCAACATTCCTCTATCACCATCAAGATCAAAATCTTGGAAAACGACCGCTAGTAACGAAATATTGGAAATCCATGCAAAACGTCTTGTATCCTATGTAGTTTCCTCTTAAAATGGGAACTATACGATCGACCCTCAACCTTTCAGAACAGAAATATTTTGCACTTCAAACAAAATAATGTGGCACCGTACATAAACACATTTTTAGCGATGATACGAGCGCCCTTGCGACACATTCTAAGAATTTTTTATGAAAAATCGAATAAATAAGAATTTGCTGAAGTATAGAACCAACATTCCTCTATCACCATCAAGATCAAAATCTTGGAAAACGACCGCTAGTAACGAAATATTGGAAATCCATGCAAAACGTCTTGTATCCTATGTAGTTTCCTCTTAAAATGGGAACTATACGATCGACCCTCAACCTTTCAGAACAGAAATATTTTGCACTTCAAACAAAATAATGTGGCACCGTACATAAACACATTTTTAGCGATGATACGAGCGCCCTTGCGACACAATCTAAACATTTTTATGAAAAATCGAAAAAATAAGAATTTGCTGAAGTATAGAACCAACATTCCTCTATCACCATCAAGATCAAAATCTTGGAAAACGACCGCTAGTAACGAAATATTGGAAATCCATGCAAAACTTCTTGTATCTTATGTAGTTTCCTCTTAAAATGGGAACTATACGATCGACCCTCAACCTTTCAGAACAGAAATATTTTGCACTTCAAACAAAATAATGTGGCACCGTACATAAACACATTTTTAGCGATGATACGAGCGCCCTTGCGACACATTCTAAGAATTTTTTATGAAAAATCGAATAAATAAGAATTTGCTGAAGTATAGAACCAACATTCCTCTATCACCATCAAGATCAAAATCTTGGAAGACGACCGCTAGTAACGAAATATTGGAAATCCATGCAAAACGTCTTGTATCCTATGCAGTTTCCTCTTAAAATGGGAACTATACGATCGACCCTCAACCTTTCAGAACAGAAATATTTTGCACTTCAAACAAAATAATGTGGCACCGTACATAAACACATTTTTAGCGATGATACGAGCGCCCTTGCGACACATTCTAAGAATTTTTTATGAAAAATCGAATAAATAAGAATTTGCTGAAGTAAAGAACCAACATTCCTCTATCACCATCAAGATCAATATCTTGGAAAACGACCGCTGGTAACGAAATATTGGAAATCCATGCAAAACGTCTTGTATCCTATGTAGTTTCCTCTTAAAATGGGAACTATACGATCGACCCTCAACCTTTCAGAACAGAAATATTTTGCACTTCAAACAAAATAATGTGGCACCGTACATAAACACATTTTTAGCGATGATACGAGCGCCCTTGCGACACAATCTAAACATTTTTATGAAAAATCGAAAAAATAGGAATTTGCTGAAGTATAGAACCAACATTCCTCTATCACCATCAAGATCAATATCTTGGAAAACGACCGCTGGTAACGAAATATTGGAAATCCATGCAAAACGTCTTGTATCCTATGTAGTTTCCTCTTAAAATGGGAACTATACGATCGACCCTCAACCTTTCAGAACAGATATATTTTGCACTTCAAACAAAATAATGTGGCACCGTACATAAACACATTTTTAGCGATGATACGAGCGCCCTTGCGACACAATCTAAACATTTTTATGAAAAATCGACAAAATAAGAATTGGCTGAAGTATAGAACCAGCATTCCTCTATCACCATCAAGATCAAGATCTTGGAAAACGACCGCTGGTAACGAAATATTGGAAATCCATGCAAAACGTCTTGTATCCTATGTAGTTTCCTCTTAAAATGGGAACTATACGATCGACCCTCAACCTTTCAGAACAGAAATATTTTGCACTTCAAACAAAATAATGTGGCACCGTACATAAACACATTTTTAGCGATGATACGAGCGCCCTTGCGACACAATCTAAACATTTTTATGAAAAATCGACAAAATAAGAATTTGCTGAAGTATAGAACCAACATTCCTCTATCACCATCAAGATCAAAATCTTGGAAGACGACCGCTAGTAACGAAATATTGGAAATCCATGCAAAACGTCTTGTATCCTATGCAGTTTCCTCTTAAAATGGGAACTATACGATCGACCCTCAACCTTTCAGAACAGAAATATTTTGCACTTCAAACAAAATAATGTGGCACCGTACATAAACACATTTTTAGCGATGATACGAGCGCCCTTGCGACACATTCTAAGAATTTTTTATGAAAAATCGAATAAATAAGAATTTGCTGAAGTAAAGAACCAACATTCCTCTATCACCATCAAGATCAATATCTTGGAAAACGACCGCTGGTAACGAAATATTGGAAATCCATGCAAAACGTCTTGTATCCTATGTAGTTTCCTCTTAAAATGGGAACTATACGATCGACCCTCAACCTTTCATAACAGAAATATTTTGCACATCAAACAAAATAATGTGGCACCGTACATAAACACATTTTTAGCGATGATACGAGCGCCCTTGCGACACATTCTAAGAATTTTTTATGAAAAATCGAATAAATAAGAATTTGCTGAAGTATAGAACCAACATTCCTCTATCACCATCAAGATCAAAATCTTGGAAAACGACCGCTAGTAACGAAATATTGGAAATCCATGCAAAACGTCTTGTATCCTATGTAGTTTCCTCTTAAAATGGGAACTATACGATCGACCCTCAACCTTTCAGAACAGAAATATTTTGCACTTCAAACAAAATAATGTGGCACCGTACATAAACACATTTTTAGCGATGATACGAGCGCCTTTGCGACACATTCTAAGAATTTTTTATGAAAAATCGAATAAATAAGAATTTGCTGAAGTATAGAACCAACATTCCTCTATCACCATCAAGATGAAAATCTTGGAAAACGACCGCTAGTAACGAAATATTGGAAATCCATGCAAAACGTCTTGTATCCTATGTAGTTTCCTCTTAAAATGGGAACTATACGATCGACCCTCAACCTTTCAGAAAAGAAATATTTTGCACTTCAATCAAAATAATGTGGCACCGTACATAAATACATTTTTAGCGATGATACGAGCGCCCTTGCGACACAATCTAAACATTTTTATGAAAAATCGAAAAAATAAGAATTTGCTGAAGTATAGAACCAACATTCCTCTATCACCATCAAGATCAAAATCTTGGAAAACGACCGCTAGTAACGAAATATTGGAAATCCATGCGACACGTCTTGTATCCTATGTAGTTTCCTCTTAAAATGGGAACTATACGATCGACCCTCAACCTTTCAGAACAGAAATATTTTGCACTTCAAACAAAATAATGTGGCACCGTACATAAACACATTTTTAGCGATGATACGAGCGCCCTTGCGACACATTCTAAGAATTTTTTATGAAAAATCGAATAAATAAGAATTTGCTGAAGTATAGAACCAACATTCCTCTATCACCATCAAGATGAAAATCTTGGAAAACGACCGCTAGTAACGAAATATTGGAAATCCATGCAAAACGTCTTGTATCCTATGTAGTTTCCTCTTAAAATGGGAACTATACGATCGACCCTCAACCTTTCAGAACAGAAATATTTTGCAGTTCAAACAAAATAATGTGGCACCGTACATAAACACATTTTTAGCGATGATACGAGCGCCCTTGCGACACATTCTAAGAATTTTTTATGAAAAATCGAATAAATAAGAATTTGCTGAAGTATAGAACCAACATTCCTCTATCACCATCAAGATCAAAATCTTGGAAGACGACCGCTAGTAACGAAATATTGGAAATCCATGCAAAACGTCTTGTATCCTATGCAGTTTCCTCTTAAAATGGGAACTATACGATCGACCCTCAACCTTTCAGAACAGAAATATTTTGCACTTCAAACAAAATAATGTGGCACCGTACATAAACACATTTTTAGCGATGATACGAGCGCCCTTGCGACACATTCTAAGAATTTTTTATGAAAAATCGAATAAATAAGAATTTGCTGAAGTATAGAACCAACATTCCTCTATCACCATCAAGATCAAAATCTTGGAACACGACCGCTAGTAACGAAATATTGGAAATCCATGCATAACGTCTTGTATCCTATGTAGTTTCCTTTTGAAATGGGAACTGTACGATCGACCCTCAACCTTTCAGAAAAGAAATATTTGCACTTCAAACAAAATAATGTGGCACCGTACATAAACACATTTTTAGCGATGATACGAGCGCCCTTGCGACACAATCTAAACATTTTTATGAAAAATCGAAAAAATAAGAATTTGCTGAAGTATAGAACCAACATTCCTCTATCACCATCAAGATCAAAATCTTGGAAAACGACCGCTAGTAACGAAATATTGGAAATCCATGCAAAACGTCTTGTATCCTATGTAGTTTCCTCTTAAAATGGGAACTATACGATCGACCCTCAACCTTTCAGAACAGAAATATTTTGCACTTCAAACAAAATAATGTGGCACCGTACATAAACACATTTTTAGCGATGATACGAGCGCCCTTGCGACACATTCTAAGAATTTTTTATGAAAAATCGAATAAATAAGAATTTGCTGAAGTATAGAACCAACATTCCTCTATCACCATCAAGATGAAAATCTTGGAAAACGACCGCTAGTAACGAAATATTGGAAATCCATGCAAAACGTCTTGTATCCTATGTAGTTTCCTCTTAAAATGGGAACTATACGATCGACCCTCAACCTTTCAGAACAGAAATATTTTGCACTTCAAACAAAATAATGTGGCACCGTACATAAACACATTTTTAGCGATGATACGAGCGCCCTTGCGACACATTCTAAGAATTTTTTATGAAAAATCGAATAAATAAGAATTTGCTGAAGTATAGAACCAACATTCCTCTATCACCATCAAGATCGAAATCTTGGAAGACGACCGCTAGTAACGAAATATTGGAAATCCATGCAAAACGTCTTGTATCCTATGCAGTTTCCTCTTAAAATGGGAACTATACGATCGACCCTCAACCTTTCAGAACAGAAATATTTTGCACTTCAAACAAAATAATGTGGCACCGTACATAAACACATTTTTAGCGATGATACGAGCGCCCTTGCGACACATTCTAAGAATTTTTTATGAAAAATCGAATAAATAAGAATTTGCTGAAGTATAGAACCAACATTCCTCTATCACCATCAAGATCAAAATCTTGGAACACTACCGCTAGTAACGAAATATTGGAAATCCATGCATAACGTCTTGTATCCTATGTAGTTTCCTTTTAAAATGGGAACTGTACGATCGACCCTCAACCTTTCAGAAAAGAAATATTTTGCACTTCAAACAAAATAATGTGGCACCGTACATAAACACATTTTTAGCGATGATACAAGCGCCCTTGCGACACATTCTAAGAATTTTTTTATGAAAAATCGAATAAATAAGAATTTGCTGAAGTATAGAACCAACATTCCTCTATCACCATCAAGATCAAAATCTTGGAAAACGACCGCTAGTAACGAAATATTGGAAATCCATGCAAAACGTCTTGTATCCTATGTAGTTTCCTCTTAAAATGGGAACTATACGATCGACCCTCAACCTTTCAGAACAGAAATATTTTGCACTTCAAACAAAATAATGTGGCACCGTACATAAACACATTTTTAGCGATGATACGAGCGCCCTTGCGACACATTCTAAGAATTTTTTATGAAAAATCGAATAAATAAGAATTTGCTGAAGTATAGAACCAACATTCCTCTATCACCATCAAGATCAAAATCTTGGAAAACGACCGCTAGTAACGAAATATTGGAAATCCATGCAAAACGTCTTGTATCCTATGTAGTTTCCTCTTAAAATGGGAACTATACGATCGACCCTCAACCTTTCAGAACAGAAATATTTTGCACTTCAAACAAAATAATGTGGCACCGTACATAAACACATTTTTAGCGATGATACGAGCGCCCTTGCGACACATTCTAAGAATTTTTTATGAAAAATCGAATAAATAAGAATTTGCTGAAGTATAGAACCAACATTCCTCTATCACCATCAAGATCAAAATCTTGGAAGACGACCGCTAGTAACGAAATATTGGAAATCCATGCAAAACGTCTTGTATCCTATGCAGTTTCCTCTTAAAATGGGAACTATACGATCGACCCTCAACCTTTTAGAACAGAAATATTTTGCACTTCAAACAAAATAATGTGGCACCGTACATAAACACATTTTTAGCGATGATACGAGCGCCCTTGCGACACATTCTAAGAATTTTTTATGAAAAATCGAATAAATATGAATTTGCTGAAGTATAGAACCAACATTCCTCTATCACCATCAAGATCAAAATCTTGGAAAACGACCGCTAGTAACGAAATATTGGAAATCCATGCAAAACGTCTTGTATCCTATGTAGTTTCCTCTTAAAATGGGAACTATACGATCGACCCTCAACCTTTCAGAACAGAAATATTTTGCACTTCAAACAAAATAATGTGGCACCGTACATAAACACATTTTTAGCGATGATACGAGCGCCCTTGCGACACAATCTAAACATTTTTATGAAAAATCGAAAAAATAGGAATTTGCTGAAGTATAGAACCAACATTCCTCTATCACCATCAAGATCAATATCTTGGAAAACGACCGCTGGTAACGAAATATTGGAAATCCATGCAAAACGTCTTGTATCCTATGTAGTTTCCTCTTAAAATGGGAACTATACGATCGACCCTCAACCTTTCAGAACAGAAATATTTTGCACTTCAAACAAAATAATGTGGCTCCGTACATAAACACATTTTTACCGATGATACGAGCGCCCTTGCGACACATTCTAAGAATTTTTTATGAAAAATCGAATAAATAAGAATTTGCTGAAGTATAGAACCAACATTCCTCTATCACCATCAAGATCAAAATCTTGGAAAACAGCCGCTAGTAACGAAATATTGGAAATCCATGCAAAACGTCTAGTATCCTATGTAGTTTCCTCTTAAAATGGGTACTATACGATCGACCCTCAACCTTTCAGAACAGAAATATTTTGCACTTCAAACAAAATAATGTGGCTCCGTACATAAACACATTTTTACCGATGATACGAGCGCCCTTGCGACACATTCTAAGAATTTTTTATGAAAAATCGAATAAATAAGAATTTGCTGAAGTATAGAACCAACATTCCTCTATCACCATCAAGATCAAAATCTTGGAAAACGACCGCTAGTAACGAAATATTGGAAATCCATGCAAAACGTCTAGTATCCTATGTAGTTTCCTCTTAAAATGGGTACTATACGATCGACCCTCAACCTTTCAGAACAGAAATATTTTGCACTTCAAACAAAATAATGTGGCACCGTACATATACACATTTTTAGCGATGATACGAGCGCCCTTGCGACACATTCTAAGAATTTTTTATGAAAAATCGAATAAATAAGAATTTGCTGAAGTATAGAACCAACATTCCTCTATCACCATCAAGATCAAAATCTTGGAAAACGACCGCTAGTAACGAAATATTGGAAATCCATGTAAAACGTCTTGTATCCTATGTAGTTTCCTCTTAAAATGGGAACTATACGATCGACCCTCAACCTTTCAGAACAGAAATATTTTGCACTTCAAACAAAATAATGTGGCACCGTACATAAACACATTTTTAGCGATGATACGAGCGCCCTTGCGACACATTCTAAGAATTTTTTATGAAAAATCGAATAAATAAGAATTTGCTGAAGTATAGAACCAACATTCCTCTATCACCATCAAGATGAAAATCTTGGAAAACGACCGCTAGTAACGAAATATTGGAAATCCATGCAAAACGTCTTGTATCCTATGTAGTTTCCTCTTAAAATGGGAACTATACGATCGACCCTCAACCTTTTAGAACAGAAATATTTTGCACTTCAAACAAAATAATGTGGCACCGTACATATACACATTTTTAGCGATGATACGAGCGCCCTTGCGACACATTCTAAGAATTTTTTATGAAAAATCGAATAAATAAGAATTTGCTGAAGTATAGAACCAACATTCCTCTATCACCATCAAGCTCAATATCTTGGAAAACGACCGCTGGTAACGAAATATTGGAAATCCATGCAAAACGTCTTGTATCCTATGTAGTTTCCTCTTACAATGGGAACTATACGATCGACCCTCAACCTTTCAGAACAGAAATATTTTGCACTTCAAACAAAATAATGTGGCACCGTACATAAACACATTTTTAGCGATGATACGAGCGCCCTTGCGACACAATCTAAAAATTTTTATGAAAAATCGAAAAAAAAGAATTTGCAGAAGTATAGAACCAACATTCCTCTATCACCATCAAGATCAATATCTTGGAAAACGACCGCTGGTAACGAAATATTGGAAATCCATGCAAAACGTCTTGTATCCTATGTAGTTTCCTCTTAAAATGGGAACTGTACGATCGACCCTCAACCTTTCAGAACAGAAATATTTTGCACTTCAAACAAAATAATGTGGCACCGTACATAAACACATATTTAGCGATGATACGAGCGCCCTTGCGACACATTCTAAAAATTTTTTATGAAAAATCGAAAAAAAAGGATTTGCAGAAGTATAGAACCAACATTCCTCTATCACCATCAAGATCAATATCTTGGAAAACGACCGCTGGTAACGAAATATTGGAAATCCATGCAAAACGTCTTGTATCCTATGTAGTTTCCTCTTAAAATGGGAACTGTACGATCGACCCTCAACCTTTCAGAACAGAAATATTTTGCACTTCAAACAAAATAATGTGGCTCCGTACATAAACACATTTTTACCGATGATACGAGCGCCCTTGCGACACATTCTAAGAATTTTTTATGAAAAATCGAATAAATAAGAATTTGCTGAAGTATAGAACCAACATTCCTCTATCACCATCAAGATCAAAATCTTGGAAAACGACCGCTAGTAACGAAATATTGGAAATCCATGCAAAACGTCTTGTATCCTATGTAGTTTCCTCTTAAAATGGGAACTATACGATCGACCCTCAACCTTTCAGAACAGAAATATTTTGCACTTCAAACAAAATAATGTGGCACCGTACATATACACATTTTTAGCGATGATACGAGCGCCCTTGCGACACATTCTAAGAATTTTTTATGAAAAATCGAATAAATAAGAATTTGCTGAAGTATAGAACCAACATTCCTCTATCACCATCAAGATCAATATCTTGGAAAACGACCGCTGGTAACAAAATATTGGAAATCCATGCAAAACGTCTTGTATCCTATGTAGTTTCCTCTTAAAATGGGAACTATACGATCGACCCTCAACCTTTCAGAACAGAAATATTTTGCACTTCAAACAAAATAATGTGGCACCGTACATAAACACATTTTTAGCGATGATACGAGCGCCCTTGCGACACAATCTAAACATTTTTATGAAAAATCGAAAAAATAAGAATTTGCTGAAGTATAGAACCAACATTCCTCTATCACCATCAAGATCAATATCTTGGAAGACGACCGCTGGTAACAAAATATTGGAAATCCATGCAAAACGTTTTGTATCCTATGTAGTTTTCTCTTAAAATGGGAACTATACGATCGACCCTCAACCTTTCAGAGCAGAAATATTTTGCACTTCAAACAAAATAATGTGGCTCCGTACATAAACACATTTTTACCGATGATACGAGCGCCCTTGCGACACATTCTAAGAATTTTTTATGAAAAATCGAATAAATAAGAATTTGCTGAAGTATAGAACCAACATTCCTCTATCACCATCAAGATCAAAATCTTGGAAAACGACCGCTAGTAATGAAATATTGGAAATCCATGCAAAACGTCTAGTATCCTATGTAGTTTCCTCTTAAAATGGGTACTATACGATCGACCCTCAACCTTTCAGAACAGCAATATTTTGCACTTCAAACAAAATAATGTGGCACCGTACATAAACACATTTTTAGCGATGATATGAGCGCCCTTGCGACACATTCTAAGAATTTTTTATGAAAAATCGAATAAATAAGAATTTGCTGAAGTATAGAACCAACATTCCTCTATCACCATCAAGATCAAAATCTTGGAAAACGACCGCTGGTAACGAAATATTGGAAATCCATGTAAAACGTCTTGTATCCTATGTAGTTTCCTCTTAAAATGGGAACTATACGATCGACCCTCAACCTTTCAGAACAGCAATATTTTGCACTTCAAACAAAATAATGTGGCACCGTACATAAACACATTTTTAGCGATGATACGAGCGCCCCTGCGACACAATCTAAACATTTTTATGAAAAATCGACAAAATAAGAATTGGCTGAAGTATAGAATCAACATTCCTCTATCACCATCAAGATCAATATCTTGGAAAACGACCGCTGGTAACGAAATATTGGAAATCCATGCAAAACGTCTTGTATCCTATGTAGTTTCCTCTTAAAATGGGAACTATACGATCGACCCTCAACCTTTCAGAACAGCAATATTTTGCACTTCAAACAAAATAATGTGGCACCGTACATAAACACATTTTTAGCGATGATACGAGCGCCCCTGCGACACAATCTAAACATTTTTATGAAAAATCGACAAAATAAGAATTGGCTGAAGTATAGAATCAACATTCCTCTATCACCATCAAGATCAATATCTTGGAAAACGACCGCTGGTAACGAAATATTGGAAATCCATGCAAAACGTCTTGTATCCTATGTAGTTTCCTCTTAAAATGGGAACTATACGATCGACCCTCAACCTTTCAGAACAGCAATATTTTGCACTTCAAACAAAATAATGTGGCTCCGTACATAAACACATTTTTACCGATGATACGAGCGCCCTTGCGACACATTCTAAGAATTTTTTATGAAAAATCGAATAAATAAGAATTTGCTGAAGTATAGAACCAACATTCCTCTATCACCATCAAGATCAAAATCTTGGAAAACGACCGCTAGTAATGAAATATTGGAAATCCATGCAAAACGTCTAGTATCCTATGTAGTTTCCTCTTAAAATGGGTACTATACGATCGACCCTCAACCTTTCAGAACAGCAATATTTTGCACTTCAAACAAAATAATGTGGCACCGTACATATACACATTTTTAGCGATGATACGAGCGCCCTTGCGACACATTCTAAGAATTTTTTATGAAAAATCGAATAAATAAGAATTTGCTGAAGTATAGAACCAACATTCCTCTATCACCATCAAGATCAAAATCTTGGAAAACGACCGCTAGTAATGAAATATTGGAAATCCATGCAAAACGTCTAGTATCCTATGTAGTTTCCTCTTAAAATGGGTACTATACGATCGACCCTCAACCTTTCAGAACAGCAATATTTTGCACTTCAAACAAAATAATGTGGCACCGTACATATACACATTTTTAGCGATGATACGAGCGCCCTTGCGACACATTCTAAGAATTTTTTATGAAAAATCGAATAAATAAGAATTTGCTGAAGTATAGAACCAACATTCCTCTATCACCATCAAGATCAAAATCTTGGAAAACGACCGCTAGTAATGAAATATTGGAAATCCATGCAAAACGTCTAGTATCCTATGTAGTTTCCTCTTAAAATGGGTACTATACGATCGACCCTCAACCTTTCAGAACAGCAATATTTTGCACTTCAAACAAAATAATGTGGCACCGTACATATACACATTTTTAGCGATGATACGAGAGCCCTTGCGACACAATCTAAAAATTTTTATGAAAAATCGAAAAATAAGAATTTGCTGAAGTAAAGAACCAACAATCCTCTATCACCATCAAGATCAATATCTTGAAAAACGACCGCTAGTAACGAAATATTGGAAATCCATGCAAAACGTCTTGTATCCTATGCAGTTTCCTCTGAAAATGGGAACTATACGATCGACCCTCAACCTTTCAGAACAGCAATATTTTGCACTTCAAACAAAATAATGTGGCACCGTACATAAACACATTTTTAGCGATGATACGAGCGCCCTTGCGACACATTCTAAGAATTTTTTATGAAAAATCGAATAAATAAGAATTTGCTGAAGTATAGAACCAACATTCCTCTATCACCATCAAGATCAATATCTTGGAAAACGACCGCTGGTAACGAAATATTGGAAATCCATGCAAAACGTCTTGTATCCTATGTAGTTTCCTCTTAAAATGGGAACTATACGATCGACCCTCAACCTTTCAGAACAGAAATATTTTGCACTTCAAACAAAATAATGTGGCACCGTACATAAACACATTTTTAGCGATGATACGAGCGCCCTTGCGACACATTCTAAGAATTTTTTATGAAAAATCGAATAAATAAGAATTTGCTGAAGTATAGAACCAACATTCCTCTATCACCATCAAGATCAATATCTTGGAAAACGACCGCTGGTAACGAAATATTGGAAATCCATGCAAAACGTCTTGTATCCTATGTAGTTTCCTCTTAAAATGGGAACTATACGATCGACCTTCAACCTTTCAGAACAGATATATTTTGCACTTCAAACAAAATAATGTGGCACCGTACATAAACACATTTTTAGCGATGATACGAGCGCCCTTGCGACACAATCTAAACATTTTTATGAAAAATCGACAAAATAAGAATTGGCTGAAGTATAGAACCAACATTCCTCTATCACCATCAAGATCAATATCTTGGAAAACGACCGCTGGTAACGAAATATTGGAAATCCATGCAAAACGTCTTGTATCCTATGTAGTTTCCTCTTAAAATGGGAACTATACGATCGACCCTCAACCTTTCAGAACAGAAATATTTTGCACTTCAAGCAAAATAATGTGGCACCGTACATAAACACATTTTTAGCGATGATACGAGCGCCCTTGCGACACATTCTAAGAATTTTTTATGAAAAATCGAATAAATAAGAATTTGCTGAAGTATAGAACCAACATTCCTCTATCACCATCAAGATCAAAATCTTGGAAAACGACCGCTAGTAACGAAATATTGGAAATCCATGCAAAACGTCTAGTATCCTATGTAGTTTCCTCTTAAAATGGGAACTATACGATCGACCCTCAACCTTTCAGAACAGAAATGTTTTGCACTTCAAGCAAAATAATGTGGCACCGTACATAAACACATTTTTAGCGATGATACGAGCGCCCTTGCGACACATTCTAAGAATTTTTTATGAAAAATCGAATAAATAAGAATTTGCTGAAGTATAGAACCAACATTCCTCTATCACCATCAAGATCAATATCTTGGAAGACGACCGCTGGTAACAAAATATTGGAAATCCATGCAAAACGTCTTGTATCCTATGTAGTTTTCTTTTAAAATGGGAACTATACGATCGACCCTCAACCTTTCAGAACAGAAATATTTTGCACTTCAAACAAAATAATGTGGCTCCGTACATAAACACATTTTTACCGATGATACGAGCGCCCTTGCGACACATTCTAAGAATTTTTTATGAAAAATCGAATAAATAAGAATTTGCTGAAGTATAGAACCAACATTCCTCTATCACCATCAAGATCAAAATCTTGGAAAACGACCGCTAGTAACGAAATATTGGAAATCCATGCAAAACGTCTAGTATCCTATGTAGTTTCCTCTTAAAATGGGAACTATACGATCGACCCTCAACCTTTCAGAACAGAAATATTTTGCACTTCAAACAAAATAATGTGGCACCGTACATATACACATTTTTAGCGATGATACGAGCGCCCTTGCGACACATTCTAAAAATTTTTTATGAAAAATCGAAAAAAAAGAATTTGCAGAGGTATAGAACCAACATTCCTCTATCACCATCAAGATCAATATCTTGGAAAACGACCGCTGGTAACGAAATATTGGAAATCCATGCAAAACGTCATGTATCCTATGTAGTTTCCTCTTAAAATGGGAACTATACGATCGACCCTCAACCTTTCAGAACAGAAATTTTTTGCACTTCAAACAAAATAATGTGGCACCGTACATAAACACATTTTTAGCGATGATACGAGCGCCCTTGCGACACATTCTAAGAATTTTTTATGAAAAATCGAATAAATAAGAATTTGCTGAAGTATAGAACCAACATTCCTCTATCACCATCAAGATCAATATCTTGGAAAACGACCGCTGGTAACGAAATATTGGAAATCCATGCAAAACGTCTTGTATCCTATGTAGTTTCCTCTTAAAATGGGAACTATACGATCGACCTTCAACCTTTCAGAACAGATATATTTTGCACTTCAAACAAAATAATGTGGCACCGTACATAAACACATTTTTAGCGATGATACGAGCGCCCTTGCGACACAATCTAAACATTTTTATGAAAAATCGACAAAATAAGAATTGGCTGAAGTATAGAACCAACATTCCTCTATCACCATCAAGATCAATATCTTGGAAAACGACCGCTGGTAACGAAATATTGGAAATCCATGCAAAACGTCTTGTATCCTATGTAGTTTCCTCTTAAAATGGGAACTATACGATCGACCTTCAACCTTTCAGAACAGATATATTTTGCACTTCAAACAAAATAATGTGGCACCGTACATAAACACATTTTTAGCGATGATACGAGCGCCCTTGCGACACAATCTAAACATTTTTATGAAAAATCGACAAAATAAGAATTGGCTGAAGTATAGAACCAACATTCCTCTATCACCATCAAGATCAATATCTTGGAAAACGACCGCTGGTAACGAAATATTGGAAATCCATGCAAAACGTCTTGTATCCTATGTAGTTTCCTCTTAAAATGGGAACTATACGATCGACCTTCAACCTTTCAGAACAGATATATTTTGCACTTCAAACAAAATAATGTGGCACCGTACATAAACACATTTTTAGCGATGATACGAGCGCCCTTGCGACACAATCTAAACATTTTTATGAAAAATCGACAAAATAAGAATTGGCTGAAGTATAGAACCAACATTCCTCTATCACCATCAAGATCAATATCTTGGAAAACGACCGCTGGTAACGAAATATTGGAAATCCATGCAAAACGTCTTGTATCCTATGTAGTTTCCTCTTAAAATGGGAACTATACGATCGACCCTCAACCTTTCAGAACAGAAATATTTTGCACTTCAAGCAAAATAATGTGGCACCGTACATAAACACATTTTTAGCGATGATACGAGCGCCCTTGCGACACATTCTAAGAATTTTTTATGAAAAATCGAATAAATAAGAATTTGCTGAAGTATAGAACCAACATTCCTCTATCACCATCAAGATCAAAATCTTGGAAAACGACCGCTAGTAACGAAATATTGGAAATCCATGCAAAACGTCTAGTATCCTATGTAGTTTCCTCTTAAAATGGGAACTATACGATCGACCCTCAACCTTTCAGAACAGAAATTTTTTGCACTTCAAACAAAATAATGTGGCACCGTACATAAACACATTTTTAGCGATGATACGAGCGCCCTTGCGACACATTCTAAGAATTTTTTATGAAAAATCGAATAAATAAGAATTTGCTGAAGTATAGAACCAACATTCCTCTATCACCATCAAGATCAATATCTTGGAAAACGACCGCTGGTAACGAAATATTGGAAATCCATGCAAAACGTCTTGTATCCTATGTAGTTTCCTCTTAAAATGGGAACTATACGATCGACCTTCAACCTTTCAGAACAGATATATTTTGCACTTCAAACAAAATAATGTGGCACCGTACATAAACACATTTTTAGCGATGATACGAGCGCCCTTGCGACACAATCTAAACATTTTTATGAAAAATCGACAAAATAAGAATTGGCTGAAGTATAGAACCAACATTCCTCTATCACCATCAAGATCAATATCTTGGAAAACGACCGCTGGTAACGAAATATTGGAAATCCATGCAAAACGTCTTGTATCCTATGTAGTTTCCTCTTAAAATGGGAACTATACGATCGACCCTCAACCTTTCAGAACAGAAATATTTTGCACTTCAAACAAAATAATGTGGCACCGTACATAAACACATTTTTAGCGATGATACGAGCGCCCTTGCGACACAATCTAAACATTTTTATGAAAAATCGACAAAATAAGAATTGGCTGAAGTATAGAACCAACATTCCTCTATCACCATCAAGATCAATATCTTGGAAAACGACCGCTGGTAACGAAATATTGGAAATCCATGCAAAACGTCTTGTATCCTATGTAGTTTCCTCTTAAAATGGGAACTATACGATCGACCTTCAACCTTTCAGAACAGATATATTTTGCACTTCAAACAAAATAATGTGGCACCGTACATAAACACATTTTTAGCGATGATACGAGCGCCCTTGCGACACAATCTAAACATTTTTATGAAAAATCGACAAAATAAGAATTGGCTGAAGTATAGAACCAACATTCCTCTATCACCATCAAGATCAATATCTTGGAAAACGACCGCTGGTAACGAAATATTGGAAATCCATGCAAAACGTCTTGTATCCTATGTAGTTTCCTCTTAAAATGGGAACTATACGATCGACCCTCAACCTTTCAGAACAGAAATATTTTGCACTTCAAACAAAATAATGTGGCACCGTACATAAACACATTTTTAGCGATGATACGAGCGCCCTTGCGACACAATCTAAACATTTTTATGAAAAATCGACAAAATAAGAATTGGCTGAAGTATAGAACCAACATTCCTCTATCACCATCAAGATCAATATCTTGGAAAACGACCGCTGGTAACGAAATATTGGAAATCCATGCAAAACGTCTTGTATCCTATGTAGTTTCCTCTTAAAATGGGAACTATACGATCGACCTTCAACCTTTCAGAACAGATATATTTTGCACTTCAAACAAAATAATGTGGCACCGTACATAAACACATTTTTAGCGATGATACGAGCGCCCTTGCGACACAATCTAAACATTTTTATGAAAAATCGACAAAATAAGAATTGGCTGAAGTATAGAACCAACATTCCTCTATCACCATCAAGATCAATATCTTGGAAAACGACCGCTGGTAACGAAATATTGGAAATCCATGCAAAACGTCTTGTATCCTATGTAGTTTCCTCTTAAAATGGGAACTATACGATCGACCCTCAACCTTTCAGAACAGAAATATTTTGCACTTCAAGCAAAATAATGTGGCACCGTACATAAACACATTTTTAGCGATGATACGAGCGCCCTTGCGACACATTCTAAGAATTTTTTATGAAAAATCGAATAAATAAGAATTTGCTGAAGTATAGAACCAACATTCCTCTATCACCATCAAGATCAAAATCTTGGAAAACGACCGCTAGTAACGAAATATTGGAAATCCATGCAAAACGTCTAGTATCCTATGTAGTTTCCTCTTAAAATGGGAACTATACGATCGACCCTCAACCTTTCAGAACAGAAATTTTTTGCACTTCAAACAAAATAATGTGGCACCGTACATAAACACATTTTTAGCGATGATACGAGCGCCCTTGCGACACATTCTAAGAATTTTTTATGAAAAATCGAATAAATAAGAATTTGCTGAAGTATAGAACCAACATTCCTCTATCACCATCAAGATCAATATCTTGGAAAACGACCGCTGGTAACGAAATATTGGAAATCCATGCAAAACGTCTTGTATCCTATGTAGTTTCCTCTTAAAATGGGAACTATACGATCGACCTTCAACCTTTCAGAACAGATATATTTTGCACTTCAAACAAAATAATGTGGCACCGTACATAAACACATTTTTAGCGATGATACGAGCGCCCTTGCGACACAATCTAAACATTTTTATGAAAAATCGACAAAATAAGAATTGGCTGAAGTATAGAACCAACATTCCTCTATCACCATCAAGATCAATATCTTGGAAAACGACCGCTGGTAACGAAATATTGGAAATCCATGCAAAACGTCTTGTATCCTATGTAGTTTCCTCTTAAAATGGGAACTATACGATCGACCCTCAACCTTTCAGAACAGAAATATTTTGCACTTCAAGCAAAATAATGTGGCACCGTACATAAACACATTTTTAGCGATGATACGAGCGCCCTTGCGACACATTCTAAGAATTTTTTATGAAAAATCGAATAAATAAGAATTTGCTGAAGTATAGAACCAACATTCCTCTATCACCATCAAGATCAAAATCTTGGAAAACGACCGCTAGTAACGAAATATTGGAAATCCATGCAAAACGTCTAGTATCCTATGTAGTTTCCTCTTAAAATGGGAACTATACGATCGACCCTCAACCTTTCAGAACAGAAATATTTTGCACTTCAAGCAAAATAATGTGGCACCGTACATAAACACATTTTTAGCGATGATACGAGCGCCCTTGCGACACATTCTAAGAATTTTTTATGAAAAATCGAATAAATAAGAATTTGCTGAAGTATAGAACCAACATTCCTCTATCACCATCAAGATCAATATCTTGGAAGACGACCGCTGGTAACAAAATATTGGAAATCCATGCAAAACGTCTTGTATCCTATGTAGTTTTCTTTTAAAATGGGAACTATACGATCGACCCTCAACCTTTCAGAACAGAAATATTTTGCACTTCAAACAAAATAATGTGGCTCCGTACATAAACACATTTTTACCGATGATACGAGCGCCCTTGCGACACATTCTAAGAATTTTTTATGAAAAATCGAATAAATAAGAATTTGCTGAAGTATAGAACCAACATTCCTCTATCACCATCAAGATCAAAATCTTGGAAAACGACCGCTAGTAACGAAATATTGGAAATCCATGCAAAACGTCTAGTATCCTATGTAGTTTCCTCTTAAAATGGGAACTATACGATCGACCCTCAACCTTTCAGAACAGAAATATTTTGCACTTCAAACAAAATAATGTGGCACCGTACATATACACATTTTTAGCGATGATACGAGCGCCCTTGCGACACATTCTAAAAATTTTTTATGAAAAATCGAAAAAAAAGAATTTGCAGAGGTATAGAACCAACATTCCTCTATCACCATCAAGATCAATATCTTGGAAAACGACCGCTGGTAACGAAATATTGGAAATCCATGCAAAACGTCATGTATCCTATGTAGTTTCCTCTTAAAATGGGAACTATACGATCGACCCTCAACCTTTCAGAACAGAAATTTTTTGCACTTCAAACAAAATAATGTGGCACCGTACATAAACACATTTTTAGCGATGATACGAGCGCCCTTGCGACACATTCTAAGAATTTTTTATGAAAAATCGAATAAATAAGAATTTGCTGAAGTATAGAACCAACATTCCTCTATCACCATCAAGATCAAAATCTTGGAAAACGACCGCTAGTAACGAAATATTGGAAATCCATGTAAAACGTCTTGTATCCTATGTAGTTTCCTCTTAAAATGGGAACTATACGATCGACCCTCAACCTTTCAGAACAGAAATATTTTGCACTTCAAACAAAATAATGTGGCTCCGTACATAAACACATTTTTACCGATGATACGAGCGCCCTTGCGACACATTCTAAGAATTTTTTATGAAAAATCGAATAAATAAGAATTTGCTGAAGTATAGAACCAACATTCCTCTATCACCATCAAGATCAAAATCTTGGAAAACGACCGCTAGTAACGAAATATTGGAAATCCATGCAAAACGTCTTGTATCCTATGTAGTTTCCTCTTAAAATGGGAACTATACGATCGACCCTCAACCTTTCAGAACAGACATATTTTGCACTTCAAACAAAATAATGTGGCTCCGTACATAAACACATTTTTACCGATGATACGAGCGCCCTTGCGACACATTCTAAGAATTTTTTATGAAAAATCGAATAAATAAGAATTTGCTGAAGTATAGAACCAACATTCCTCTATCACCATCAAGATCAAAATCTTGGAAAACGACCGCTAGTACCGAAATATTGGAAATCCATGCAAAACGTCTTGTATCCTATGTAGTTTCCTCTTAAAATGGGAACTATACGATCGACCCTCAACCTTTCAGAACAGAAATATTTTGCACTTCAAACAAAATAATGTGGCTCCGTACATAAACACATTTTTACCGATGATACGAGCGCCCTTGCGACACATTCTAAGAATTTTTTATGAAAAATCGAATAAATAAGAATTTGCTGAAGTATAGAACCAACATTCCTCTATCACCATCAAGATCAATATCTTGGAAAACGACCGCTGGTAACGAAATATTGGAAATCCATGCAAAACGTCTTGTATCCTATGTAGTTTCCTCTTAAAATGGGAACTATACGATCGACCCTCAACCTTTCAGAACAGAAATATTTTGCACATCAAACAAAATAATGTGGCACCGTACATAAACACATTTTTAGCGATGATACGAGCGCCCTTGCGACACATTCTAAGAATTTTTTTATGAAAAATCGAAAAAATAAGAATTTGCTGAAGTATAGAACCAACATTCCTCTATCACCATCAAGATCAAAATCTTGGAAAACGACCGCTAGTAACGAAATATTGGAAATCCATGCAAAACGTCTTGTATCCTATGTAGTTTCCTCTTAAAATGGGAACTATACGATCGACCCTCAACCTTTCAGAACAGAAATATTTTGCACTTCAAACAAAATAATGTGGCACCGTACATAAACACATTTTTAGCGATGATACGAGCGCCCTTGCGACACATTCCAAGAATTTTTTATGAAAAATCGAATAAATAAGAATTTGCTGAAGTATAGAACCAACATTCCTCTATCACCATCAAGATCAAAATCTTGGAAAACGACCGCTAGTAACGAAATATTGGAAATCCATGCAAAACGTCTTGTATCCTATGTAGTTTAGTCTCAAAATGGGAACTATACGATCGACCCTCAACCTTCCAGAACAGAAATATTTTGCACTTCAAACAAAATAATGTGGCACCGTACATAAACACATTTTTAGCGATGATACGAGCGCCCTTGCGACACATTCTAAGAATTTTTTTATGAAAAATCGAAAAAATAAGAATTTGCTGAAGTATAGAACCAACATTCCTCTATCACCATCAAGATCAAAATCTTGGAAAACGACCGCTAGTAACGAAATATTGGAAATCCATGCAAAACGTCTTGTATCCTATGTAGTTTCCTCTTAAAATGGGAACTATACGATCGACCCTCAACCTTTCAGAACAGAAATATTTTGCACTTCAAACAAAATAATGTGGCACCGTACATAAACACATTTTTAGCGATGATACGAGCGCCCTTGCGACACATTCCAAGAATTTTTTATGAAAAATCGAATAAATAAGAATTTGCTGAAGTATAGAACCAACATTCCTCTATCACCATCAAGATCAATATCTTGGAAAACGACCGCTGGTAACGAAATATTGGAAATCCATGCAAAACGTCTTGTATCCTATGTAGTTTCCTCTTAAAATGGGAACTATACGATCGACCCTCAACCTTTCAGAACAGAAATATTTTGCACTTCAAACAAAATAATGTGGCACCGTACATAAACACATTTTTAGCGATGATACGAGCGCCCTTGCGACACAATCTAAACATTTTTATGAAAAATCGAAAAAAGAAGAATTTGCAGAAGTATAGAACCATCATTCCTCTATCACCATCAAGATCAATATCTTGGAAAACGACCGCTGGTAACGAAATATTGGAAATCCATGCAAAACGTCTTGTATCCTATGTAGTTTCCTCTTAAAATGGGAACTATACGATCGACCCTCAACCTTTCAGAACAGAAATATTTTGCACTTCAAACAAAATAATGTGGCACCGTACATAAACACATTTTTAGCGATGATACGAGCGCCCTTGCGACACATTCCAAGAATTTTTTATGAAAAATCGAATAAATAAGAATTTGCTGAAGTATAGAACCAACATTCCTCTATCACCATCAAGATCAAAATCTTGGAAAACGACCGCTAGTAACGAAATATTGGAAATCCATGCAAAACGTCTTGTATCCTATGTAGTTTAGTCTCAAAATGGGAACTATACGATCGACCCTCAACCTTCCAGAACAGAAATATTTTGCACTTCAAACAAAATAATGTGGCACCGTACATAAACACATTTTTAGCGATGATACGAGCGCCCTTGCGACACATTCTAAGAATTTTTTTATGAAAAATCGAAAAAATAAGAATTTGCTGAAGTATAGAACCAACATTCCTCTATCACCATCAAGATCAAAATCTTGGAAAACGACCGCTAGTAACGAAATATTGGAAATCCATGCAAAACGTCTTGTATCCTATGTAGTTTCCTCTTAAAATGGGAACTATACGATCGACCCTCAACCTTTCAGAACAGAAATATTTTGCACTTCAAACAAAATAATGTGGCACCGTACATAAACACATTTTTAGCGATGATACGAGCGCCCTTGCGACACATTCCAAGAATTTTTTATGAAAAATCGAATAAATAAGAATTTGCTGAAGTATAGAACCAACATTCCTCTATCACCATCAAGATCAATATCTTGGAAAACGACCGCTGGTAACGAAATATTGGAAATCCATGCAAAACGTCTTGTATCCTATGTAGTTTCCTCTTAAAATGGGAACTATACGATCGACCCTCAACCTTTCAGAACAGAAATATTTTGCACTTCAAACAAAATAATGTGGCACCGTACATAAACACATTTTTAGCGATGATACGAGCGCCCTTGCGACACAATCTAAACATTTTTATGAAAAATCGAAAAAAGAAGAATTTGCAGAAGTATAGAACCATCATTCCTCTATCACCATCAAGATCAATATCTTGGAAAACGACCGCTGGTAACGAAATATTGGAAATCCATGCAAAACGTCTTGTATCCTATGTAGTTTCCTCTTAAAATGGGAACTATACGATCGACCCTCAACCTTTCAGAACAGAAATATTTTGCACTTCAAACAAAATAATGTGGCACCGTACATAAACACATTTTTAGCGATGATACGAGCGCCCTTGCGACACAATCTAAACATTTTTATGAAAAATCGAAAAAATAAGAATTTGCTGAAGTATAGAACCAACATTCCTCTATCACCATCAAGATCAAAATCTTGGAAGACGACCGCTAGTAACGAAATATTGGAAATCCATGCAAAACGTCTTGTATCCTATGCAGTTTCCTCTTAAAATGGGAACTATACGATCGACCCTCAACCTTTCAGAACAGAAATATTTTGCACTTCAAACAAAATAATGTGGCACCGTACATAAACACATTTTTAGCGATGATACGAGCGCCCTTGCGACACAATCTAAACATTTTTATGAAAAATCGAAAAAATAAGAATTTGCTGAAGTATAGAACCAACATTCCTCTATCACCATCAAGATCAATATCTTGGAAAACGACCGCTGGTAACGAAATATTGGAAATCCATGCAAAACGTCTTGTATCCTATGTAGTTTCCTCTTAAAATGGGAACTATACGATCGACCCTCAACCTTTCAGAACAGAAATATTTTGCACTTCAAACAAAATAATGTGGCACCGTACATAAACACATTTTTAACGATGATACGAGCGCCCTTGCGACACATTCTAAGAATTTTTTATGAAAAATCGAATAAATAAGAATTTGCTGAAGTATAGAACCAACATTCCTCTATCACCATCAAGATCAATATCTTGGAAAACGACCGCTGGTAACGAAATATTGGAAATCCATGCAAAACGTCTTGTATCCTATGTAGTTTCCTCTTAAAATGGGAACTATACGATCGACCCTCAACCTTTCAGAACAGAAATATTTTGCACTTCAAACAAAATAATGTGGCACCGTACATAAACACATTTTTAGCGATGATACGAGCGCCCTTGCGACACAATCTAAACATTTTTATGAAAAATCGAAAAAATAAGAATTTGCTGAAGTATAGAACCAACATTCCTCTATCACAATCAAGATCAATATCTTGGAAAACGACCGCTGGTAACGAAATATTGGAAATCCATGCAAAACGTCTTGTATCCTATGTAGTTTCCTCTTAAAATGGGAACTATACGATCGACCCTCAACCTTTCAGAACAGAAATATTTTGCACTTCAAACAAAATAATGTGGCTTCGTACATAAACACATTTTTAGCGATGTTACGAGCGCCCTTGCGACACATTCTAAGAATTTTTTATGAAAAATCGAATAAATAAGAATTTGCTGAAGTATAGAACCAACATTCCTCTATCACCATCATGATGAAAATCTTGGAAAACGACCGCTAGTAACGGAATATTGGAAATCCATGCAAAACGTCTTGTATCCTATGTAGTTTCCTCTTAAAATGGGAACTATACGATCGACCCTCAACCTTTCAGAACAGAAATATTTTGCACTTCAAACAAAATAATGTGGCACCGTACATAAACACATTTTTAGCGATGATACGAGCGCCCTTGCGACACATTCTAAGAATTTTTTATGAAAAATCGAATAAATAAGAATTTGCTGAAGTATAGAACCAACATTCCTCTATCACCATCAAGATCAAAATCTTGGAAGACGACCGCTAGTAACGAAATATTGGAAATCCATGCAAAACGTCTTGTATCCTATATAGTTTCCTCTTAAAATGGGAACTATACGATCGACCCTCAACCTTTCAGAACAAAAATATTTTGCACTTCAAACAAAATAATGTGGCACGGTACATAAACACATTTTTAGCGATGATACGAGCGCCCTTGCGACACATTCTAAGATTTTTTTATGAAAAATCGAATAAATAAGAATTTGCTGAAGTATAGAACCAACATTCCTCTATCACCATCAAGATCAAAATCTTGGAAGACGACCGCTAGTAACGAAATATTGGAAATCCATGCAAAACGTCTTGTATCCTATGCAGTTTCCTCTTAAAATGGGAACTATACGATCGACCCTCAACCTTTCAGAACAGAAATATTTTGCACTTCAAACAAAATAATGTGGCACCGTACATAAACACATTTTTAGCGATGATACGAGCGCCCTTGCGACACAATCTAAACATTTTTATGAAAAATCGAAAAAATAAGAATTTGCTGAAGTATAGAACCAACATTCCTCTATCACCATCAAGATCAATATCTTGGAAAACGACCGCTGGTAACGAAATATTGGAAATCCATGCAAAACGTCTTGTATCCTATGTAGTTTCCTCTTAAAATGGGAACTATACGATCGACCCTCAACCTTTCAGAACAGAAATATTTTGCACTTCAAACAAAATAATGTGGCACCGTACATAAACACATTTTTAACGATGATACGAGCGCCCTTGCGACACATTATAAGAATTTTTTATGAAAAATCGAATAAATAAGAATTTGCTGAAGTATAGAACCAACATTCCTCTATCACCATCAAGATCAATATCTTGGAAAACGACCGCTAGTAACGAAATATTGGAAATCCATGCAAAACGTCTTGTATCCTATGTAGTTTCCTCTTAAAATGGGAACTATACGATCGACCCTCAACCTTTCAGAACAGAAATATTTTGCACTTCAAACAAAATAATGTGGCACCGTACATATACACATTTTTAGCGATGATACGAGCGCCCTTGCGACACAATCTAAACATTTTTATGAAAAATCGAAAAAATAAGAATTTGCTGAAGTATAGAACCAACATTCCTCTATCACCATCAAGATCAATATCTTGGAAAACGACCGCTGGTAACAAAATATTGGAAATCCATGCAAAACGTCTTGTATCCTATGTAGTTTCCTCTTAAAATGGGAACTATACGATCGACCCTCAACCTTTCAGAACAGAAATATTTTGCACTTCAAACAAAATAATGTGGCACCGTACATAAACACATTTTTAGCGATGATTACGAGCGCCCTTGCGACACATTCTAAATTTTTTTTATGAAAAATCGACAAAAAAGAATTTGCAGAAGTATAGAACCAACATTCCTCTATCACCATCAAGATCAATATCTTGGAAAACGACCGCTGGTAACGAAATATTGGAAATCCATGCAAAACGTCTTGTATCCTATGTAGTTTTCTCTTAAAATGGGAACTATACGATCGACCCTCAACCTTTCAGAACAGAAATATTTTGCACTTCAAACCAAATAATGTGGCACCGTACATAAACACATTTTTAGCGATGATACGAGCGCCCTTGCGACACATTCTAAATTTTTTTTATGAAAAATCGACAAAAAAGAATTTGCAGAAGTATAGAACCAACATTCCTCTATCACCATCAAGATCAATATCTTGGAAAACGACCGCTGGTAACGAAATATTGGAAATCCATGCAAAACGTCTTGTATCCTATGTAGTTTTCTCTTAAAATGGGAACTATACGATCGACCCTCAACCTTTCAGAACAGAAATATTTTGCACTTCAAACAAAATAATGTGGCACCGTACATAAACACATTTTTAGCGATGATACGAGCGCCCTTGCGACACAATCTAAACATTTTTATGAAAAATCGAAAAAATAAGAATTTGCTGAAGTATAGAACCAACATTCCTCTATCACCATCAAGATCAATATCTTGGAAAACGACCGCTGGTAACAAAATATTGGAAATCCATGCAAAACGTCTTGTATCCTATGAGGTTTCCTCTTAAAATGGGAACTATACGATCGACCCTCAACCTTTCAGAACAGAAATATTTTGCACTTCAAACAAAATAATGTGGCACCGTACATAAACACATTTTTAGCGATGATACGAGCGCCCTTGCGACACATTCTAAGAATTTTTTATGAAAAATCGAATAAATAAGAATTTGCTGAAGTATAGAACCAACATTCCTCTATCACCATCAAGATGAAAATCTTGGAAAACGACCGCTAGTAACGAAATATTGGAAATCCATGCAAAACGTCTTGTATCCTATGTAGTTTCCTCTTAAAATGGGAACTATACGATCGACCCTCAACCTTTCAGAAAAGAAATATTTTGCACTTCAAACAAAATAATGTGGCACCGTACATAAACACATTTTTAGCGATGATACGAGCGCCCTTGCGACACAATCTAAACATTTTTATGAAAAATCGAAAAAATAAGAATTTGCTGAAGTATAGAACCAACATTCCTCTATCACCATCAAGATCAAAATCTTGGAAAACGACCGCTAGTAACGAAATATTGGAAATCCATGCAAAACGTCTTGTATCCTATGTAGTTTCCTCTTAAAATGGGAACTATACGATCGACCCTCAACCTTTCAGAACAGAAATATTTTGCACTTCAAACAAAATAATGTGGCACCGTACATAAACACATTTTTAGCGATGATACGAGCGCCCTTGCGACACATTCTAAGAATTTTTTATGAAAAATCGAATAAATAAGAATTTGCTGAAGTATAGAACCAACATTCCTCTATCACCATCAAGATGAAAATCTTGGAAAACGACCGCTAGTAACGAAATATTGGAAATCCATGCAAAACGTCTTGTATCCTATGTAGTTTCCTCTTAAAATGGGAACTATACGATCGACCCTCAACCTTTCAGAACAGGAATATTTTGCACTTCAAACAAAATAATGTGGCACCGTACATAAACACATTTTTAGCGATGATACGAGCGCCCTTGCGACACATTCTAAGAATTTTTTATGAAAAATCGAATAAATAAGAATTTGCTGAAGTATAGAACCAACATTCCTCTATCACCATCAAGATCAAAATCTTGGAAGACGACCGCTAGTAACGAAATATTGGAAATCCATGCAAAACGTCTTGTATCCTATGCAGTTTCCTCTTAAAATGGGAACTATACGATCGACCCTCAACCTTTCAGAACAGAAATATTTTGCACTTCAAACAAAATAATGTGGCACCGTACATAAACACATTTTTAGCGATGATACGAGCGCCCTTGCGACACATTCTAAGAATTTTTTATGAAAAATCGAATAAATAAGAATTTGCTGAAGTATAGAACCAACATTCCTCTATCACCATCAAGATCAATATCTTGGAAAACGACCGCTGGTAACGAAATATTGGAAATCCATGCAAAACGTCTTGTATCCTATGTAGTTTCCTCTTAAAATGGGAACTATACGATCGACCCTCAACCTTTCAGAACAGAAATATTTTGCACTTCAAACAAAATAATGTGGCACCGTACATAAACACATTTTTAGCGATGATACGAGCGCCCTTGCGACACAATCTAAACATTTTTATGAAAAATCGAAAAAATAGGAATTTGCTGAAGTATAGAACCAACATTCCTCTATCACCATCAAGATCAATATCTTGGAAAACGACCGCTGGTAACGAAATATTGGAAATCCATGCAAAACGTCTTGTATCCTATGTAGTTTCCTCTTAAAATGGGAACTATACGATCGACCCTCAACCTTTCAGAACAGATATATTTTGCACTTCAAACAAAATAATGTGGCACCGTACATAAACACATTTTTAGCGATGATACGAGCGCCCTTGCGACACAATCTAAACATTTTTATGAAAAATCGACAAAATAAGAGTTGGCTGAAGTATAGAATCAACATTCCTCTATCACCATCAAGATCAATATCTTGGAAAACGACCGCTGGTAACGAAATATTGGAAATCCATGCAAAACGTCTTGTATCCTATGTAGTTTCCTCTTAAAATGGGAACTATACGATCGACCTTCAACCTTTCAGAACAGATATATTTTGCACTTCAAACAAAATAATGTGGCACCGTACATAAACACATTTTTAGCGATGATACGAGCGCCCTTGCGACACAATCTAAACATTTTTATGAAAAATCGACAAAATAAGAATTGGCTGAAGTATAGAACCAACATTCCTCTATCACCATCAAGATCAATATCTTGGAAAACGACCGCTGGTAACGAAATATTGGAAATCCATGCAAAACGTCTTGTATCCTATGTAGTTTCCTCTTAAAATGGGAACTATACGATCGACCCTCAACCTTTCAGAACAGAAATATTTTGCACTTCAAGCAAAATAATGTGGCACCGTACATAAACACATTTTTAGCGATGATACGAGCGCCCTTGCGACACATTCTAAGAATTTTTTATGAAAAATCGAATAAATAAGAATTTGCTGAAGTATAGAACCAACATTCCTCTATCACCATCAAGATGAAAATCTTGGAAAACGACCGCTAGTAACGAAATATTGGAAATCCATGCAAAACGTCTTGTATCCTATGTAGTTTCCTCTTAAAATGGGAACTATACGATCGACCCTCAACCTTTCAGAACAGAAATATTTTGCACTTCAAACAAAATAATGTGGCACCGTACATAAACACATTTTTAGCGATGATACGAGCGCCCTTGCGACACAATCTAAACATTTTTATGAAAAATCGAAAAAATAAGAATTTGCTGAAGTATAGAACCAACATTCCTCTATCACCATCAAGATCAATATCTTGGAAAACGACCGCTGGTAACGAAATATTGGAAATCCATGCAAAACGTCTTGTATCCTATGTAGTTTCCTCTTAAAATGGGAACTATACGATCGACCCTCAACCTTTCAGAACAGAAATATTTTGCACTTCAAACAAAATAATGTGGCACCGTACATAAACACATTTTTAACGATGATACGAGCGCCCTTGCGACACATTATAAGAATTTTTTATGAAAAATCGAATAAATAAGAATTTGCTGAAGTATAGAACCAACATTCCTCTATCACCATCAAGATCAATATCTTGGAAAACGACCGCTAGTAACGAAATATTGGAAATCCATGCAAAACGTCTTGTATCCTATGTAGTTTCCTCTTAAAATGGGAACTATACGATCGACCCTCAACCTTTCAGAACAGAAATATTTTGCACTTCAAACAAAATAATGTGGCACCGTACATAAACACATTTTTAGCGATGATACGAGCGCCCTTGCGACACAATCTAAACATTTTTATGAAAAATCGAAAAAATAAGAATTTGCTGAAGTATAGAACCAACATTCCTCTATCACCATCAAGATCAATATCTTGGAAAACGACCGCTGGTAACAAAATATTGGAAATCCATGCAAAACGTCTTGTATCCTATGTAGTTTCCTCTTAAAATGGGAACTATACGATCGACCTTCAACCTTTCAGAACAGAAATATTTTGCACTTCAAACAAAATAATGTGGCACCGTACATAAACACATTTTTAGCGATGATACGAGCGCCCTTGCGACACAATCTAAACATTTTTATGAAAAATCGAAAAAATAAGAATTTGCTGAAGTATAGAACCAACATTCCTCTATCACCATCAAGATCAATATCTTGGAAAACGACCGCTGGTAACAAAATATTGGAAATCCATGCAAAACGTCTTGTATCCTATGAGGTTTCCTCTTAAAATGGGAACTATACGATCGACCCTCAACCTTTCAGAACAGAAATATTTTGCACTTCAAACAAAATAATGTGGCACCGTACATAAACACATTTTTAGCGATGATACGAGCGCCCTTGCGACACATTCTAAGAATTTTTTATGAAAAATCGAATAAATAAGAATTTGCTGAAGTATAGAACCAACATTCCTCTATCACCATCAAGATGAAAATCTTGGAAAACGACCGCTAGTAACGAAATATTGGAAATCCATGCAAAACGTCTTGTATCCTATGTAGTTTCCTCTTAAAATGGGAACTATACGATCGACCCTCAACCTTTCAGAAAAGAAATATTTTGCACTTCAAACAAAATAATGTGGCACCGTACATAAACACATTTTTAGCGATGATACGAGCGCCCTTGCGACACAATCTAAACATTTTTATGAAAAATCGAAAAAATAAGAATTTGCTGAAGTATAGAACCAACATTCCTCTATCACCATCAAGATCAAAATCTTGGAAAACGACCGCTAGTAACGAAATATTGGAAATCCATGCAAAACGTCTTGTATCCTATGTAGTTTCCTCTTAAAATGGGAACTATACGATCGACCCTCAACCTTTCAGAACAGAAATATTTTGCACTTCAAACAAAATAATGTGGCACCGTACATAAACACATTTTTAGCGATGATTACGAGCGCCCTTGCGACACATTCTAAATTTTTTTTATGAAAAATCGACAAAAAAGAATTTGCAGAAGTATAGAACCAACATTCCTCTATCACCATCAAGATCAATATCTTGGAAAACGACCGCTGGTAACGAAATATTGGAAATCCATGCAAAACGTCTTGTATCCTATGTAGTTTTCTCTTAAAATGGGAACTATACGATCGACCCTCAACCTTTCAGAACAGAAATATTTTGCACTTCAAACAAAATAATGTGGCACCGTACATAAACACATTTTTAGCGATGATACGAGCGCCCTTGCGACACATTCTAAATTTTTTTTATGAAAAATCGACAAAAAAGAATTTGCAGAAGTATAGAACCAACATTCCTCTATCACCATCAAGATCAATATCTTGGAAAACGACCGCTGGTAACGAAATATTGGAAATCCATGCAAAACGTCTTGTATCCTATGTAGTTTTCTCTTAAAATGGGAACTATACGATCGACCCTCAACCTTTCAGAACAGAAATATTTTGCACTTCAAACAAAATAATGTGGCACCGTACATAAACACATTTTTAGCGATGATACGAGCGCCCTTGCGACACAATCTAAACATTTTTATGAAAAATCGAAAAAATAAGAATTTGCTGAAGTATAGAACCAACATTCCTCTATCACCATCAAGATCAATATCTTGGAAAACGACCGCTGGTAACAAAATATTGGAAATCCATGCAAAACGTCTTGTATCCTATGAGGTTTCCTCTTAAAATGGGAACTATACGATCGACCCTCAACCTTTCAGAACAGAAATATTTTGCACTTCAAACAAAATAATGTGGCACCGTACATAAACACATTTTTAGCGATGATACGAGCGCCCTTGCGACACATTCTAAGATTTTTTTATGAAAAATCGAATAAATAAGAATTTGCTGAAGTATAGAACCAACATTCCTCTATCACCATCAAGATGAAAATCTTGGAAAACGACCGCTAGTAACGAAATATTGGAAATCCATGCAAAACGTCTTGTATCCTATGTAGTTTCCTCTTAAAATGGGAACTATACGATCGACCCTCAACCTTTCAGAAAAGAAATATTTTGCACTTCAAACAAAATAATGTGGCACCGTACATAAACACATTTTTAGCGATGATACGAGCGCCCTTGCGACACAATCTAAACATTTTTATGAAAAATCGAAAAAATAAGAATTTGCTGAAGTATAGAACCAACATTCCTCTATCACCATCAAGATCAAAATCTTGGAAAACGACCGCTAGTAACGAAATATTGGAAATCCATGCAAAACGTCTTGTATCCTATGTAGTTTCCTCTTAAAATGGGAACTATACGATCGACCCTCAACCTTTCAGAACAGAAATATTTTGCACTTCAAACAAAATAATGTGGCACCGTACATAAACACATTTTTAGCGATGATACGAGCGCCCTTGCGACACATTCTAAGAATTTTTTATGAAAAATCGAATAAATAAGAATTTGCTGAAGTATAGAACCAACATTCCTCTATCACCATCAAGATCAAAATCTTGGAAAACGACCGCTAGTAACGAAATATTGGAAATCCATGCAAAACGTCTTGTATCCTATGTAGTTTCCTCTTAAAATGGGAACTATACGATCGACCCTCAACCTTTCAGAACAGGAATATTTTGCACTTCAAACAAAATAATGTGGCACCGTACATAAACACATTTTTAGCGATGATACGAGCGCCCTTGCGACACATTCTAAGAATTTTTTATGAAAAATCGAATAAATAAGAATTTGCTGAAGTATAGAACCAACATTCCTCTATCACCATCAAGATCAAAATCTTGGAAGACGACCGCTAGTAACGAAATATTGGAAATCCATGCAAAACGTCTTGTATCCTATGCAGTTTCCTCTTAAAATGGGAACTATACGATCGACCCTCAACCTTTCAGAACAGAAATATTTTGCACTTCAAACAAAATAATGTGGCACCGTACATAAACACATTTTTAGCGATGATACGAGCGCCCTTGCGACACATTCTAAGAATTTTTTATGAAAAATCGAATAAATAAGAATTTGCTGAAGTATAGAACCAACATTCCTCTATCACCATCAAGATCAATATCTTGGAAAACGACCGCTGGTAACGAAATATTGGAAATCCATGCAAAACGTCTTGTATCCTATGTAGTTTCCTCTTAAAATGGGAACTATACGATCGACCCTCAACCTTTCAGAACAGAAATATTTTGCACTTCAAACAAAATAATGTGGCACCGTACATAAACACATTTTTAGCGATGATACGAGCGCCCTTGCGACACAATCTAAACATTTTTATGAAAAATCGAAAAAATAGGAATTTGCTGAAGTATAGAACCAACATTCCTCTATCACCATCAAGATCAATATCTTGGAAAACGACCGCTGGTAACGAAATATTGGAAATCCATGCAAAACGTCTTGTATCCTATGTAGTTTCCTCTTAAAATGGGAACTATACGATCGACCCTCAACCTTTCAGAACAGAAATATTTTGCACTTCAAACAAAATAATGTGGCATCGTACATAAACACATTTTTAGCGATGATACGAGCGCCCTTGCGACACAATCTAAACATTTTTATGAAAAATCGACAAAATAAGAATTGGCTGAAGTATAGAATCAACATTCCTCTATCACCATCAAGATCAATATCTTGGAAAACGACCGCTGGTAACGAAATATTGGAAATCCATGCAAAACGTCTTGTATCCTATGTAGTTTCCTCTTAAAATGGGAACTATACGATCGACCTTCAACCTTTCAGAACAGATATATTTTGCACTTCAAACAAAATAATGTGGCACCGTACATAAACACATTTTTAGCGATGATACGAGCGCCCTTGCGACACAATCTAAACATTTTTATGAAAAATCGACAAAATAAGAATTGGCTGAAGTATAGAACCAACATTCCTCTATCACCATCAAGATCAATATCTTGGAAAACGACCGCTGGTAACGAAATATCGGAAATCCATGCAAAACGTCTTGTATCCTATGTAGTTTCCTCTTAAAATGGGAACTATACGATCGACCCTCAACCTTTCAGAACAGAAATATTTTGCACTTCAAGCAAAATAATGTGGCACCGTACATAAACACATTTTTAGCGATGATACGAGCGCCCTTGCGACACATTCTAAGAATTTTTTATGAAAAATCGAATAAATAAGAATTTGCTGAAGTATAGAACCAACATTCCTCTATCACCATCAAGATGAAAATCTTGGAAAACGACCGCTAGTAACGAAATATTGGAAATCCATGCAAAACGTCTTGTATCCTATGTAGTTTCCTCTTAAAATGGGAACTATACGATCGACCCTCAACCTTTCAGAACAGAAATATTTTGCACTTCAAACAAAATAATGTGGCACCGTACATAAACACATTTTTAGCGATGATACGAGCGCCCTTGCGACACATTCTAAGAATTTTTTATGAAAAATCGAATAAATAAGAATTTGCTGAAGTATAGAACCAAGATTCCTCTATCACCATCAAGATGAAAATCTTGGAAAACGACCGCTAGTAACGAAATATTGGAAATCCATGCAAAACGTCTTGTATCCTATGTAGTTTCCTCTTAAAATGGGAACTATACGATCGACCCTCAACCTTTCAGAAAAGAAATATTTTGCACTTCAAACAAAATAATGTGGCACCGTACATAAACACATTTTTAGCGATGATACGAGCGCCCTTGCGACACAATCTAAACATTTTTATGAAAAATCGAAAAAATAAGAATTTGCTGAAGTATAGAACCAACATTCCTCTATCACCATCAAGATCAAAATCTTGGAAAACGACCGCTAGTAACGAAATATTGGAAATCCATGCAAAACGTCTTGTATCCTATGTAGTTTCCTCTTAAAATGGGAACTATACGATCGACCCTCAACCTTTCAGAACAGAAATATTTTGCACTTCAAACAAAATAATGTGGCTTCGTACATAAACACATTTTTAGCGATGATACGAGCGCCCTTGCGACACATTCTAAGAATTTTTTATGAAAAATCGAATAAATAAGAATTTGCTGAAGTATAGAACCAACATTCCTCTATCACCATCAAGATCAAAATCTTGGAAAACGACCGCTAGTAACGAAATATTGGAAATCCATGCAAAACGTCTTGTATCCTATGTAGTTTCCTCTTAAAATGGGAACTATACGATCGACCCTCAACCTTTCAGAACAGAAATATTTTGCACTTCAAACAAAATAATGTGGCACCGTACATAAACACATTTTTAGCGATGATACGAGCGCCCTTGCGACACATTCTAAAAATTTTTTATGAAAAATCGAATAAATAAGAATTTGCTGAAGTATAGAACCAACATTCCTCTATCACCATCAAGATCAAAATCTTGGAAAACGACCGCTAGTAACGAAATATTGGAAATCCATGCATAACGTCTTGTATCCTATGTAGTTTCCTTTTAAAATGGGAACTGTACGATCGACCCTCAACCTTTCAGAAAAGAAATATTTTGCACTTCAAACAAAATAATGTGGCACCGTACATAAACACATTTTTAGCGATGATACGAGCGCCCTTGCGACACAATCTAAACATTTTTATGAAAAATCGAAAAAATAAGAATTTGCTGAAGTATAGAACCAACATTCCTCTATCACCATCAAGATCAAAATCTTGGAAAACGACCGCTAGTAACGAAATATTGGAAATCCATGCAAAACGTCTTGTATCCTATGTAGTTTCCTCTTAAAATGGGAACTATACGATCGACCCTCAACCTTTCAGAACAGAAATATTTTGCACTTCAAACAAAATAATGTGGCACCGTACATAAACACATTTTTAGCGATGATACGAGCGCCCTTGCGACACATTCTAAGAATTTTTTATGAAAAATCGAATAAATAAGAATTTGCTGAAGTATAGAACCAACATTCCTCTATCACCATCAAGATCAAAATCTTGGAAAACGACCGCTAGTAACGAAATATTGGAAATCCATGCAAAACGTCTTGTATCCTATGTAGTTTCCTCTTAAAATGGGAACTATACGATCGACCCTCAACCTTTCAGAACAGAAATATTTTGCACTTCAAACAAAATAATGTGGCACCGTACATAAACACATTTTTAGCGATGATACGAGCGCCCTTGCGACACAATCTAAACATTTTTATGAAAAATCGAAAAAATAAGAATTTGCTGAAGTATAGAACCAACATTCCTCTATCACCATCAAGATCAATATCTTGGAAAACGACCGCTGGTAACGAAATTTTGGAAATCCATGCAAAACGTCTTGTATCCTATGTAGTTTCCTCTTAAAATGGGAACTATACGATCGACCCTCAACCTTTCAGAACAGAAATATTTTGCACTTCAAACAAAATAATGTGGCACCGTACATAAACACATTTTTAGCGATGATACGAGCGCCCTTGCGACACAATCTAAAAATTTTTATGAAAATTCGAAAAAAAAGAATTTGCAGAAGTATAGAACCAACATTCCTCTATCACCATCAAGATCAATATCTTGGAAAACGACCGCTGGTAACGAAATATTGGAAATCCATGCAAAACGTCTTTGTATCCTATGTAGTTTCCTCTTAAAATGGGAACTATACGATCGACCCTCAACCTTTCAGAACAGAAATATTTTGCACTTCAAACAAAATAATGTGGCACCGTACATAAACACATTTTTAGCGATGATACGAGCGCCCTTGCTACACAATCTAAACATTTTTATGAAAAATCGAAAAAATAAGAATTTGCTGAAGTATAGAACCAACATTCCTCTATCACCATCAAGATCAATATCTTGGAAAACGACCGCTGGTAACAAAATATTGGAAATCCATGCAAAACGTCTTGTATCCTATGTAGTTTCCTCTTAAAATGGGAACTATACGATCGACCCTCAACCTTTCAGAACAGAAATATTTTGCACTTCAAACAAAATAATGTGGCACCGTACATAAACACAGTTTTAGCGATGATACGAGCGCCCTTGCGACACATTCTAAATTTTTTTTATGAAAAATCGACAAAAAAGAATTTGCAGAAGTATAGAACCAACATTCCTCTATCACCATCAAGATCAATATCTTGGAAAACGACCGCTGGTAACGAAATATTGGAAATCCATGCAAAACGTCTTGTATCCTATGTAGTTTTCTCTTAAAATGGGAACTATACGATCGACCCTCAACCTTTCAGAACAGAAATATTTTGCACTTCAAACAAAATAATGTGGCACCGTACATAAACACATTTTTAGCGATGATACGAGCGCCCTTGCGACACAATCTAAACATTTTTATGAAAAATCGAAAAAATAAGAATTTGCTGAAGTATAGAACCAACATTCCTCTATCGCCATCAAGATGAAAATCTTGGAAAACGACCGCTAGTAACGAAATATTGGAAATCCATGCAAAACGTCTTGTATCCTATGTAGTTTCCTCTTAAAATGGGAACTACACGATCGACCCTCAACCTTTCAGAACAGAAATATTTTGCACTTCAAACAAAATAATGTGGCACCGTACATAAACACATTTTTAGCGATGATGCGAGCGCCCTTGCGACACATTCTAAGAATTTTTTATGAAAAATCGAATAAATAAGAATTTGCTGAAGTATAGAACCAACATTCCTCTATCACCATCAAGATGAAAATCTTGGAAAACGACCGCTAGTAACGAAATATTGGAAATCAATGCAAAACGTCTTGTATTCTATGTAGTTTTATCTTAAAATGGGAACTATACGATCGACCGTCAACCTTTCAGAACAGAAATATTTTGCACTTGAAACAAAATAATGTGGCACCGTACATAAACACATTTTTAGCGATGATACGAGCGCCCTTGCGACACAATCTAAACATTTTTATGAAAAATCGAAAAAAAAGAATTTGCAGAAGTATAGAACCAACATTCCTCTATCACCATCAAGATCAATATCTTGGAAAACGACCGCTGGTAACGAAATATTGGAAATCCATGCAAAACGTCTTGTATCCTATGTAGTTTCTTCTTAAAATGGGAACTATACGATCGACCCTCAACCTTTCAGAACAGAAATATTTTGCACTTCAAACAAAATAATGTGGCACCGTACATAAACACATTTTTAGCGATGATACGAGCGCCCTTGCGACACAATCTAAACATTTTTATGAAAAATCGAAAAAATAGGAATTTGCTGAAGTATAGAACCAACATTCCTCTATCACCATCAAGATCAATATCTTGGAAAACGACCGCTGGTAACGAAATATTGGAAATCCATGCAAAACGTCTTGTATCCTATGTAGTTTCCTCTTAAAATGGGAACTATACGATCGACCCTCAACCTTTCAGAACAGAAATATTTTGCACTTCAAACAAAATAATGTGGCACCGTACATAAACACATTTTTAGCGATGATACGAGCGCCCTTGCGACACATTCTAAGAATTTTTTATGAAAAATCGAATAAATAAGAATTTGCTGAAGTATAGAACCAACATTCCTCTATCACCATCAAGATCAAAATCTTGGAAAACGACCGCTAGTAACGAAATATTGGAAATCCATGCAAAACGTCTTGTATCCTATGTAGTTTCCTCTTAAAATGGGAACTATACGATCGACCCTCAACCTTTCAGAACAGAAATATTTTGCACTTCAAACAAAATAATGTGGCACCGTACATAAACACATTTTTAGCGATGATACGAGCGCCCTTGCGACACAATCTAAACATTTTTATGAAAAATCGAAAAAATAAGAATTTTCTGAAGTATAGAACCAACATTCCTCTATCACCATCAAGATCAATATCTTGGAAAACGACCGCTGGTAACAAAATATTGGAAATCCATGCAAAACGTCTTGTATCCTATGTAGTTTCCTCTTAAAATGGGAACTATACGATCGACCCTCAACCTTTCAGAACAGAAATATTTTGCACTTCAAACAAAATAATGTGGCACCGTACATAAACACATTTTTAGCGATGATACGAGCGCCCTTGCGACACAATCTAAACATTTTTATGAAAAATCGAAAAAATAAGAATTTGCTGAAGTATAGAACCAACATTCCTCTATCACCATCAAGATCAAAATCTTGGAAAACGACCGCTAGTAACGAAATATTGGAAATCCATGCAAAACGTCTTGTATCCTATGTAGTTTCCTCTTAAAATGGGAACTATACGATCGACCCTCAACCTTTCAGAACAGAAATATTTTGCACTTCAAACAAAATAATGTGGCTTCGTACATAAACACATTTTTAGCGATGATACGAGCGCCCTTGCGACACATTCTAAGAATTTTTTATGAAAAATCGAATAAATAAGAATTTGCTGAAGTATAGAACCAACATTCCTCTATCACCATCAAGATCAAAATCTTGGAAAACGACCGCTAGTAACGAAATATTGGAAATCCATGCAAAACGTCTTGTATCCTATGTAGTTTCCTCTTAAAATGGGAACTATACGATCGACCCTCAACCTTTCAGAACAGAAATATTTTGCACTTCAAACAAAATAATGTGGCACCGTACATAAACACATTTTTAGCGATGATACGAGCGCCCTTGCGACACATTCTAAAAATTTTTTATGAAAAATCGAATAAATAAGAATTTGCTGAAGTATAGAACCAACATTCCTCTATCACCATCAAGATCAAAATCTTGGAAAACGACCGCTAGTAACGAAATATTGGAAATCCATGCATAACGTCTTGTATCCTATGTAGTTTCCTTTTAAAATGGGAACTGTACGATCGACCCTCAACCTTTCAGAAAAGAAATATTTTGCACTTCAAACAAAATAATGTGGCACCGTACATAAACACATTTTTAGCGATGATACGAGCGCCCTTGCGACACAATCTAAACATTTTTATGAAAAATCGAAAAAATAAGAATTTGCTGAAGTATAGAACCAACATTCCTCTATCACCATCAAGATCAAAATCTTGGAAAACGACCGCTAGTAACGAAATATTGGAAATCCATGCAAAACGTCTTGTATCCTATGTAGTTTCCTCTTAAAATGGGAACTATACGATCGACCCTCAACCTTTCAGAACAGAAATATTTTGCACTTCAAACAAAATAATGTGGCACCGTACATAAACACATTTTTAGCGATGATACGAGCGCCCTTGCGACACATTCTAAGAATTTTTTATGAAAAATCGAATAAATAAGAATTTGCTGAAGTATAGAACCAACATTCCTCTATCACCATCAAGATCAAAATCTTGGAAAACGACCGCTAGTAACGAAATATTGGAAATCCATGCAAAACGTCTTGTATCCTATGTAGTTTCCTCTTAAAATGGGAACTATACGATCGACCCTCAACCTTTCAGAACAGAAATATTTTGCACTTCAAACAAAATAATGTGGCACCGTACATAAACACATTTTTAGCGATGATACGAGCGCCCTTGCGACACAATCTAAACATTTTTATGAAAAATCGAAAAAATAAGAATTTGCTGAAGTATAGAACCAACATTCCTCTATCACCATCAAGATCAATATCTTGGAAAACGACCGCTGGTAACGAAATTTTGGAAATCCATGCAAAACGTCTTGTATCCTATGTAGTTTCCTCTTAAAATGGGAACTATACGATCGACCCTCAACCTTTCAGAACAGAAATATTTTGCACTTCAAACAAAATAATGTGGCACCGTACATAAACACATTTTTAGCGATGATACGAGCGCCCTTGCGACACAATCTAAAAATTTTTATGAAAATTCGAAAAAAAAGAATTTGCAGAAGTATAGAACCAACATTCCTCTATCACCATCAAGATCAATATCTTGGAAAACGACCGCTGGTAACGAAATATTGGAAATCCATGCAAAACGTCTTTGTATCCTATGTAGTTTCCTCTTAAAATGGGAACTATACGATCGACCCTCAACCTTTCAGAACAGAAATATTTTGCACTTCAAACAAAATAATGTGGCACCGTACATAAACACATTTTTAGCGATGATACGAGCGCCCTTGCGACACAATCTAAACATTTTTATGAAAAATCGAAAAAATAAGAATTTGCTGAAGTATAGAACCAACATTCCTCTATCACCATCAAGATCAATATCTTGGAAAACGACCGCTGGTAACAAAATATTGGAAATCCATGCAAAACGTCTTGTATCCTATGTAGTTTCCTCTTAAAATGGGAACTATACGATCGACCCTCAACCTTTCAGAACAGAAATATTTTGCACTTCAAACAAAATAATGTGGCACCGTACATAAACACAGTTTTAGCGATGATACGAGCGCCCTTGCGACACATTCTAAATTTTTTTTATGAAAAATCGACAAAAAAGAATTTGCAGAAATATAGAACCAACATTCCTCTATCACCATCAAGATCAATATCTTGGAAAACGACCGCTGGTAACGAAATATTGGAAATCCATGCAAAACGTCTTGTATCCTATGTAGTTTTCTCTTAAAATGGGAACTATACGATCGACCCTCAACCTTTCAGAACAGAAATATTTTGCACTTCAAACAAAATAATGTGGCACCGTACATAAACACATTTTTAGCGATGATACGAGCGCCCTTGCGACACAATCTAAACATTTTTATGAAAAATCGAAAAAATAAGAATTTGCTGAAGTATAGAACCAACATTCCTCTATCGCCATCAAGATGAAAATCTTGGAAAACGACCGCTAGTAACGAAATATTGGAAATCCATGCAAAACGTCTTGTATCCTATGTAGTTTCCTCTTAAAATGGGAACTACACGATCGACCCTCAACCTTTCAGAACAGAAATATTTTGCACTTCAAACAAAATAATGTGGCACCGTACATAAACACATTTTTAGCGATGATGCGAGCGCCCTTGCGACACATTCTAAGAATTTTTTATGAAAAATCGAATAAATAAGAATTTGCTGAAGTATAGAACCAACATTCCTCTATCACCATCAAGATGAAAATCTTGGAAAACGACCGCTAGTAACGAAATATTGGAAATCAATGCAAAACGTCTTGTATTCTATGTAGTTTTATCTTAAAATGGGAACTATACGATCGACCGTCAACCTTTCAGAACAGAAATATTTTGCACTTGAAACAAAATAATGTGGCACCGTACATAAACACATTTTTAGCGATGATACGAGCGCCCTTGCGACACAATCTAAACATTTTTATGAAAAATCGAAAAAAAAGAATTTGCAGAAGTATAGAACCAACATTCCTCTATCACCATCAAGATCAATATCTTGGAAAACGACCGCTGGTAACGAAATATTGGAAATCCATGCAAAACGTCTTGTATCCTATGTAGTTTCTTCTTAAAATGGGAACTATACGATCGACCCTCAACCTTTCAGAACAGAAATATTTTGCACTTCAAACAAAATAATGTGGCACCGTACATAAACACATTTTTAGCGATGATACGAGCGCCCTTGCGACACAATCTAAACATTTTTATGAAAAATCGAAAAAATAGGAATTTGCTGAAGTATAGAACCAACATTCCTCTATCACCATCAAGATCAATATCTTGGAAAACGACCGCTGGTAACGAAATATTGGAAATCCATGCAAAACGTCTTGTATCCTATGTAGTTTCCTCTTAAAATGGGAACTATACGATCGACCCTCAACCTTTCAGAACAGAAATATTTTGCACTTCAAACAAAATAATGTGGCACCGTACATAAACACATTTTTAGCGATGATACGAGCGCCCTTGCGACACATTCTAAGAATTTTTTATGAAAAATCGAATAAATAAGAATTTGCTGAAGTATAGAACCAACATTCCTCTATCACCATCAAGATCAAAATCTTGGAAAACGACCGCTAGTAACGAAATATTGGAAATCCATGCAAAACGTCTTGTATCCTATGTAGTTTCCTCTTAAAATGGGAACTATACGATCGACCCTCAACCTTTCAGAACAGAAATATTTTGCACTTCAAACAAAATAATGTGGCACCGTACATAAACACATTTTTTGCGATGATACGAGCGCCCTTGCGACACAATCTAAACATTTTTATGAAAAATCGAAAAAATAAGAATTTTCTGAAGTATAGAACCAACATTCCTCTATCACCATCAAGATCAATATCTTGGAAAACGACCGCTGGTAACAAAATATTGGAAATCCATGCAAAACGTCTTGTATCCTATGTAGTTTCCTCTTAAAATGGGAACTATACGATCGACCCTCAACCTTTCAGAACAGAAATATTTTGCACTTCAAACAAAATAATGTGGCACCGTACATAAACACATTTTTAGCGATGATACGAGCGCCCTTGCGACACAATCTAAACATTTTTATGAAAAATCGAAAAAATAAGAATTTGCTGAAGTATAGAACCAACATTCCTCTATCACCATCAAGATCAATATCTTGGAAAACGACCGCTGGTAACGAAATATTGGAAATCCATGCAAAACGTCTTGTATCCTATGCAGTTTCCTCTTAAAATGGGAACTATACGATCGACCCTCAACCTTTCGGAACAGAAATATTTTGCACTTCAAACAAAATAATGTGGCACCGTACATAAACACATTTTTAGCGATGATACGAACGCCCTTGCGACACATTCTAAATTTTTTTTATGAAAAATCGACAAAAAAGAATTTGCAGAAGTATAGAACCAACATTCCTCTATCACCATCAAGATCAATATCTTGGAAAACGACCGCTGGTAACAAAATATTGGAAATCCATGCAAAACGTCTTGTATCCTATGTAGTTTCCTCTTAAAATGGGAACTATACGATCGACCCTCAACCTTTCAGAACAGAAATATTTTGCACTTCAAACAAAATAATGTGGCACCGTACATAAACACATTTTTAGCGATGATACGAGCGCCCTTGCGACACAATCTGAACATTTTTATGAAAAATCGAAAAAATAAGAATTAGCTGAAGTATAGAACCAACATTCCTCTATCACCATCAAGATCAATATCTTGGAAAACGACCGCTGGTAACGAAATATTGGAAATCCATGCAAAACGTCTTGTATCCTATGTAGTTTCCTCTTAAAATGGGAACTATACGATCGACCCTCAACCTTTCAGAACAGAAATATTTTGCACTTCAAACAAAATAATGTGGCTCCGTACATAAACACATTTTTAGCGATGATACGAGCGCCCTTGCGACACATTCTAAGAATTTTTTATGAAAAATCGAATAAATAAGTATTTGCTGAAGTATAGAACCAACATTCCTCTATCACCATCAAGATCAATATCTTGGAAAACGACCGCTGGTAACGAAATATTGGAAATCCATGCAAAACGTCTTGTATCCTATGTAGTTTCCTCTTAAAATGGGAACTATACGATCGACCCTCAACCTTTCAGAACAGAAATATTTTGCACTTCAAACAAAATAATGTGGCTTCGTACATAAACACATTTTTAGCGATGATACGAGCGCCCTTGCGACACATTCTAAGAATTTTTTATGAAAAATCGAATAAATAAGAATTTGCTGAAGTATAGAACCAACATTCCTCTATCACCATCGAGATGAAAATCTTGGAAAACGACCGCTAGTAACGAAATATTGGAAATCCATGCAAAACGTCTTGTATCCTATGTAGTTTCCTCTTAAAATGGGAACTATACGATCGACCCTCAACCTTTCAGAACAGAAATATTTTGCACTTCAAACAAAATAATGTGGCACCGTACATAAACACATTTTTAGCGATGATACGAGCGCCCTTGCGACACATTCTAAGAATTTTTTATGAAAAATCGAATAAATAAGAATTTGCTGAAGTATAGAACCAACATTCCTCTATCACCATCAAGATGAAAATCTTGGAAAACGACCGCTAGTAACGAAATATTGGAAATCCATGCAAAACGTCTTGTATCCTATGTAGTTTCCTCTTAAAATGGGAACTATACGATCGACCCTCAACCTTTCAGAAAAGAAATATTTTGCACTTCAAACAAAATAATGTGGCACCGTACATGAACACATTTTTAGCGATGATACGAGCGCCCTTGCGACACAATCCAAAGATCAAAATCTTGGAAAACGACCGCTAGTAACGAAATATTGGAAATCCATGCAAAACGTCTTGTATCCTATGTAGTTTCCTCTTAAAATGGGAACTATATGATCGACCCTCAACCTTTCAGAACAGAAATATTATGCACTTCAAACAAAATAATGTGGCACCGTACATAAACACATTTTTAGCGATGATACGAGCGCCCTTGCGACACATTCTAAGAATTTTTTATGAAAAATCGAATAAATAAGAATTTGCTGAAGTATAGAACCAACATTCCTCTATCACCATCAGGATCAAAATCTTGGAAAACAGCCGCTAGTAACGAAATATTGGAAATCCATGCAAAACGTCTTGTATCCTATGTAGTTTCCTCTTAAAATGGGAACTATACGATCGACCCTCAACCTTTCAGAACAGAAATATTTAGCACTTCAAACAAAATAATGTGGCACCGTACATAAACACATTTTTAGCGATGATACGAGCGCCCTTGCGACACATTCTAAGAATTTTTTATGAAAAATCGAATAAATAAGAATTTGCTGAAGTATAGAACCAACATTCCTCTATCACCATCAAGATCAAAATCTTGGAAGACGACCGCTAGTAACGAAATATTGGAAATCCATGCAAAACGTCTTGTATCCTATGCAGTTTCCTCTTAAAATGGGAACTATACGATCGACCCTCAACCTTTCAGAACAGAAATATTTTGCACTTCAAACAAAATAATGTGGCACCGTACATAAACACATTTTTAGCGATGATACGAGCGCCCTTGCGACACATTCTAAGAATTTTTTATGAAAAATCGAATAAATAAGAATTTGCTGAAGTATAGAACCAACATTCCTCTATCACCATCAAGATCAATATCTTGGAAAACGACCGCTGGTAACGAAATATTGGAAATCCATGCAAAACGTCTTGTATCCTATGTAGTTTCCTCTTAAAATGGGAACTATACGATCGACCCTCAACCTTTCAGAACAGAAATATTTTGCACTTCAAACAAAATAATGTGGCACCGTACATAAACACATTTTTAGCGATGATACGAGCGCCCTTGCGACACAATCTAAACATTTTTATGAAAAATCGAAAAAATAGGAATTTGCTGATGTATAGAACCAACATTCCTCTATCACCATCAAGATCAATATCTTGGAAAACGACCGCTGGTAACGAAATATTGGAAATCCATGCAAAACGTCTTGTATCCTATGTAGTTTCCTCTTAAAATGGGAACTGTACGATCGACCCTCAACCTTTCAGAACAGAAATATTTTGCACTTCAAACAAAATAATGTGGCACCGTACATAAACACATTTTTAGCGATGATACGAGCGCCCTTGCGACACATTCTAAAATTTTTTTATGAAAAATCGAAAAAAAAAGAATTTGCAGAAGTATAGAACCAACATTCCTCTATCACCATCAAGATCAATATCTTGGAAAACGACCGCTGGTAACGAAATATTGGAAATCCATGCAAAACGTCTTGTATCCTATGTAGTTTCCTCTTAAAATGGTAACTGTACGATCGACCCTCAACCTTTCAGAACAGAAATATTATGCACTTCAAACAAAATAATGTGGCACCGTACATAAACACATTTTTAGCGATGATACGAGCGCCCTTGCGACACATTCTAAGAATTTTTTATGAAAAATCGAATAAATAAGAATTTGCTGAAGTATAGAACCAACATTCCTCTATCACCATCAAGATCAAAATCTTGGAAAACAGCCGCTAGTAACGAAATATTGGAAATCCATGCAAAACGTCTTGTATCCTATGTAGTTTCCTCTTAAAATGGGAACTATACGATCGACCCTCAACCTTTCAGAACAGAAATATTTAGCACTTCAAACAAAATAATGTGGCACCGTACATAAACACATTTTTAGCGATGATACGAGCGCCCTTGCGACACATTCTAAGAATTTTTTATGAAAAATCGAATAAATAAGAATTTGCTGAAGTATAGAACCAACATTCCTCTATCACCATCAAGATCAAAATCTTGGAAGACGACCGCTAGTAACGAAATATTGGAAATCCATGCAAAACGTCTTGTATCCTATGCAGTTTCCTCTTAAAATGGGAACTATACGATCGACCCTCAACCTTTCAGAACAGAAATATTTTGCACTTCAAACAAAATAATGTGGCACCGTACATAAACACATTTTTAGCGATGATACGAGCGCCCTTGCGACACATTCTAAGAATTTTTTATGAAAAATCGAATAAATAAGAATTTGCTGAAGTATAGAACCAACATTCCTCTATCACCATCAAGATCAATATCTTGGAAAACGACCGCTGGTAACGAAATATTGGAAATCCATGCAAAACGTCTTGTATCCTATGTAGTTTCCTCTTAAAATGGGAACTATACGATCGACCCTCAACCTTTCAGAACAGAAATATTTTGCACTTCAAACAAAATAATGTGGCACCGTACATAAACACATTTTTAGCGATGATACGAGCGCCCTTGCGACACAATCTAAACATTTTTATGAAAAATCGAAAAAATAGGAATTTGCTGATGTATAGAACCAACATTCCTCTATCACCATCAAGATCAATATCTTGGAAAACGACCGCTGGTAACGAAATATTGGAAATCCATGCAAAACGTCTTGTATCCTATGTAGTTTCCTCTTAAAATGGGAACTATACGATCGACCCTCAACCTTTCAGAACAGATATATTTTGCACTTCAAACAAAATAATGTGGCACCGTACATAAACACATTTTTAGCGATGATACGAGCGCCCTTGCGACACAATCTAAACATTTTTATGAAAAATCGACAAAATAAGAATTGGCTGAAGTATAGAACCAACATTCCTCTATCACCATCAAGATCAATATCTTGGAAAACGACCGCTGGTAACGAAATATTGGAAATCCATGCAAAACGTCTTGTATCCTATGTAGTTTCCTCTTAAAATGGGAACTATACGATCGACCCTCAACCTTTCAGAACAGATATATTTTGCACTTCAAACAAAATAATGTGGCACCGTACATAAACACATTTTTAGCGATGATACGAGCGCCCTTGCGACACAATCTAAACATTTTTATGAAAAATCGACAAAATAAGAATTGGCTGAAGTATAGAACCAACATTCCTCTATCACCATCAAGATCAATATCTTGGAAAACGACCGCTGGTAACGAAATATTGGAAATCCATGCAAAACGTCTTGTATCCTATGTAGTTTCCTCTTAAAATGGGAACTATACGATCGACCCTCAACCTTTCAGAACAGAAATATTTTGCACTTCAAACAAAATAATGTGGCACCGTACATAAACACATTTTTAGCGATGATACGAGCGCCCTTGCGACACAATCTAAATATTTTTATGAAAAATCGAAAAAATAAGAATTTGCTGAAGTATAGAACCAACATTCCTCTATCACCATCAAGATCAAAATCTTGGAAAACGACCGCTAGTAACGAAATATTGGAAATCCATGCAAAACGTCTTGTATCCTATGTAGTTTCCTCTTAAAATGGGAACTATACGATCGACCCTCAACCTTTCAGAACAGAAATATTTTGCACTTCAAACAAAATAATGTGGCACCGTACATAAACACATTTTTAGCGATGATACGAGCGCCCTTGCGACACATTCTAAGAATTTTTTATGAAAAATCGAATAAATAAGAATTTGCTGAAGTATAGAACCAACATTCCTCTATCACCATCAAGATCAAAATCTTGGAAAACGACCGCTAGTAACGAAATATTGGAAATCCATGCAAAACGTCTTGTATCCTATGTAGTTTCCTCTTAAAATGGGAACTATACGATCGACCCTCAACCTTTCAGAACAGAAATATTTTGCACTTCAAACAAAATAATGTGGCAACGTACATAAACACATTTTTAGCGATGATACGAGCGCCCTTGCGACACATTCTAAGAATTTTTTATGAAAAATCGAATAAATAAGAATTTGCTGAAGTATAGAACCAACATTCCTCTATCACCATCAAGATGAAAATCTTGGAAAACGACCGCTAGTAACGAAATATTGGAAATCCATGCAAAACGTCTTGTATCCTATGTAGTTTCCTCTTAAAATGGGAACTATACGATCGACCCTCAACCTTTCAGAACAGAAATATTTTGCACTTCAAACAAAATAATGTGGCACCGTACATAAACACATTTTTAGCGATGATACGAGCGCCCTTGCGACACATTCTAAGAATTTTTTATGAAAAATCGAATAAATAAGAATTTGCTGAAGTATAGAACCAACATTCCTCTATCACCATCAAGATCAAAATCTTGGAAAACGACCGCTAATAACGAAATATTGGAAATCCATGCAAAACGTCTTGTATCCTATGTAGTTTCCTCTTAAAATGGGAACTATACGATCGACCCTCAACCTTTCAGAAAAGAAATATTTTGCACTTCAAACAAAATAATGTGGCACCGTACATAAACACATTTTTAGCGATGATACGAGCGCCCTTGCGACACAATCTAAACATTTTTATGAAAAATCGAAAAAATAAGAATTTGCTGAATTATAGAACCAACATTCCTCTATCACCATCGAGATCAAAATCTTGGAAAACGACCGCTAGTAACGAAATATTGGAAATCCATGCAAAACGTCTTGTATCCTATGTAGTTTCCTCTTAAAATGGGAACTATACGATCGACCCTCAACCTTTCAGAACAGAAATATTTTGCACTTCAAACAAAATAATGTGGCACCATACATAAACACATTTTTAGCGATGATACGAGCGCCCTTGCGACACATTCTAAGAATTTTTTATGAAAAATCGAATAAATAAGAATTCGCTGAAGTATAGAACCAACATTCCTCTATCACCATCAAGATCAAAATCTTGGAAAACGACCGCTAGTAACGAAATATTGGACATCCATGCAAAACGTCTTGTATCCTATGTAGTTTCCTCTTAAAATGGGAACTATACGATCGACCCTCAACCTTTCAGAACAGAAATATTTTGCACTTCAAACAAAATAATGTGGCACCGTACATAAACACATTTTTAGCGATGATACGAGCGCCCTTGCGACACAATCTAAACATTTTTATGAAAAATCGACAAAATAAGAATTGGCTGAAGTATAGAACCAACATTCCTCTATCACCATCAAGATCAATATCTTGGAAAACGACCGCTGGTAACGAAATATTGGAAATCCATGCAAAACGTCTTGTATCCTATGTAGTTTCCTCTTAAAATGGGAACTATACGATCGACCCTCAACCTTTCAGAACAGAAATATTTTGCACTTCAAACAAAATAATGTGGCTCCGTACATAAACACATTTTTAGCGATGATACGAGCGCCCTTGCGACACATTCTAAGAATTTTTTATGAAAAATCGAATAAATAAGAATTTGCTGAAGTATAGAACCAACATTCCTCTATCACCATCAAGATCAAAATCTTGGAAAACGACCGCTAATAACGAAATATTGGAAATCCATGCAAAACGTCTTGTATCCTATGTAGTTTCCTCTTAAAATGGGAACTATACGATCGACCCTCAACCTTTCAGAACAGAAATATTTTGCACTTCAAACAAAATAATGTGGCACCGTACATAAACACATTTTTAGCGATGATACGAGCGCCCTTGTGACACAATCTAAACATTTTTATGAAAAATCGACAAAATAAGAATTGGCTGAAGTATAGAACCAACATTCCTCTATCACCATCAAGATCAATATCTTGGAAAACGACCGCTGGTAACGAAATATTGGAAATCCATGCAAAACGTCTTGTATCCTATGTAGTTTCCTCTTAAAATGGGAACTATACGATCGACCCTCAACCTTTCAGAACAGAAATATTTTGCACTTCAAACAAAATAATGTGGCTCCGTACATAAACACATTTTTAGCGATGATACGAGCGCCCTTGCGACACATTCTCAGAATTTTTTATGAAAAATCGAATAAATAAGAATTTGCTGAAGTATAGAACCAACATTCCTCTATCACTATCAAGATCAAAATCTTGGAAGACGACCGCTAGTAACGAAATATTGGAAATCCATGCAAAACGTCTTGTATCCTATGCAGTTTCCTCTTAAAATGGGAACTATACGATCGACCCTCAACCTTTCAGAACAGAAATATTTTGCACTTCAAACAAAATAATGTGGCACCGTACATAAACACATTTTTAGCGATGATACGAGCGCCCTTGCGACACATTCTAAGAATTTTTTATGAAAAATCGAATAAATAAGAATTTGCTGAAGTATAGAACCAACATTCCTCTATCACCATCAAGATCAAAATCTTGGAAAACGACCGCTAGTAACGAAATATTGGAAATCCATGCATAACGTCTTGTATCCTATGTAGTTTCCTTTTAAAATGGGAACTGTACGATCGACCCTCAACCTTTCAGAAAAGAAATATTTTGCACTTCAAACAAAATAATGTGGCACCGTACATAAACACATTTTTAGCGATGATACGAGCGCCCTTGCGACACAATCTAAACATTTTTATGAAAAATCGAAAAAATAAGAATTTGCTGAAGTATAGAACCAACATTCCTCTATCACCATCAAGATCAAAATCTTGGAAAACGACCGCTAGTAACGAAATATTGGAAATCCATGCAAAACGTCTTGTATCCTATGTAGTTTCCTCTTAAAATGGGAACTATACGATCGACCCTCAACCTTTCAGAACAGAAATATTTTGCACTTCAAACAAAATAATGTGGCACCGTACATAAACACATTTTTAGCGATGATACGAGCGCCCTTGCGACACAATCTAAACATTTTTATGAAAAATCGAAAAAATAAGAATTTGCTGAAGTATAGAACCAACATTCCTCTATCACCATCAAGATCAATATCTTGGAAAACGACCGCTGGTAACGAAATATTGGAAATCCATGCAAAACGTCTTTGTATCCTATGTAGTTTCCTCTTAAAATGGGAACTATACGATCGACCCTCAACCTTTCAGAAAAGAAATATTTTGCACTTCAAACAAAATAATGTGGCACCGTACATAAACACATTTTTAGCGATGATACGAGCGCCCTTGCGACACAATCTAAAAATTTTTATGAAAATTCGAAAAAAAAGAATTTGCAGAAGTATAGAACCAACATTCCTCTATCACCATCAAGATCAATATCTTGGAAAACGACCGCTGGTAACGAAATATTGGAAATCCATGCAAAACGTCTTTGTATCCTATGTAGTTTCCTCTTAAAATGGGAACTATACGATCGACCCTCAACCTTTCAGAACAGAAATATTTTGCACTTCAAACAAAATAACGTGGCACCGTACATAAACACATTTTTAGCGATGATACGAGCGCCCTTGCGACACAATCTAAACATTTTTATGAAAAATCGAAAAAATAAGAATTTGCTGAAGTATAGAACCAACATTCCTCTATCACCATCAAGATCAATATCTTGGAAAACGACCGCTGGTAACAAAATATTGGAAATCCATGCAAAACGTCTTGTATCCTATGTAGTTTCCTCCTAAAATGGGAACTATACGATCGACCCTCAACCTTTCAGAACAGAAATATTTTGCACTTCAAACAAAATAATGTGGCACCGTACATAAACACAGTTTTAGCGATGATAGGAGCGCCCTTGCGACACATTCTAAAATTTTTTTATGAAAAATCGACAAAAAAGAATTTGCAGAAGTATAGAACCAACATTCCTCTATCACCATCAAGATCAATATCTTGGAAAACGACCGCTGGTAACGAAATATTGGAAATCCATGCAAAACGTCTTGTATCCTATGTAGTTTTCTCTTAAAATGAGAACTATACGATCGACCCTCAACCTTTCAGAACAGAAATATTTTGCACTTCAAACAAAATAATGTGGCACCGTACATAAACACATTTTTAGCGATGATACGAGCGCCCTTGCGACACAATCTAAACATTTTTATGAAAAATCGAAAAAATAAGAATTTGCTGAAGTATAGAACCAACATTCCTCTATCACCATCAAGATGAAAATCTTGGAAAACGACCGCTAGTAACGAAATATTGGAAATCCATGCAAAACGTCTTGTATCCTATGTAGTTTCCTCTTAAAATGGGAACTATACGATCGACCCTCAACCTTTCAGAACAGAAATATTTTGCACTTCAAACAAAATAATGTGGCACCGTACATAAACACATTTTTAGCGATGATACGAGCGCCCTTGCGACACATTCTAAGAATTTTTTATGAAAAATCGAATAAATAAGAATTTGCTGAAGTATAGAACCAACATTCCTCTATCACCATCAAGATGAAAATCTTGGAAAACGACCGCTAGTAACGAAATATTGGAAATCCATGCAAAACGTCTTGTATCCTATGTAGTTTTCTCTTAAAATGGGAACTATACGATCGACCGTCAACCTTTCAGAACAGAAATATTTTGCACTTCAAACAAAATAATGTGGCACCGTACATAAACACATTTTTAGCGATGATACGAGCGCCCTTGCGACACAATCTAAACATTTTTATGAAAAATCGAAAAAAAAGAATTGGCAGAGGTATAGAACCAACATTCCTCTATCACCATCAAGATAAATATCTTGGAAAACGACCGCTGGTAACGAAATATTGGAAATCCATGCAAAACGTCTTGTATCCTATGTAGTTTCCTCTTAAAATGGGAACTATACGATCGACCCTCAACCTTTCAGAACAGAAATATTTTGCACTTCAAACAAAATAATGTGGCACCGTACATAAACACATTTTTAGCGATGATACGAGCGCCCTTGCGACACAATCTAAACATTTTTATGAAAAATCGAAAAAATAGGAATTTGCTGAAGTATAGAACCAACATTCCTCTATCACCATCAAGATCAATATCTTGGAAAACGACCGCTGGTAACGAAATATTGGAAATCCATGCAAAACGTCTTGTATCCTATGTAGTTTCCTCTTAAAATGGGAACTATACGATCGACCCTCAACCTTTCAGAACAGAAATATTTTGCACTTCAAACAAAATAATGTGGCTTCGTACATAAACACATTTTTAGCGATGATACGAGCGCCCTTGCGACACATTCTAAGAATTTTTTATGAAAAATCGAATAAATAAGAATTTGCTGAAGTATAGAACCAACATTCCTCTATCACCATCAAGATCAAAATCTTGGAAGACGACCGCTAGTAACGAAATATTGGAAATCCATGCAAAACGTCTTGTATCCTATGCAGTTTCCTCTTAAAATGGGAACTATACGATCGACCCTCAACCTTTCAGAACAGAAATATTTTGCACTTCAAACAAAATAATGTGGCACCGTACATAAACACATTTTTAGCGATGATACGAGCGCCCTTGCGACACATTCTAAGAATTTTTTATGAAAAATCGAATGAATAAGAATTTGCTGAAGTATAGAACCAACATTCCTCTATCACCATCAAGATCAAAATCTTGGAAAACGACCGCTAGTAACGAAATATTGGAAATCCATGCATAACGTCTTGTATCCTATGTAGTTTCCTCTTAAAATGGGAACTGTACGATCGACCCTCAACCTTTCAGAAAAGAAATATTTTGCACTTCAAACAAAATAATGTGGCACCGTACTTAAACACATTTTTAGCAATGATACGAGCGCCCTTGCGACACAATCTAAACATTTTTATGAAAAATCGAAAAAATAAGAATTTACTGAAGTATAGAACCAACATTCCTCTATCACCATCAAGATCAATATCTTGGAAAACGACCGCTGGTAACGAAATATTGGAAATCCATGCAAAACGTCTTGTATCCTATGTAGTTTCCTCTTAAAATGGGAACTATACGATCGACCCTCAACCTTTCAGAACAGAAATATTTTGCACTTCAAACAAAATAATGTGGCACCGTACATAAACACATTTTTAGCGATGATACGAGCGCCCTTGCGACACATTCTATATATTTTTTATGAAAAATCGAAAAAAAAGAATTTGCAGAAGTATAGAACCAACATTCCTCTATCACCATCAAGATCAATATCTTGGAAAACGACCGCTGGTATCGAAATATTGGAAATCCATGCAAAACGTCTTGTATCCTATGTAGTTTCCTCTTAAAATGGGAACTATACGATCGACCCTCAACCTTTCAGAACAGAAATATTTTGCACTTCAAACAAAATAATGTGGCACCGTACATAAACACATTTTTAGCGATGATACGAGCGCCCTTGCGACACAATCTAAAAAAATTTATGAAAATTCGAAAAAAAAGAATTTGCAGAAGTATAGAACCAACATTCCTCTATCACCATCAAGATCAATATCTTGGAAAACGACCGCTGGTAACGAAATATTGGAAATCCATGCAAAACGTCTTTGTATCCTATGTAGTTTCCTCTTAAAATGGGAACTATACGATCGACCCTCAACCTTTCAGAACAGAAATATTTTGCACTTCAAACAAAATAATGTGGCACCGTACATAAACACATTTTTAGCGATGATACGAGCGCCCTTGCGACACAATCTAAACATTTTTATGAAAAATCGAAAAAATAAGAATTTGCTGAAGTATAGAACCAACATTCCTCTATCACCATCAAGATCAATATCTTGGAAAACGACCGCTGGTAACAAAATATTGGAAATCCATGCAAAACGTCTTGTATCCTATGTAGTTTCCTCTTAAAATGGGAACTATACGATCGACCCTCAACCTTTCAGAACAGAAATATTTTGCACTTCAAACAAAATAATGTGGCACCGCACATAAACACATTTTTAGCGATGATACGAGCGCCCTTGCGACACATTCTAAAATTTTTTTATGAAAAATCGACAAAAAAGAATTTGCAGAAGTATAGAACCAACATTCCTCTATCACCATCAAGATCAATATCTTGGAAAACGACCGCTGGTAACGAAATATTGGAAATCCATGCAAAACGTCTTCTATCCTATGTAGTTTTCTCTTAAAATGGGAACTATACGATCGACCCTCAACCTTTCAGAACAGAAATATTTTGCACTTCAAACAAAATAATGTGGCACCGTACATAAACACATTTTTAGCGATGATACGAGCGCCCTTGCGACACAATCTAAACATTTTTATGAAAAATCGAAAAAATAAGAATTTGCTGAAGTATAGAACCAACATTCCTCTATCACCATCAAGATCAATATCTTGGAAAACGACCGCTGGTAACAAAATATTGGAAATCCATGCAAAACGTCTTGTATCCTATGTAGTTTCCTCTTAAAATGGGAACTATACGATCGACCCTCAACCTTTCAGAACAGAAATATTTTGCACTTCAAACAAAATAATGTGGCACCGTACATAAACACATTTTTAGCGATGATACGAGCGCCCTTGCGACACAATCTAAACATTTTTATGAAAAATCGAAAAAAAAGAATTTGCAGAAGTACAGAACCAACAATCTTCTATCACCATCAAGATCAATATCTTGGAAAACGACCGCTGGTAACGAAATATTGGAAATCCATGCAAAACGTCTTGTATCCTATGTAGTTTCCTCTTAAAATGGGAACTATACGATCGACCCTCAACCTTTCAGAACAGATATATTTTGCACTTCAAACAAAATAATGTGGCACCGTACATAAACACATTTTTAGCGATGATACGAGCGCCCTTGCGACACAATCTAAACATTTTTATGAAAAATCGAAAAAATAAGAATTTGCTGAAGTATAGAACCAACATTCCTCTATCACCATCAAGATCAATATCTTGGAAAACGACCGCTGGTAACGAAATATTGGAAATCCATGCAAAACGTCTTGTATCCTATGTAGTTTCCTCTTAAAATGGGAACTATACGATCGACCCTCAACCTTTCAGAACAGAAATATTTTGCACTTCAAACAAAATAATGTGGCACCGTACATAAACACATTTTTAGCGATGATACGAGCGCCCTTGCGACACATTCTATATATTTTTTATGAAAAATCGAAAAAAAAGAATTTGCAGAAGTATAGAACCAACATTCCTCTATCACCATCAAGATCAATATCTTGGAAAACGACCGCTGGTATCGAAATATTGGAAATCCATGCAAAACGTCTTGTATCCTATGTAGTTTCCTCTTAAAATGGGAACTATACGATCGACCCTCAACCTTTCAGAACAGAAATATTTTGCACTTCAAACAAAATAATGTGGCACCGTACATAAACACATTTTTAGCGATGATACGAGCGCCCTTGCGACACAATCTAAACATTTTTATGAAAAATCGAAAAAATAAGAGTTGGCTGAAGTATAGAACCAACATTCCTCTATCACCATCAAGATCAATATCTTGGAAAACGACCGCTGGTAACGAAATATTGGAAATCCATGCAAAACGTCTTGTATCCTATGTAGTTTCCTCTTAAAATGGGAACTATACGATCGACCCTCAACCTTTCAGAACAGAAATATTTTGCACTTCAAACAAAATAATGTGGCACCGTGCATAAACACATTTTTAGCGATGATACGAGCGCCCTTGCGACACAATCTAAACATTTTTATGAAAAATCGAAAAAATAAGAATTTGCTGAAGTATAGAACCAACATTCCTCTATCACCATCAAGATCAATATCTTGGAAAACGACCGCTGGTAACGAAATATTGGAAATCCATGCAAAACGTCTTGTATCCTATGTAGTTTCCTCTTAAAATGGGAACTATACGATCGACCCTCAACCTTTCAGAACAGAAATATTTTGCACTTCAAACAAAATAATGTGGCACCGTACATAAACACATTTTTAGCGATGATACGAGCGCCCTTGCGACACAATCTAAACTTTTTTATGAAAAATCGAAAAAATAAGAATTTGCTGAAGTATAGAACCAACATTCCTCTATCACCATCAAGATCAATATCTTGGAAAACGACCGCTGGTAACGAAATATTGGAAATCCATGCAAAACGTCTTGTATCCTATGTAGTTTCCTCTTAAAATGGGAACTATACGATCGACCCTCAACCTTTCAGAACAGATATATTTTGCACTTCAAACAAAATAATGTGGCACCGTACATAAACACATTTTTAGCGATGATACGAGCGCCCTTGCGACACAATCTAAACATTTTTATGAAAAATCGAAAAAATAAGAGTTGGCTGAAGTATAGAACCAACATTCCTCTATCACCATCAAGATCAATATCTTGGAAAACGACCGCTGGTAACGAAATATTGGAAATCCATGCAAAACGTCTTGTATCCTATGTAGTTTCCTCTTAAAATGGGAACTATACGATCGACCCTCAACCTTTCAGAACAGAAATATTTTGCACTTCAAACAAAATAATGTGGCACCGTGCATAAACACATTTTTAGCGATGATACGAGCGCCCTTGCGACACATTCTAAGAATTTTTTATGAAAAATCGAATAAATAAGAATTTGCTGAAGTATAGAACCAACATTCCTCTATCACCATCAAGATCAATATCTTGGAAAACGACCGCTGGTAACGAAATATTGGAAATCCATGCAAAACGTCTTGTATCCTATGTAGTTTCCTCTTAAAATGGGAACTATACGATCGACCCTCAACCTTTCAGAACAGAAATATTTTGCACTTTAAACAAAATAATGTGGCACCGTACATAAACACATTTTTAGCGATGATACGAGCGCCCTTGCGACACAATCTAAATATTTTTATGAAAAATCGAAAAAAAAGAATTTGCAGAAGTATAGAACCAACATTCCTCTATCACCATCAAGATCAATATCTTGGAAAACGACCGCTGGTAACGAAATATTGGAAATCCATGCAAAACGTCTTGTATCCTATGTAGTTTCCTCTTAAAATGGGAACTATACGATCGACCCTCAACCTTTCAGAACAGAAATATTTTGCACTTCAAACAAAATAATGTGGCACCGTACATAAACACATTTTTAGCGATGATACGAGCGCCCTTGCGACACATTCTAAATTTTTTTTATGAAAAATCGAAAAAATAAGAATTTGCAGAAGTATAGAACCAACATTCCTCTATCACCATCAAGATCAATATCTTGGAAAACGACCGCTGGTAACGAAATATTGGAAATCCATGCAAAACGTCTTGTATTCTATGTAGTTTCCTCTTAAAATGGGAACTATACGATTGACCCTCAACCTTTCAGAACAGAAATATTTTGCACTTCAAACAAAATAATGTGGCACCGTACATAAACACATTTTTAGCGATGATACGAGCGCCCTTGCGACACAATCTAAAAATTTTTATGAAAAATCGTAAAAATAAGAATTTTCTGAAGTATAGAACCAACATTCCACTATCACCATCAAGATCAATATCTTGGAAAACGACCGCTGGTAACGAAATATTGGAAATCCATGCAAAACGTCTTGTATCCTATGTAGTTTCCTCTTAAAATGGGAACTATAGGATCGACCCTCAACCTTTCAGAACATAAATATTTTGCACTTCAAACAAAATAATGTGGCACCGTACATACACACATTTTTTGCGATGATACGAGCGCCCTTGCGACACAATCTAAACATTTTTATGAAAAATCGAAAAAATAAGAATTTGCTGAAGTATAGAACCAACGTTCCTCTATCACCATCAAAATCAATATCTTGGAAAACGACCGCTGGTAACGAAATATTGGAAATCCATGCAAAACGTCTTGTATCCTACGTAGTTTCCTCTTAAAATGGGAACTATACGATCGACCCTCAACCTTTCAGAACAGAAATATTTTGCACTTCAAACAAAATAATGTGGCACCGTACATACACACATTTTTTGCGATGATACGAGCGCCCTTGCGACACAATCTAAACATTTTTATGAAAAATCGAAAAAATAAGAATTTGCTGGAGTATAGAACCAACATTCCTCTATCACCATCAAGATCAATATCTTGGAAAACGACCGCTGGTAACGAAATATTGGAAATCCATGCAAAACGTCTTGTATCCTATGTAGTTTCCTCTTAAAATGGGAACTATACGATCGACCCTCAACCTTTCAGAACAGAAATATTTTGCACTTCAAACAAAATAATGTGGCACCGTGCATAAACACATTTTTAGCGATGATACGAGCGCCCTTGCGACACAATCTAAACATTTTTATGAAAAATCGAAAAAATAAGAATTTGCAGAAGTATAGAACCAACATTCCTCTATCACCATCAAGATCAATATCTTGGAAAACGACCGCTGGTAACGAAATATTGGAAATCCATGCAAAACGTCTTGTATCCTATGTAGTTTCCTCTTAAAATGGGAACTATACGATCGACCCTCAACCTTTCAGAACAGAAATATTTTGCACTTCAAACAAAATAATGTGGCACCGTACATACACACATTTTTTGCGATGATACGAGCGCCCTTGCGACACAATCTAAACATTTTTATGAAAAATCGAAAAAATAAGAATTTGCTGGAGTATAGAACCAACATTCCTCTATCACCATCAAGATCAATATCTTGGAAAACGACCGCTGGTAACGAAATATTGGAAATCCATGCAAAACGTCTTGTATCCTATGTAGTTTCCTCTTAAAATGGGAACTATACGATCGACCCTCAACCTTTCAGAACAGAAATATTTTGCACTTCAAACAAAATAATGTGGCACCGTACATAAACACATTTTTAGCGATGATACGAGCGCCCTTGCGACACAATCTAAACATTTTTATGAAAAATCGAATAAATAAGAATTTGCTGAAGTATAGAACCAACATTCCTCTATCACCATCAAGATCAATATCTTGGAAAACGACCGCTGGTAACGAAATATTGGAAATCCATGCAAAACGTCTTGTATCCTATGTAGTTTCCTCTTAAAATGGGAACTATACGAGCGACCCTCAACCTTTCAGAACAGAAATATTTTGCACTTCAAACAAAATAATGTGGCACCGTACATAAACACATTTTTAGCGATGATACGAGCGCCCTTGCGACACAATCTAAACATTTTTATGAAAAATCGAAAAAAAAGAATTTGCAGAAGTATAGAACCAACATTCCTCTATCACCATCAAGATCAATATCTTGGAAAACGACCGCTGGTAACAAAATATTGGAAATCCATGCAAAACGTCTTGTATCCTATGTAGTTTCCTCTTAAAATGGGAACTATACGATCGACCCTCAACCTTTCAGAACAGAAATATTTTGCACTTCAAACAAAATAATGTGGCACCGTACATAAACACATTTTTAGCGATGATACGAGCGCCCTTGCGACACAATCTAAAAAATTTTATGAAAAATCGAAAAAAAAGAATTTGCAGAAGTATAGAACCAACATTCCTCTATCACCATCAAGATCAATATCTTGGAAAACGACCGCTGGTAACAAAATATTGGAAATCCATGCAAAACGTCTTGTATCCTATGTAGTTTCCTCTTAAAATGGGAACTATACGATTGACCCTCAACCTTTCAGAACAGAAATATTTTGCACTTCAAACAAAATAATGTGGCACCGTACATAAACACATTTTTAGCGATGATACGAGCGCCCTTGCGACACATTCTAAATTTTTTTTATGAAAAATCGAAAAAATATTGGAAATCCATGCAAAACGTCTTGTATTCTATGTAGTTTCCTCTTAAAATGGGAACTATACGATTGACCCTCAACCTTTCAGAACAGAAATATTTTGCACTTCAAACAAAATAATGTGGCACCGTACATAAACACATTTTTAGCGATGATACGAGCCCCCTTGCGATACAATCTAAAAATTTTTATGAAAAATCGAAAAAAAAGAATTTGCAGGAGTATAGAACCAACTTTCCTCTATCACCATCAAGATCAATATCTTGGAAAACGACCGCTGGTAACAAAATATTGGAAATCCATGCAAAACGTCTTCTATCCTATGTACTTTCCTCTCAAAATGGGAACTATACGATCGACCCTCAACCTTTCAGAACAGAAATATTTTGCACTTCAAACAAAATAATGTGGCACCGTACATAAACACATTTTTAGCGATGATACGAGCGGCCTTGCGACACAATCTAAAAATTTTTTATGAAAAATCGCAAAAAAAAAATTTGCAGAAGTATAGAACCAACATTCCTCTATCACCATCAAGATCAATATCTTGGAAAACGACCGCTGGTAACGAAATATTGGAAACCCATGCAAAACGTCTTGTATCCTATGTAGTTTCCTCTTAAAATGGGAACTATACGATCGACCCTCAACCTTTCAGAACAGAAATATTTTGCACTTCAAACAAAATAATGTGGCACCGTACATAAACACATTTTTAGCGATGATACGAGCGGCCTTGCGACACATTCTAAAAATTTTTTATGAAAAATCGCAAAAAAAGAATTTGCAGAAGTATAGAACCAACATTCCTCTATCACCATCAAGATCAATATCTTGGAAAACGACCGCTGGTAACGAAATATTGGAAATCCATGCAAAACGTCTTGTATCCTATGTAGTTTCCTCTTAAAATGGGAACTATACGATCGACCCTCAACCTTTCAGAACAGAAATATTTTGCACTTCAAACAAAATAATGTGGCACCGTACATAAACACATTTTAAGCGATGATACGAGCGCCCTTGCAACACAATATAAAAATTTTTATGAAAAATCGAAAAAATAAGAATTTTCTGAAGTGTAGAACCAACATTCCTCTATCACCATCAAGATCAATATCTTGGAAAACGACCGCTGGTAACGAAATATTGGAAATCCATGCAAAACGTCTTGTATCCTATGTAGTTTCCTCTTAAAATGGGAGCTATACGATCGACCCTCAACCTTTCAGAACAGAAATATTTTGCACTTCAAACAAAATAATGTGGCACCGTACATAAACACATTTTTAGCGATGATACGAGCGCCCTTGCGACACAATCTAAAAAATTTTATGAAAAATCGAAAAAAAAGAATTTGCAGAAGTATAGAACCAACATTCCTCTATCACCATCAAGATCAATATCTTGGAAAACGACCGCTGGTAACGAAATATTGGAAATCCATGCAGAACGTCTTGTATCCTATGTAGTTTCCTCTTAAAATTGGAACTATACGATCGACCCTCAACCTTTCAGAACAGAAATATTTTGCACTTCAAACAAAATAATGTGGCACCGTACATAAACACATTTTTAGCGATGATACGAGCGCCCTTGCGACACAATCTAAAAAATTTTATGAAAAATCGAAAAAAAATAATTTGCAGAAGTATAGAACCAACATTCCTCTATCACCATCAAGATCAATATCTTGGAAAACGACCGCTGGTAACGAAATATTGGAAATCCATGCAAAACGTCTTGTATCCTATGTAGTTTCCTCTTAAAATGGGAACTATACGATCGACCCTCAAGCTTTCAGAACAGAAATATTTTGCACTTCAAACAAAATAATGTGGCACCGTACATAAACACATTTTTAGCGATTATACGAGCGCCCTTGCGACACAATCTAAAAATTTTTATGAAAAATCGAGAAAAAAGAATTTGCAGAAGTATAGAACCAACATTCCTCTATCACCATCAAGATCAATATCTTGGAAAACGACCGCTGGTAACGAAATATTGGAAATCCATGCAAAACGTCTTGTATCCTATGTAGTTTCCTCTTAAAATGGGAACTATACGATCGACCCTCAACCTTTCAATACAGAAATATTTTGCACTTCAAACAAAATAATGTGGCACCGTACATAAACACATTTTTAGCGATGATACGAGCGCCCATGCGACACAATCTAAAAATTTTTATGAAAAATCGAAAACAAAGAATTTGCAGAAGTATAGAACCAACATTCCTCTATCACCATCAAGATCAATATCTTGGAAAACGACCGCTGGTAACGAAATATTGGAAATCCATGCAAAACGTCTTGTATCCTATGTAGTTTCCTCTTAAAATGGGAACTATACGATCGACCCTCAACCTTTCAGAACAGAAATATTTTGCACTTCAAACAGTATAATGTGGCACCGTGCATAAACACATTTTTAGCGATGATACGAGCGCCCTTGCGACACAATCTAAACATTTTTATGAAAAATCGAAAAAATAAGAATTTGCAGAAGTATAGAACCAACATTCCTCTATCACCATCAAGATCAATATCTTGGAAAACGACCGCTGGTAACGAAATATTGGAAATCCATGCAAAACGTCTTGTATCCTATGTAGTTTCCTCTTAAAATGGGAACTATACGATCGACCCTCAACCTTTCAGAACAGAAATATTTTGCACTTCAAACAAAATAATGTGGCACCGTACATAAACACATTTTTAGCGATGATACGAGCGCCCTTGCGACACATTCTAAAAAATTTTTATGAAAAATCGAAAAAAAAGAATTTGCAGAAGTATAGAACCAACATTCCTCTATCACGATCAAGATCAATATCTTGGAAAACGACCGCTGGTAACGAAATATTGGAAATCCATGCAAAACGTCTTGTATCCTATGTAGTTTCCTCTTAAAATGGGAACTATACAATCGACCCTCAACCTTTCAGAACAGAAATATTTTGCACTTCAAACAAAATAATGTGGCACCGTGCATAAACACATTTTTAGCGATGATACGAGCGCCCTTGCGACACAATCTAAACATTTTTATCAAAAATCGAAAAAATAAGAATTTGCAGAAGTATAGAACCAACATTCCTCTATCACCATCAAGATCAATATCTTGGAAAACGACCGCTGGTAACGAAATATTGGAAATCCATGCAAAACGTCTTGTATCCTATGTAGTTTCCTCTTAAAATGGGAACTATACGATCGACCCTCAACCTTTCAGAACAGAAATATTTTGCACTTCAAACAAAATAATGTGGCACCGTACATAAACACATTTTTAGCGATGATACGAGCACCCTTGCGACACAATCTAAACATTTTTATGAAAAATCGAAAAAATAAGAATTTGCTGAAGTATAGAACCAACATTCCTCTATCACCATCAAGATCAGTATCTTGGAAAACGACCGCTGGTAACAAAATATTGGAAATCCATGCAAAACGTCTTGTATCCTATGTAGTTTCCTCTTAAAATGGGAACTATACGATCGACCCTCAACCTTTCAGAACAGATATATTTTGCACTTCAAACAAAATAATGTGGCACCGTACATAAACACATTTTTAGCGATGATACGAGCGCCCTTGCGACACATTCTAAATTTTTTTTATGAAAAATCGAAAAAAAAGAATTTGCAGAAGTATAGAACCAACATTCCTCTATCACCATCAAGATCAATATCTTGGAAAACGACCGCTGGTAACGAAATATTGGAAATCCATGCAAAACGTCTTGTATCCTATGTAGTTTCCTCTTAAAATGGGAACTATACGATCGACCCTCAACCTTTCAGAACAGAAATATTTTGCACTTCGAACAAAATAATGTGGCACCGTACATAAACACATTTTTAGCGATGATACGAGCGCCCTTGCGACACAATCTAAACATTTTTATGAAAAATCGAAAAAATAAGAATTTGCTGAAGTATAGAACCAACATTCCTCTATCACCATCAAGATCAATATCTTGGAAAACGACCGCTGGTAACGAAATATTGGAAATCCATGCAAAACGTCTTGTATCCTATGTAGTTTCCTCTTAAAATGGGAACTATACGATCGACCCTCAACCTTTCAGAACAGAAATATTTTGCACTTCAAACAAAATAATGTGGCACCGTACATAAACACATTTTTAGCGATGATACGAGCGCCCTTGCGACACAATCTAAACATTTTTATGAAAAATCGAAAAAATAAGAATTTGCTGAAGTATGGAACCAACATTCCTCTATCACCATCAAGATCAATATCTTAGAAAACGACCGCTGGTAACGAAATATTGGAAATCCATGCAAAACGTCTTGTATCCTATGTAGTTTCCTCTTAAAATGGGAACTATACGATCGACCCTCAACCTTTCAGAACAGAAATATTTTGCACTTCAAACAAAATAATGTGGCACCGTACATAAACACATTTTTAGCGATGATACGAGCGCCCTTGCGACACATTCTAAGAATTTTTTATGAAAAATCGAATAAATAAGAATTTGCTGAAGTATAGAACCAACATTCCTCTATCACCATCAAGATCAAAATCTTGGAAAACGACCGCTAGTAACGAAATATTGGAAATCCATGCAAAACGTCTTGTATCCTATGTAGTTGCCTCTTAAAATGGGAAATATACGATCGACCCTCAACCTTTCAGAACAGAAATATTTTGCACTTCAAACAAAATAATATGGCACCGTACATAAACACATTTTTAGCGATGATACGAGCGCCCTTGCAACACAATCTAAAAATTTTTATGAAAAATCGAAAAAATAAGAATTTTCTGAAGTGTAGAACCAACATTCCTCTATCACCATCAAGATCAATATCTTGGAAAACGACCGCTGGTAACGAAATATTGGAAATCCATGCAAAACGTCTTGTATCCTATGTAGTTTCCTCTTAAAATGGGAGCTATACGATCGACCCTCAACCTTTCAGAACAGAAATATTTTGCACTTCAAACAAAATAATGTGGCACCGTACATAAACACATTTTTAGCGATGATACGAGCGCCCTTGCGACACAATCTAAAAATTTTTATGAAAAATCGAAAAAAAAGAATTTGCAGAAGTATAGAACCAACATTCCTCTATCACCATCAAGATCAATATCTTGGAAAACGACCGCTGGTAACGAAATATTGGAAATCCATGCAGAACGTCTTGTATCCTATGTAGTTTCCTCTTGAAATGGGAACTATACGATCGACCCTCAACCTTTCAGAACAGAAATATTTTGCACTTCAAACAAAATAATGTGGCACCGTACATAAACACATTTTTAGCGATGATACGAGCGCCCTTGCGACACAATCTAAAAAATTTTATGAAAAATCGAAAAAAAGAATTTGCAGAAGTATAGAACCAACATTCCTCTATCACCATCAAGATCAATATCTTGGAAAACGACCGCTGGTAACGAAATATTGGAAATCCATGCAAAACGTCTTGTATCCTATGTAGTTTCCTCTTAAAATGGGAACTATACGATCGACCCTCAACCTTTCAGAACAGAAATATTTTGTACTTCAAACAAAATAATGTGGCACCGTACATAAACACATTTTTAGCGATGATACGAGCGCCCTTGCGACACAATCTAAATATTTTTATGAAAAATCGAAAAAATAAGAATTTGCTGAAGTATAGAGCCAACATTCCTCTATCACCATCAAGATCAATATCTTGGAAAACGACCGCTGGTAACGAAATATTGGAAATCCATGCAAAACGTCTTGTATCCTATGTAGTTTCCTCTTAAAATGGGAACTATACGATCGACCCTCAACCTTTCAGAACAGAAATATTTCGCACTTCAAACAAAATAATGTGGCACCGTACATATACACATTTTTAGCGATGATACGAGCGCCCTTGCGACACAATCTAAATATTTCTATGGAAAATCGAAAAAAAAGAATTTGCAGAAGTATAGAACCAACATTCCTCTATCACCATCAAGATCAATATTTCGGAAAACGACCGCTGGTAACGAAATATTGGAAATCCATGCAAAACGTCTTGTATCCTATGTAGTTTCCTCTTAAAATGGGAACTATACGATCGACCGTCAACCTTTCAGAACAGAAATATTTTGCACTTCAAACAAAATAATGTGGCACCGTACATAAACACATTTTTAGCGATGATACGAGCGCCCTTGCGACACAATCTAAAAATTTTTATGAAAAATCGGAAAAAAAGAATTTGCAGAAGTATAGAACCAACATTCCTCTATCACCATCCAGATCAATATCTTGGAAAACGACCGCTGGTAACGAAATATTGGAAATCCATGCAAAACGTCTTGTATTCTATGTAGTTTCCTCTTAAAATGGGAACTATACGATCGACCCTTAACCTTTCAGAACAGAAATATTTTGCACTTCAAACAAAATAATGTGGCACGGTACATAAACACATTTTTAGCGATGATACGAGCGCCCTTGCGACACATTCTAAATTTTTTTTATGAAAAATCGAAAAAATAAGAATCTGCTGAAGTATAGAACCAACATTCCTCTATCACCATCAAGATCAATATCTTGGAAAACGACCGCTGGTAACGAAATATTGGAAATCCATGCAAAACGTCTTGTATTCTATGTAGTTTCCTCTTAAAATGGGAACTATACGATCGACCCTCAACCTTTCAGAACAGAAATATTTTGCACTTCAAACAAAATAATGTGGCACCGTACATAAACACATTTTTAGCGATGATACGAGCGCCCTTGCGACACAATCTAAAATTTTTTATGAAAAATCGAAAAAAAGGAATTTGCAGAAGTATAGAACCAACGTTCCTCTATCATCATCAAGATCAATATTTTGAAAAATGACCGCTAGTAACGAAATATTGGAAATCCATGCAAAACGACCCTTAACCTATCAGACCAGAAATATTTTGCGCTGGACTATAAGAACTCGGAGTCACTCCAACTTCAAGTTCGTTAAATAATACCGCATTGGCGTTACAGCTGCAGAGTTCTGCATTCCAATTGTAATAAGAACGGTTTGGTGATCGCATGTCGATGACAGCTCCCAATGGCCGCTAGCATGATTGATCGAACAGCAGGAGATGGATCGGTTTCCTCGCCAATCTGACTGCTGGAAGTATATATATCCCGACCCGGTTGCGTTTTAATATTAAACGACGTGCGGACTTAGACTCGGAAGTGAGGATGACGAAAGCAGGAAGGTAAGAGGTTTTTCACGGTTGCGATGGAATGCTTAGCTGGCAGTTTTTTATTCATGAGAAGCCGAAACTCGTGGTTCTTAATACTGTGTTGGAATGTAGCTTTACATAAGGATGCCTTGGAGCGTTCACTCGTTTAATATCTAAATATTAGCGCCGTTTTACAGTGTGTTTTGGTTGTACATGGATTGTACTCAAATCAAATCAGTGAGGGAAACAGAATGAAAATTTTTCGATGAACAAATTTTTTTTTGTATTCGTTCGGGTACATCTGCCAATGAACAAAACCTAGTTTGTGGGGTGGCTGAGGGTGAGAACAGCCGCTATTTTGGAAGATATCAAATCATCCAACTGCATGCAATGCTAGCTAAAAATGTAATGATTGCTTGGGATAAAATTATCTACAAAATGAATGTTTAACAAGCTCTGCAACTTCCAACATAGACTGTGTGGGAGTTAAAAACAGCTTTTTGCTGTCTGCTCGAGAAACATTGATCTTTTGGGGACGATTACATTAGTACAATCGAAGTGCTAGTAATTACCTTCACAATGAGCCCCTAATCATAGTTATTGCTTTAATATTTTGCAAGTAATCGAATGCCTAAGCTTACACTGCATGGGTTGAAATTACTGATAACCAGTTTTTTCAAATATTTCTTTAAAGTTTGCTCACATAATAATGGAGTAAATGGAAAAATACGTGCAATGAAGATATATTTGACATGAGATATCGATCGAAGCTCTATGTCATTTTACGTCCACAACACAGCAGGTCAAAGGTCAACCGCGAGGGCGCAATAGCACTTTGCAGATGAATTAGACTTTGTTGTGGCGGGCTGCTTTACCTATGTTTAAGTTACCTACAACTTTGAAAAATGATAATAATTGGAAATAGTTATACTCATGATACTATGTTGATACTAATTTGCTTTTTTCACTTTGACATGACATATACAGGGTAGTCCATTTAACATTCAGATGAAAGTTCTTCAATGCAATTAATGATAACCTTTATTTTCGACAGTGTCAACGTTTTCAATTTTTTTTTTCAAGGTCAATTATGTTTTTTTAATTGGAACACCTCTTTTATTGCAGAATTTTACGCTACGAGAAAAAACAAATACCTTCTGTTCACAAAATATTTGAATCCGATCGAAACTTGAATAGATAAAAAATACAATAGTTATTCTTTTTTTTATGTTTCCAATAATTACAAACATACTTTATCAGAAATGTTTTTCTTCTCACAAAAGCATAAATAACGTAATTATAATATGGGAAGCCTTTTTCATTTATTATAACAAATGTTCGAAATGATGCCCGCCAACTTCAACAAACATATCAATCCATTTTATAAAGTTTTCATGACACACAAGAAGGGTTCCTCTATTGATAGCTCTACAAGCATTTCTTATGTATTATATGCTATTCTACAGTGTAGTGGAAGATTCTCAATGTTCAACTTCTTTTAGATGGTCCCATAGAAGGAAATCGAGAGAGGTTGAGTCTGGCGACCTTGCAGGCCACATAACAGGAGGGCCATTATGTTGAAACCAAATGCTTGCCCTTTCTTGAAGTGGCGTATAGTTTATTAGCTCTGGTAAATGGTCCTTCAATAAAATATGGACCGATCAACCTCTCATCAATAATTCGTCACGATACATTCACCAACGAAAGGCGCTGATCTTCCACTTTTTTCAACCATCGCAGGCTTTCCATCCTCCAGCAGTGCATATTATGTCGATTCATTCCATCATGGTTTGTAAAACCAGATTCATCAGAGAACCACAAACAAAAGAAAATGATAACATCGTTGTCTACCGTTGCGTTATTGAAACATTTTGAAAAATGAAAAATGTCGTATTTTTGACCTACTTAAATTTCAATCGGATTATTAAAAGATATCGCGAACACAAGGTATTTATTATTTTTCGTAGAGTAAGATCCTACAATAAAAAAGATACGTTCCCATTAAAAAAACATGTTTGGCCTTGAGAATAACCTTGAAAGCGCTGTCAATTTCGCAAATAAAGATAATCATTAACTCTCCTTCATTGCATCCAAGAACTTTCAACTGAACGTGTTACCCTAAAAACTCACCTTTTTCGCGCTACACGGCTATCTCAAGTTAAATGCACCACCCGGTATAAAGAATCAACAGTCAGTTTTGTTATTTATTATTGATTTTTATTGCTACACCAAAAGATCCAGTATCGAATATGAAATATACAGCAATTATTCATTTTGTTTGGTAGCTTTGTATATTTTTTGCATGAAAGTATTTATTTATTTTCAATTATTTGTTTTCGTACAGTGTTTCAAAAGAGAACGAAAATTGAGTAAAATCACCGTACATTCATATTATTTGTAGGTACATATTAAAAATGATCTTACTAGATTATCTCTTGAACTATATTATTTATAACATTTGACATTTGAATATCGATACTCAAAAACGTGTTTTTATTAAGACAAAATATAAGTAGGTATTCTTAGCTTGCGAATAATGTCAAAAAAATATTATATACTGAATATGAAATGTGCAATAACCTTCTTCGAAAAGTCTTTAGTTTCTTTCGAAAGCCTCAAGAAGTTTTGTTGCACATCTTAGTTTTAAACTAATCTCCAACAACCACCCGCACCTCGGAGGGTGTCAGAGAGCGCTTGTCAACCGTGAGACCGCCTCCGAAAGCCGCGCGGCGCTCGGCGTCGCGACGTCCGCGTCCAGCACATGGTTCGCGGCCGTCGGCGACAGCGGACGTGTTTTGTTCTGCTTAAAAACGCGCGTCGCGACACGTCAGCCGAATACGCGAAACACGCACAAGGTTCGATTTCACGTCTGGCCGTCCCTTGTTTCTCAGTGCTTGGGTTTTGCTTGAAAGTGGTGGACTTGTGAATGGTTTAAGCTATGATCGTTGACGTAAGTACCTTCTACTTTCAAATATTTACTTTTCAATCTCGAGAGACGTAAGCATTGAGATCGCAAATGAATTTGAATATGGGATTTTTTTAAATCTTTTATAATAAATACGCAACGAAAAATCGTGTCACTAATATCTGTCTATCGATCAAACTGCCGACCTGTCTATTGATATGTTTATCGATCTACCTGTCTGTCGGTCTGTCGGTTTGTTAGTCTGTCGATCTGCCTTCTATCAGACTATTGACGTTTTTTTGTTGCCATCAAGTAATATTAGTATGATTTGCTCGTATTTTATATTTGATTTTGTATAACATTTGAGAGTTGCTGCGGTCATAGTAGGACATATTTGTAATACCTTTTGAAACCTATGCATTGGCAGTAGAATATTAGGTAAAAATAATTAAATAATCACTATAACCCCAAACTTCATATTCATAAGATTACTTTTGAAATTATTATTATTAAAAAAGCGTCACTGGTTAAAATCTTTATAGCTCAAAGCCTTCATTTTATATGTTTTTTAATATCCTAATCATTCCAGGGCGAACGAAAAAGCATCTTATTAATTCAATTTTCTTTAATGTAATAGCTTCATTTTTTGCTGATGCTTTTCAATTTTACTGATCTAAGTTATAATTGACCAATATGTGGGGGTAAAAAAATGATAAAATCGTAAATTTATTTTAAAATTGGTTCACAGCCTAAAAACCTTTTAATTATGCTCATTAATGTAAGAGTAGCTGTTCAGATAAATTTCGCCCCAATAAAGGCATTATTATTATCATTATTCTTATTATTTTAATTATAAATTGAGCCTAATTGGAAAATGGTTCGCATTATTGCGTGCCAAGTGCCGAGTCAATCTACTTGACTAATTGCTTTGTAAAGAATAACTTTGATCTTTTAAATCCAAAACAAAGTATAAATAATGTCTTTGATGTTGCTTCCTCAAAAATAGCATACGCATTAGGTTGGAACAAAATAAAAGTTTGAAAACCATCGTTTTTTACTTGACCATGAATTGAAGGCAAAACAATTGGAGGAAGTCACCTCAGTGAGTGTTTCATAACATGAGAATGGTTGATTTTCAACAAGTTTCATCTACGACTATGTCCATTGGCCTTTACTTTTTTATATTCAAGGATAAGTTAATATTTCGAAATGCTTATTTACAAAACTAGATTTTTTCATACGGTTTTCACCAACATTTGGAAATCCGAAAATCTCTTCGGATTTCTAAATGCGAATTTACGGGTAATATATAATGGACAATAACGATTCCCCTGACATTGGGGGAACAGTATGATTGTGGAAGATGTAAGGAGCAATTAATCAAAAAGTCGGAGCACAATGGTGACCATAGTCCTTCAGATCCAGCAGGACCAGGATCTAGCCGCTCTATTCAGATGACTCCAGGTAACTCTGTACAAGAACTTAATTTATTCAATGTACAGAAGGCAGATATGTATTCAGACATGTCGAAAAAACTAACTCTCGAAATATCGGCCGTCTCAATCCGATGACCGTCGGCCACATTTTGCACAAAGAGCTTCAAGTTCAAAATATCTTGAGAATCAGCAAAGTAGGTAGTAACAGAATAAAAGTACAACTGAAGTCAATGAGGGATGCATACAGCTTGATTAAAAATGTAGGTTCACAAGAAACAAATTTACATGCATTCATTCCTAATAATTTACTGCAACAGTTGAAAAAAATGTAAGTACAGTAAAAAATATAAAAGTAAACGTTTCCTAAGCAAAAACCGATGTTATAGTTCGAGTTACATGTAAATCTTCCTGTTTGTGTACAAAATTCAAAAATCGACGTACGTCAAGTTAAGTTTGAGCCAGTGTCTTTTTGAAGATCGATTAATTTGCCAAAATAAATGTACGCCCATCAATACCTATAATTGTTGTTTGAAACTTGTAGACAAGGTGGATTTATGAAAAGTTTGATTTCGGACTTCCATTGTCTATAAAATTTTGAGTATCGCGACGTTTCGATTGATGTGCTATCTTCAATCGTCTTCAGGTGAACTGGCGAACACGTTCCTTTCATGCCTATTTATACCCCGTCCGGTGACGTGTCGTTGTGCGCCGTCTGTTCTGATTGGCTCCCGATGCGCGGTATTCCGGTCTGCTGACGTGGCTGTTTGTCGGTCATTGTTTGTTGTCTGGTCCAGTTGTAGTCTATTGATCTTTTTTATGAGTGGCTGCCAGATTGGTTTAATGTCTACGCTGGGTTTGAAGATAGCACATCAATCGAAACGTCGTGATACTCAAAATTTTATAGACAATGGAAGTCCGAAATCAAACTTTTCATAATATCTATAATATTCATATTCAAGCACCTTTCACCAAACCTAAGCCATGTTCGGAGAGGGGACATTAAGATAAATAATAGATATTCCATATTAATTAATATATTTGATTCCAAATTGGGTTATTTGTATTTGTTAATTTCATAGGAATAAACACTTTAATTCCCCATTGTGTCAGAGATTGTCTTATCAATAAATTGTTACGTTTCAAATTGAAGATTTATTATCTAGCTTTTTCAAATGACACGAAACTAAGCATTCAATAAAGCATAAATTGAGATTGTTTATTCACAGGAAAATGTTCCATATGCATGAATATTCCATCGGCAAATCAGTCGTGTTAACTAATTAGCTGAAATATCTAGTGCAATTATTCGAAATTGAATTTCCAGGCAAACAAAATTTCCTATTTAATCAGCACAGAAATAATATCGGGGTGACCAGGTGAAACGTATATCCATATGGGACTGGTACTTATTTAAGCTTCTCTGAAATGTGAAAAAACTATATTTATAAGGTTGCTTGACATTGTTCTTTATAGGTAGTTGTAGCAGTTTGCACAATTAAATGTATATATATATATATATATATATATATATATAATTAGTAGTTCTGTAGATTTCAGCATAATCTTCCTTTAAACAGCTGTCGATGGAAGAGCCGGATGAATCACCATCCGTAACTGTGTAAATAAAGGAAAGTGAGATTGAAGACACAATTTTTGAATAAATAAACTGTTAGATGTAGACGGGACTCGAACCCGTGTCTCCAGCATTCCGTGCCGACGCCTTAGATCGCTTGGCCACCGCACTGCGGCTTTGTCTTTAACAGAAAATGAATATATAATTAGTAATAATAGTTTATTTCGTTTATAGACAGTAAAAGATCAAATATATTGTCCTATCATCAACACATTATATACATTTTTTTCAATTTACCTGACCAGTTATCGTCAACGGTTTTCGATTGTCTTCACCAGGCATTTCTATTTTGGGAACCCTCTATCTATTTTAGCTCGGTTGACAATGTATAGATTTTGACAAACATAACTAGGATAAGCTATTATTATAATATATAACATACAAGTATATAATATGCAAATGGAGTCAATCGATCCAGAATGCAAATTTACAGATCCATTGTTGAACTTGTTACATACAAAAATTTAAATTCTAAAATTATCGTAGATCCTTAGTGCGACAAAAAAAATTAAAACAACGTTGTGCAATTTTCGTAATTATTATTGTGACAAGCATGGTGAGCTTTAATAACTGCCAGAGCATAGCTTGTCTTTGACCGTGACCTGTGTTCGTTTTACCTGTATAGTGGAAATACCTCCCAGTTCAATAAGGAGTATGTAGGAGAGATTCCGGAGGAGTATTTGATTCCTTAGTGGGCGATTCACCTCAAAGATGGCAGAAGGTTTGACCTTTCTTGGTGAAACACTGCGTAACGGCATAATGCTTATAGTCCAGCCATGATAGTCTCAGAACGTTTATTTGTTTTTCCCGAAGAACAAATATAAAATAAATTCAAATTTAAATCCAGCCATTGGGATACTATTTTTTTTATTTAACGCTATTTAAATTGTTATTATACCTACCTATACTTTTAACTCATTCTACACTTTTTGCTTGTAGGTATGTTCCTTTTACTTTAATGAGAAAATCTGTATTTCGATATTTTCAATCTTACCAAACAAACAAAAAATTGATATGATTTATTCACAGAAATTGTATGATTAACTAGATTAAACCATTATTCAATAATCATCTTATAAGCTGAGTAAGCATTGACATTTCAAGATTTTTTTCCACCCCACAGTTTGGAAAATGGAAGAAAAGTGGACAATCTGTGCCTATTCTATAGTTTCTAATATATAAATGATAACACCAAGACCGTGATTTATCTTTTGATTGCGGAAATGAGGAGTCATTAGGTGCTAGGTCTGGACTATATGGCGAAGGACTAATTATTTCAATGCTTTGTTCATTAAGCACTATCATTTTCGAGCTTACATTGATGCAAGATGGTCCTTGCTCGATTTTCGCAAGTCTTTTGAAAAACCTGAGGCAAGCAAACTGTAGTGTACCATTATGAATCAATAGTACACATTGAGAAAAATGAAGTTTGTCTCCACAATACTTGAAATATGAGAAAAGGTTAAGATAAAGGGTATCTTTCGTGAAACAATAGATCATAGTGATATTTTTCCTGCCTTGTTGGTTGTACAACGTTGCTGCTTTGGAAACTTACGGCATTTTGAAGGCGAACTTCATTAAAACTACAGCGTAAACATGCCCAGTTATACTAAACAAAGTAGCTATTCGTGTAAAAAAGTGTTAATCTGTTGTTTGAAACTTGTGAACAGTTCACCTGAAGACGATTGAAGATAGCACATCAATCGAAACGTCGTAATACTCAAAATTTTATAGACAATGGAAGTCCGAAATCAAACTTTTGATAAGTGTTAATCTATCACGCCAAACTTTAAAATTGCTTGAATGTTGTTATCAGTAATGTGTCGATCGCCTTTCTGGATATAATTATATGAACATAATGCTAGACTTGAGAACAATCTTAGATTTGCACATGTGTACTCCATTTCAAAATAGGTTTATATGAATTACGAGGACGTATCATGTCGATCTCCTTGATTAAATTTCTTCACCAAGTAATACCAATATACAATAATCCTCCTACAACTTTAGGTCTATATAAAACTTCTATTTTGGTTCCAGATGCAGCGTGACGATGTTACAACGCCTTTCTGACCTGTAACCCCTTCCTTTCCTTTCCTCCCCCATTCATCCTCTCATCAACGGAAGAGATTATCGAAGATGTTTTCCAGAGCGCTGGCCAAAGGGGTTATCCTTTACGTTCTGCTGTTCACGTCAGGTGAGCTGAAGTCTTTGTATTTAGTTTTTCTAGTGCAGCTCTTTTAACGAAAAGCTGACTTTTATTTTAAGGATTATTCGAAACAGTGGCAGCTTGGAATGGTAAACTTTAAGGATGCATAACTTCATAATTTTTAGGTATATTGAAGGATCTCTTATACAATTATTATTTTATTTCACAAGTTTCATCGACACACTGTTCACGCTACAGTCCGTTTTGTCAAAGTATACGTGATACAACACGACTATGAATAATGTGTTTCGGTTACAGATGTTGTACTTTCTGAACATGGTATGGATATAACTGTGCTCGTGGCGCATTTTGATTACTCTTTTTTTACTTGATGACAAACTGAACACTAATTTTTTGTGAGCTTTCCGTTGCATCTTCCTCTCTAACGTGTAGAATATTTTCTACTTCTTTTGCATCTTGTAGAGCAGCTATTGCTATGCTAACACTGGGAAGTTACCTAACTGGCATAGTTTGTTGAACAATCTAATATACACATTTCTATGAGAATATCTATGATGTTGAAACTTTCGACCATATTCTTCAATTATAGCAGTTGTAGTGTTCCAATTACAAATACCATAAAAAACACTTTGTTTGTATATTCTAAATTTGAATTAGTGTGTGGCATTCTGTAACTCTCAGGTCATTCAACCTCAAAAATGAACCTCAAATTACTGTCGAACCTACCTTATGCCATTATCTGTCATAGTGACTCATAAAAAAATGAAATTAAATGCTGTTACTGAGTATCGAGCACAGCATACTAGATACATAATTATTTCTAATTATGCTAGAACTGAAAAACAAATGAAAATCGCATAACAACATTTGTTATTATTTTATTATTTTCGCGTGTAAAGTACACTTATGAAGCTTGGTGCGTTCCTTCTGACACCCTGTTTACTCAAAATCTTTGTAGGTAAATATTGCAACATACTTCCTAAAGGTGTCACTGAGTGCTCTCTAAAGGAATGTTCAACTAATCTTAATAGATAGTATAATGTACAGTTTCTAAGATTATAAAGTGTATTTTGAAAGTGTTTGTTAAAGCACATTGTCCATTACATACATTCTTGCACATCTTCAAATACAAAGGATATTTTTATTTTATCATTTAGATCCCTAGTTCAAGCTCAATCTTGAAGGTAGGTATAATAAATGAAAAACCGCAGTGACCCATGCCAAATAAACGAGCATTGGCAACTCGTGAGGCTTCGTCGCATTTGGGAGTAAAATTTCCTGCGTTCGGTAAAAATGCGCCTCAAAAATGGAGATGAAGTGATGGATTACTCGAAATAATGATATAACAGAAAAGTTGCGGGCCATTAAATTAAGAATATTTCAGTATGCCTTCAACAGCGAAGACCAAATATGCAGGAAAAGTTACTTATTCCTTACAATAAAATTATGTTGTCAAAAATGGAGCGAAGTCGATAAAACCAGTAGCCCCCACGCTGTCAGTTTGAATATATCATTTTCTGGTACCGTGGAGGTGTTTTGAATTTTATGATGTCCCCTCTTAAATTCATGTGAATATAAGTATGTACACACTATTAGTTTGTTTGAACCTGTTGTGCGATATTGTGTTCAGATGAAATACGCGTAAAAAGTAAACAGTAGAAAAGTACAGTACAGAAGTATTTAGGAATTTATTGTTCAATATTTTGGATGAGGATTTGTGAAATTTGATGTACTTATTGATTGGCTTCACAATTTATTTGTTACATAATGGTTATAAAAACATGTTAATTGAACTTCTAAATTTTGGCCCACGTTTAAAATTCTATTATAGTACAAGTTGAACATAAGCAATGTACAAAATGAAAATATATAATTTGAAAATTATTTTGACCGCACGAAACAAAATTTTGAGACAACCTAATTATCAGAGGCTCAAAATCGTGCAAATCCAAGATTTCGGGAATGATTTAATTTTTATCATTTTTCGTTGATTACTACCACTGCAATGATTTTCAAAATATATAATAATGGAGTGACATGTAGACTGCATAAATAATTCAAAGATATCTAAAATTTTAAAGTACATTTATAACACTTCTCTTATCTATGCGTAGGAAGTAAACATCTAATATTGTATCCGAAAGTTCATTTTGAGTTATGCAGGTTTGCAATGTGTGACAGATTCATATTGTAATTTATACTTATTCACAATGCACATTTCTATAGATTTTTTCAGAAAATTAGGTGTTATAAGGAACTTCTAGTCAGAACCATTGTGTTGAAATCTCAGTGACTGAATTAATATGAAGCCCGCAGACAGCTCAAAAATGACAATAACACAAAACACGATTGATTCTCCACAATCCGATATTTCTTTCAGCGTGTTATCAACTGTTACAATACAAAACGTCATGGTGCACAAAGCGTACCGTCGAACGAATATACGAAAACTGATGGATCAATAAAAGTCAATGTTTCTTCCTCCCTACATCTAGCGTCTTTCTCTTAATCCCGGATGTAACGAAATTTTCTTGGAAGCCTTTCTGTATACACAAAACGCAATATATAAACAAAAATTCCCCGTCTGCCAGATTTATCTTCGTCCATATTTTTCCAGCGAAGCCAACTTCCTGCGACGTCGAATCAAACGGCAACAATTTACGGGATGCTCTGATTGAGCAAATACTACGTAATCAGAATCACTGATATAAGTGGCACAGGGACGTTGCTGCAAAGAAGAATTTATTTCATTCGATACCTGAATGTTCCGAGAAGTAGATTCAAGTAAATGCTTTAGTGTCTTCATGGAGAGACTTTTAGGTCGTCACTAGAGTCATAAGAATTTATTTATAGATGTTCTATCGCAAAAGCAGAAGGACGATCGAGCTCCACAAGCGCTGCGAGAGATTAATTGTCTATTCACATTGACCTTAGTATGCTGTAAATTGTAACCAAAACAATAACTTTTGGAAGACACTCGCTCGAGGTGTTGCAAGCCGGGCCTGTTGAGGACCATTGTTCTTATGAGGCAAGATAGCTTAGTCGAATATTTACCATAGTAGAGTATGTAGAACAGTGACATATCTGTCACTTGTCTTCGATGCTTCAAACTGTTGGGGTCCTTTGTAAGGTCAAGACCCTCAAACGTTCTGCTCTCTTCTGGATTCAGCCCAGAAGCTCCAAGTGCTTCAGATCGCATCCTCACAGATACGACCAGAGGTGGTGATCTGAGCTTTGTAGAGTAGCAGCAGCTACTCCAGTAGATACAATTTTCGGGATAACCTTCAGCTTCTGGGACGACGTTCCAGCAAGACCGACAACATAATCATGCCAGGATATGCTATATTTTTATTTTTTGTCACGGTAGTTGTCTGTGTATTCTGGCGTTGAACCATTTGTTGATCTCCACTTGATAAATCTCTGGAATTCTCTTGAGCTCAATATATCCAGGGCTTAATATAATGATGTAATCTTAAGAATTTATATATTTTTTGCTGTAAAAACGTTGGAAGATAGAAAACCCTCTCCCCCCGTCACTTTACAACGAATGCCATGTTTGAACGCATGTGTATAATGACATCACCATGCCTAATTTTGGTTTGAAAAATATGCATAGGCTCACCGATGTAAGGCATTTCGGAATTCTCACAGTTGGATTCGTTTCATTTAGGATACAAGGGTGATGTTTTCTGCAATACTGTAGATTGTATTAGATTTTAGTTCCAAATACCTGATGTACAACGCGATGAGGGTTGGAGAGCGAAGAGATCACTGAGGAATGCAAGATTTGATGTTAAATACATTGGAATTGCAAGTAATTTTTATATAGACCTTAGCTTTTCGAGAAATCTCGCAGCTGAGAATAGCTTCAGATTGCGCCTTTTCTGTTCTATGCATCCAGATCAGTCATTTTTCGCCGCAAACAACTGCCGTTCCCCATTCATGCACGCGGTCTGCGAAAATAACAAATCGTCCGCCATTTAGGTAAGTGATTGGGCAAACAGGCCGTAATCAGAATCGACTGCATAACCGACGGCACGAGAATCAATCAACGCAGGCGGCTGCTGCTGCTGTAGGCGAAAACAAACGAAAAGAACGACGCCGCCTGCGTCGATCCGAGCGTGGACGGTATGCGGAGCCAATTCCGAACAACATAAATCAAGGCTGAGGCCGTACACGCAGGCACATGCAAAATGCTCGTGACGTGTACAACTCTCCCCCGCACCAGTCACCCCTACCATCGCGAAGCCATAAGTCATCCGGAATGTACAAACAACAAACATTCTCGCACGATTCGTCCATCCATGCGTGATGTTCTGAAGGAAAAAATTTAATTTTTACTTATAAAGTGACATATTTGAAAACTGACAACAGTTCAGATGTAATGCGCAGAGACCCTTGGCCACAACGCACCCATTTAGTGGTGACGTCACAAAGAACATATGACAACACCGCGCACTGAAGAAATTGTGGATTTTTTGTTCGTTCTATTTTGAACTTTATATACTACCTCAGAATTTGATTTATTTCTCTGTCATTTGAGGTATTTAACAATAAAACATATCAATTAAACAATAGAAATAAGACATGTCAAAATATTTCTATGTATAAAATGTCGGTTGATGGCAGCGCGGGGCAGAAGAAGATGATTATAATAGTAATAATTTGAAGGAGAGTTTAAAAAATTGAAACCAATTGAAACAAGACACATAAAAATACTTGGAATCCCTGTTCGCGAGCTTCTAAGACAGGCCAAGGCAACAAAATTCAACAACTTTTCTGATGTAGATTCAACTGTCGTGTTTGCAAAACTTATTTGAGGGACAGTCCTGAAGTTTGGACTTTTGATGAGGGTTTCGGACAAACTGTATAGAAAGCATTAAATATACACAGCTTTAGTCCATATCCGTAAGCCTAATATGGTTCGTATTCAATTCACCAATATTTTTTAATCAGTATTAAGATCACGAAAACAATGTTTATTACACCAAAGCTCCTCTGAAAGGCATAAAAATACCTTCGCTTTCACGAGAACGGTTATAGCGTCTCACCTCAAGCTAATAAAAGTACACCTTCTGGAAAATAGGGAAAAAGGAAAATAACCGAGAGGTCAGCGACTAGTGAATTGAAAAAGTTGTCCCCAAACGATCGGCGAGATGCCAGGCCGTCCCCACGATACTCATTTGATCCCCATTTCCCTATAGGCGGCTCACTGTTACCTTATCTTTCTCTTTAGGTATTGTAGTCTAGGTGGATTTTAGTTTGAGGTGCTCGTTTTCTGAATCAACGAAGATTTCAATTGTAGTCACGTCAGAGCATCATATCAAGGAGATCGATATGCGCCGGTAGCAAGGGACAGAAATGCATTTAAAAATAACATATTTGGAAATCGGAATAATGTTTTGTCACGTTTCAGGTTATATCCTTGAAAGTAACACTTCTATAGCAAAAATGACGAATAATGAATAAGATTTGTTTGACTGATAAATATATTACAAATTTTCAAGAATTTACAAGAAATAAACGAGAATGGCTGCAAAGATGTTTGATAATTTTTTTAAGCTTTTTAAATGATCTCGAGTTCTTGGTTTGAGTATCTTATAGCATATAGAAGGATTTGAAAGTTTTATCTTGTCTGGTTGACAGAGTTCGAATTATTCATTGTTTAATTAAAGTCGGCTGTTTCAAAATGTATGCTTTCAATGACCATTTTTTGTCATACACTTCTAAGATCCTATAATCGCTATTTATTAGACAAATAGTAGAATTGCGAATTTATTAAACCGAACACTTAAGTCAATTTTTTCAAGCGAAATTATTATTATTATTGTGGGCTATGCATATAATGAAAGAGCATATTCAACTACACTTCAACTTCAAATGGTTTATGCTCAATGTTGTATCAAACATTTTTATGAAGAATTCAAATAATAACAAATAGGAATTTGAGTTTCTTTTTGAAATAACAGTTTTATTTTACTAACGCATTTTTTCATGTAGATTGTAGATTCTCTTACTCGGTGAAACTCTTCCATCATGCTGATAAAGGGATTGTGTAATTAACACACAGCTTCATAAATAAAGCTCTTTTTCTTTCCGTGACGCGTTCCGATTTATATTTAAATCATCGTCGGACGATAAAAAGAGTGAAATTGTGTGTAAACAATCTTTATATCTGCATAACTTGTTTTGCTTCAATTCTTGATACATCGTCAAGATTCCAAAACTGACTATTTAATATGGTAACCAGGTTATTTGTCAAATAGCTAACTAAGTCTTCTCCTGAATATATAATTATTGAACTAAAGACCTCAAATCTCTCATTTTATCTATCTTGTCTAGCTATTGTTCTATTTATTTATAGCTTCTGCGCCTAAAGGGAATATAGTTTTTTACATTTACACTATCTCACCACCTCAGTCGGCGCTGTCCAAATGCCCTTAAAATATTCCTTACGCTATTTCACTTACTTCACATATTTTAAGCAATTTTATTTACTAACATTTTTCTCCTGTGACAACGCCCATTGGACACTGCCAATAGGTAGCGCCACTTATCGCGACACTTGAAGAAAATGTTACTATCACACCCTTACCTGGGATGGATATATATTTGCTCCCTGCTATCAAGCCGCCCAGGTATACTAACGTATCTAGTCCCAAAACGGAAAAAGAGTCTTTATAGCTGATTTATAGTGTAAAATATACACATGGTATTCGCTCTGTTAAAACTTCTAGCCAGATGAGTCTCAGTAAAATAACTATTTTGTCATATAAGAGAATCTAAAACATACATAAAAATTAAAATCTATATGATAATGACATATAAGATGTGAGCATACAAGTAAACTACAGTTATTCTACGGTACTGTATTAAAAGTCCGTCTCCATACATAAAAAAAGCTTTTCAAAACTCATCATCTGCTGTAATACTCGGGCTAGAGCTTTCGTGATGCGAGATGCAGTGCGAGCGACACCAACTTTTGGTTAACGGTTACAGAGAGATTCTTGTTTACAGAACTTAAACAATTCATCTATAATGGTTTATTAATAAAAAGCATCAATTATGAATATGATCATAGTTTATTCCTGAAACCTAGTATATCACTTTCACTTATTTTTTCAGCGAAGACAGAACAAAACAGCTGCTCTCCCATAAATCTGAACCGCGGTAAAATTCTCAACTTCCAAGTCCTGTACTTCCCTAAACCGCCGCTGATGTGTTTGGCGGATGTACCAAAGTTTCTCCGGGATCTCCGTTAATAAATCATGGGGATTTGATAGTCTCTTTTCTTTCCCGAATGAAGGGCAAAAAATAAACATGCCTGCAGTCTGGGCTGTTGTATAGAGTTACGCGAGTAGTATGTATAAAGAGTTAGTTGTTGAACAGGCATTCGAACCCAGCTCTCAAGTACTGAATAAAAAACTGGAGAAAACTTTCTGTTATGATCTTCTAACAGGTGAGTCAATAGTTAATGAGGGCGCTAGTGGCTAGATCTTCTGAGCCTCTCAATTTGTAACTTGATTAAAATATTTATTTCGCTTAACATTTGCCCAGTTAGCTCAGCTTTCAGAGCGTCCGACCGGCAATCGGAAGGTTCGAAACCCGCACTCGGCCGTTTTTCCGGATTTCAAAATGTGAATTGTGTTTGTTGCCATCTTAGTTAAATTATGATTGTTCAATGCTGAGTTCTGCTGTTGGTAATCGCGGATGGAGATGTTTACCAGCCCGTACACTGACACTGCTATACCACAAGATACTAAAGACGAACGCTGTTTCAAATTCGTTAGAATGAATTTCGAGGGATTCCGCTTATCATCATCTTCGCTCTGTAACGAGGTGCCCAGTTAGCTCAGTTGGCCAGAGCATCTGATCGGCAATCGGAGGGTGTGTTGTTCGAATCCCGCACTGGACCATTTTGTTCGGTTTGCGAGTGGTTTAGAATATTTATATAGAGAATGGCCAAGACAACTTGATGGGAATTGTTTTTATCATCTCACTAAAATTAATGTTTTTTGATTGACTGTCGGGATTTCTGTAGCCGTATTTGTCACCCCGTAATATCAGTAACCACTGCACTGGTTTTAATGAAGCTGAGGAAATGATATATTAGATAAGTAGATAATTATGTTTCAATTTTTTTCAATCGGTACATTGCCAGTGCAGTAATAAACAAAACAAAAATATATAACAACTCAAATAGTTTTTTTTAGTTTTCTCGAGTTTTCAGTCATTTTCAATCGTAGTCAAACTAAATCTTTTGGGAGCTGAACTAAACCTCGTTTTAAATGACACTGATGTTTCTGAGGAATTTATGACGTATTTAAAAAGTTTCTTGGGTAATATCAACACCTTTGAATCAACGAAACTGTCAATTTCCACACCTATTAGCGAAGAAGTATAGTAATCGCGAAAACTTTAGAATTCGAGTTATTTCATTATCGTGATGCCTGTCATGTCCGAAGTGTGAGACTCTACAGAAATCCGGCATACTCACTAAAACCTCTCGGTTGTCTCCTTTATGTATCCCACCACGATGGTTTGTGCTGCATTTCTTCATAGTGGGTAGCGCCATTATATAACTCATAGCATCGGTATTAATCTTTTCCCATACAGATATAATTCATGTTTATTTAAATTTCCGACTAGGTAGTTCGCACTAATCCGATATAGTTACAGAGCCCATCATATAATATTCAGATGAACAAAATGTTATTGGCATACCATTCGTCACTGCTGTCGCAACGATATCCATACCAGAGCGCCATCTATCCAGCAGCTTTGGCTGATCGCTAAAAAATGTCCGTCCATAAGTGCGAACGACCATTACCCAATGATGGATGCCTTTATCTAAATCCAATTAATCACGTGATTTATTAACGGGATCAAAACTTCAAAAATCCCCAGCGTACTTTTTCATACGTGTACATTTTAATAAATTGTTTATCTCCGCTCGGTGCATCGTGATTTTTAAGCAATTTTTGTAATGCACACCAGCGTCCTGTTTGTAGTAGGCATTAGCGTACAAAGGTCTGTTTTGGAAAGCGCGAAAGCCAAATATAATCAGGATATTGAAATACGAAGCTATTGGAATTTAATCTGGAAAATATCAACAAAAAAACCATTTTAGGCGCCTCAGACTTTAATGACATTGAGTAATATTTGAGTAACCTCTCACCAAGAAAGAAGCCGTATCACACTCCAGAAGCACTGTGGGAGGTTAAATGACATTGACCTTAAATTGACCTCTAGGTAGTTCAAATTGCCGAGACTACATGAAAACAATATTTTTTAAGAGGTTCCTTTGAAGTGTTCAAAATTAGGCCTGGTGAGATTGATTCAATTGGGCTGCTTTTATACCTAGGGCGCCCATAGGGCGTTCAAGTGGTGCATCCTTTGGCTGGATAAGTAGTAATCTTCAGATGTTCCGTATTTTCAATACTTTATGTGTGTTTTATGTATCACGAAAACAAAGGTTAATACACCCATTGAATTAGGATTGTCTTTCGGTCTGTCTGTCTGAAGTACCTAGTTTACGTAGCTTGCCTCGGCTTATGAGCTGCACTGACGAGAGTCTAGGTCACAACCAAAGTATCTATATATTTTTAGTAGAACGCCAAATAGATGCAATTAAAATAATAATAATAAACGCAGATATTGCGCTGTAAAAAAATAATAAGTATATAATATAAGCTACTGCTTGTGGAGGAGGAAAAGTTTAAGTTACTTTTCAAAAGGCCTTACATTTTCATTTCTTTAAAACTATGGGACAACTTATTGAAATATGTCCTAGCATTGAACGTGAAGATTTTTCTCAACAGGGCAGAAGTATGCCGAGGAATGTGTAATAAGAACTGTTTCCTGATAGTGACATTACATCCAACACCCTTCAAAGTTCCACCCCTTCAAAACCATTGCCTGTGGACCACGGCACTGCAAAGCAGTACTATCACTGCCTACATATGAATTTTGATTGAATGAAAATATTTGAATAGCTGTCAGTATACGGAATAATTGGAATATAAATTGAAACGATGGACCGACTGTGCAATTAAACCACATTGCTTTCGAAATAAATTCGTCGACGATTGTCGGTTTAGGAGTTTTAAAAGCCTTACCTATACATGTATCTACATCACGCCACATCCAGCAAAAAAATTGGACATAGGGATAGATTGGATTGGGATATATATTGGCTTTCAGTCATGCACTGTCTGTGTTTCTCTCTCGTGCGGCTTTTGGATTTGATGGGTCTGGGAATGGCAGTAACAAAAATTGCAGCATCAAGAATATCGAACCGCCATCGAGCTAAAAGTAAGGGAAATGGTTACACGTTCAGTATCTTAATCGAGGAAAGATATCCTCAATTTATCACCTTAATATGTGCAATCATTAAACTAGAAGAACAAATTCTACGGGATGCAGAATCAGATGATTTGTCATGTCCAATCATATTAAGTTCATCAGTTCATCTTATATTTTCTACGGGATGCTAGTTGAATTAAGGTTACATTTCACATATTATCATTATTGAAGCAACCGAAACGAAAATAAAGCTATTAAATCTATCGTATACAAATAGCACTAAAACTCATTCCCTCACTATTTTTGCCTTCAAAGCATAAATAATATGAAATACTCGTATCTAAAAAATTATCGTTCCTTGTATTAGAGAGGAATTTGTTATTTTATAAATTATTAGGTATATATGCAATACTATCAATTCCTAGTAATATAATTATTCCCATTTTATTTGACTTTTCCTTAAATATTTTGAATTCCCTAAGCGAAAACTACTTTCAATGGTTCCCAGGAAATCCTGAAATGGCATGATATTACGTTTACATTGTGCAGGACTTATTTCAACGGTAACACATTTTGAAGATTTGAGCTTGTAAAAGTCATGGATCCATAGTTTTTCATAAACAACCTCACGCAAAGCGGATATCCTATCACTCTTCATAAGCGCTGCGAGAGGCTAAACGTCCATTCACATTGACCTTAAAACGCTGTAGATGGTAACCACCGGGGAACAAAGTTTCCGGTAGCTCATTCCACAACGACGAGGTTCTCCAAAAGAACGATTTTTGTGAGAAGCTTTTCTGAGAGGTCATAAGCTTGACCAGGTCAGGACGCGCCCGTTGTGCAACTCTATGTTATTATGCGAGACAGCTCGGTCAAACATCTTCCATGATATCTGTAGATTAGCCACCTTTCTTGGATGTTCTATACTGTAGATGTACTTTTCGAGGTGAAGCGGATCCACTAGGCATATTGCTCGTTTTTGGATTGTGTCCAGAAGCTACAGGGAGTGCTGGAGGGCATCTACACACATGTGGGCAGTACTCCAGTGATGGACTGACCTGAGCCTTGTATAGTAGCTGTAGCTGCTCCGAAGAATATAATTTCCTGAAGCTGAAGAGAACCCCAGTGTCTGGAACGGCGACCTAGCGAGGCCAGCAACTTGATTATTATATAATGGAGAACAAAGTCCAAAGAAACTAGTCAGTCATTTCAACTGGAGACGCATAAATATAGAAGTCCTGAGCGGTGTTATTTCAGACTGTTCTAGCAACACAAAAAATGGGTCCATCCTGTAGGCGAAGTTCGCATGCTTCTGCTGAAGACATAACTTCTCCTTAAGCCGAAATAACGCGACTGTGTATCCCTTTCAGCGCGAACGCTCGTAAAAAGAAACGCTCCTCCACCTTCGGTTACGCCAGCGTCAGACAATGAACGCACGCATCCGCCTTTTGGAAAAACAAAGATATTAGCGGGAAAACAACGGGCGGAAAACCAATTCTGCCGAGTAAGCGGGGTGTGTCTGCTCGGAACTACTTACCCCCTGCAAACATGCGATTCCACTGGCAAAGTGTCAGGGTCGTAGAATGATGGTATCAGTGTTAATTTAACTTCAGCTAGTTATTCCAGAAGATCTTTACTAACGTTTCGTCTGCCTCGGCATGTTGCTGGGGGTTTCCTTCCACTCCACGAAATTGTATTCTCCAGAACAGCTACACCTACTCTGGAACCCCGAGATCAGGCTATCGCTGGAGTATTGTTTGCGTGTGTGTACGTGCAGTCCGAAGCATTCCCTGAAGCTTCTGGACACAATCTTGAAACGATCATACATCTCATAAAGGGCGTCCAGACGATCTTCGAGGAAGGGTTGCTATCTGTCTCTATTCTATAGCTTCATGGCCCATGTTCGTCCAAGCGTGCGCGTGGAGCAAAGACTATTTAAGCCACACAGGCGCATCCTCACCAGGTCGAGCTTACAACGCCTCGAACGAGACTCTTTCAAAAGTCTTCCTTATGGAGAACAACGGCATTGTGGAATGGGCTACCAGCTATGAATCACTGCAAGGTTGTGTTCTTAATCTGAATTTTACGTTTTCTCTTCTCTGTGTATGTGCACGCCAATGGAGAGTAGTTGTCCTTTTCGGCGTGCATTTTCGACGAAGCTTCGCCACTTGTCGAATTAGATCGATCCCACAAAGGTCGGTTGGGACCTCTAAAAGACTTCACAGTCTTATCAAGGTTAATTCTTGCCGAACAGAACTAGACGAGAAAATAAGGAGAGGTATACCCAAAAATAAATATATCAAATAAGTAACAATATTCATACAATAATAAGAATCAGTATATGTTTGGTAGGATATAAAAGATGGAAAAAATGTATGTATATTGATGTAAGGCATTTCCAAATAGTTTATTTATCCAATGAATTTTCACAGAAAATCAGTCTGACACACATAATGAAAGCCCAACTCACTCACTACATTTTGTCTATCTGTTTCCCAGTTTGTCTGTCTATGAGTAGTCTTAACTTGGGATGCACCCACTGGGTTTTATTAAATATTGAAACTAGATTAATCGTATGGACAAAAATACTTTGTCTTTTCTAAAAATTGATACAGTTGGAACTTCTGCACTTGAAGTAGGTTATGGAAACTATAGAAATTTTTGAATATTTCACTGTTTTGTAATAATAATAAGTAATAACAATAATAAAATATTCATGAAAAGTTTGATTTCGGACTTCCATTGTCTATAAAATTTTGAGTATCACGACCTTTCGATTGATGTGCTATCTTCAATCGTCTTCAGGTGAACTGGCGAACACGTTCCTTTCATGCCTATTTATACCCCGTCCGGTGACGTGTCGTTGTGCGCGGTCTATTCTGATTGGCTCCCGATGCGCGGTATTCCGGTCTGCTGACGTGGCTGTTTGTCGGTCATTGTTTGTTGTCTGGTCCAGTTGTAGTCTATTGATCTTTTTTATGAGTGGCTGCCAGATTGGTTTAATGTCTACGCTGGGTTTGCCGTACACTTTGCTGCTGTTGGTGATGAATGCCGCCTCCTTGAATTTCCATCGATACCAATGCGGTTCCTTGGCAATAACCTTAGCGTCGTCCCAAGCTATTTTATGGTGCTCCGTCCATGCGTGGTCAGTTATTCCAGATTTTCCTGTCTCACTCACTACATTTTGTCTATCTGTTTCCCAGTTTGTCTGTCTATGAGTAGTCTTAACTTGGGATGCACCCACTGGATTTTATTAAATTTTGAAACTAGATTAATCGTATGGACAAAAATACTTTGTATTTTCTAAAAATTGATACAGTGGCGGCGGAGTTACCGTCCAGCAATAAAATTATAACAGTCAATCCTGGTTTTGGACGTTTCTAAAGGCTCTGAACGTTTTTCGAGGGAGGGGAGCTTAGGTCTTCTTACTAATAGCAAAATTATTTTCGTTGGTTGTACAATCTGTAAATCTCTGGCACACATAATTCTCCATACTTGTTAGATATAGAAGATTATTAACACATGTACCTTCAAAAAAGATAAATCATTTCGATCAACTTTCTCAAAAGCTGCAGACTTAGACTTTTTCGATACATCCGACTTATATGAACATAGTAGATTTTCGATGCATTTCAGTTATTTGAAGCAAATGTAAACCATCTGAGTTTATTGCATGTCGTACGGAATTTTTTTAAAATGGTGCAAATATTTCTTTTCTGTTTTACTGCAGTTTAAGGCATTTTATCTAAATCGAGATCATGAATAATAAAAAAAAAGTGGAAATTATTCTCTTAAAGAATGGCATCAAGTAGGTTGACTCTGTATTTTGCCTGCAGTTGTATCAACTTATTGAAGACTTTGATTAGGTTTTGGAACTTCTGCACTTGAAGTAGGTTATGGAAACTATAGAAATTTTTGAATATTTCACTGTTTTGTAATAATAATAAGTAATAACAATAATAAAATATTCATGAAAAGTTTGATTTCGGACTTCCATTGTCTATAAAATTTTGAGTATCACGACGTTTCGATTGATGTGCTATCTTCAATCGTCTTCAGGTGAACTGGCGAACACGTTCCTTTCATGCCTATTTATACCCCGTCCGGTGACGTGTCGTTGTGCGCGGTCTATTCTGATTGGCTCCCGATGCGCGGTATTCCGGTCTGCTGACGTGGCTGTTTGTCGGTCATTGTTTGTTGTCTGGTCCAGTTGTAGTCTATTGATCTTTTTTATGAGTGGCTGCCAGATTGGTTTAATGTCTACGCTGGGTTTGCCGTACACTTTGCTGTTGTTGGTGATGAATGCCGCCTCCTTGAATTTCACTCACTACATTTTGTCTATCTGTTTCCCAGTTTGTCTGTCTATGAGTAGTCTTAACTTGGGATGCACCCACTGGATTTTATTAAATTTTGAAACTAGATTAGTAGTATGGACAAAAATACTTTGTATTTTCTAAAAATTGATACAGTGGCGGCGGAGTTACCGTCCAGCAATAAAATTATAACAGTCAATCCTGGTTTTGGACGTTTCTAAAGGCTCTGAACGTTTTTCGAGGGAGGGGAGCTTAGGTCTTCTTACTAATAGCAAAGTTATTTTCGTTGGTTGTACAATCTGTAAATCTCTGGCACACATAATTCTCCATACTTGTTAGATATAGAAGATTATTAACACATGTACCTTCAAAAAAGATAAATCATTTCGATCAACTTTCTCAAAAGCTGCAGACTTAGACTTTTTCGATACATCCGACTTATATGAACATAGTAGATTTTCGATGCATTTCAGTTATTTGAAGCAAATGTAAACCATCTGAGTTTATTGCATGTCGTACGGAATTTTTTTAAAATGGTGCAAATATTTCATTTCTGTTTTACTGCAGTTTAAGGCATTTTATCTAAATCGAGATCATGAATAATAAAAAAAAGTAGAAATTATTCTCTTAAAGAATGGCATCAAGTAGGCTGACTCTGTATTTTGCCTGCAGTTGTATCAACTTATTGAAGACTTTGATTAGGTTTTGGAACTTCTGCACTTGAAGTAGGTTATGGAAACTATAGAAATTTTTGAATATTTCACTGTTTTGTAATAAAAATAAGTAATAACAATAATAAAATATTCATGAAAAGTTTGATTTCGGACTTCCATTGTCTATAAAATTTTGAGTATCACGACCTTTCGATTGATGTGCTATCTTCAATCGTCTTCAGGTGAACTGGCGAACACGTTCCTTTCATGCCTATTTATACCCCGTCCGGTGACGTGTCGTTGTGCGCGGTCTATTCTGATTGGCTCCCGATGCGCGGTATTCCGGTCTGCTGACGTGGCTGTTTGTCGGTCATTGTTTGTTGTCTGGTTCAGTTGTAGTCTATTGATCTTTTTTATGAGTGGCTGCCAGATTGGTTTAATGTCTACGCTGGGTTTGCCGTACACTTTGCTGCTGTTGGTGATGAATGCCGCCTCCTTGAATTTCCATCGATACCAATGCGGTTCCTTGGCAATAACCTTAGCGTCGTCCCAAGCTATTTTATGGTGCTCCGTCCATGCGTGGTCAGTTATTCCAGATTTTCCTGTCTCACTCACTACATTTTGTCTATCTGTTTCCCAGTTTGTCTGTCTATGAGTAGTCTTAACTTGGGATGCACCCACTGGATTTTATTAAATTTTGAAACTAGATTAATCGTATGGACAAAAATACTTTGTATTTTCTAAAAATTGATACAGTGGCGGCGGAGTTACCGTCCAGCAATAAAATTATAACAGTCAATCCTGGTTTTGGACGTTTCTAAAGGCTCTGAACGTTTTTCGAGGGAGGGGAGCTTAGGTCTTCTTACTAATAGCAAAATTATTTTCGTTGGTTGTACAATCTGTAAATCTCTGGCACACATAATTCTCCATACTTGTTAGATATAGAAGATTATTAACACATGTACCTTCAAAAAAGATAAATCATTTCGATCAACTTTCTCAAAAGCTGCAGACTTAGACTTTTTCGATACATCCGACTTATATGAACATAGTAGATTTTCGATGCATTTCAGTTATTTGAAGCAAATGTAAACCATCTGAGTTTATTGCATGTCGTACGGAATTTTTTTAAAATGGTGCAAATATTTCTTTTCTGTTTTACTGCAGTTTAAGGCATTTTATCTAAATCGAGATCATGAATAATAAAAAAAAGTGGAAATTATTCTCTTGAAGAATGGCATCAAGTAGGTTGACTCTGTATTTTGCCTGCAGTTGTATCAACTTATTGAAGACTTTGATTAGGTTTCGGAACTTCTGCACTTGAAGTAGGTTATGGAAACTATAGAAATTTTTGAATATTTCACTGTTTTGTAATAATAATAAGTAATAACAATAATAAAATATTCATGAAAAGTTTGATTTCGGACTTCCATTGTCTATAAAATTTTGAGTATCACGACGTTTCGATTGATGTGCTATCTTCAATCGTCTTCAGGTGAACTGGCGAACACGTTCCTTTCATGCCTATTTATACCCCGTCCGGTGACGTGTCGTTGTGCGCGGTCTATTCTGATTGGCTCCCGATGCGCGGTATTCCGGTCTGCTGACGTAGCTGTTTGTCGGTCATTGTTTGTTGTCTGGTCCAGTTGTAGTCTATTGATCTTTTTTATGAGTGGCTGCCAGATTGGTTTAATGTCTACGCTGGGTTTGCCGTACACTTTGCTGTTGTTGGTGATGAATGCCGCCTCCTTGAATTTCACTCACTACATTTTGTCTATCTGTTTCCCAGTTTGTCTGTCTATGAGTAGTCTTAACTTGGGATGCACCCACTGGATTTTATTAAATTTTGAAACTAGATTAGTAGTATGGACAAAAATACTTTGTATTTTCTAAAAATTGATACAGTGGCGGCGGAGTTACCGTCCAGCAATAAAATTATAACAGTCAATCCTGGTTTTGGACGTTTCTAAAGGCTCTGAACGTTTTTCGAGGGAGAGGAGCTTAGGTCTTCTTACTAATAGCAAAATTATTTTCGTTGGTTGTACAATCTGTAAATCTCTGGCACACATAATTCTCCATACTTGTTAGATATAGAAGATTATTAACACATGTACCTTCAAAAAAGATAAATCATTTCAATCAACTTTCTCAAAAGCTGCAGACTTAGACTTTTTCGATACATCCGACTTATATGAACATAGTAGATTTTCGATGCATTTCAGTTATTTGAAGCAAATGTAAACCATCTGAGTTTATTGCATGTCGTACGGAATTTTTTTAAAATGGTGCAAATATTCCTTTTCTGTTTTACTGCAGTTTAAGGCATTTTATCTAAATCGAGATCATGAATAATAAAAAAAGTGGAAATTATTCTCTTAAAGAATGGCATCAAGTAGGTTGACTCTGTATTTTGCCTGCAGTTGTATCAACTTATTGAAGACTTTGATTAGGTTTTGGAACTTCTGCACTTGAAGTAGGTTATGGAAACTATAGAAATTTTTGAATATTTCACTGTTTTGTAATAAGAATAAGTAATAACAATAATAAAATATTCATGAAAAGTTTGATTTCGGACTTCCATTTTCTATAAAATTTTGAGTATCACGACCTTTCGATTGATGTGCTATCTTCAATCATCTTCAGGTGAACTGGCGAACACGTTCCTTTCGTGCCTATTTATACCCCGTCCGGTGACGTGTCGTTGTGCGCGGTCTATTCTGATTGGCTCCCGATGCGCGGTATTCCGGTCTGCTGACGTGGCTGTTTGTCGGTCATTGTTTGTTGTCTGGTCCAGTTGTAGTCTATTGATCTTTTTTATGAGTGGCTGCCAGATTGGTTTAATGTCTACGCTGGGTTTGCCGTACACTTTGCTGCTGTTGGTGATGAATGCCGCCTCCTTGAATTTCCATCGATACCAATGCGGTTCCTTGGCAATAACCTTAGCGTCGTCCCAAGCTATTTTATGGTGCTCCGTCCATGCGTGGTCAGTTATTCCAGATTTTCCTGTCTCACTCACTACATTTTGTCTATCTGTTTCCCAGTTTGTCTGTCTATGAGTAGTCTTAACTTGGGATGCACCCACTGGATTTTATTAAATTTTGAAACTAGATTAATCGTATGGACAAAAATACTTTGTATTTTCTAAAAATTGATACAGTGGCGGCGGAGTTACCGTCCAGCAATAAAATTATAACAGTCAATCCTGGTTTTGGACGTTTCTAAAGGCTCTGAACGTTTTTCGAGGGAGGGGAGCTTAGGTCTTCTTACTAATAGCAAAATTATTTTCGTTGGTTGTACAATCTGTAAATCTCTGGCACACATAATTCTCCATACTTGTTAGATATAGAAGATTATTAACACATGTACCTTCAAAAAAGATAAATCATTTCAATCAACTTTCTCAAAAGCTGCAGACTTAGACTTTTTCGATACATCCGACTGATATGAACATAGTAGATTTTCGATGCATTTCAGTTATTTGAAGCAAATGTAAACCATCTGAGTTTATTGCATGTCGTACGGAATTTTTTTAAAATGGTGCAAATATTCCTTTTCTGTTTTACTGCAGTTTAAGGCATTTTATCTAAATCGAGATCATGAATAATAAAAAAAGTGGAAATTATTCTCTTAAAGAATGGCATCAAGTAGGTTGACTCTGTATTTTGCCTGCAGTTGTATCAACTTATTGAAGACTTTGATTAGGTTTTGGAACTTCTGCACTTGAAGTAGGTTATGAAAACTATAGAAATTTTTGAATATTTCACTGTTTTGTAATAATATTAAGTAATAACAATAATACAATATTCATGAAAAGTTTGATTTCGGACTTCCATTGTCTATAAAATTTTGAGTATCACGACCTTTCGATTGATGTGCTATCTTCAATCGTCTTCAGGTGAACTGGCGAACACGTTCCTTTCGTGCCTATTTATACCCCGTCCGGTGACGTGTCGTTGTGCGCGGTCTATTCTGATTGGCTCCCGATGCGCGGTATTCCGGTCTGCTGACGTGGCTGTTTGTCGGTCATTGTTTGTTGTCTGGTCCAGTTGTAGTCTATTGATCTTTTTTATGAGTTGCTGCCAGATTGGTTTAATGTCTACGCTGGGTTTGCCGTACACTTTGCTGCTGTTGGTGATGAATGCCGCCTCCTTGAATTTCCATCGATACCAATGCGGTTCCTTGGCAATAACCTTAGCGTCGTCCCAAGCTATTTTATGGTGCTCCGTCCATGCGTGGTCAGTTATTCCAGATTTTCCTGTCTCACCCACTACATTTTGTCTATCTGTTTCCCAGTTTGTCTGTCTATGAGTAGTCTTAACTTGGGATGCACCCACTGGATTTTATTAAATTTTGAAACTAGATTAGTAGTATGGACAAAAATACTTTGTATTTTCTAAAAATTGATACAGTGGCGGCGGAGTTACCGTCCAGCAATAAAATTATAACAGTCAATCCTGGTTTTGGACGTTTCTAAAGGCTCTGAACGTTTTTCGAGGGAGGGGAGCTTAGGTCTTCTTACTAATAGCAAAATTATTTTCGTTGGTTGTACAATTTGTAAATCTCTGGCACACATAATTCTCCATACTTGTTAGATATAGAAGATTATTAACACATGTACCTTCAAAAAAGATAAATCATTTCAATCAACTTTCTCAAAAGCTGCAGACTTAGACTTTTTCGATACATCCGACTTATATGAACATAGTAGATTTTCGATGCATTTCAGTTATTTGAAGCAAATGTAAACCATCTGAGTTTATTGCATGTCGTACGGAATTTTTTTAAAATGGTGCAAATATTCCTTTTCTGTTTTACTGCAGTTTAAGGCATTTTATCTAAATCGAGATCATGAATAATAAAAAAAGTGGAAATTATTCTCTTAAAGAATGGCATCAAGTAGGTTGACTCTGTATTTTGCCTGCAGTTGTATCAACTTATTGAAGACTTTGATTAGGTTTTGGAACTTCTGCACTTGAAGTAGGTTATGAAAACTATAGAAATTTTTGAATATTTCACTGTTTTGTAATAATATTAAGTAATAACAATAATAAAATATTCATGAAAAGTTTGATTTCGGACTTCCATTGTCTATAAAATTTTGAGTATCACGACCTTTCGATTGATGTGCTATCTTCAATCGTCTTCAGGTGAACTGGCGAACACGTTCCTTTCATGCCTATTTATACCCCGTCCGGTGACGTGTCGTTGTGCGCGGTCTATTCTGATTGGCTCCCGATGCGCGGTATTCCGGTCTGCTGACGTGGCTGTTTGTCGGTCATTGTTTGTTGTCTGGTCCAGTTGTAGTCTATTGATCTTTTTTATGAGTGGCTGCCAGATTGGTTTAATGTCTACGCTGGGTTTGCCGTACACTTTGCTGCTGTTGGTGATGAATGCCGCCTCCTTGAATTTCCATCGATACCAATTCGGTTCCTTGGCAATAACCTTAGCGTCGTCCCAAGCTATTTTATGGTGCTCCGTCCATGCGTGGTCAGTTATTCCAGATTTTCCTGTCTCACTCACTACATTTTGTCTATCTGTTTCCCAGTTTGTCTGTCTATGAGTAGTCTTAACTTAGGATGCACCCACTGGATTTTATTAAATTTTGAAACTAGATTAATCGTATGGACAAAAATACTTTGTATTTTCTAAAAATTGATACAGTGGCGGCGGAGTTACCGTCCAGCAATAAAATTATAACAGTCAATCCTGGTTTTGGACGTTTCTAAAGGCTCTGAACGTTTTTCGAGGGAGGGGAGCTTAGGTCTTCTTACTAATAGCAAAATTATTTTCGTTGGTTGTACAATCTGTAAATCTCTGGCACACATAATTCTCCATACTTGTTAGATATAGAAGATTATTAACACATGTACCTTCAAAAAAGATAAATCATTTCGATCAACTTTCTCAAAAGCTGCAGACTTAGACTTTTTCGATACATCCGACTTATATGAACATAGTAGATTTTCGATGCATTTCAGTTATTTGAAGCAAATATAAACCATCTGAGTTTATTGCATGTCGTACGGAATTTTTTTAAAATGGTGCAAATATTTCTTTTCTGTTTTACTGCAGTTTAAGGCATTTTATCTAAATCGAGATCATGAATAATAAAAAAAAGTGGAAATTATTCTCTTAAAGAATGGCATCAAGTAGGTTGACTCTGTATTTTGCCTGCAGTTGTATCAACTTATTGAAGACTTTGATTAGGTTTTGGAACTTCTGCACTTGAAGTAGGTTATGGAAACTATAGAAATTTTTGAATATTTCACTGTTTTGTAATAATAATAAGTAATAACAATAATAAAATATTCATGAAAAGTGTGATTTCGGACTTCCATTGTCTATAAAATTTTGAGTATCACGACCTTTCGATTGATGTGCTATCTTCAATCGTCTTCAGGTGAACTGGCGAACACGTCCCTTTCATGCCTATTTATACCCCGTCCGGTGACGTGTCGTTGTGCGCGGTCTATTCTGATTGGCTCCCGATGCGCGGTATTCCGGTCTGCTGACGTGGCTGTTTGTCGGTCATTGTTTGTTGTCTGGTCCAGTTGTAGTCTATTGATCTTTTTTATGAGTGGCTGCCAGATTGGTTTAATGTCTACGCTGGGTTTGCCGTACACTTTGCTGTTGTTGGTGATGAATGCCGCCTCCTTGAATTTCACTCACTACATTTTGTCTATCTGTTTCCCAGTTTGTCTGTCTATGAGTAGTCTTAACTTGGGATGCACCCACTGGATTTTATTAAATTTTGAAACTAGATTAGTAGTATGGACAAAAATACTTTGTATTTTCTAAAAATTGATACAGTGGCGGCGGAGTTACCGTCCAGCAATAAAATTATAACAGTCAATCCTGGTTTTGGACGTTTCTAAAGGCTCTGAACGTTTTTCGAGGGAGGGGAGCTTAGGTCTTCTTACTAATAGCAAAATTATTTTCGTTGGTTGTACAATCTGTAAATCTCTGGCACACATAATTCTCCATACTTGTTAGATATAGAAGATTATTAACACATGTACCTTCAAAAAAGATAAATCATTTCAATCAACTTTCTCAAAAGCTGCAGACTTAGACTTTTTCGATACATCCGACTTATATGAACATAGTAGATTTTCGATGCATTTCAGTTATTTGAAGCAAATGTAAACCATCTGAGTTTATTGCATGTCGTACGGAATTTTTTTAAAATGGTGCAAATATTTCATTTCTGTTTTACTGCAGTTTAAGGCATTTTATCTAAATCGAGATCATGAATAATAAAAAAAAGTAGAAATTATTCTCTTAAAGAATGGCATCAAGTAGGTTGACTCTGTATTTTGCCTGCAGTTGTATCAACTTATTGAAGACTTTGATTAGGTTTTGGAACTTCTGCACTTGAAGTAGGTTATGAAAACTATAGAAATTTTTGAATATTTCACTGTTTTGTAATAATAATAAGTAATAACAATAATAAAATATTCATGAAAAGTTTGATTTCGGACTTCCATTGTCTATAAAATTTTGAGGATCACGACCTTTCGATTGATGTGCTATCTTCAATCGTCTTCAGGTGAACTGGCGAACACGTTCCTTTCATGCCTATTTATACCCCGTCCGGTGACGTGTCGTTGTGCGCGGTCTATTCTGATTGGCTCCCGATGCGCGGTATTCCGGTCTGCTGACGTGGCTGTTTGTCGGTCATTGTTTGTTGTCTGGTTCAGTTGTAGTCTATTGATCTTTTTTATGAGTGGCTGCCAGATTGGTTTAATGTCTACGCTGGGTTTGCCGTACACTTTGCTGCTGTTGGTGATGAATGCCGCCTCCTTGAATTTCCATCGATACCAATGCGGTTCCTTGGCAATAACCTTAGCGTCGTCCCAAGCTATTTTATGGTGCTCCGTCCATGCGTGGTCAGTTATTCCAGATTTTCCTGTCTCACTCACTACATTTTGTCTATCTGTTTCCCAGTTTGTCTGTCTATGAGTAGTCTTAACTTGGGATGCACGCACTGGATTTTATTAAATTTTGAAACTAGATTAATCGTATGGACAAAAATACTTTGTATTTTCTAAAAATTGATACAGTGGCGGCGGAGTTACCGTCCAGCAATAAAATTATAACAGTCAATCCTGGTTTTGGACGTTTCTAAAGGCTCTGAACGTTTTTCGAGGGAGGGGAGCTTAGGTCTTCTTACTAATAGCAAAATTATTTTCGTAGGTTGTACAATCTGTAAATCTCTGGCACACATAATTCTCCATACTTGTTAGATATAGAAGATTATTAACACATGTACCTTCAAAAAAGATAAATCATTTCGATCAACTTTCTCAAAAGCTGCAGACTTAGACTTTTTCGATACATCCGACTTATATGAACATAGTAGATTTTCGATGCATTTCAGTTATTTGAAGCAAATGTAAACCATCTGAGTTTATTGCATGTCGTACGGAATTTTTTTAAAATGGTGCAATTATTTCATTTCTGTTTTACTGCAGTTTAAGGCATTTTATCTAAATCGAGATCATGAATAATAAAAAAAAGTAGAAATTATTCTCTTAAAGAATGGCATCAAGTAGGTTGACTCTGTATTTTGCCTGCAGTTGTATCAACTTATTGAAGACTTTGATTAGGTTTTGGAACTTCTGCACTTGAAGTAGGTTATGGAAACTATAGAAATTTTTGAATATTTCACTGTTTTGTAATAAAAATAAGTAATAACAATAATAAAATATTCATGAAAAGTTTGATTTCGGACTTCAATTGTCTATAAAATTTTGAGTATCACGACCTTTCGATTGATGTGCTATCTTCAATCGTCTTCAGGTGAACTGGCGAACACGTTCCTTTCATGCCTATTTATACCCCGTCCGGTGACGTGTCGTTGTGCGCGGTCTATTCTGATTGGCTCCCGATGCGCGGTATTCCGGTCTGCTGACGTGGCTGTTTGTCGGTCATTGTTTGTTGTCTGGTTCAGTTGTAGTCTATTGATCTTTTTTATGAGTGGCTGCCAGATTGGTTTAATGTCTACGCTGGGTTTGCCGTACACTTTGCTGCTGTTGGTGATGAATGCCGCCTCCTTGAATTTCCATCGATACCAATGCGGTTCCTTGGCAATAACCTTAGCGTCGTCCCAAGCTATTTTATGGTGCTCCGTCCATGCGTGGTCAGTTATTCCAGATTTTCCTGTCTCACTCACTACATTTTGTCTATCTGTTTCCCAGTTTGTCTGTCTATGAGTAGTCTTAACTTGGGATGCACGCACTGGATTTTATTAAATTTTGAAACTAGATTAATCGTATGGACAAAAATACTTTGTATTTTCTAAAAATTGATACAGTGGCGGCGGAGTTACCGTCCAGCAATAAAATTATAACAGTCAATCCTGGTTTTGGACGTTTCTAAAGGCTCTGAACGTTTTTCGAGGGAGGGGAGCTTAGGTCTTCTTACTAATAGCAAAATTATTTTCGTTGGTTGTACAATCTGTAAATCTCTGGCACACATAATTCTCCATACTTGTTAGATATAGAAGATTATTAACACATGTACCTTCAAAAAAGATAAATCATTTCGATCAACTTTCTCAAAAGCTGCAGACTTAGACTTTTTCGATACATCCGACTTATATGAACATAGTAGATTTTCGATGCATTTCAGTTATTTGAAGCAAATGTAAACCATCTGAGTTTATTGCATGTCGTACGGAATTTTTTTAAAATGGTGCAAATATTTCTTTTCTGTTTTACTGCAGTTAAGGCATTTTATCTAAATCGAGATCATGAATAATAAAAAAAAGTGGAAATTATTCTCTTAAAGAATGGCATCAAGTAGGTTGACTCTGTATTTTGCCTGCAGTTGTATCAACTTATTGAAGACTTTGATTAGGTTTCGGAACTTCTGCACTTGAAGTAGGTTATGGAAACTATAGAAATTTTTGAATATTCCACTGTTTTGTAATAATAATAAGTAATAACAATAATAAAATATTCATGAAAAGTTTGATTTCGGACTTCCATTGTCTATAAAATTTTGAGTATCACGACGTTTCGATTGATGTGCTATCTTCAATCGTCTTCAGGTGAACTGGCGAACACGTTCCTTTCATGCCTATTTATACCCCGTCCGGTGACGTGTCGTTGTGCGCGGTCTATTCTGATTGGCTCCCGATGCGCGGTATTCCGGTCTGCTGACGTGGCTGTTTGTCGGTCATTGTTTGTTGTCTGGTCCAGTTGTAGTCTATTGATCTTTTTTATGAGTGGCTGCCAGATTGGTTTAATGTCTACGCTGGGTTTGCCGTACACTTTGCTGCTGTTGGTGATGAATGCCGCCTCCTTGAATTTCCATCGATACCAATGCGGTTCCTTGGCAATAACCTTAGCGTCGTCCCAAGCTATTTTATGGTGCTCCGTCCATGCGTGGTCAGTTATTCCAGATTTTCCTGTCTCACTCACTACATTTTGTCTATCTGTTTCCCAGTTTGTCTGTCTATGAGTAGTCTTAACTTGGGATGCACGCACTGGATTTTATTAAATTTTGAAACTAGATTAATCGTATGGACAAAAATACTTTGTATTTTCTAAAAATTGATACAGTGGCGGCGGAGTTACCGTCCAGCAATAAAATTATAACAGTCAATCCTGGTTTTGGACGTTTCTAAAGGCTCTGAACGTTTTTCGAGGGAGGGGAGCTTAGGTCTTCTTACTAATAGCAAAATTATTTTCGTTGGTTGTACAATCTGTAAATCTCTGGCACACATAATTCTCCATACTTGTTAGATATAGAAGATTATTAACACATGTACCTTCAAAAAAGATAAATCATTTCGATCAACTTTCTCAAAAGCTGCAGACTTAGACTTTTTCGATACATCCGACTTATATGAACATAGTAGATTTTCGATGCATTTCAGTTATTTGAAGCAAATGTAAACCATCTGAGTTTATTGCATGTCGTACGGAATTTTTTTAAAATGGTGCAAATATTTCTTTTCTGTTTTACTGCAGTTTAAGGCATTTTATCTAAATCGAGATCATGAATAATAAAAAAAAGTGGAAATTATTCTCTTAAAGAATGGCATCAAGTAGGTTGACTCTGTATTTTGCCTGCAGTTGTATCAACTTATTGAAGACTTTGATTAGGTTTCGGAACTTCTGCACTTGAAGTAGGTTATGGAAACTATAGAAATTTTTGAATATTCCACTGTTTTGTAATAATAATAAGTAATAACAATAATAAAATATTCATGAAAAGTTTGATTTCGGACTTCCATTGTCTATAAAATTTTGAGTATCACGACCTTTCGATTGATGTGCTATCTTCAATCGTCTTCAGGTGAACTGGCGAACACGTTCCTTTCATGCCTATTTATACCCCGTCCGGTGACGTGTCGTTGTGCGCGGTCTATTCTGATTGGCTCCCGATGCGCGGTATTCCGGTCTGCTGACGTGGCTGTTTGTCGGTCATTGTTTGTTGTCTGGTCCAGTTGTAGTCTATTGATCTTTTTTATGAGTGGCTGCCAGATTGGTTTAATGTCTACGCTGGGTTTGCCGTACACTTTGCTGCTGTTGGTGATGAATGCCGCCTCCTTGAATTTCCATCGATACCAATGCGGTTCCTTGGCAATAACCTTAGCGTCGTCCCAAGCTATTTTATGGTGCTCCGTCCATGCGTGGTCAGTTATTCCAGATTTTCCTGTCTCACTCACTACATTTTGTCTATCTGTTTCCCAGTTTGTCTGTCTATGAGTAGTCTTAACTTGGGATGCACCCACTGGATTTTATTAAATTTTGAAACTAGATTAATCGTATGGACAAAAATACTTTGTATTTTCTAAAAATTGATACAGTGGCGGCGGAGTTACCGTCCAGCAATAAAATTATAACAGTCAATCCTGGTTTTGGACGTTTCTAAAGGCTCTGAACGTTTTTCGAGGGAGGGGAGCTTAGGTCTTCTTACTAATAGCAAAATTATTTTCGTTGGTTGTACAATCTGTAAATCTCTGGCACACATAATTCTCCATACTTGTTAGATATAGAAGATTATTAACACATGTACCTTCAAAAAAGATAAATCATTTCAATCAACTTTCTCAAAAGCTGCAGACTTAGACTTTTTCGATACATCCGACTTATATGAACATAGTAGATTTTCGATGCATTTCAGTTATTTGAAGCAAATGTAAACCATCTGAGTTTATTGCATGTCGTACGGAATTTTTTTAAAATGGTGCAAATATTCCTTTTCTGTTTTACTGCAGTTTAAGGCATTTTATCTAAATCGAGATCATGAATAATAAAAAAAGTGGAAATTATTCTCTTAAAGAATGGCATCAAGTAGGTTGACTCTGTATTTTGCCTGCAGTTGTATCAACTTATTGAAGACTTTGATTAGGTTTTGGAACTTCTGCACTTGAAGTAGGTTATGGAAACTATAGAAATTTTTGAATATTTCACTGTTTTGTAATAATAATAAGTAATAACAATAATAAAATATTCATGAAAAGTTTGATTTCGGACTTTCATTGTCTATAAAATTTTGAGTATCACGACGTTCCGATTGATGTGCTATCTTCAATCGTCTTCAGGTGAACTGGCGAACACGTTCCTTTCATGCCTATTTATACCCCGTCCGGTGACGTGTCGTTGTGCGCGGTCTATTCTGATTGGCTCCCGATGCGCGGTATTCCGGTCTGCTGACGTGGCTGTTTGTCGGTCATTGTTTGTTGTCTGGTCCAGTTGTAGTCTATTGATCTTTTTTATGAGTGGCTGCCAGATTGGTTTAATGTCTACGCTGGGTTTGCCGTACACTTTGCTGTTGTTGGTGATGAATGCCGCCTCCTTGAATTTCCTTCGATACCAATGCGGTTCCTTGGCAATAACCTTAACGTCGTCCCAAGCAATTTTATGGTGCTCCGTCCATGCGTGGTCAGCTATTCCAGATTTTCCTGTCTCTGCTCGATGGGTGTTGAGACGATGTTCTTTGATTCTTACTTCCAGTGGCTTTTTTGTTTCTCCGACATAGATTTTACCACATTGACATGGTATCTGGTAGATGCAGTCCTTTGTCTCTTGAGATTCATTCCTGGGCTTAGTTTTTGTTAGGATACTTCTGAGGGTGACAGTCCTAGAGAATCTCGTTTGGATCTTGTATCGCTGACCTATTCTTTTGATTCCATCTGATGTTCCTTTGACGTAAGGCAGAATGAGTAAATGCTGCGATTCTTCGTGTTTAATTCTTCTACTGTTGGTATTTTCCTGTATTGTTACTTCCACTAGCTTCCTTGGGTATCGGTTGTTCAATAGATCTTGTTTAATTATATTGAGCTCTCTTTGTAGTCCCTCTTGTGTGTTACAAATATTCCTAGCTCGGCCGACTAAAGTCCGGATGACGCCTTTCTTCGTGGCTGTTGGGTGGTTTGAAGTGTAATGTAAGTATTGACCTGTGTGAGTTGGTTTTCTGTGTACTGTTGTTTCTATTTTGGTGTTTCTTCTCGTTACTAAAACATCTAAAAATGGAAGGCAGTTGTTGCTCTCTTCTTCTTTCGTGAAGTTTATTAATATATATTTGTAAGTACAGAGTCAGCATACTTGACAACCTTTTTTTAAATGTACATGAATCCAACAGCATTCCAGCAGAGTACATCATAGCGTATTTAACAGTAATTTTCCCATCTCCAACTAGGAAGGTTGTATGTCCACCGGTTCCAGCATCAGAAGTACATAAAATGCACTCATGACCGATTTCAGTAAGCCAAAGTGCTTTTTTAATGCTGTCATTGGACTAATTTGCTATTTTATCATATCATATACCTGAAATGCCATGTTCTACCTGTAATCGAAGAGGATGTGACCTTGGAAGGGTTTAAAAACTTTTCTCATTACCCTGTGAGTAATCCGTCTAACTCTCCGTATCCCCTATACCTCCAAATTAACAGTTTATACCCCATCAACAACAAGATTATCCCACCACATAAAACTTGAATAGTAATTAAGATGGCGACACTACCCTACCTTCAAAGGATTTCCAGGATCTCGCCGATTTGTCAAATGCCATCAAGAAGGCTGGGATATTTGTCAATGTTCCTTTGAATATTTCACGCACCACAGACCATGGACATGTTAGATTCATGATATCATTAGGGAAAATGGCTGTTGTTCGGTTTGCTTTGTCTCTTTCTGAACTCTTTGACAGAGTGGGGGCGTGACTGTAGTATTGACACAATTAAAAGGACCATTAGAATGTTTTCATATATATTTACCAATATATCATAGTCAAACGAATTTTCCTGTCGCCATTGACTTCTTTTAAGAAGCCAAATTGGCTACAAGTAGTCATATTAGGCAACGCTATGGCTGAAGCGATGAAGTTGATATATAAGAGAAAGAGGATTTTTGATTAAAATTGATTTATCCTTTGTCTCTATTAAAGTTTGTAGCTGCATGTTAATCATATATAAGAAGTGGTTACAAACAGCTATTTTTGGCTGGCCACTACATGACTAGACTTCCTAATAATCCGAATTTCTCTGGATATTCTATTATTAATAGTTTATTCCAACCTACGTAATATATCTCAGTACCTAATTCCAATATTTTCAGTCAGATTAATGATTTTGTTTACTGGAAAATCCATTTCCAAATATTTGGTCTGAATGTTCCATTTAATGTATAAACAGGGTTGATTTGAAAATGAAATATTCATATGAATAATGCCTTCAGTATGAGTAAACAATTCTCTCAAAGCTCTATTTTATACCTTGATGTTTTGTTATGTGAAAAATATGCGCTAATTGGGTAAACATTAAACATTATTGAACTTAATTATCTATGGTTTTATTGTTTCGAAGCAATCATTCATCAAATTCGTGAAATTGACAAGCACATCTGAACGTGAAAATCTGGATGGATTTCAACAGCAATATAATTTTTCAAAACACCTAAGCATTTATGTTTGAAATGCGATGAGCTATGGTGCGATATGACTATTCGTTATTTCATAAATACATTATTAATGAAACATAGTAGTAGTATACTCAGTAAAACTATTCTAACACATGGGCGACTCATCTAGCCGGGCAATTTCTTCGCATCCGGCTTACGTTTTCACACGTATCAGCTTTTCTATGCCATTTAATCATATGTGAAGCATAATATTCCGGTATTTGACTGTCAATACTCACGGATTCGTTAGATTTGTCACTGTTCAGTTACTGTGATGTTACATATGTACCAGGACTGAGCAGCAGACAGCGATCGTATTCAAATAGTACAAACAAAACTTCTGGGATTTAATCTTGGCATATGAAAATTCGAAAAAATATCACATGGGCTTCAGAGTTTAACTGGCTGGATTTGCAAATTTCACCAAATAAAAGATGCAGTCCAAGACGACTTGTTCTTGCTCAGTAAAATTTAAGTAATGGCCCATTTTTAGGCATTCAAACAGGTATTATACCATAGATGCCTCTTAATAGATGCTCAAAATACTGCCGTTTCAGGATACAAGGAAAGTGGATAAAGAAAATATAAAGAATACTCGTGAATGTTATCAGAATTCATCTCCATGCGTCATTGGCTCCTAACAAAGCCAATATCCTAACAATATACTGACGAGTCTAGGCTAAAGACGAAATATTCATATCATTCACAGGTCTTATTTATCATGGAGAGCATACACCAAATCAATTATATGATTAAAAAAGTTTTGTGAAAATGAAATTTCAAAAAACTGTGCTCGAATAAGTAAATCCAGCTACTTTATCATTATACAATGGCCTATAATGTGATAATAAACCATTTTCTAGTTTCTATTTTGCAAACTGTGAGCACAGTATAACTATTAGAGTCAAAATCATCTTTGATTCTTTTAAAGATAACCTATCGCAAAGGCCTACCGTTATCCAAAAGGACCAGAAATGCACACAAACAGCTTCACTACCTTCATGAAAAAATCACTCTAATGGACATAACTGGTTCTTGCATTGTACCTTTCAAATGTTTTAAATTGATGAATAATAAAAACAAATATTCACGTGCCTTCTATATAAATGATGTATTCATTCCACGTCACCAAAGTGACAGTCGCATTAAAAAGTTACCCAACAGAAAGGATAATTTTAGATTTATAATAATAATTCGGAGGCTTCCATTTTACCGGATTTGAGGTTATTTAAATGGAAATTTCCTTCAGCAAGAAAAACAGACGCGATATCTGATTATAAAACTATGACAACGATTTGTTCGAAACTAATTTCAGTGGAAATGTACAGCGAGAGAAGGAGGAAATGTGGAAACGAACAGAGGAGCCATTTGGGGTTGACCTTCAATTTATTAGATAGTAGAAAACTGAGCTTCAAGGTAATTGGTGACTTGAAGGGCAATTTTACAATACAGTTGACAAGACTAGTTGAAAAACCTTTCTCCATACAAGCAAAATTACATTGACCGTGAAAGTCCCTGCTAGCTCATTCCACAACGCCAATGTTCTCCAAAGAGCGACTTTTGGAAGCGATTTGTCTGAGGCGTTGTAAGCTCGACCTGGTAAGGATGTGCCCATTTGACTCCTAGTCCTTGCTGTACTGAATTGGTATTATTATGCGAGATAGCTTGGTATATCATCTACCATGATGACATCTATAGAATTGAGACATACCAGCAAGCCATCTTTGATGTTCTAGACTGTGGAGGCGCTTTGTGAGGTCAGTTACATCCCCTAGATGTATTGATTGTTTCAGAATTGTGTCTAAATGCCTAAGGGTTTGCTTTGGGGTGCATTCGCTCACATGCGAGCAGCGATGGTCAGATCTGGGCCTTGTATAGTAGCAGTAGCTGTTCTGGAGAATATAATTTCCTGAGGCGGAAGATAACCTCAATTTCGAGGACGCCAACCTAGTGTTGTCTGAAACTCGTCCATAATAACTAATAGTGTGTCATAAGATGTTTCTGATCCTTCCATCACACGTACTACGCAAGCCTTCTTGAGAAAACAATCTAGATTTAAATGCATGATTTTATGCAAACTGTCGCTATCTCCAGGGTCACAATATTTTAGCTTGTGCGTGGGTAGTAATAAGATTGAATACAAGCAACTTCCTGCCTCTTTATAATTAAGCTGACTTCCGTTACAGCGTTTTCTCTTCCTTACAGCCGGTCTGCGAACAGACAACACCTCCGGGAACCATCTAAAACTGGCCCCGGATCGCGGCAAGTAGTTTCGTCCCCATTAATTTCAACGGCTTTATATATCGCGAAAATTGCCCAGAAAAATCCAATTCGAGGTTATACCGTACCTTCTTTTCCCAGCTTGGGAACAGATCCTTTCTAACCGAAAAGAATACCTGTCGTTACATAAAAACTCCATGTAGGGCAAATTGAGAAGAAGACGATACAGATAATTCGTATGAAAACCGCCTAAAAACTATCGGTTTTCAAGATAAATATGTATTGCAATCTAGGAAATAGCTTACCATGTAAAGAATTTTAATTTCGCAGCACGTAAATTGAGATGGTTTTGAAGATAGGTAACGTAGTACTGAAGAAATTGAAACAAGATATGAACCTGTATGATAGGCGAGAATAGAGATGACGCATTTGCATTGTTGATATTATAAAATTATTTCTAATGCCACAATACGAAATCACGCTGAAAGTCTTTAGATATTCCTAATCTATACAAGTTTAAACAAGTTTGAGCACACAGCTATTTTGTCTGAAGTTGTAAGTGCTTACACGTAAAGACAGCGTTTGAATGTCATGAAACTTTAGTGAGTTGCTTTGGGGACTCTGCTTCTTCTAGGGCCACAGTTTTTAATTGGTTTGCTGATTTAAAAGGGACCGGGTCTCACTAGACGATGAACCTCGCACAGGTTGACCGCCCACTGCTGTTACTCCAGAAACTGTAGAAGCTGTGCAAAATATTGTACAAAAAGATCGACATATTAAAACCTACACCGAGATTGAGGCTTCTCTGGGGATTAGATCGGCAGCGGTCCGAACAATCATTCATGATCACCTTCGCCTAAAGAAGTGGTTCTCCAGATGGGTGCCACATTTGTCGACCAGTGAGCAAAAAAAGTGATTGGGCTAAGTTTATGCTTGAAATATTTCATAATGGGCACAGTAAAAATACTTTTAATATCGAAACCGGAGACGAAACATGGTTATATCATTATGATCCCGAAATTAAACAGCAGTCATTAGTTTAGTGCGACTACTTCTCATTCCCTAAGATCAAAAAAAGTTACGAGGTCGCCATTTTTCCACTAATGAAGAGGCATTTGAGAAGGAAATTAGCAGCCTTTCAAAAGAACGTTGGTCACAAGAATTTGACAAGTGATTCCACCGAATGCGTAAATGTATTCAGGTAGGGGGAAAATGTTTTGAAAAAACAGAATGAAGTTTTTTAAAAAAATCTTGTAGTCTTTCTGTATCTAAAAACTTTCGGCGTGACCCTCGTATTGTGACTCAGTTTGGTTCAGTATGCTACAGAGAAAGATAATCAATGTTATTCAAACCTACGGCTGAACCATACATTCTTCACTAGGTTTCCTTATGCAGCATCTGTATTCTATCAATTCATAGTCATTAAAATATCAAAACCTGATATTGATTTTGCACTGAAAAGGCTGCCAAAGCAGCAGAAACTTTAGTGAATAATTTTATTCAGTCTTGTGTGGTTCCAATTGGCTGCCAGTGAAAAATATAATGAACGCGAGAGCCAATCAAAGGACAGGTTCCGAAAATTACAGTAATCTTGTGTCTAAATTACACAATTTCATCTTGATCTGTTGATGATGCTCAGCCATGGATGGTTTGATTATTCTATGACACTCCGTCCTACATATAGAATTTCGCTCCCTGATTGTAACTGCAAAGTCTACACACCTTATAAGGATTTACCTTTCGATTCCAGCCAGACCTAACGAACGTATGTACCAATGCGCGCAGGCAACTTGATATGCGGAAGCGGATTTGGCTATAAGCTGCTACCGTCTTTTATGTGTTTTAGATTAAAAATGTGACTTAATAGCACAGGATTGGCGTACGGTATCGAATAACTAAATGTATAGGTAAGAATATACCTGAGAATTAAAGTAGTGTTCTCTACAACCGTATTTAGAGTGTGAGAATTTGCAAAAACATTGCCAGGAACAGGAATATTTTTTTAACATTATCATGAGCCAGAATAAAGATTAGCATTTAGCTGTACCGTAGTAAATTGAATTGCATCCTGTGGGACTCTGTTAACTGACGTTTGATTCAATAGATGGCGGACATGCTTTCGAACACCATTCTGCTCAATTTCGATATTGCGTACTAATACCGCATAGTATTATCATGTGAGGAACATATGTAGTTGGTATTTGATGCAGCCATATCTCCCTCAATTACAGGGTTTCGTTATGAACAGGGTTGTATCGACTTCATGACTGTATTAGAGTAATTTACAGTGAAAGCATACAGCCAAAAGCGACTACCTGGAAAGGTTCCTTACACCCTCCTTTCTTCAGGCGTTTTACTACATTCCGAAGGTGGTTGCTGTCTTCGCTTTAATGTTTTGCAGTTTTCCTTCTTACATGAAATGGGGTTCCCGGATTCTTGCGCCTTATGAATATTATTTTTCAACTATATAACCTATTATACTAACATTGGGTGGAACAGTTAGTGTCTCTATGGCGAATGATAATACAATGAGGGCAATTTTTTCAACTTTTTTAATTAATTAATGAATAATTTTGTAAAATATTAAGCATATAATTTCAGATTTTTTTACTTTGCAAAACATTATCTATGGTATTTAAGCGAGTGTATATTGGCTTCCATCTTGCGGATTAGCAAACTTACAATTGTCAAGGCTTTAATGCGTTAAAATATCGAGTAACGAAACTTCGTCGTCGTCACCTCCTCCCTACAAACAACAAAGCGACAATTTGGCCCTGCACTCCGAGGTGAAAACAAATCAGGCAGATTTTGCAGACTTGGCACCCTCCTACTTCGCTCGCGCTACGATTGCAAATCGTATACAAATATTTCACCGACGGGACACGAAGCGGGAAGAACAAGGAGAAGAAATAGGAAGGGATGATTTACTCTCGGATTGGGGGCGGATTAGACCGGTGATTGTTTCCGGAAGTTTATGCTTTGGAAGGTTTTTGCGTACGCCCGCGCCCGATGCTATGAATATTTTAGGCGTTATCTTTTTTACTAGTGATAATAGTTTTGTGATCGTTGTTCGTTTGGTGATGCAAGGAAAGACACAAGAGAGTATAAAAAACACAAGTGTTTCGCTTACTACGTTAGCATCTTCAGGGTAGGATTGAAAATGAATGCCTCTAAAGATGCTAGTGTGCGTGTTTCTTTAGGTAGTTTGGCGATGGTTAAATCTGTAATGCTTTTTTGAGTGATGATAGTAACAAAATGTGATTTTTTCCATATTCAGAAATATTTTAGTTTCATTCCGTCTCTCCTATTAATTATATAAAGTTTAATATTGATTGCTATTCGAAAACAAATGTCTGATGTGTGAGAGAGAATAATTGGAGGAGCCAAAGTCATTATAATATATTCTTTGTAGATCGCCAGTCTTAGAAAAAAGCTCAAATACCAAGCTTTGTAATCAACTACGTAGGATTTCATGAAAATGTATTTCGTACAGAGTATTGTCATGGTCCAAAAAAATATTTAAACTCCAGTTATTACGTTTCTGAGATGTTTCATAATCTCTATATCTTGAAAATCTATGAAACTCATTTACGTTGGTCTATCTATCTGCCTCTTTCTATCTATCAGTTAGTCTATCGGTCTGTCTGTCTGTTGGTACCAAACCGGTGCATTGGCAATGGAGTAATGTTACGCAAATTTTTGTTCAGGCTAGGGCGCTTTTCATGCAGTAAATTAGGAGTCCAAGACGCAGAAGATTCAGACAAGCATACTGACAAAAAAATACGTGCTGTCTGCCACTAGTGAAGATGGAAAAACGTCCAATAATCTTATCATATTCCATCTAGTTTTTTTTCAAGGATTGGCATCAACGGTAATATGTTCTGGCACGATAATCTTTAGCGGCCTTGGTAGGTCGATATCCCATAAGCTGGAGGTTCTTTTCCGCTCCAGAAAATTGTAGCTCTATTTGACTAATTTTTATTACTGAATCAACAAATAAGCCGCGCAATGATTCTTGCGAACATCAACTTCCGTCCGAAGTTTGTGGTCTACTGACTATAAACTCCTTTCATCTCAGCTAAAGAACACATCGCCGTAAACTCCCAAACTTTATCATCCGGCGGAGTAGGTCGCAGAAATTTTATCGCTGTACTTCATGCCCCTGCAGGTAGAAAAAGGTAAAGCGCTCCTCCCATAAATGGTAAACAATGTAAGCATGACAACAATAAACCCCTTAGGATGTCTACATTAGGGAGATCAGGTGCGCTTAGCAGGATGGGAGTTGTACCGTCTTAAAAACGGAATTTTACCGCCAAGAAAAGCCCGGGAGGCGACGAATTAAGATTCACGCGTCACGAAGTTTTAATGTATGAGGCAATTAGGCGCCTTGGGCTTCTATACTGCAATTAGTAGCTGTAAAAAGATGGCAGAGAAGCCAAAAACGGGCGATAAAAATAGGTGATATAACAAAAAGCGGCAAGTGAGTCGACGCTGTACTTTCCATGCAATCGTATCAGCTAAGAAATGAAGTTTTGTACGTAACCGTTGATTTTCCGAAATTAGATTAAAAAGTAATGAGCTATCAAATTTTCAAAACTTACGAGTCTTCAAAAAATTCAGTAATTTTCGATATATCGCATTTTCCAAGGAAAATGAAATACAGACTCAACCTACTCGACGCCATTTTTTTAAGAAGCTCTATAACAGTTTGTCAATTATGTATGAACCTTATTCAGTCAAAATTTCGCAATTTGTAGTGGTAGGACTAGTAGTAACTAAAGCCTCTTAAAAAAGCTAAATCAGAGGCAGGTTTTCAACAAAATATATCTACTAACTATGACACATACAACTTGACAGTTTGACAGTGTTAATAAATACAGCGAAACGCTTTAAACGTTTTATCCATAATTGTTCATGAAAATGTGTACTATATGATACATATTCAATCGGTATAAAGGGAAAGCTTCACTAAGTAAGAACATCTACGAGTACAATCTCCATTATTAAAAACCATCTAAATTCTCATTTTACTAACATCATGTCTCAAACCGAGTCCTTTCCAGAAACTCTTTTCGTTGTATTAAATTCCGTTTTTTACTATAAGCCTCTAGTGGCGCTTCTTTCGATATTCATTGGACCGATAGATTTTATTTATGTATTATGGATGAACTCTGGATCGAGGAGAAAGGAAAAAAGCCTCATTGAAGGGGCAACCAAGCATTCACTTACACTTCAACGTATAGAAGAGGGGCTTTTATGTGGTCGGCGCTGTATTTATTTTGGAAAATGATTTTCACATCAAGGCAATAGTTGGTCGGACTGAAGAAATTGTTTGATGTATCTTGCCATTAACGTGTCAGGCAACGGGACGCAAGGTCTGACAATTAGTTACCGACTTTACATAATTTGTATTAACCATAAGATGATACCAATGCGTTCTCTTGATTTTCGAATTGGCGGGAGGTAACTTATTCACTCCCATTCCCCTTTTTTCGATGCTTCAGACTGTGAAGGTCCCTTGCAGGGTCTGGTGCCCCCACTACATGGACTGCTCTTTTCTGGATTGAGTCCATATGCTTCGGAATGCGAGGAGTTTTCTAAAGATGCTCTGGACTGAGTCTTTTACAGCCTTCTGAGACCGCTAGTTAACCTTTTTTTCTAATGGGGCCTAATTTATTCTGCCTCTGTTTTAGCAACTACTACTACAAATGAATGCAATTTAATGAGTGAAAAAGTATAACTAATCTTCATTGGCGCAATGGCACCTCTAAGTACAATAACACAGCGCAGCTTTACTGTAGTTAATAACCACTAGTTATAGCCGTATTTACGGTGTGTGGAAATGAAGCTCCACTTTTCTGTAGTTAATGTTTCAAAGGCTCTTCTCAACTCTCCTGTTCAAGTAGCTTAACTTCCATTGAAATGAACTCGTGTAAAGTATCTATGAAAGTTTTGTATACTGCTCTAGGTACTTGTACTAACAAAAAGTTAATAGTTAAAAAATAAATATTTAAAACGATATGAACGAAATGCTTAGATCATAAAGCTCTGTTTGAACATATTTTCATCAAGCGATCTGCTTGAAATATAACTACCCCGACTGTAACTATCGAGAAATCAATTCCTATAAAGCGCATTCCAAAATGCTGGAGTTTTCCAAAATATATTATGCTGAGTGTCGCTCAATGTATTTATGTCTGACCAGGTGAAGATGAGCCAATTATTTGTACCCTTATAGTGTTCATTGAACAGATGCTTCTTGGTGTTCTTCCCATTTCGGTAAAAAGTTTATCATGAAAAAAATATGCACATCTTAAAATTACCATAAAAGGTATTCACGACTAATACGGAAGACCATAATGTGACAACAATTCTGAGAGTTTTAAACTCATAAATATATTTTCAGAAAAATCTGATGTTTTCACTGTAAAATAACACTTTGTTATCTGCTGCACAGATATCTCTAGAAAAAATATTCTTTTCAGAGCAAATATGAAAAAATAATATATAAGGCAATGCTGGGAATTAAAAACCCACCGTGTATATCAAACCGAAGTAATCTTCTCGTGAATGCTATCTCGCTTCTCTGAGAAAAATCAATTCGGTACTCAAGATTTCATGATAAAACATCCCACCTTGCGATACAAACTTCAAAGAAATCAAGTTGGCTTGGGGGAAATATTTTTAAGAAAAGAGTGGAATAGGACAAGGTGTGTTTGGAGCGGACATAAAGAAGGGAGGGTCTTCCTTTGACATACCTTGTCTGTTCGCATGATGATGATTAACCTAATGGGCCTTTTATCAATTAGGCTCATCAGACGCGTGGGGGTCGAACAAGGTGGGATCGAAGGAGAAAAGGAGATTTTTTTCTTGGCATGTTTTAAAAGAAGTCGAAAGACTTTTTCCTTAATTGGGTTGGGATAACGACATAACAAAGACTATGGACATTTAATTAATGCATGTTTTATATAGGTTGTAGAATATAGATTATATTTTTTAATAGGTAACCTCTTAAAAACGAAGACAGTCTATCACGCTGTAAGTTGCGATATTCTTATAAAGATACAATACAAGAACATTTGATGTCACTCTGAAGCAATTTACTTTATGAGAAAGTTATTATTATTTTGAGTCAACAAAAGTACATTTTCGATTTCTATACTCATTCTAAAGAAATATAGTCTAAGCAAAAATGTAATATTCTTCACAACTAAGATTTCAATGCTTTTCTAACAAGTATTCCATATTTTTTTAGTAAGGTTTTCATATTTTTCAACGGAGCCTGCTTTACTTTGTTCAAGAATACGAACATCTTGGGATTCGCTCCAAGTAATTCATTGGTTTCGCATCGCCGTCTTCATCAACGGCATTTCAGTGGTTTTGTCTTGATCACCCCCTCTCACTTGAAAAGTTGGGGCTGTGACTGTTGCGAGGGTCTCATAGAAGTGTATAGATGTTTATGTGATATGTGTGCTATGTCACCAGTAGTGGGCGTATATATTCTAGCTTAAGTACAGATACATATTTTTATATTATGTTTGAACATAGAACAAAACACCGTCAAATCTTCCATTACTTATAACATATCTAGCAATACTATATCCATCTATAAACTGCTATAAATAATTGTAATATACTCCTAGCGTAAATGGCCGATAACAATGCAAGTGTCTGCGAAGGACAAGATATGTAGCTACAAACCAGTTCACCCTTATTGTCACTTCTTTAGTCTTTAGTTTTTATTCTTACACCAAACTATAATTATTTCATATCAAAATAATATTAGGCTTCGTTCGTGAACAGCATCATATGGACAATATTCGAAAAAATTGAAATCAGAAGGGTAAAAATAATACTATTTATTATTACCCTTCTGATCCCACTTCTAATAGTGTGAAGATGGCTGACGGTAACAATTTACCTGCGTCGATTCTCCTAAATAAAAGTCTTGACTTGTGGGGTGCGCACACGGTGGCCTTAAATAACCCAGCAATTAATTCAATATTAAAGTCACGCGAAGCGATCATCAGCACACACCGTGTTTTAATAATTGAAAATGTAGGGCGATAAATTCCTTTTGGTGTTCCACGTGATCGTACCTACAGGATGTCGCTATTCTTTCCTACGTTTATATAAAGATACGTATAGATAAGGTTAAGAGAAGTTTGATTTCGGACTTCCATTGTCTATAAAATTTGAGTATCACGACGTTTCGATTGATGTGCTATCTTCAATCGTCTTCAGGTGAACTGGCACACGCTCCTTTCATGCCTATTTATACCCCGTCCGGTGACGTGTCGTTGTGCGCGGTCTGTTCTGATTGGCTCCCGATGCGCGGTATTCCGGTCTGCTGACGTGGCTGTTTGTCGGTCATTGTTTGTTGTCTGGTCCAGTTGTAGTCTATTGATCTTTTTTATGAGTGGCTGCCAGATTGGTTTAATGTCTACGCTGGGTTTGCTGTACACTTTGCTGTTGTTGGTGATGAATGCCGCCTCCTTGAATTTCCTTCGATACCAATGCGGTTCCTTGGCAATAACCTTAGCGTCGTCCCAAGCTATTTTATGGTGCTCCGTCCATGCGTGGTCAGCTATTCCAGATTTCCACCTTGTCTACAAGTTTCAAACAACGAAGGTTAAGAGAATTATGTCGATTGTGAATAATATTTCGTCTATCGTTCCGTCGAAGCATGTATTCTGTCCATTACTCCTTCTGCGCTAAAACAACTACAATTCCTTTGATCTTACCGACTTTGCTTAAAACATTTAAGTGCTAACCACATAAACATTTGCAAAAATTTTTCGCGGCTGGTGAGTATATCCGAGTTAGCGGAGACCACCTCTACTTCTTTTCCAATATTTTTGACATTTTAAATGTCAATTACAGCACAAAAATGTTCAATATGTCAGGCTTATAGGATTGGAAAACAACATTATTTGAATCATTCCAAAAATGCCTAATTACCTTCTGTCTGAAATTTTTTCTCCTCGTGCTTTTCTTCACCTATTTCCAAAACCGAAGTTGCTTGGATTCAGAGTTAGCTGAAATACCTGAAAGATCTACCAGCTAACACTGCGACACATGAGCTGAGGTCGTACGAATCGCTGTAATAATCAACGATGACATGAGCTGATGGCTTGTCGATACCAAACTTCGACCCTTGTTTATACACCCTGTATGCACGATGTGGTAAACACCGGTGACTCCAGGGAGTTTTTGTTCCCTGCGAGGTGACGGTGTGGTGACTTTATGTATTTGCGGCTGCTACCTGTTGATACACGATAGACTGGTTGGTTTCAAGGAGACGCGAGAAGTCATCATTGCATGCGGTTCTCCGTTAGATATATTTATAGTTGGAACTGTTTGCTGCTTACAATAATATCCGAGGCTATACGCAATAGCATCTTTACGCACTTAATGGTCCTAACCGCTTGGACTCTGCCTAATAGCGGAGACAGGCATGCCCCACGATATCTGCCAACAAGGGTGAACTGACTTTCACCGACATCCCAGGCTTTTGTAAGCACTTTTTACGATGAACCTTTATCTCAGCTGACGACTGATACCGAGTGAATACATGTGACCTGCATGTTTCGTCTTTATCCTAGACTCCTTGGTATAGCTCGGCGGTCTGTCAGTAGGGAGTAGTTAGGTTTTCGAGAGAACGGATATCGTAAAGAGTGTTTACGAGGAACAAGACACCAAACTGTGAATCAGTTCACTCTGTTTCCGCTATTAAGCAGATCCTAGAATACTGGAACCTTTGACTTCGTGAAGATGCTGTTGGCTATATCACTTTGGGAATTCTTCATAATATGGGACTTTAATACCTATTGAATTCAATTGCAAATATCAAAAGTTCAGAAGTCTGATCCTATTTCTTATTTTTAAATAAATACTATTGCGTAGAAAGTACGGCGTCAACCTAATTAACGCCATTCTTTCACAAATAGCTATGACGAAAATCAATTCACCATTAATTATGTGCGATTTTAATATTTTTCAATTTCAAGCTTGTTCTAATCCATATATTTCGATCAAATTCTGCAGGATTCTATCGCCGGAACATTCTATTTTAAGCCACACACTGCCAACTAAGCTAATTAGGCACTCTTCCGCTCCAGATCCAGAGTATTTAAGCTGCACTCACCCACCCCCCACCCCAAACGAATTCTTATTCCGAATGTTAAACTGAATTGTCTGTTTAGACTGGATTGAGAGAGCGCAGTATCTACTGAGCTCAATTGGCAGAACATCTGACCGGAAATCAGAAGGTGTATGGTTCCAAATGCAAGTGAATGATTATCGCAGTTGTTTCCTACATAGTGTTATTATTGTTCGATTCAAGTCCAAAATCTTTACCGACCCAGATACTAGCACCTCGGGTAGTTTCGGGTAACTGCACCTAACATCATCGAGTGTCTACTTAGCTTAGTTGACAGAGCGTCTTACCGGCAGTCAGAAGCTGTGCGATTCTTATTCCGCCGTAGGCCAGGTTCTTAAGTGCAAATTTCTATATTTGTCTCCATTTTGCCGATTTTAGGCAAATAGCTGTTTTATTTTTTCAAACAGAAACACTATTTAAGATAAGTTTCACTGCTCTTCTATCCAACCTCGTACTAACATCCTTTAAAATATATATCTCGTTTATCCGTAGTTTATTGCATAGAGTAAACATCAGGAGACGTATGTATTGGCGAGAGCCCCATTTTATGTGCACGATAAATTTTCGTATTCCCAGGTACGATTCCCATAAAAGTTGGAGGAGCTTTCGGGAAGAGTCATACCCACCGGTACCTGCAGGAAATGTGAAGGGAACGTAGCATTAGCAGTGGGATCACGATTACGATTACGGGTTAGGATGACAGCCAGATGACGTACTGGAAATCGATGATCATATCCTTTTAATTCTTCATTCATCAAATAACATATGTATTTAGAGAAGTGATATCAATTATAATTTAGAAAATCCGTGGTGGTTTGTCGCTCGCCCACTTTCGGAAATTGCACTTAAAAGTGGAGGTCTCATTTCTCATCATTTTGAATGCTGAAACAAACAAATTCATTAATTAATCACATTAGCCCTGAAAACAATTCAGGATGATTCATAGATTAAATATCTTTTACTGTTTGGAATATTTTGAAATTCAAATTTTGAATCCGTGGCGCTCTTGTTCTTTCTTAGCATCGTGTCTAACATTTACGATGAAATTTGTTACAAAGCCACCTAATATTAAACACATTGTTGTTTGAAACTTGTAGACAAGGTGGATTTATGAAAAGTTTGATTTCAGACTTCCATTGTCTATAAAATTTTGAGTATCACGACGTTTCGATTGATGTGCTATCTTCAATCGTCTTCAGGTGAACTGGCGAACACGTTCCTTTCATGCCTATTTATACCCCGTCCGGTGACGTGTCGTTGTGCGCGGTCTATTCTGATTGGCTCCCGATGCGCGGTATTCCGGTCTGCTGACGTGGCTGTTTGTCGGTCATTGTTTGTTGTCTGGTCCAGTTGTAGTCTATTGATCTTTTTTATGAGTGGCTGCCAGATTGGTTTAATGTCTACGCTGGGTTTGCCGTACACTTTGCTGTTGTTGGTGATGAATGCCGCCTCCTTGAATTTCCTTCGATACCAATGCGGTTCCTTGACAATAACCTTAGCGTCGTCCCAAGCTATTTTATTGGGAGCCAATCAGAACAGACCGCGCACAACGACACGTCACCGGACGGGGTATAAATAGGCATGAAAGTAACGTGTTCGCCAGTTCACCTGAAGACGATTGAAGATAGCACATCAATCGAAACGTCGTGATACTCAAAATTTTATAGACAATGGAAGTCCGAAATCAAACTATTCATTAAACACATTCTACTTCCTGTTTTATTACAAAATTGAAACAATAGGCAGGCAGGCAGATTTTGGGCACTAAAAATAACATTTTCAACTCTATGCTCTCCACTATGCATCAGACCTGCGTCTTTAGCCTAGACTCATCACCTGAGGCCTGCAGTATTAACAAAAATATAGACAGACCCTAGAGTAAGAAGTAAAAACCCCATGACTGTCTGCCAAACCTCGAGAATTTAACCATATAATTAATTCACTGTCTTTCTATTGGTTTCCTCGTCACGCTTTTCGCACGGCAGAGATTTCCATTTTAATTGCATACACTCTGCGATAAAAAAGTGAAACAGTGCAGCCAATCAACAGTTGCGGTGTCTCGTCATGTTTTACAAACTCATTCGCATTTTTGTCGATACAGGCCGAGCGGCGATTTGATTTGGAACGTTGGATTTCAACTTTTTTTCCTGCTGGATTCATCTGATTACATCGTTACCTCTTTCCATTGTGGAAAGCGGTATGGTCGACGTTTGATACGGTTTAGGAAATGTTATTAGGACTACCACTTTATTTTGAATATTGAAAAAATCTAGGCTTCAGTTTTTGAAGCTCTGAAGCTTCGTATCAAAATCAAAGAGGAATTCCGAGGTATTTGTCCAACCAATGCAAGTATGTGACCCTTATTTGCGTTCCTGGACACAGCGGTGTACCAGGAAAGAAGAAAGCGGATTACTTGACAGGAATAGGGACTAGAAACTCTTGCATTGGCCCACAAGACATGCAGGGTATTGGCAGACGTTAGGTCAATACCGCCCTTGATGAATAGACAGACTGAGAAAGCATGACTAGGAAGAGAAGGATGATGACTTGACGATATTTTTGAACATTTTTACGTTAGCCTCACCTCAACCGTAAGAACAATTTGAAATTTAAAACTCAGTACAATGACCTTATCTCTCCTGAGGGTAACTTAAAGCCCGATTCTTCCTTGTTTGTTTCCACGCAACCGATATAAACAGCTAAACTTTCGCGGAGCGTATCTGGAACTCTGATCACGTGGTATCGCCTGCCGTCTGCTGCTACCCTCACACACATACAACCAACAGCCCTCGACAGCCGTATATACGTGCTTAACAAACTCAATTAAACCACTTTGTTAGAGCTGTTTTCTCCTGCAGAATCCTTAGGATATCCCTAGCAGTAAATTACTAACCTATACACCTCTGTGCAACATGATGATGTAAATGGAAATTGTGCTCAGTTCCAGCACCGAGCTCTCAAATATAATAGCGTCAAGTAGGTGCATTTATGAACTTTGTTTGTCTTTAAGATTACAAATAAAAAATAAACTATTGAAAGACCTGAAAAATGTTATGATTTACCAAAATCTCAAAATTTTCGGGGTTTTCAAAGTTTCCAAAACTTACAGCAATAGTGAAATCTGATTCAGTAAACCGATATCAATGCATAGAGTCAACATTCTGGACGTTTATTTTTAAAGACTAAACATCACTTAAATATCTATCATCCTAATTTAGGTAAGCCTGACAACACTGTAAGCAACGTTTCTCTGTATGTATCTTACGCGTTGGCGCTCGTTATCTTGTCACCGTCAGTATTGCTGAAACGACAAAGTGGTGATGTTGTTACATGAGATACACACTGTTACTCGCGTTGTTATATCGATAGATAGCTGCACTATGACCTCTGCTACCACTGGATCGATATCTCAAAAAGAGTGAAGTACTACCGGGATCAGCTTCGATAGGTGATAAAACGTGTCCTACTGACACCTATTTTTTTAGTTTCCCCCTCACCATTTTCCCTCATTTTTTTATAAAATGATTAGGTGATTCGGAAACGTCCAAAAATGAATTTTGAGCGGTTTTTATTTCTTTTTTGTTTCGTAAGGATAACTGCGCCGCCAATGGACCAATTTTCAGTAGCTAAAAGCTTTCTCGTCCTGCATGTAGATTGTAGAAGCTCTTAATTGGCGAAACTCTTTCATCATGCAGATAAAATAATTGTGTATTTAATATACCGTTTCACAAAATGAAACTTGCTTGCAGTGACGCATGTCGATTTATATTTGTCGGACTGTCATATTTGACTGTTTTTTGTTGGAAGTATAACATCCGATTACCGAATCTCCCATCACGATGCAACATGCGCCCCAAATCCGTAGATCTGGTGGTAAGCCAAGTGAACTTTCACCATCAACGGCAACAAAACAGATTATTACTCGTTGACAGGCTCATTTGCGGGCGTTCCTCGGAATCCATATCGCATCTTGTCACGACCAAAGTTACACTTGCGAATTCACTCTAGCAGGCTGAGGTGTATATTCCGAGATGAATCGAGATATCGGGAAGATGTATGATCCTCACTTGTACATTTGTTGCATTTAAATCAACGCCATTTCCAGGAATGACTGAAGTGTAATGAGAAATGTGGAGTACCGCAGCAATTCGTCCATTACGTTGAAAATATAGTAAAATATCACTATTTTCGTGCTTACGCTACGTTATGAAACACTTTTAGTTTGAAAGCGTATTGCATATAAAAAATATGCACAATATTTTAAATGTCAAAATGCTGTAAAAGCACAAAGAAGTTTAATATTTAGTAAAGTTACATTGAAAGCAAGCACAAAAGTTATTCAGTTCGTCAAAAAGGCCACGTGGTGCCTGCCTGGAGTTCTGTAACATCCCGACTGGATCCCTCAGGGGCGGTTAAGATAAGTACGTGACAAGAAAAAAACAATATGGAGGTTATATATCAGCGTCAACCTGGTACGGTCGTACTCGTATCTTTATCCTGTAGGTCACGTAGTCGGTGTAAATATTCCTCCTTAAAGATTATTATATTCAAAGCATTGGCGCGTGGTTGGAGAAGAGCTTACATTTGAAGCATATGAATACAAAACCAGACATTTGAGGGACATATCTATAAGTTGTGTTCATGCCAAAATCATAATTTCAATCCAATGAACTTAACCTGTCAACACAAGTACCCAATATCAGGAATATCAGATGCAATCTGAAGACTGGGAGCTCTGTACAAAATTCAAACAAGATTTTCTAGAAATATTAGAAGTATCTCAACAAAAAACAAATTCAATGATGAACATCAAGAAACCCAGAACTGCATCTATCAAGCACCATGCTAATGCGACAAAATATATGTTGGAGGAATGATGATACCACGAAGTAAGAATTGAGGCACACCTACTTAACATACAACGAGCAGATATTAAAAAATTCAAAAAAAATAGCTGATCACTTATGGACTAAATACCATAAAATAATGTAGAACGACGCTAAAAACAAGGAATAGCACTGTTATTGACGAAAATTCAAGGAAGCAGCTTCCATTGCGTAGAAATAAAATATTACAGCCACTCATAGGAATAATGAAGAAACTACAACTGGACAGGATGAACTTGAATACGAACAAGACACGTGTACGTAATAACCACCAAACACGTCAGCAGACGCCACTCATTTGGCTCCTGTTGAACACCAGAAAAAGAAAAAATGCCTCTGTAAACGTGAGATAAAAATAAAATGGCACACAACTCTGACAAGTTGTTAAATTTGATGCAGCCTTCCATTCTTGGACCTCTTTCAAATGCCCAGGTCCCTTTTAAAAAATCCAGCCCCCCCCCCCAATTCCACGGCGCCGTTCAGAGTTGTAGCTGTTCCGGTTAATAAAAACTTCTGAAGAGGATAAAAACCCGGCTTTAAAGTCACCGATCTGGCAAAACTGGAAACATAATCATTGATCGTGTCATGGCATGTTATTGTCAATTCCCAGAAGCTTGATAGAAGTATTGAGCTTCTTTCCATCTCCATGGCTGCTAGACTAGAATGCGATTTTCTTGTTACAATTGGTGTCTCAGACTTCTGTGCGCTGGACTGAACTCCATTTGAAGATCTCGGTTTGAGAAGTCTTCGGAGTCGTCTAAGTTGATGGTCCTTTGTAGGTTTTCCACGAAGCTGTAGATTGGATTAGGTGCTACCTATCATAGTTCGTTGATGAAAGAAAAGCGGTGGAGAAAAGATACATTCCTGGGGAATACCTGCGTTGTTAATAAGTGCCTGAATACATCGGGAGCATATTAATCTACCACCACATATAAGGGTGGTTTCCAAAAAAACTGTCCAATCATTGACATGGGCTCTGTGGAAGCATAACAGGTTTGATCAGAAAGTGAATAAACATTTATCCTCTCTCAACGCTTCTGAAGTGCCATAAGCTTCCTGCATTTGCATGAGGCTCTCTATAAAAATGCCACATCCTATCGAAAGCTTCCAATAGCTTGAAATCGGGATCCTTTAAGAGAAAAACTATACAGGTAAGACAAAACCTTGCTAAGCTAAGAACATGACACTGGAAAAACCAGTTAGCAAGCAGCGTACTAGAAATGTAACGACTGATTAAAGCATAATGTCTACCCTAACAATCATAGCATTTCTATCAATCTGGGTGCTTTATCGCTATCGCAGAAAACCACAGCTATATTCCAAGTTTCATGGGCACGTTGACGTAATGCGATTTTACCAATCCAAGTTATAGTTATAGGATGCTCTCGGCGAGCAAAGTTTTATATTTTCCTCTGACAAGCCTAATGGACTGTCCGGTAAGGAATAGAGTTCGATATCGAGCCAGCTTAACCGATCTCTGCGATATTTGACATCCAGAATTGGACGTGGAAGCAGTTGAGACTGGGGTAGAATACAAATACTCGTATAGACGGCCTTAGAGAAGTTTTACATTGGCTTAAAGTTGCACAGAGGGTAGTTGGTAATTGAGTGGCTGAGAATAGTGATGTAACGAATAACGAGGTGTACAGTAGTCGAATACCGAATATTTGATGCATTTGTGCTGCCAGCTACTTAATATTCGACTGAGCAGCATTGATAGTAATGCCATTGGAGTTTAGTACCTGAAATATGTAAAGAACCAACTAAATTTATGCATTTTTCTTGTAAGCAGCCTCTCACAAAGATTCAAAGCCTATCGCGCTCCAGAAGCGCTGCGAAAATTGAATGTCTATTCACATTGACCTTTTACTGCTATAAACTGTAATGGTTGGAAAACAAACTCCTCAGCAGCTCATTTCAGAACGCTGAGGTTTTTCAAGGGAACGACTTTCGGAAGAGGGTCGTTCGGGGTGTCATAAATTCGACCTGACAAAGTTTATTTGAGAAAGCTCGATGATTTAAATATTGATCGAAACGCGTCACTGAAAGAAAAAGAGTTTTATTCGTGAAATTGTGTGTTACATAATTACATAATCTTTTTATCTGCATGATGGAAGAACATGACCATGTAAGAGCATTTACAATCTACACGCATTATGATTGTTATTATACTTTCTTGTGGTCTGGAGGATAGAAGCACTAAAATGAGAACTGGTAGACCTGACCAGAGATGGGATTATGTCATGCAATAGAGATTATCCCATCTCAGGTCAAGTCACTTCTTCAGATACTGAAGACAATATACCTAAATCAGGAGGCATCACCTAGTCACCCATTTATCGATTTCTCGTCGTGACATCATGGAGCGCCGTATTAATCCCGACACGAGCGACGAAGGGTATTTTTTACCAGAACGGTATGGTGCGCCATCCTGCGTCCTGAAGCGTTAATTCCCAAAATTGCAATTTAAGGAAAACCAGGTGTTACAGATTGAATTAACGTAAGTAATTGCTAATATACTCTAGCGATGAGATTTACTGTTCTGCCTGTTAAGCACCACTTCGACAGCTACGATGCACCAGTCATATTAACACAAAGAAGGGTCGAAATTGATTAGGGGCTTGAGATTAACTTTATAGGTGGTCTCTGGGGGGCAAATAGAAGAATGACAGCAATATTGAAAAGGATTTAATGCACAGCATTCTTCATAACACATAACACATGATAACGTGACGCGAACATCTTCACAAAAACCCTACCGGCCTGATCAAAACAGAACAGATGACGAATGACATACAATGTCAGTTGTGTTACCCTGAACTAGACGGCCGTAAATGTCATGTCACATCACTACACATGACACTGGAACGGGTGGTCACAATCTAAGAAAGCGACATACTTTGGACATATAGTGTGCAACACGAAGTACCGATTGCTGTTGATGCTGATGATGTTGATGTTACAAGGTAAAACATTTCCTGACTGGCAAATCTCATAAAATGGACAACTTAACATCATCAGAACTGTTCAGAATAGCAATTAACAAGTTACGGTGGGCTTATGTGATCGCCACCATCAATGAAAGATGGAACTAATAGAAGAAGATTCTAGTCTTAACAACCATTGTGTGAAATTAATGCTTGTCTGTTATTTTTCTATAGACAAACAATTTTCTAGCTACATTTATACCAGCTAGCTCGTAATAATTGATATTGGTATGTTGACATATGGACTACTAACAGTAGATGGAGGCTTCTGCATTGTATCCCACAACCATATCTCTCAGTTTTTTTAAGCCCATTTATGAAGTATTGCAAGTCAGATTGATAAATTAGAATTTCTTTCTCTGAGCGACGCGTTTCGATTTATATTCAAATCATCGTCGCCCTGTCAAAATTGACAGTTCACGAATGTTACCTAGGTTACTTGTCAACTAGCTAACTAGGTCCTATCATGAATATAAGCTATGATTTTCAAATCTAGGGTACTATTTATTCGATCTAGATATTGATCTATTAAATTTGTTATTATTTTATTTTTAATTGAACAATAGCCAGATGCGATAATTTGTATTTTAGATTTGAGGACTCTGCTTTTGTAATTATGAAAGAACCTAGTTAGTTACTTAACAAGTAACCTGGGTAACCTTTGTGAACAGTCAAATCTGAGAGTCCGAAGAATTTGATGGGAGACTATCCATATATGCCTGTCAATGTGGTTACAGACAAGGTCCATGTGTATCTCCTAGCTACCTCACATCCTACAAGAGGCTATATCACCAATGACCTTGAATATAGACGTTACAGCATTATCTGAGTTTTACGAAAAGTTTCCAGCTTCATTTTTGCGTCACTTTTGAAAGCACTTGACAATTTTCCATATGGCCCAAATCTTTACAATACCCAATTTTTTGAGTATTAGGAAAGCTTATAGTGGGCGTAATAAAAGATCTTCTCATCATCATGTGTTTTTTTTTGTTATACAACAATGCGTTGGTATTAAGATAAGTTGGACAGATACAAATTGTCGGAAGTAAACTGAATTAAAAGACATTACCTAATGAAAATGAAAGTAAAATATTGACAATATTGTACTATGCTACACTTGTTGATGAGACATGCAGCAGAAATCAATTTTCAAACTAATATAGGAGGCATGAAAAGTTTATAGCTGTTAAGCTTTGATATTCCATTTATCGAAAATTCAACCACACCACTAATATTCATTATTATTTGATTTTACTCTTCGAGTCTGACTTGTACCTCCCCGACTCCCCGTACTTTCATAATTATCTTTGTGTGTATCATAAATGTACCTCAGTACCTATATTAACCGCGCTATGTAATACTGAGAGGCAGCAGAACAGTCTGCCGAACAGAACTTTTTTCATTAAAAATTTCTAATTAAACTTTTTAATTTATACTCAATTCAAATTATGGGTCGTATTTATTGTTTTCTGAGAGAAAACTGGCGGATTCTTGTGCATTGCATTTCCGTAGTTTGACAGCGACTTTGTTATTTGAATTGAGGCATTCCATGGACGAAATTTTTGACATCGAATATGCGTTGTTTATTGACTGCTTCGTATTTTTAGGATTTATTAGTTTGCTTCAGTTCTTCCAACCTAGCAACAATAGCTGAAAATAAAGTGGCAGGTTGAAATTGTTATTTTAAAACAATGTTATTAGTCCAAATATGTTGATCAGATTTTAGAAAAATTGGATTATTGGAATAAAAATATTGTACACATTGAAAAACTAAATGTTTCATGCATATTATTTCAAAAACCAGAAAAAAATGCATGTTGTCCTAAAGGTTTTATCTTTAAGTATCTAAATAGCACTTTTGTTATGCATGTAGCTTGTAAATGCTCTCACTTCACTGTCAAATCTGACAGTACGACGATGATTTGAATATAAATCGTATCGCGTCACTGAATTGAAAAGGTTTTTATTTGTGACACTGTGTGTAAATTAACAACTTTTTATCTACTTTCGTTATTACTTATGATCATAAAAAAGAAATAGTAATAATTGCACAAGCAGCCCAAATATGAAATGCTGTACATCTTGTAACTAACTGGCTTAATTTAATTTGTGATATTCAAAATGCAGCGAAAATTTACTGTGAATAACTCGGATGAATCATTAAATATCTAAGTCTATAGCATAGGATTGATCTATCCTATCTCAGGATGGACGACTACCGAGGTGAAAAGTGGATAGGACAAGAATATTGATATATAACCCCCCTTCTTGGAGTGAGAAGTAACTATATAACAAAATTCTAATATAATATATGACAAATTTAAAATTGAATGCAAAATTAAGATGTGATGAATCAAGCACTGTAGACAAGCTATGAGACGAGACCGTCAGGCAGAGAGAGCGAATAAAATGAGATGTACATAGATTTGCCTTAAATTTTTAAGGTTCCTCAAAGATGACCAATATACGATTGGATTGACTTTAAATTTTTACTAGTATTCAGGCAACCTGTGGCAAGCACTCCAGCAGTTTGGTATAAGTAAATATTCAGCATCATGTTTTGGTTGAAAACATAAGCATTATGATTCGGACAAATAGAAAATATCAGTCCAGTTACTCTTTGGTACAGAGGTACAATACGGGATTTTTTCAATTATCCGTATATAACATCAGACTAGAAATATATTGATCTCCTTTCTATTTTGGATTTTCCATTGAGTATTTATATTCATACTCACATTAGAAGCCTTAATGATTACCAATATTTTACGCTGCGTCAGGGACGTATCTAGGAGGGGGAGGGGAAGTAGGACGAGGAGCTTCTCCCAACTGGTGGGTTGCAAAAGTTGAAAAAAGTTGGTAAAAGCTGGAAAAACGTCGGCAAAACTCGGCAAAGGCTGCAACAAGTTGGTAAAAGTTGAACAAAAGTTGGTCCTAGCAAATTTTCGGAACATTTCGAGTAGTAGTGCACCATAAACGTAATGCTTAGTTTAGTTTTTTCCTGTTCTTCAGATTTTTCAAGGGGGCCCAATGACTTTTGAATACCTATTGTTAGCTGAATCTAAATTCTACTCTCCTCTTTGGAGAATGGTCACGTTACGTCCCTGAGCTGCAGACAACCTTTAAAAAAAGTCGTTCTTGATTAACAGTCTAAGGAAAAAAAACATCCCGAGATAATATATCTCATTATCAATGAAATTGCTCACAATTTGTAGCTTGACTATTTTTGGTAACAGAAATTTGTCAATTTTCTTTTAGATGACTACGTAAACGTAAAAGAACAACCTATATAATTTTATATATATCCCTAATGACACTTAATTATCTCAAGAGACTACAACACGACATAAAAATTGTCCAATTGCTTGATATTATTTTCCACTATTTTCCTGCTGGGCGTGAAATTACTAGTATGCTGATTTGAAGTGATAGCAGTGGCGTACCTACCAAATTTGGTTCGGTGAGGAAAGAAGCAGAATTTCATATTGGTGAGACATCAAATCAAAGAAAATTAGTTGTGAAACTAACAATATAATAAATAATTAGAAAATCTACTTTATAAAAGTATGATTAACAGTTACTGTGACTACTTTTGCTACGTTCAAACCGAGCAAAAAATCATCATTATCAGCATATAGTACAGCTGTAACCTGTTGTATTTAAACAATATGTCTTTTTGATACCGTTTCTATGTTTTTTAGTGTGAGAGAATGCGCAGTTCCCGAATTCTACCATATGAGCCAAGTTTATTACTTCCTTTATCATTATATTGTTTACCTGTTTATTGTATGTTTGCCAATAAACGCGATTACTTATTGTTATTATTATTCGAAAAAATGGCGGCTCTAGCAAACACCCACTGATCTATTGTTCCGTTTGTCAGTAACCGCCTCCCACACCGTGAGGTCAGCAATCACTAGGTTGGCAATTCGTTCGCCTTAAGTAGAAAGAGGAAGCGGATGACTGCATTCTTCTGCTTAATATTTTTGCCGATACATGGCATGCCGGTATAGATTGCACCTAAGGATCTAATGACCATAACTAGCACAGACTGACAAAGCTGGCTGAGAAGCTCCTGACTCTTGGTCCGCTTCTCTTCCTTTTTCAAGACAATGTTCATCTCGGCAGAAGCCGAAAACTCAGCAAGGAACATCTTGTTTTGTTGTTGGTCGAGTACATACTCTTAAGTGTGGCGAACATATTATTATTATTGTTGTTATCATGTTAACCACAGATTTCTAAAACATACTGACTATAATACCGCATTCTGTGTTAAAAAACGCTCGTTTTGTCGTGGCTTACAACGCCACTGTGCAAGAGAATACAAGGTAGAAATTTAACTGCTTCTTTTCACGAAAATGAAATATGCCCGCAATTCGCTAGAATCCGGCTGGTATTACGGACGATTGTATACACTGAGCATAATTATCAGGTCGTGTTCTCTGCAAAACTGCCATCCAGTTTCGAATATTTCATTTTAATTATGTTTCCTCTTTTTCTCCCGCCCCTCGTGCCAAGAATACTTGCATAATTATTGTCTTGTGATACGGGGATACCATTCTGACAAATTGCTGCATTCCTGGACTTGAGAAGCGTTACTCAGATTATTTGCAGTCCTTTGTACAAAAATGGTGTCCGTAGTTAGCAGCGTGCGTCAATTCATAGCAGTTTTTTTTACAGTTAAACAGCTATGAATCAAATAATGAAAACTAATTCATTGATATTATCAGAGTATTGTCATATAAATAGATAGGAATACATTTTGGAATTGGTTTTCTAAGGAAGTAAAGTTTGTTATCATCATATTAAAGGCTAGTTTGTGAAAATTTTTTAATTGGAGATAATTGATATTTTGGATTTTCCTGACGTATACATTCACGATAATCCTGCTGCACCGATTTTCACGAGATGTGAGAAGAGATACGACGTAGGCACGTGATAGTTTGTGCGACGGAGCAATAGAAAAAGCAAAAAAATATCAGAGCTCCCCTCAAACTTTTTTTTATGGTGCTTGAGTTCAATCACTATCCGTCATTCACTTTTTCAATATTTAATATATTTTGGAATGCTAAAAATTATTTAAATCTACCAAACCTGATTTTTTCGAGCATATGCCTGCTTAAACGCTTTCTTTCCAACAGTCTGCCTGTCTATCGGTTTGCAAGTCAGTTGCCATTCTATCACCACGTAAACTCTATTTCAATTTGGATATGGAGATGTTGCGATCCACTAGCACTGCCTTATTCTGGCATCATATTACATTTCAGGTGGACTGACTGGTCTCCAAAAAATATTTTACTGAACATTAAGTTCCCACCGGACGAATCGATAGAAAACAGCAACGACAAATAACAAAATCATTTCCAATTCTGACGTATAGTGCGCTAATGATAGAGAGGAGACCCCTATTCAAGAAATATGAATAATTTTAATATAAACGGAAAATGATACTTCAGTAGGATACAGTAAAGCTAAGCGCTGCAAAAAAATGGAAGCGTGGGAAACACCAGGTCCATCTAATTGTTTTTTTCCCTTTCCTTGGATTTATTCCTCCTTTCCTTGAGGATACTTGGAGCAATGAAACTTCTAGATGATTACTTACTTCACAATACGATGTGGTATCCCATATTTTCAAAGATTCATTCTTTGAAAGCAGCTTTTTTATAACTAAGGATATAAGATAGTTGAACATAAGCTAATTTCACATTGTAGGTTCAACGATTTCGACGATTATGGTATTGAGAAATTTTATACATATGGTTAAAATTCTCAAGCACAAAGATTATTGAAGTCGTCTTATTCGAAGCGATGCATTGATTTTGATGAGTGAATGCACTTTGAAATATGGTGGAGGTGTGGTATAAAACGTTATACAATATCACGCGAGAACTGTTTCATCCATTTCCACTAAATATCATAATTACTCATATAACCAGATTGTAATAAATTTTTGAGTTGATTTTCTTAGGAAGTAAGATTTATGAGAGTGATGACTGAGAATTGTATTTAATGCTGGCACTACTTTGCTATTCGTGTTTGCGTATTTTTGCTCAGCTTACTTCGTAAAAAGGTTCGTATTACAAAACATGGGTTTCAGTTTGATATGTAACTATTTTCTGGGATACGCAATTTCGTTTCAATTCATTTTTCATGCGATCCTACAATTTTTATATTGTTTATTCAGCCTCCGATTTTTATGTGAATCATTTCTATTATCTAAAAATCAAATCGAATCAAAAACTAAACCGGGCGAGAAAATGAACAGTCTTTTGTAATTTTAGACGTGTCCACTAGACGTATTGTCCTTTTGTGGATTGAATAAGAGCTTCAGGGTTTCAAAGCGCAAGCCTCTAACCTCTGGAACGTCATTGTTCCAGGATATGTTGTTGAAACATGACGCCTCCCCACATATCCAGAACTGGTAGTATGGCATGTAATTTCCTTGTCAGGGTAGTTATTTGATTTTTCTGTGCTTTATGCTAAACTCTATTTGTAGGTCCCAAATCAATAATTCGATGTCTTTGTCCATCCGAGCAGCATATTGCTGTCACCGATTAAACATATCTCAATATGGTGCTATCATCGACGAAGGTGCGAATTGAATTAGATTTAATTTTCAACGGTTTGCAGCAAAAACTAATGAAAAATACTTCGAAAGCATATCCCTCAACCAACGCACATAAGGGGAAAGTTATTCAACCATTGACATAGACCTGGTAGTAGGCCATAGAAGAGGTTCCTCACCCCACCTACTCCCTAGCGAAAGCTACGACTGTGGACTCTCCATGAAACTCAATTTCTTTTCTCCATGGGTGACAGACTAGACACGTCAAGTGAGTCCAGCCTTGCGAAAGCCGTACTGGTGATCATTGATGATGTTGATTACATTCATCAACTTCATATACTGCAATAATTTTAATAAAACATCGCTTCTTCTACCCTACCTTATTTTGAACGTAATACTCGCATGTTGTTACACCTATTACGATCGGATTAAAGAGCTCCTACATCTTAGCGTCTAAGGTTGAATGTGCGCGGTGTCCATTAGTATATTTTAAATACTGCTATCATGCCCCCATTATCAGTGCGTTAAAGCATGAAATTAGACACATACACAAAATGACGAATTAATCACTGCCCCAGATCCGGAATCCAATGAAAAGCAGCACTTGAAGGCAACAACTATTAACCGAAGTTCGTTTCGCGGCGATACGCCTAGCCAGTTTCAACTTTTGGGGCCAGGCGCTATTTTCTATGATAAACAGTTCATTGTTCCAAGTTGGCTGGGCGCTAAACGCCCCTCATAACATTAATCTTCGCCCGTGCCCTCTTTATTCGATTTATGGCGCCGGAAGGGCCCCTCTAATAAATACGAAACAACGAATGCACTAAAAAGCTAATCTACTGTTTCGTACGAAAACATCCGTAAGCAATGTCACCTGATAATCCAGTCATCCAAGGCCAAGGCCAGGGTTCTGTTTTTTTTCTATAGATAGCCTCGCCAAAGGCAGATAGCCTATCGCGCTTCATAAGCACTGCTCGGGGATAAATGTCTGTTCACATTGACCTTAAAACGCTGTAGATTGTAATCTTCGGGGAACAAAGTCCCCGGTAGCTCATTCCACAACACCAATGTTCTCCAAAAGAACGATATTTCATCAACGAAGCTGTAGATAGGATTAGATGTTATTTCCAACAAATCGTTGATGTACAGCAAGAAGAAGCGTTGAAGAAAGGACAAATATTTGAGGAACACCTGCATTGATACTAAGTACATCGGAAGCATATTCATACATCAGCCTTGTCTTTAATCATTACATTATCTATTTTCTTTGCTATGTCTAGGCATAAAAATGTATAGTGTTTGTCCAAAGGATCCATTATCACATAACTAACGAATATGATACTAAAATCGACTATAATATAAAAGTGCTTCATTCCCGTAACTCAAAAATATGACCACCCAAACAATGTAAGTGATTTGCATCCCCACTGCACTTGTATTATTCAATTTTTCTTTGTCTAAGTGTAACTCCAGCGGGCTAGAAAATATCTGCATCCGCTGTATCTGCAAAAATCTGAAAAATCGCTATCTGTCAGCCTGCGAAGCGTGGATGTCATAATAGTAGCATCATGAATTTTCTAGACAAAAGCTAACAAAAACACGGTAACTGAGATAATTAAAGTACTCGGATTACTTCAAAAATCGCAAGAGCTCTGAGTGCGAGACTACACAGAGAGGTACTTAGTTTGAACGCTAATCAATTTCCATCATTTCAAACCACATTGATGTAAAGATGTTTCATAAGTTCTCTTATACTACGGAAAACATTCTACCAGACAGAATACTCTCGATAGTGGTATAATCTATTAGGACATACTAGAATACTGAAACAAGATCCCAAGTTAGAATCCTTAAATTTTATCATAAGGAACCGAAAATTGGATTTGATTAACAAATAAAACTCAGAGAGCTGGATATTCCACAATCAACATTCTACATTAAAAAACAAGCGCAGCTAGGCAATGAATAACCATCTTATATGCCATCTACCCTCTATTGCGAAACTTTGAAGGCGGGTCTTTTTCACAATAACTAGACGCCTTTTCTTTTAAAAAATGTACCTCTTTCTCGTAGTTTCAACTTTCCTTTTTCTTCTTTTCTTCTTTTCTTCCTTTCTTCCTTTCTTCCTTTCTTCCTTTCTTCCTTTCTTCCTTTCTTCCTTTCTTCGTTTCTTCCTTTCTTCCTTTCTTCCTTTCTTCCTTTCTTCCTTTCTTCCTTTCTTCCTTTCTTCCTTTCTTCCTTTCTTCCTTTCTTCCTTTCTTCCTTTCTTCCTTTCTTCCTTTCTTCCTTTCTTCCTTTCTTCCTTTCTTCCTTTCTTCCTTTCTTCCTTTCTTCCTTTCTTCCTTTCTTCCTTTCTTCCTTTCTTCCTTACTTCCTTTCTTCCTTTCTTCTTTCCAAGTTTCGCTTTGAATCCCGTCGGTGCCTTTAGTTTGTTATTGTTTCTCCGTTTTGTGTTTTCAATACTCCCTTTTCGTACAAGAATCTGTTGAGTAACCACAATATAATGTGTAAATCGTCCTAGAGCTTGTTTATAGCTGGCGTACGCTAAGTGCGTGAACTGCTTCCATATGCATAAGTTGTCGCGTACGGAGCGCAGTCTGGGATAATACAAACTTAGAACGAATAATAACCGCGCTATTTATCTTTCACGGTGTCTGCGGAGTTGCAGTCGTCTGTCTTTGGTTTTCTTCATGACACCGAAGGAGTTGCCTCTAATTTCAAACGCAGTAGCGCACACTAGTAACATCTTTAGGGTTACGTAAAGCAGTGGCTCCCAGTTTTTAAACATATACTACGTCCTGTGTTTGATGACGTCACGTTCAGCGTCTGTATGTCGCTTGCAGCTTCACATAGGTATTCAATTTACAGAATGATACGGAAAGTATCGGTATCAGATCGTTCCACTGGCGGATCTTGGATTGATTATCAGGGGGAGAGGGATAAGTTGTTGATTTTTCATGTGTGCCGTTAGTGAACTTGTAACAGATTACGTTAGTAGTTAACATTTATCTCAGTGTGACACATAGAGGCGCTGTCCATTTTACGAAGTGAAGTTTCTAACTCACTTTTCGCGACACTTTGCAATAAATGTTGCTACTTTTTCCCTGTGCGAGGTGCCATAGTCTCATTGGATTCACTACAGTCAATTTGGTTCCTCGAAAAGGTATCTAGCTTTATATGAAGGATTGTAACCTTTTAGCCTATTTCATCTCAAGAAAATTTTCGACATACTAACTTTCGCTTCCTTTATTGTAATTGGAGGAACATAATCGATAAAACGGCGTCAAGTGGATTGATTCGGTACTTTCCTCGGAACTTCCTATGCTATAATGAAAGCGTTTTCCATTTGGAAATATAATTCGATATAAAGAAATCAGAATTTTTCGATGTTCCGACGTAGCATCTCAAACTAAATGCACTCGTGCATGGTACGAATACTTAATTTAAGCTAATCCCACTCAAGGGATATTTATTTCTTTAGCGGCACCACTGCCACTTCCTTGAGTTTCTTCTTCACAGACCTTCCTCTGCTCCCGATTTCCGACTGGGTAGCTAGACACGTATTTTTCTTATACATACAAAGCGGTTCATTTCCTAACTGCATTATCGTCGAGTCAGAGCTGAGAACTGAATTGAGGTTGGTATTTCAGTATGAAAATACGTATGGAAGAAACCTTTTGCATTTTTCCGAAATTACTAATAAGCCATTTTGCCTTTCACGCAATAGTAGTTTTGTGATTGATTCCAGGATAGCACATTTTAGTGACATTTTGGGGTTATACATAACAAAAGTCACACATTCCTATTGGTTCGTTTGCCTGCTAGTCGGTCTGACTGTTGAGGTTTTCTAACCGCGAAATTTCAGCAACCTCTCCACAAATGTTTATTAACTCTGAAGATAGGTAAGTAATGCTGCCTCATTTTTTTGAATCGGTGCATTGATAGTGAAGTGATAAGCAAAACATATTCTGATTGGTTCCTATTTTTGCTTCTCTTAATAAGCAATAAAGCAGATATAACGAACTATCGCAATAATGCATGTGATTAAATATTTCGTATTAACCTGATAATTGATATTTATCCAAAAACGATATTAATCTGTAATCAAGTGCACAATTGCCTGAGCACTTGTATTGCATGACCAATATATCTGGCAGAATATTATAGCGACGAAGGCCCATACAGTCGCATGCAGCCAGAATAATGAAAACTTTATTGCTAGATTTCGATGTAAATGCAGTATTAATGTCGTCTAATAATAGGCCAACAACGTTACAAGTTCACACAAGGCTTCGAATGCGTGTACCGCGAATGATTTTTGTCTTCATTCCAGTTGTTCCACAATGCCGTAGTATAATAATGTATCTGAACTGACATACAGCAGTTTTTAGCCATAATACTGGTAAAAAAGACAGAGAAACGGTACTTAACGGTGAAAAACAGGAAAAAAACCGTTAATGGTGGTACTCGAATCAACATATACGGAAATGCAGGCCATCACCTTAACCATTAGACCACACTAATCTATTGGTGTTAGGTACACAGAGATAATTCCAAATGCGATCAGAGTAATAGAACAACGACAGGGAATCCATACCAGATATTCAAGGAATCCACCCTCTGTACTATCTTCTCAAAAACCAAGCCAAACAGCAAAGACCATGACATCAAGGACTACATCTGTCAAGTACCTTGTAAGTGAGGCAGAATGTATAGAGATACAAGAGACCTCTGACGGTCACAATAAAGAACATCGAATTAAATCAGAGCGATCAGAACTAATAGATCAGAACTTCGGAGGACTACAGTTCAAACACAAAGAGCCACACTGACAATATAAATACCAGACAAACAGTAAACAGAAAACCTCATTATCACTTCTTGAAATGCTTGATTTATAATCGACAGTCAATTGAACACACATAAACACGCACCTCAGAAAAACATTCAAAATATAAAATTACTCCAACTGTCCTTGCAGTGCAGTGTCGATGTCTATTCAGTTTACTAATGTGTAGTTTACATTCAACCCGAGATGAGTGTCATCAAATCCTTTTACTACAAAGACAGACATTTTAAATAATCACACCATATTACGGAGAAACAACTAACAAAGGGCGAGAAGACTTGCAAGTTTTATGGAAATCCACCCTACCGGGATTTTGTCAGAGTAATTTAACATTATAATTGCAGAAACAAAGTGAATATACGAATTTCAACAAGATTTCTTGTGCTACAAGCTACCAGTAGCGGCGTATATACTGACCTTTTACTTCTCACGCATATACGAGATAAGTATTGTCATCTCCAAGTTTTCGAATTCAATATAAGATTTTGAATATGTCATGATTTGTACATGACATAAATTCATTTTACCCATTCATGTTGGTCTGTTTGTCGCACTGTCTGTGTGTGTAGCTTTTTTCAACCGCGTAACCACAGTAACACCTGCACCGATTTTGATGAATTTTGATACGATGTAGTAAGTCAGGTGTTACTATATGGGAGAGAACTAAAAATGCCATCTTTGAAAAATTCTTCACCGGGTGAGTTTTTTTTACAGAAACTGTGGTTTCTAAGGCATTTTTTATAGTTCTGAATTCTTAGTACGTTATTCTCAACCTTAAATTTTGTTGGTATTACAAAGTATGTTCTTTACTGGAAGGTAACTTAGGCAACAATCAGCAAGCAGCTTTTGTTGTTGTTGTTGATTTCTGAGATATCCAGCTATTTTTTTGCCATTCTAGTTGGGGGTCTTACAATACCTGAGTACTAACAGTCAAATACTTGCTTTTTCCGCAAAATGGCTCCTGATACACAATTCGCATTTTGAAGTACGGAAAAACTGGTCCAGTACAGGGTTCGAACCACACACCTTTCAATTGCCGGTCCAACGCTCTGACCAACTGAGCTAACTTGGTACCTGTCCACTTGTTGCAGAGCGCAGATTACCAGAAAAGCTATTCTTCCGAATTTCAAACTGCGTCGTTCGTATCTTGAGATACAGCGTCAGTGTCTCCATAGGGCTGTGAGGTTGTGTAATCCACACTCTGCAATGAGTGGGCAGGTGTCCAGTTAGCTCAGTTGGCCAGAGCGTCCGATCAGCAATAGGAAGGTGGGCGGTTCGAGTCCCGCACTGGGGCCAGTTTTTTCCCGGATTTCAAATTGCGAATTGTGTATCAGTCTCCAATGGCGATATTTTTATTCATAATTTTTCTGATTAATTGTCTAACTTGCGGATGGCAGTGGAATTCGATAAAGTATATTATATTTCATCATCAATTATATTGTTGGTATTTATCTCGTTGTCCGCCAATGTTGCGTGTCTGTAACTAGGATTATATTTCCGTGCTAAACCAACCGGCTGCAGCTCAACTGTAACCCTCGGGCTCTTCCGGAACAACCATGCGATACATTTTAATGAACTTTGAATTAGGATATACTTCGCTTACATAATAAACGAGAAAAAAACCTGAAAATATGTAGGGTAGTTCTTTTTTTCGTGTGTCTAACGAGAGAGAAAAGGTGATGTGGTAGTTTCAGCAGCTTGCTGAAAAGGTTTAACGGAGTAGTCGAATTCAGTTGAATGATGAATACTAACCGCGTTATCAATATCTGAAATATACAGATTGTAGATAACCTTACATGGTGAAACGCTTCCATCATGCAGATAAAAATATTTTGTAATTAACACACAGTTTCATAAATAAAACTCTTGTTCTTTCAGTGACTCGTTTCGATTTATATTTCAACAATCTTCATTCTGCAATCTGCATTCTAGATTAGGTTCATGTTCCTGATTTGAAATGAGAAAAATTAATGAATGTATGAAATGAATTCTGGGCTCCTGACGCAATCGTGGCTCCAGAAATCATTACATTCGAGTTTTTTTGAGTCTTAAAAAAGAAAAAAACACGTTTTATAGCAAACTGCACTAAAAAATTGAGATTGTTTTTGTATTATCAACAGACAGAGAGTTCACTAACGCAATATAAAATGTAAAAAATACGTTTTTTTGGAAAAAAGCATGAGGTGCTTGATTTCAACTAGCATGAATATTTCTTGGGTAGTCTTTTCGTAATAGTTGAGTTAGTAAAAGGCACTCACACTCTTTCAAAATAAAGTAACGTTACTTATCAATTTAATCTTATTTTAGATTCATTTAAAAGCATTCAATAATTTCAATTAGTGAATCTTCTATAGCTGTTGACGGATAATAATTTCCAATACAATGATGATTAGAAAATGATCAATGCAAATGTAACCATATTCTGAGAGGTGCCTTCCCTAACTGACTCTAAATAGTAGAGGCAGATCTAGAAGACCACGCCGACGACAGACTGTCTTGTCGTTTTTCAACTCATAACTCAGTGAGACGAATACACAAAAGATCCAGTACGGAGGTAGAAATAAGACAAAAATAAGCCCGTCTGGTGTGTCTTATAGAAGAATGGGCTAGAATAGCGGCGGACGGACGTCATAACTCAGCCCGAAATTTCAGCAAAAGCGCCTACCGGGCTGCCTTACACCATAAATATGAATTACCTGTACGCAAACCTGTACACGAAATAAGGTAGGATATTCATTCCGTCGCGGCATGTAACGCGGATTAGGCTTTTTATTCCCTAAGCATATACCATAATATTATACACTTATGTGTAAGTCTTAAAAATTCTTATAGAGTTTGAAAATATTTAATCCAATATACGATCTGATCAAATTTATATGTGTGGAGTTTCAACGATATATGACAGTTGGTGTGGGATTGACAGCTATTCATTACGACCCGAAATGTTTGTCTGGCGATTTTTACTAAGGAAAAAAATTATCAATGAATTTGCTTGAAATTTTGTTGTTCGAATGAATTTTCATCTATGGAAAATGTTACGTGAGTGTTTTTGGAAATCTGCTATATCGAAAACGCAATTATATGATTGGCGTAAAGCATCAAGTGATGAGTCGTAGAAGTCTTGCATCATGCTAGTCGTCCATCCACTTATTTAACAAGGATAACATTCAAAAAGTGAAGGAAATTGTGCTCGAAAATTGTCATGTTGGCATTAGAGGCTCTATCATCTCTTGGTTGATGTTTTAGGTCTGAAGCTAGACTCATACCAAAGCAACTGCATTTTTGCAGAAATAACGTCGAGTAGAGGCTGCAAAAGAGATGCATGCCAACCTCGTTGATGTCCCTATATTCATCAAACGCATCATTACTGGTAACAAGACGTGGGTTTATGAAAATAACGTCAAAACTGCTCAAATATCTAGTGAATAGTGCCCAAAAATAGGCCGCAACCGAAAAAATACATCAAAGACGAAAATGAAGGTGATGCTCGTCGTTTTCCTTCGGTTTCGTTCACCATGAATTAATTCCACATAATCCACTACTTCACCGTTTTGAGGCTTCTAAATTGCGCAATTCGTCGTAAACGGCCAGACTTGTTGGAAGTAAATTCATGGATTTTTTACCAGTATAATTCGACACATTCTAGCATGAATGTGATTGAATTTTTGATCAAATCAAATGGTCATTTCTTAGCCACTGCATTCGCTAGATTTGTCTCCTTTATCCTGTTTCCGAAACTAAAATATCCGAACCGGAAAACGCACCATGAGTCGATCGATGTCATAAGAAGTAAAGGATCCTATTGAAAATGAAGATTTTTATTAAAATGCATAAAAATGATTTCCATTCTGATAAAGTAGAATTTTGAGAGAAAGGTGAATGTATGCTCACAGTTATTTACAAACAACATAAAAAGATTACACATACATTCATATACGGTAATATTCTTATTCTTATGAATCTCATTCGAAATGTTTTGCAATCAAAATACATCTTCCAGATTTGACATGTTAAATCGAAATTTGAAATGTTCATGATTACTGAACAGCCCCAGCCTTTGACAGAGAAAGTAAGGGGAATAACAGAGTCGTAAAAAAAGACAGCCTCATCTTATTCAGTTCATCTATCAGCTTCGATCGACCAAACATTAACGCTTCTTTTGTCCGGACAGCACGTCATCCAACGAAAAAAATTTTTATGAATTATGGAAATGCCGTTGTTCGAACATGATTTATCGTGTCGGGCCTAGTAGCTATTCTCTACTGTAGCGTAAATTTCAATTATAATCCCAATCGTATTGGGCTCGGTATATTATTTTTGTCCAATGCTGACTATGAACTTCTGACATGTATATGGACACACGATAGATGGCCGGTGCATGAACTGACCAATGTGATGTGATGCACCAGTTCGGAGCTATACGAGGGACGCCTTTCAATTTTAAATCGGTTTTATTTAGTTTGTAAAGCCTTCGTGAACTGACTGCTTTCTACATCTTTCCGCCCACGATCTTTATCGATACAAGGCATGCAGGAATAGATTTTTGATATGGATCTAATGACCATAACTAGCAGTATTCAGTGGAGCGTAAGGCAGGACAATCCCAGCAAGCCATTGTGAAGCCCTCAGTCTTTGGTTTCAACCCACTAGACCTTAGGAAGGAAAAATGCAACTGCTTAGAAAAGCTATGCTCTTCTAGATGTTTGTAAAAGATTTCATGCATGAGCTAGTCTTTGTGACGGATATTGGCTTCAACTGTTTTATGTGGGTTTGAAGTTGGGCGAAAGCCAGCTGCTCATTTTCCCGCTTGAAGTGTAGTGGTTCTTGGGCTGTCTTGAAAGACTCACGCACAGGTGTCTTGGAAGGTACATACGGGAGACCGAGGACTCAGAGGCAGCTCTTCCACAGTTCAGTGGATGGCACCAAAGGTGCATAGTAAAAGTGGGTCCGCAAGCATATTTGTTTGTATAGGAAAGTTCTCATGACCAGATCTGTCAAAGTTGGTGTATTTACTAGCCACAGAGTAATTCTATCAACTGTACTCGACTCCTGGATATGTGTCTGTGCCACTCTGAGGTAGGTATGTATATAGGCCTCTCCGGTATGCAGACTATGCAAAATGTCCCCATTCACAAGCTGTTTCTTTCCTTCGCTATCATTAAATCGTCCTTTTCTGAAATGAACATTCTGCATTTTTCTATCCCAAGCTCCATGCCAATAGGATGACTGCCACTGTAGAAAATACGCACAAGGTTTCCAAATATAGGCAAACTTCAAAGCACAGCAATCCAAAGGAATTCCCCGAAACGTTATCTGAGCAAACTAGCAATTTCCTTCCAGAGTAGGCCCACACCCAGGTAGAGCTAATAATAATACGCGAAGGCATACAGGCGAAGACGCTACCTCGGCGTTCAATTATCAGATCTCTAATTAGCCATCTCTGAGGGCGGCATAGAGAGAAGCAAAACTTGGCTGTGAGGAAACTTCACCTAATCTTCGTTGCAAATACATATTCAATACTATAATTCCTCTTAAGAGCAGTGCGCTGCTGCCAAGCCGATGCTCTAAGTAGTTTGCAAGGGAAGGAGAGTTCTAGATAAATTTCTTGCAAATACACATGAAAAGTAGAGTCAAGTATTTTAATTTAACGTTCACTACAAGGGCAAAGTGAAGATTCGATACTCAAATGTTGCTTATCCCCAAGCCACACTTAATAAAAGTCGGAATTCGGATTTATTTGCTGGGCAGAAGCTCTTAGCAACTTATCTGATATGTGGTTGTTAAGCATGCTGCTAATTTACAATGCTACTATGAGAGCGATGAGACGGGGTGAGGTAAAATGCGGTAAGATGAAACGAAACCTGCAGCAATGCGATTATAAGGCAACAATATGATCTCTCTTCATTTGGCATACAAGGAAAAACCATAAGAAACCTGGAAAACAACGTATGCAGAACCTTGGTTTGATCTTTCCCTGAAGCCAATCCAACCGAAATGGATTAAAATCTAGAGAGGAATTAGAAATGCAATCCCCGTTCACCTCTATTAATGCGTATACTTTGGATCTGTTATCCTCTTTGTATAGTATATGTCCCGTTTCCCAAAGATATTTAATGAGTGCTGATTTGGACGTTTTGTAAGATTTTTGAGTTCTTTGGGGCGACCTATGAAGATTCATCCAAGAGACTCTCCAATATAACATTTTTCACACACATAGTCTATTTCATAGGTACCCATATTTTTGTATCTATATTTCCATTTTTTGGTTGTGTGTGACAAAGCAAGGATCCCAATGTATTCGTTGTCTTAAATTCTGTTCTGATATTATTTTTTTTCTATTTCTGCCTGTCATATATGGTGCTGATAGAGGTTTGCTAGTCGTGTATGAGTTGTCGAATAGTCCGGTTATTTTCTGTATGAATTGTGAATCTGATCGTTGGATTCTTACTGTTTATTTCACATTAAAAATAAGTTAATTCAACCATACGCAAAAACGTACGCAGTTTGAAATTCTGAAGATAAATTATTGTTCCAAACATTGGCGTATCAGATCAACTTAGAGACGTGACTGGGTAGCTTCGTAAGACCGTCTGTCCGGCAAGCAAAAGACGTGTGGTTTGAATACGGCTTTGGCCATATTTTTTCCGTGTTTCTGAATATGATAAACGTGGATGTTTAGTTATTTGCTTACATTTGCGTATTTCGAAATACAAGTTTAAATTTGTACAAACATCTAGACGACAGAAACCTTGAAAAAAAAAATAGGATAGGTAACTTGAGTCCAAGCTTTTCAAAAGAGTTTGTTCTAAAACACGCATAATGCTAGAAAGGGAAATTAAAACACAATTTTTGATTGAGGAAAATCCAGAAAAATGTTAGATGCGCACAGGACTCGAACCCGTATTTTCGGCATTCCGTGGTGACGACGTAGACATTCGGTTACTGAGCTGTCGATACCATCCAAGTCAACTTTGTTCGCAGTGCGGTAATCGAGCGACTCAGGCGTCAGCACGGAATGCTACAGACACGGGTTCAAGTTCCGTCAGCAGCTAAACATTTTTTTATGATTTTTCTGACTCTGACATTGTGTCTTCCTGTCCTGTATTTACACACTTATTGAGCTGTTTCAGCAGAGTAGCCTTCCATACTCATAATATTTATGTTTTATGGCTTTTCGCGCGACCTTTAATATCATTACACCCATGTTCCTATTGTTTTTGAATTTTGATAGATCTGAAAACACCATTTGTTTTTTTAGAAAGTATTGTATTCAAAAAGGTGTGATCAGAAGCACCTGATTGTCTCCTTTGCTGAATCCTAATTGGGATGACTAAGCTTAGGAAAGATCTAAAATGTCTCTGAGATGATGAGACATATGCAGTACCTACAATGATTAGCTAAGTTTGTCTATATACATATTTTGCACATCATTGAATTTGAAAAAATAAATTATATATACTATTAATCATCACTTTGAGGCTACTCGCCAACTCTCGCGTTTTTATTTGCGTACGCAAAAAGAAACTCGCGCTTTTGGCTCCAGCCATGGCGGCAATTGTATGTTTGATTTCTCCATAATTTCGAGGCAATTTGTGCTGATGGTGGCATGTTTGCTCTCGATGCGGCTGCAGTAGCTCTAGCGATGTTTGACTACCGATTCGCTTGTTTATCGTGCAACCGTTGCTGGAAGCATTTTGGAGATTCGTGCTATCGAATCGGAGTCGAATGAAAATATTCCTGAGAATAGTATAACGTGTAACTGATAAAAGGTTTGCCACTACCATATTTTAGCTTGATCCACGTGCGATAATGGACCGAATTGGAAAGTCCAAGTCGGCTGTCCAGGGATTCTGGTATGTCAATGGATGCCAAGCCCACTTGATTATTTCATCTCGCGCTAGTACACGTGCAAATCAATCGACAAACGTCCATCGTGAACGCCAAGTATGGCAGCCAAGTATCCACGCGGTGACGCCATCATAGCTCCATCAGATGATCGCATTTTCTGATGTGTTCAGATAACTGCAAGCCAGTCAATTGCTACCTGTTTTGACCTACAAATTGATAACAACTGCATTGGATAAACGCCCACCGATCATTTTTAATGATTTTGGACGCTAAATTTTGACCCCCACTTTGAGGTAAAAGCAGCGGCAGCATTTTGGAAGTCCAAGTTGAGCCGCTGAACTATCGATTTGAACCAAAAAGGAATTCTATATACATGAAAGAATAGGCGTGTAAGCTTTCAGCATAGTGCGACGTCAATTTACATCCAAAGTGAATGGAGACCAATTTTCGGTGTCACTTTGAAATGTGGCAATGTTTTCCACCTCTGTAGGTCCGGCTGCGAACGGCGATACATTATTTCAGTTGATAATGCATCTAGACTAGAGCACTTATCTTACTGCGAATTTCCTTTCTCTGAACCGACCCTAAGACAGACAGAATGTCATGTCTTTACGAAAAACTAGAACAATCATCTAAGCGAGATTGAAGCTGAACGCTAAAAGTGTAGGAATTGGTGATACAGTAAAAAAAATAAATAGAGAAAGTGAACGCAATGTTGCCACTCCCTGCGGTGTTATGCTAAAATAGAAAAAAGGTATCTTGAGAAAGAACTACCTTAAGGTCCTGAAAACTAAATATGCTTCACATGACACTTGAAAAAAATTTCCGATCTACAGGAAGGTATACAGAAACATAAAAATTAAGGTGCATAATTCACAACCCTGGTCAATGAAATTTCGGGAGTCTATCCCCACAAGGATAAGCAGAAGTAAGCTTGAAACTAATTGCACAACGATAGTGAGGGAAAACGTGGCATAGAAATGGATTAGGTTTTCAATATTCATGAATCGGTAGGAAACGAGTTCCGTTGTTCCATTTAGCTACATCTTGTTTTCTCTTGAAACTTGCATGTACCGCCTGCATATTTCATTACGTATTACTCGTTTTCTTGATTTAGTTGCTCACTGGAATAGGCAGCAGTGAATTAGTCATGTTTGGTTCCTTTTTTTCCGTATTGTAGCGTGATGGTGTTCATCCGCCTCAATTTATTATTTATAGGCGCTAGATCATTTGACAAATGCGATTTTTCTTATGTATTTTGATTTTGATGTTTACTGGCATAGCAATAACGTATTGGAATTGTATTGAAAATTATGTGGTGTATAGTAGAGCCCAACGATATAGAATTTGTTTATTATTGCGGCATCTCAAAGTGCCGCCCGTGTTAGTGCAGTTCAAATAGACACAATTTTAATAATTATTAATTAGATAAAGCTGTTGTACTTTTAAACATATATATAATTTATGATCCTTTGTCGGTATTTTTTTGCAGACATCTTCACAAATGCTACACCGTTGGGCTCTACTATACATGTTTACGTACATACTGAATGTATGTTAGCATTTTTTAAGCGTTGCATAAAAAGGACCTGGAATATATGCAACTGCTGACAGTTTTAAGGGAGAAACTCTTATTTCTTCTGTAGTCCATTTTCGAATAATTTCATAGAATCCTGTAGTAAACAAATGTATATATAGAGGCTGAAGTTAGGTGTTTAATAAATAGTTACTTTTAGCTTAATAAACACCTTTACCAGCTTGCGGGTTGAGCTGAACACCTTTTTGTATTTTTCTTATCATAGTTGTCAACAACTATGGATGAAGTATGATAATCACAATCAATAATTTTAAATCAGATTATCGGTTTAAGCAATCAGTCAATTGGTAATTGAAAACTTAATGAAACGAACACTGAGGACACTTTGGCTGTTTTTCTCATTTAATATTTTGTTTCAGGTATGTGCTTAGAGAAGTCTAATACAGGTCATCTTCAAGTTTAACAGTATTATTACTCCGTAAGTAAGTTTCCTTTATTTTTTCACAGGCTTATGTTGGGTTCACCTGTAACTCTGGAATGTAATCGTTCATCGTAATTATCACCAATTTTAAGACTTCTGGTTAATTAAAGAATTTAGACAAGTATTAAGAAACGATAGAAATACAATAATTAACAACAATTATTTTTTCGAAATTTTTACATTTTTTTTGAATAATTTCCAAAATCGAACAGTTTTTCTGCCGGTTGCTGGCCAAAACATCGAGTCTTCTGGTTATTATTACATTAAAGCCCATTTTAAGACAACAATATCAGAAATAAATAAAACTGCACTGAACAGTGAATAGATTTTTTATTATTCAGGTAATGTTATTGGTTTTATTATTAAAATGCGTGGAGTGCTTGATAATAACTGGTATAAATATTTCACTAGTTGATTTTTGTAAATGTAAAGCTAGTTGTAAAATCTAGTAGTACCTCAGCCTTTTCTACAATAAAATCCACATCAAACTCTGAATAATAATAAAATATCGTTTACTTGTGCGGTTTCCTTTTGAATCGCTTTTTTGACTTTATTATGAAATTTTATAAAATATGGCATTTCAAGTGTTAATAAATCGAATAGGCTACCACAGGATGAGTTCCAGAAGCTACACTGATGACTGCATGAGTCTTAAAAGTTACATGATCTACCACTCTCGTTAATTTTCATTGACTTGTCCTTTTAGACCCGGTATTAAGCCATCTAGGTCAACCATTTCCTTCTCGTGGCTCCCCAAGGACACAGCAGCACATCAAGGCAATACTATTAGTAATTTACCTTCTTCCCCTAAGCGTTTGTCTGTCTAATAGGGCGTGACGTCGAACCCTGGGACCCGGTCGCGCGAAATCCAATTTTCTTTCTCTGTCTATGCCGTTCTAATGATAATTACCTACAAAGGAGGTCTTCTCTTAAATCTCATCTTATTATTCACCGCTTTTACACCCTTCTCCTTGTAGAATCCGCTTGCACCTAATGTGTGCAATTTGTTCCCTCAAATAGATTATCCCTATTCACCTTTTTTGTCCTCTTTCAAGTCAGGATAAGTAACAGTAACAAGTATATGTAGAATAAAGTGTACGAAGAAGAGTGATGATTTAAAGTTTGTTGTAAATGAAAAATGTCGAGATTTTAAACATATTTTCCAAACAAGTGTCACGCTTAAGGTCTAGATATTCGTAATCTATACAAGTTTAAACAAGTTTGAGCACGCACTGTTTTATCTAAAGTTATAAGTGCTTACACGCAAAGACAGCGTTGCCTTGCCACGGTCTCGAATGCATCTAAGCGTTGGCCGAATTGTAACGTGAAAATCGAACCGGGAAAACTGCAATATTTTATGTATTATGAGGAAAAGGTTTATATTATTTTACCATTTCAAAATCCTTATAAAACAAGCAACTATTCAACGGATTCAAGTCAGCACACTTCATGGAAATTTGGCTGAAGAAGAAGATTTTAGACAATTCCAGAGAAATGCGATTTACTTGAAAACCGTGCGACTTTACTAAACATAAGTGCCTTGATTCTGATGGGTCATTAATTAACCTATTGTCACCTGAGCGTTTGCGCACTATTTATGACTAAAGGAGCTGCCATGGCACAACTTCTGAAATTCTAATTCGTAGAACATTCCGTGCTTGGCGTAGCATGACAGCTCTCTATAATTTTCTCACATTGTTCTGCATAACTGGCGCAATCGACATTTCTCTTGGCGCAGTCTGTACATTACTCCTCATTACAGCCTTGTCGCAGAAAAACAAAAATAATAACCATTTCTCGTGTACTTTTCCGACAAATAAAGTACAACAATAAGCAATTAGAACAATGCGACTAACTACACCGAATTCCGAAACTCATTTGAATTTTAAATCAGTCATAAACAATCTAAAATAGTGGTGATTCCATAGAGCAGGTTGTGCGAAGGAAGGAACTTTATAATAGAATATCCATATTCTGTTATGAAAAAGTACGCCTAGTTGGCTAGAATTCGCGAAATTCAGACCGCACGATAATAATACATAAATACAGCCGCAATAAAATCTAGACTAAGTAGACGCGTTTGTAGGTTGGGTGGATTACATCGTAATTCAAACGATTTCTTGTTAGTACTTTGCGACTGGAAGACAACAGTGGCGCAGAATTTGGCCCACAAATTGGGATGTGCAGATTGGCGTCGACATTCTCTATCGATGTAGACATAATATGCCACATTCAACAAGAGAAACGATTTGAAAACTCATAATCAGACAAAAGAAAATAAAGTAACTTGGCGCCGGTAAATGTCAAAATCACAACGTTTTGCAGTTTATGCAGTGCATCCCCTTCAGTTCGAGCTCCCAATGCCTTCAATGAGCCTCTTCCCATAGTCAATGGTTTGGAGAACGTCGTTATAATGGAATGAGCTACAAAGGACTTACAACCATTTGATCAGTGTATATCCTAATATTTATTACCTCCTAGCGCTTCGGAAGAGGATTTGAATTTTTCAGAGCCTAAATGAAGTAATAAGCAAATAAATTCTAAAACAGCCTTAGAGCCTGTAAAAATTAGTCGTTGTCAGTTGGATTTGATGCCGCGTGTCTGTGATCTGTTTACAATAAGCTATGATACCAAACCAAAGTTGCTTGGCAAACACACCTATCAGTAGGATGATAGGTAGGCCGTCTGCCTTCATAATCTCAAAATTTCAAAAACCCGATCAGCAACAGCTGCATCAGGTCACCATATACATACCAGGGTCACGCTGAAATTTTTCAGATACAGAAAAACTACAAGGTTTTTTTAAAAAACTTTATTCTGTTTCTTCAACATATTCTCCCCCTACCTCAATAAATTTACGCATTCGGTAAAACCACTTGTTCAATTCTTGTGACCAACGTTCTTTTGAAAGGTTGCCAATTTCCTCCTCAAATGCAGCGATTGCCTCTTCAACAGTGGAACAACTTTTCTTTCACCTTAGGGAATAACACGAAGTCGCACGGAGCTAGGTCCGGAGAATGAGGTGGGTGAGGCAACAGTTTGACACCCTGTTCAGCAAAAGAATCGAGTGTTCTAGCGGCGCTGTGGGCGGGTGCTTTGTCATGGTGCCATTGAATATCCCGCAGACTAGTCTTTGGAAGGCTCTTGCAAAGTTCTTACACGAACACATTTAGTTATACCATTCAGAAGTAACAGTCCTTTGATTTTCCGAGGCTACCGTAGTGATGTATTCACTTTTAGAAGAAAAAGATGAGACCACTCTTGGCACGACGAATTTTCGTTGGAAGCTGCTCACTTTCAAAGAACCAAACTAATGACTGCTGTATAGTGTCAGGATCATAATGATATAAACATGTTTCTTCTTCGGTTACGATTTCAAAAGTGTTCTTACTGTGCCCATTATCAATTTTTTCAAGCATAAACTTAGCCCAATCAACTTTTGTTGCTTTTTGCTCACTGGTCAACAAATGGGGATCCGTCTGAAACACCGCTTCCTTAGGTGAAGGTGATCATGAATGATTGTTCGGAACGCTGCCGATCCAATCCCCAGAGAAGCCTCAATCTTGGTGTAGGTTATATGTCAATCTTTTTTTACCATATTTTGCACAGCTTCTAGAGTTTCGCGACTACCCGGTTCTCTTTTCACATTAAAGTTCGGCCAACACGTGCTCAAACTTGTTTAAACTTGTATAGATTAAGAATATCTAAAGACTTTCAGCGTGACCCTCGTACATCAGTTTGCTGTTAACAATTTATACCATTTCCAAGTCAGTGTGAATAATGTATCCCCTCAAAGCGCTCCTGGAGGGCGATAGGCTTTCTGCCTTTGCTAGAGCATATCTATAAAAAATCTACATTGAAACCGAAACATGCATGTATATATAGCCTTCCTAATCGGGAATGTACCCTATTTTTCCGCCCCTGATAAAACGCAAGGGCTCGAAAAGCGCGCGAATATCAGTATGCAAATTGAGAGCTGCCGGTCTGCCACTTGTTTATGGTAATAATATAAACGAATTATTCATCGCAGCTCCGCTCTTCCACAGCTCTGGCAATCTTTTGTTTTCGCTAACCACTTTGTCGGCTAAATATCAACTCGGAACATCATTCATTCAGAAGTCATATCAAGCAAATTTAACCAAAATCATGACTGAAATAAAATTGCGTAATACTTACACCAGGTTATACCATAGCTTTATTTCCAAGATGCAAGATTTAACCATGTGAGAGCATCCAAAATCTACATAGACTACAAAAATTACGTCCTAGTGCTCATAAAGACCGCTCAGATGATCCAGTAATATTCAAAATATAACCTATATTGCTTTTTTGAGATGTACCAATATAAAGTTTCAATTTAGAGATTTCATAAGAAAGAGTGTTTATTTATATTTTTTTTGATATGTAGAGGAAGTTTTGTTTGAAACTTGTAGACAAGGTGGATTTATCAAAAGTTTGATTTCGGACTTCCATTGTCTATAAAATTTTGAGTATCACGACGTTTCGATTGAAGATAGCATATCACGACGTTTCGATTGAAGATAGCATATCAATCGAAACGTCGTGGTACTCAAAATTTTATAGACAATGGAAGTCCGAAATCAAACTTTTGTAGAGGAAGTATTGGTGCTTAATTAACTGCAAATTTGATGGAAAAAATTAACCAACGGCAACGTTTAGAACAAATTTAAAGCCTTTCTTAAAGTACAAAACGTTATAACACAACTGTTAGTTAAATTTATTCCAGATAAAAAATGGTGTCTGACAGTCCAACTAAGATTTGGATATACGTCACGAGTTTTATTTGCGAAACTTCATGTTCTATAACCCATTTTCTTTATCTAATTGATGAAATTACCGAGCAAGAGCATCGAAAGTCTGGATAATTGAATTTATTTATTAAACCTATCGTCATGAATATCGCAATGTGACGTAAAAATCGTAATACAGCAATATGCTCTATAATGTCCCAAAGTATATCGATTCTAAATTGCTTCAGAGATATAATTTGACATAAGAAATGTATTTTTAGGTTGAACTTTCACGTAATGCTGCAAGTTGTTTCGTGAAATTATTTCTAATAAGTCGTTTGACGTATCTCGATCACTGTAGCTGTGCTACTATATACAGTTATCGATTGTTCTTATAAAGGGAATTTCAGTATGTTTTTCCAATCCTTTCATGGACGAATCGCGGCTGATTCAACCCGCAACTTTGACAACTGCAGATGATCCTTTTATTCCAGCCCAGCTCTACCCCATAATAATTCTGGCTAGGAAAATGCAATCTTATATAGTTAATCCACTTAAGTGTCATATATTTTTGATTTTAAAAACGTTTCTAAAGACCTTCAATTTTAAAATTTCAAGATTTATGATTCAGAACAAACCAACAATGGAATGTAACAATGCAAATGAGATTAAAAAGTGCAAACCAAATAAATTTTTTAGAAGTAGTCACCATCAATGCCAGAATGAAACATGCTCATTAAAAAGCAAGAGCAGTGAATTAAAAGGATTAAAATCACCAAAGCTTTGCACCCGCTTACAAGCGATCAACCAGTTCTCAAACTCAAAGAAATTAATTAAAATATTATTGTATTGTATCATGGATTCATGAATATTCAATTTCCTTGCTTATTAAACCACACCATTTAACGCTTAATAAGAATGTTTGATGAAGACTGGAAGAAATTTCAATCTTTCAGATTTTGCTTTGTTAGAAAATGTTTAGCTTGTAAGTTAAATTTTTTGTATATGTATTTATACTCATTAATAAAGTTTCTTCTTTAGCAGATAGTTTTGTTTTGGTTGCTTGGTTAATAGAGTAAATTATTGAGATTTTGGTTTTTACCATTTTTGTATAAAACGCTCACTTCTAAATCTTACAACCTGGCATAACCCTTTCTATTTCTAAAAAAAGCACAGGTTAACAGATATTGTAGTTACCGTTATTGGTTTTTGAAACTGTAATTAATCTGTGATTGGACTGAAAAATTACAATTTATACAATTCATCTGTAATAAGTTTAGAATCTATTTACTCGTATCAATATTCAAAATGCTCTCCTAGAAATTCAAAACAAGCTATGGAATTACTTTACTTCATGTTTCTTGAAGTTGTGGCTTCAATATTGGTAATGAATCTCAAACAACTACTTATAGGGCAAGTTTCAAAAGCTATATAAGTACATTTTAATCCCATTCAAAACTAAACCATTTTGCTGCTCCGCAACGTGCATGTCGACCTTTCGATCGAAACAATAGAGCCAATAGATCAACGTATAAAGCAATGTGCCATGGAATCGGTGAGATTTGTATTAGCGATATCTAATATATATTGTTCCATTTGGAACTGGACGACCAGACCGCCAGTTCGACCACGTTATTACCGAGCTAATATCCTGTTTCGAGGCAACGGCCCTCCAATGACGTGTTAATAACGGGAAAATTTTCAGTTGATTAGGGGTCGGCACCGGGTATTTGTCATCCGGCCTGGCTCCCCCCAGGTAAACCATGCTCGATTGCTTTGAGCGTCATTTTTAGCAGCGTGTGACTTCACACGTGAACCCTCAATTTGTTACTATCCCTGTACATTTACTCCATAAGCCAATATGAACAACAATCGACAGGGCGACGGAAACTAATACGAGGATCACGCTGAGATTCTTTAGATGTTCCTAATATATATATACAAGTTTAATCAAGTTTGAGCACGCAGATATTGTGTCTAAAGTTGTAAGTGCTTACACGAAAAGGCAGCGTTTGAATCGGTCAGTTGTTGCCTTGCCACGATCTCGAATAGATCGAAGTGTTGGCCGAATTTTAACGTGGAAATGGAACCGGGTAGTCGCGATTTTCGAGCCATGATCTTGTATGACTATAAAAAGGGAGTAAAACAAGCGAAATGTCTCGGAAGTTCAGTGAGTTGCTTTGGGGACTCTGCCCCTTCTAGGACTGCAGTTTTTAATTGGTTTGCTGAGTTTCAAAGGGGCCGGGTCTCACTCGATGATAAACCTTGCACTGGTCGACCGCCCACACTGCTGTTACTCCGGAAACTGTACAAGCTGTGCAAAATATGGTAAAAAAAGATCGACATATAACCTACACCGAGATTGAGGCTTCTCTGGGGATTGGATTGGCAGCGGTCCGAATAATCATTCATGATCTCCTTCGCCTAAGGAGGCGGTGTTCAAGATGGGTGCCACATTTATTGACCAGTGAGCAAAAAGCAACAAGAGTTGATTGGGCTAAGTTTATGCTTGAAAAATTTGATAATGGGCACATTGAAAACACTTTTAATATCGTAACCGGAGAGGAAACATGGTTATATCATTATGATCCCGAAACTAAATAGCAGTCATTAGTTTGGTGCTTTGAAAGTGAGCAGCCTCCAACGAAAATTCGTCGTACCAAGAGTATTGGAAATAAAATGGCCGCATCTTATTTTCCTGAATGTGGATACATCACAACGGTAGCCCTGGAAAATCAAACTTCTGAATGGTATATAACCAAATGAAGTCTTCCAAGAACTATGCAAGAGCCGTCCAAAGACTGGTCTGCGGGATATTCAATGGCCTTAGCCACCTTATTCTCCGGATCTAGCTCCGTGTGACTTCTTCTTATTCCCTAAGATCAAAGAAAAGTTACGAGGTTGCTATTTTTCCATCGATGAAGAGGCAATTGCTGCATTTGAGGAGGAAATTAGCAACCTTTCAGAAGAACGTTGGTCATAAGAATTTGACAAATGGTTTTACCGAATGCGTAAATGTATTGAGGTAGCGGGAGAATATGTTGAGAGAACAGAATAAAGTTTTTTTTTAAAAGACTTGTAGTTTTTCTGTATCTAAAAACCTTTAGCGTCACCCTCGTAACATCGATTTACTATACAAATTCGCATTTTAGAAACCTCTGGAGAAAACCGGGACTACCGCAGGCAGGAAGCTACGTTCCGCGAAACCTCGGATTTTTTGAATTTCGCTAAAGGGTGCAACAATTCACAAAAAGAAACCCACAAATATATATATGCGATCACAAGAAACAGTACCACTAATCGCATTAAACTTTAAATTCTGATATGATACATTTTCAACGTTATTTTAAGGAGTGTTGAATTATTTTTGAAAATATTATCGGATGCAATTGAATATTCTGCTAAATACTTGTCATTTTATGACATCAAAGATACCACGAAAAAGGTGGCCTTTAAATGTATTTCGGCCGCTTTTTGGCGACTGGATTATTCCGGTAGGCAAAATACAGTAATTGCCTAGAAGTGACTCTATCCTATGAACACCCAGTATCCGATTCACAGTAAGCTTTTTCATGATTCAAATTTCTAATTATTTTAATTTCATTTCACTCGCTTCATACTCGCAGGATCGTAATTTATTGGGTGTTCAGTTATGCTCTGGTTTATACTACCTCGCTGGCGATCCTCCTAGACGCTAGATACTAAAACAATTCCCTCTTGCACAGTTCGAGCGTTGCGAGTAGCTCAATAATAAATGGGCCAATTTTTCTAGAGGCTGGCAGCGCCCAGACGTCAGCCTGGCTAATTTGTGAAATGAGATCTTATCATAGAGCTATGCGAAATCTACGGAAGTCAGTTCGAGACTTTTTTATTGACCAGTCAGCGAAACTATTATCTGTCTATGTATGTGTAATGTTATAGTATCGAGTAACCAATTTTAATTACTTCTGTGATATTTATATATTTTGAACTTATAGATACCGCATCATACTATTGTTTAACATCCAATGAAAACCTAAATGTCATGTAATCCATCAAATCATAATGAAACTGGTATTTATTTATTAGACATATGTCTAAATGGCACCAGATGCAATAATAGTTGTAAGACATCACTACAAAATTTGAACTAATTTTTTAAGGAAATCCAAACACAGAAATTAAAATGAAGAATGCCAAGGATTTTAGTTACAAAATGTAATCCGAATGTTCAAGATGCAGCGAACGCTAATAAAGCTCATGCAAAAGTCATCAAGTGGTTTTTATTAATGCCCAGGACGTGGCAGATGTATCCGAAAATGTTTTATCTCGTTTTTTACAATCTATAAGTATATATTTCTTAAATCACTCATGTAACTTGATTAAAATGCTGGATCAAAATGAAGACGACACCATGCAACACGCGTTGGTTTTCTAATATTAACAAAAGGGCAAATTCTTCTGAATATTTCTCTCGAAGGGATAAAGCTCCATTTTAACGGAAATATCTTTAGCTCAGGAACTGAATGAAGCATTTCTTATTCTACTTGTAACCATAATTTAGCATTTCCCTAAATTTCATTACGCTCATAACTTAAATGCTTAGAAATTATCCTTTTTTATGTATGTGAGTTTTCCGAAATGCCAAACAGAAAGGAATTATTCTCCATAAGAAGTGTTTGAATGGTGTTTTTTAAGTGAACTCTCAAATCTATCGCTATCACCACGTACAAGTTGCGTAGCAATAAGCGAAATGTATGAATGCTCCTGCCATTCCGGATGGTTGCACTGTGCTTATTTCATGCATTTAGTGCTACTTCGAGCTATAATTCAGACGTACTAGTTATATTGTGGCTTAAACATTCCTCGAATGATCTAAATTCCAAGCTGTGAGATACGTATGCACTAGTGCTGTACTGCAACTTTATAATTATACCATCACCATTACCTATCCGAAATGAATGAGATTGATAGACGTATGTTTAAAGTTGCAAGGTGATTCCTGTTCAAATATTTCGGTGGACTATGATCGAATCAAATTAGGTTAAGCTTTAGAAATTCAAATCGTTATCCAAACAAATTGATGAAGGATACCTTTTCTTCAGATTTCCTTCATTCAGCGCTGAATGAAAAGCTTACCACTGACAATTCCGCCAATTATATAGAAGAGAGCAGATAACTGAATATTCTGCAGATTTAAAGGTATATAATGCGAAGATAACGAGGAAAATAAACATCAAAGTCTCCCACTTTTTTGTACTGAGATTTTTGCAGTCCGATAATAAATGTATGGTGAATCTATCGTCTAATCGGAGATTTCGTTGAGACTAAGTAGTGAATACAAATAATAGCCGAAGATAATGTACATGAATCCTATATATCATCACGTTAGCAAATCAGGGAGTGTTTTCTTTCCTAACCCACTTGGTACTGCAGAGAACTATCAAGGAATTAATAATAAATGCATTTATTTTGAAACTTTTAGAACTAAGAAATGTAAAAACTTGGCTTAAATAATTATAATAATAGTAATAATAATGAATGGCCGAAAACCACACCACTAGGAAGAGTTCACTATGACACATGAGGCCCAAAAGGCCAACAGACGGACAAACAGACCCATAGACAAATCTACAGACAGACCAATAGATCAACCGATAAACAGTCGTTGCCACTCTGCGAATCATCAAAGATTAAACAAATACTAAATAATGACGAATGACGGGAAGCCCAACTTTACGTGCCCCCGCGCGCAATATTTAATTGTTCAACATAAATATACTGCAACTATCTGTATTGCTTCACTGCGTTGCTTCCAGCCTAGTATCGGGCAGGTGTCACCGAAGCGGCTAAAATCAGCGATTTTCTGCCCTATGTACCATAACATCAAGATCTCAGATCTGTGTGCGAATAATATTTCCTGTATTATTATCGTTCAAAATTAAGTAAATCAAATGTATGATTTTCTCGTAAACACAATATTTCGCTCAACTACAGACTGGCAAAAAATTGCTAAAAGCAGGTGATTAGAGTTTGAGGATCAACGGACGAACCTCCTTACAATATGATTTTATAATACCGGGGATTGATATTTTCAAGCGGAAATCGGTACCATTACAGCGCGGGTCGAGTCTATTTAACAGCATTTTTTCAACAAAATTTTTACAACAATAACCAGTAAAGTAGTTGTGATGATGCAAGATATTGATTCATCCGAAGGGCGCGCTACAAAGTAAAGTCCTAGTAGAAACGCAAAGAGCAAGACACGCAAGCAAATAAATAACCTCGTAATCATCATTCTATTTTTATTGCTGTTGTTGTTTTGCATAAAAATACGATAGAAACGCTGAATTAGGGATCGGTCCAACTGACTGACGAATGGAAAGTTCTAGACTAACGAGCTTAAAGGGCTTGCCTAATTTGGATTAGGTAATGGGAGCTGAACAGCATAAATGGCACGAAGGTCATTCAACAGGATGGAGGTCAGAGGCTATTGGGATGACAATGCAGTTTATTATTATTTATTATTGTCGTTTGAAACTTGTAGACAAGGTGGATTTATGAAAAGTTTGATTTCGGACTTCCATTGTCTATAAAATTTTGAGTATCACGACGTTTCGATTGATGTGCTATCTTCAATCGTCTTCAGGTGAACTGGCGAACACGTTCCTTTCATGCCTATTTATACCCCGTCCGGTGACGTGTCGTTGTGCGCGGTCTGTTCTGATTGGCTCCCGATGCGCGGTATTCCGGCCTGCTGACGTGGCTGTTTGTCGGTCATTGTTTGTTGTCTGGTCCAGTTGTAGTCTATTGATCTTTTTTATTTATTATTATTTATACAATATGATAAACATATAAAATGATCCGATGCTTGAAAAATCATTTGAAAAAGGTTTGTTAGTTCCCACACCAATTGAGGTATTGTAATCACGAAAAATGTTTGATTTCAGACGTCTTTTCTTGATATTCCATGATGTACATCATAAAAATACCAGTCGACCATTCCCGTCGATCTGTCTGTCTGTGTCGTTCTGTCTGTACTCCGTCCTGCAATCCTTGGCTTCTCTGCAAATCAAAAGTACGTTTCAAAATTGGAGGAAACTTGTGGAGTGCAGGGAGGACATCTCAAAAAAATTGTTACAAATCGTCGTTTTTTGCTATAGAATTTTTACTACGGTAATGCTCCTACTCTTGTAGACTGTAGATACTCTTACTTAGTGAAACTCTCCCATCATGTTGATGAAATGATTGTTTACATAACCTTGTATTGAGTAGACAATTGTTTTATTTACTCCTACTCTTGTAAGACACATATTATAGATTTCGATCCAGTGGGAGCAGAGAAAATACGTATTCATAACAACGCACAATACATTCCAACCTCTTCCATTCAAGCAATACTGCGGCCTCAGAAACCGGAGCAGTAGAGAATAATTTATTTATAAAAAAAAATCAGATTTTTAAAAGTCTAATATCTCCAAACAATTATTATTTGACAGTCCATAAAATCCATGGTAAGCTCGACCACCATACAGAAATCAAGTTGAGGCACGATTAGATATTTTGCTAGTAACTCTGCAGGGACTGCAACAATTTCCAAAAATATAGCAGCCTAATATTACCTAACACTACGTCGCTCCCCAAAACCTGTTTATTGGCTACTGGACGAATATTTTCGTGATATTACACATGAAAAAAATCGGAAACGTTAGATACAGTAATAGTATGAGAGTGTTTATTATTTTAATTCTTGAGCTATGCGGAGCAGTATTCGAATCCAGCTTGACTATTTCCAGCTCTCCTCACTCCCTTTGATCGAAGCATTTCGTTAAGGTTTTTTATAGTAAGCTTGGTATTTCTGTTACCAAGTTGTATAGAAGAATATTGCCCGAACGACGAGTTGCTGCTTTGAATCTATGGTAAGCGTTCTTCCTCGATATCCCCTGATCGGAGTATATATACAATAATAGGATTACCCACTAGCATATTTTAGAATGGCATAGCTCATAGGATCTGACGTACCTCTACACAACAGACGAGACGGCGGTCTTACGTGACCAAGTGGAAGAACTGCAAAAAATAAAATGTAAGCCGATAAAGCAAGGGCGATCCCTTCTCTTCCTCTACGTTACCGGTAGAAGTACTTGAAGCTATAATCTGTCCGATAAAAGCTGATGATGTCAGATGAGACACTTGAGTGGAAAGATCTGATTGCATAATGTGATCGCTATCGTTTTTTATGATCGTTGTTTAAAAAAATGTCGTCAGGTAGGTTAACTCCGTCCTTTTCACACAATGATATCAGCTTAGAAATCAATATTGGTATAGAAATTCGAAATGTTGGATCGTATGAAATCAAATTAGGAAAATTTGAAGTATATTGGTAGTCATCCCATTTTAAAGAGGTTAAAACTCGCTTTCATAACCATTTTTGATTTTTGATCAACTAAAATGCGATAATATTATTTTTGAATGTAAATGTGTGAACTTCATTGTTTTTGTCTAGAAAGTACGGAGAACTGTTGTGTGGCCTACAATTTATCCAACCTCCCCAGCCTAAGGTTATATTCTAGTACATAACCTAATAACTTTGTGTCAGTCTATACTTTTATCTATCCTATACATGCTAATGCAATACATATGTAACATTTAATAAATATCAACAATATTTCTGAATGGTTTCATAGTCACGGTTCGTTGGTGAATCCAAAAAAATCTGCAGTTATAACATCCTCATCAGAACAGTAATTTCCACGATCAAGCTATACCTATATGGTGAAGAACTAGCTCATACCAGATGTATTCCCAATCTAACAGTTTATTTTGATAATTATTTACTTCATAATTCTCAAGATCTTATGAATCCGCATTTGAGCAAAGCTGACAACTGCAAGATTCAAACGCACTCCTATTGCTTGCCGGTCAGATGCTCCTCTTCTAAGCTAAGTAGGCATGTACTTTTTTGAAAAAATCCCATAAGAATATTATCTGATACTACTACTCAGTCTAATTAACTAATTAGTGAATATAAACTTTGTTATTAACATATTTACCCTTATTAGAATGCAGTAGTCTGTAGCAGTATCAGTTGTTGAAATAGAAGCAGAAAAAGCTAGTGTTAGAGTCAACATGTCAACCGTGCAAGCTGCACTATATTATATACTGTATACTTCTGTTCTAATTCGACCCTTCGTCAGTATCACTGGAACGGCATAGTGGAGATGTTACACACGATATACTGGGAATATTACTCTGCTGTCACTTCTGCCCAAAGGTACGAAGTACTGCCGCAATCAAAATTTTATGGATACAATATGTCTTCTACATTTTTTTAAGAAAATGATCAGAAGTACTTGAAAACAACAAAGATTGTTCGTCCTTGTCATAGTAACCTAGTGTCAAAATTGCACCATAATGTAAAGAGTGTTTTCCGAGTTATAAACGGGACCAGGATTACCGGACAGAATACAGACAGACGGACGAAAATGAGTGGCATGGCTTTTCTTGATGCAAATGTCATGAAACACAATGTCTTGATTTCTGAATTATACGTGATTACGCCAATTGGCGTAGGATGTAAAGACATCCATTTTAATTCAAATCTGCCTCGTATACGTTGCAGAGCAAGGGCTTAGAGTTAAATTTATGATTGTTATTACCCAGCAGAGAATAATGCGTGCCTGGGCTACAACGATGATTAGATGCCAACATGGGAAACGATACTCCATCGCAGTTTTCCTAGGAGATGGGCAAATTGTGCCGGTCTGTTTGATATGGATTAGGATATAATTTAGCAGAGTAGATGACAGGTCTGGATAATGTGGATTATCAACGTATATAATTTTGTGGTTATTGAGTAGGAAATAGAGGAGTGGCACAATGTATAGAAAAGGTTTCACAAATAAATTTCTGTTTCTGTTACGGGTTTCGCTTTAATCTTTCAAACATCGTCGGTTGTCAAAATGGACTATTTGCAAACGCTATCAAGATTACTTGTTAGTCCTATCATGAATATAAAACGCGAGATATTAGATCTGGCATTTTATTAATCCAGTCAGGCTATAATTCTATTAAATTCCTTCATATTTTCTGCGTCTTTGTAGAAGCTATTTTTGTGGTGGTAAGGTTGAGGGCTACCCATGTATTAAATATACAGACTCATCTCGTGACTCAATTTTCATCGATAGATTATTAGTATCCATATATATTTGAACAGCGATGGTATCAATTTTCTAGAGATTTTTCTCAACCCTTGCGCCAATGCAGTGGCCAAAAACTTTTTCCTAAGACGCAAAAAGGATAAAATAATTTGATAGAGCAATAGTCTCTAATTCTATAGAGCATTGCGATTATAAAAAAATGTTTAATCAAAGAATGCCTTCCCAGTTCACTTTTAGACATCAAGTGCATGAAAAACAGTATCAGAACAGAAACAAAAAATTGTGTCAATAATGTTTCATAAAATAGTGCTTGCTGCTCACTGAAGAACGGCCAACTTCTCTATAACCTGACCAGCAGTTCAATTATTTATTTTAAAGCAATTCTCGCCAGAGTTTTCATGTCATGCTTGCATATAAATAATGGAGAATATCCGCTATACATAACTGGATAGAGGCAGTAATCATTCATTGATCTCTCGGACTAATAAAGGAAAAATAGAGTAATCAGCTTAGCTTCCTGTAAATAGAAGCGATATTGAAATTACAAAGTGGCATTTATATATACAAAACCCAGGCGTGCGGCGTTCTGCTACAGGCAGAATAATAATTGATTTCTCTTGTTGCCGGATCCGTATGCTTGAGCATAAATACCACATTGGAATGTATAACAATTAAACAGGCTCTCAAACATAAAATCCCTTTCAGGATGTTTCATAGGTACGGCGTCCTCTCCTAATGCTAATGCAATCTATGTGGCAGTCTGGCTGTAATCGGTTTCTATACCGTCTTCCATTGTTGCTGTCATTGCCGCATGACAGTTTTATTGGTCCATTGGTTTAACTGAAATTATTAGACATGGAAAGCGGACGTGCTTTGTATAGGCCGAGAACCCTGTCAGCTTTTCAATAAATCTCATAGACTGACACTTTGAACGTTTGCGCTTTCTCTGCTAAACGGACACACTTCTACTCAACATGTTGCCTAAAACTATGATTAGTGACGGTAGCCAAAAGCGGTTAATCTAGCTAATCTAATCAGTTGATGATGATTGCCTCGCATTAGTATACAAATACGTCAACAAAATATGTTCTTATGGGCTCTGTTCCATTATTCTACCTCTTTCTGAGCATACTGAATAAACTCGCCAACGTCGCTTCTTCTACCTTAGTCATTACCTGTATATTAATAGAATAATAAGGCGGCTGTTTAAGTGTAAAAATATATCTGCCTCAAATGGCAAACTATTAGAATAGCATGTTAATTTAATAAAACCTCAATAACATGGAAATATGTTTCCTAGAGTTGTGCTTAGCTAAACATCGCAAACTTTTGATTACATCAGATCTAGTGAACCGGTTTCTTCAGTCATCTCGTGATATCAGTTTTAATAGTAAACGCATTGTCGTAAGACTCCTGTATTCATTTCCTGTCCCGAAGTGTACATCGAGTCCTAACAAGGACGAAATGGTGCCATATATATGATTAATTGCCGGGATATATCTAATACAGACAGCAATCACACATTACGGATCAATGTAATATTCTGTATTCATTCGTGTTCATAAGCCTAATATATCTGGTCTATACTCATCATTTTTATTTGCGCTACTCTAGCGTTCGTTGCCCAGTAAGATAAGTAGCTGATCGTGCTTAGGTTACACAATTTCATCTTATTGATGAAAAAGTTAACCAGGTAAGAGCATTCACAATCTACAGGTATTTTTTTACATGAGCTCACACAGCCTCCGTCCTGATTTCTGTCGATCAGTAGCGTAACTTTATTTTAAGGGACTTCAAGATTGTAGCCCTGGTCTTCCACTCTTAACACATAAATGTTTGTATGGGAGCGATTATCGCTATTCATAAAAGTTTCTATTAACAGATTTCACATTTCCTGCGTACGCATATCGTTCTCCAAACAATAACTCGGAGAGAAAATCCCCAAAATGAGTATCTTTGATGGTATTTAAAGATAAAAACAAAAAAATAGCTTTTGCTACAAAAATCTATATTATACGTTACTCTATAATCTACAAATATTACTTCTTGAATGTAAGCATGGCCCAAGATTAAATGATTAACTTTCTAGCATATGCCAGAAGAACGTCTTTCTGATCTAGACTTATTATGAAGCAGTGATTAACTTTTTGACTGGAAACAAATTATTTCGTGAGGAAATTGATCTCTGCGGGTAATATATAACATGCAAATTATCCCCAAGGATGGCGTCTGACGGTGGTATTATAAAAGGATTTCCCACAAGTGCTACGGAAATTGACTGAGCGCGGTAATGATGCCTTTATTTATGGAAGACGCTGTGCAACGTCTACTAAAGAAAATATGAAAATGCCGCGATGGTATAAGACTACAGATTCCATTAAATTGGCGTCCATCATGAGCAGTAGCAAGTTGTTGCTATTGAGGTTCTTATTATTTTCCCCTTGCATTCAGTAAAAAATTATTTACTACTGTCCTAATTAAACTGGTTAGTCTCAGGGTCGTACTAAGATTTCTTAATGGAGACAATTTTCAGCATTCAAATAGGCATGAGTAGCTGTGGACAATTGAGGACCTTAAGACATCGTTTGTCTGTATTCGCAATGTCTAACGTCAATACAAGGAAAAAAAATGCAGCCGTCATAGTGAAAATAGAAACATCAAAACTTAAGGATTTCGCTATCTACATGTCCTAATAAAACGTCGTTTTATTTATTGTTGACAGCACTTCGGCAGAAACATTAGGAAACATAAGGAATAGTCATTTATTTGCTCACTGTATGTTAGTATGTCATACAAACACGATGTAAGAAGCTCTTCATTCAGTAACTTTCTATAATTGTCATATAATATATCGATAACCCTCAATGCAGACTTTCATTAGTCATATGCATTCCGCGTTGCATTTTCAATTTCCAATTCGGGAGCCAGGCCTCGATGACTAGATCTACTATACGACGACATCGACAGCCTCATATTGGAATTGTCACATAACTAAATAATTAAGCTGAATATGGCGCCAAAACCAAAATTTCGCATCCTTAATTGGTGATCTTGGTTATATATAACGTAAAAGACTGTTCAGATATCCTCACCGAATTTGAGATGTAAGATTAATAAAAAGTTACAGCGGTTCCTCTAAAATGCAAATTTGAAATCTCTTGGAAACGGAAAGCGTCACAGGCATTCTTTCAGCAAATCTGAGTTATTTATTTAGTAGCCAATCTCATATCTGTTGTAGTAAATGGGATCTCAATACATGCATCACCAAAATGACTGTATATAATACGTTTTTTTCTAGTTAATCTTTGATATGCATGTATAATTGAATGTGCGACTACCCACCAGTATTTGGGTTTGCCTGTTTGGTGATGTAAATTAAATGAATAAATTACGTAGTGTAAAAAGCCTACTAATAACATCAACGTAAAAACAATACAAAAGAGCTGCCAGAGTAGATATCTCAAAGTATGGGGCATAATTTGCTCCCTGCATGTCATAATATCTCATGTAACCGATCTGAAGAGCTTCCTTCATGCAGCCGTCTTTCATCTTTGTCATGTACATCGATGGCACTCAACGCAGGCTTTCATTAGCCACATCCATTGTCCGTAGCACTTTTAATTGGCACTCGAAAAATCCAGACGCATCCAGCGATACAATTTAATTTCCAATTAGAGGGCTGGTTTTCGATTAAATTAGGATGAGTTATTGGAGGAGTGTATATCATCTAGGCCGCACCAGGATTAATATTAAAATTTTCAGACCACTTGATGTGATTTACGGATTAATAAAACCGTGAGTTGCGGTTCGTTTTTGAGAATGATGAGTGTGCTTGAAAAGTTCGAACGCTGATGTAAATGCGATATATTGGTGGTGCCTTGTTGAAATGTTGAATTGATTTGGGGTTTAGTATGAGCGCTAAGTCATTACCGGATGGCTTTTGGGTTGTGCTTTGAATGATAAAGAGCCATGTAAGATCTGTTAGAAACGGCTGATTCCTTGGGATACCGGAAACTGTAACTTGGTATTTGAAACAGCAGTCAGCTAACTTACCCTCCAGGTAAAATAAACGCAATTTATTATAAAGTATAGATATAAACATTTTATATTCTATGAACTTCTTGAGGAAGGCTGAGTTTGGGCAAACGCATATGTAAAAAGTAAACAGGCTCTAATATATTTTCAATAGATTCAATATTCGACCTAAATATTCAACTTAAACACGTTGCAACGTATAGTGTGACTTCAATTTACAATGGATCATGCCAGGCCGCGAAATGTTAATCATTGTAATGTTATGTGACGTAAGCAAAATCGTGAAATTCGGTATATTGATTGCAGCTGAATCTATGTTTTATTTGTTATAGATTCATTCTCATACAACTTTCGTCTGAAACTGATTTATTCACACTTTAAAGTAAACTGAGCTTACATTGTTTTGGATGATGTAAAAAATTTCATATCGACAATTTAATTGTTGACAAGTCAACAATAATGACGACGCGGCGTCTACCTACTGAGTGACGGCGTTTCCGTCGACAATGTCGACTACCGATTTAGTACAAACTCAATAGCTACAGTTAATATTGAACGTTACAGATAAGGATAATTAACAAACGGTTGTGACTTTCACATCATAGCCTGAAGCGCATAAAAAATATTCGTAGAAATCACAAACCTAACCTCAAACTGCGACATAATCGACCACTTGTCGACATTTCTGACGTCATATTTTCGACATGTCGAGGACAAAAGTAAAGGTCGACCCGACTATGCTGATCTCTGGTTTTGAACGAACGTATTGGACATGAGCTCAGTTTACATTTTATGAATAATATAGGTCTGCACAAACAGCTAAACTGATTTGCAGTAACCTTTTCCAAGTAAAACCTCTTTGTATACTTGGTTCCTGAATGTATTCACGTTCCCATCATAACCTCCACATTTACATAATAATTCATCTGCCACAAAATTATCTGAATGTGTCCGTAGCAGGTCAAGAGTAAGCAAATCCAAACCCATGATATTTTCTTTGAGCAGAGCTACAACGTTTGTAGATACTCTCCGGTAATTATGAATCCTTTGGAGATAGTATATGCGAATGGAATATTTAACTGAATAAATGAAAATGTGGATGGATAAAGTGAAGGAACAAGTTATTAATGTGATGGTAACGATGGATGGAAAGTGGTAAAAATAATAATATACCGCCACACAAGAACCACAAATCTACCTGTTCTATAAGATGAAACAAAATATACAACAATACGATTCTAAGGTAGCAATGCAATATCTCTCGTTCAGGATCCAAGAACAAACCTGAGGGATCAGAGATGAAACTTATGGTGCATCTTTAGGTTTGAATAACATTGCTGATATATTTTACACAGAAGATAATAGCTTCAAAAGGGATTCAAAGAATCTGCCTTTATAAAGCTTAACGATGATTGTATTACTAATTCTTCAATCGACTGTGATCCAATTTGGTTGAGTATGTTTCGTCGAAAGATATAATCAATGTTCTCCAAGCCTACAGATGAACCATAAGTTTTCTATCCAGGTTTCCTTATCATATATTCTTGGATCCCAAATGTGGGGCATTGCGTTGCTACCTTGGAATCGAACTGCTGTATGTTTCATTTTATCTCCCACGACAGGTAGCTTTGCGGTTCTTCTGTGGTGTTGCATTATTTCCTTTTCTGGATTCATCAAACATGCAAATGCATGATCTGTATACTAGCCTTTCATAATGCTCGATACTAAGGTCTTGTTGAAACCATTACCATGGAAACCTGCTTTCGAGGCAGCCGAAACGTCAGTAAAGATTCATTCATACGTATGTGGTTTCAATAAGCAGCCAGCGGAAAATATAATGGACACTAAATGCTATTTCGTACAATACAAGCAGTCGATTATTGTCCGACTTCCAGGATGAGCTGTTTACACCTTTTAAAAAATAATCTCGAAACTCATTACATCACTGCCATATATTGAACCAAATATTTTTTAATAAGTGTTTATTTCAGTAAATTATATCACATAACGACATATCCATATGAAGAACGATATGAACTTACCAAGTTTAATAAGCTTCGTAACAGGACATTTTGTAGTAGCAACACCCATAGATTGCTGCCAAGTACTGGAGAAGTAATTAATATTCATCAGACTGTATCTGATTGTGATCTATCATGTTTCTAATGATCGTAAACGTCAATACCAATGCACAAAATGATATACTTGGAATGATAATATTTTTGCTGAGTGATATTTTCTCACTTTCAATTCTTGAAATTCATATATTCCTCTTCATATAGCTTCTCTCCGGAATGATTATTTGAATATGTTTCTCAGTCTGCCTACTTCACATAAAACTCTCCAACTCTAATGCATATTACAGTTTCTATGTCACTCATAAATTTGCCTGAAGGAAAGCATTGCAAAAACTCCATTTCTGGAGAGAATAAAGAAAATACCGGCAACATAAACTTCTGCGCCATTATTTTGCATCTTCCAGTGGCGCAGGCAATTCAGCGGTTGACAAATGATGCTCAAGTCCTTACTTTCCTATGAACTTGTAGGTCTAAGCCTAGAAGCTCATCAGTGCATTTCGCTGGTTAACAGCTGGAAACAAGTATCTTAGATTATCAATAACGGTGGTGAACTGCTGCTATTGAAATCTATCACAAATTATAACTATACTATACACGCATACATTGCCATCCGTGAATTTTTTAGATAAAAAAATAATGAAAAAAAAAATTTTAATAAAATTTCGGAAAATCGTTCAACCTTGCTGGGTGCCTAACCAATCTATGTAAATAAATTGTTGGGCCAAAATGGCGCAAGCAATAATATGGCTCATTCTCAAGCTACTGTTCAATGTTACTATCACATCGTTACCTATAATAAAAAGCATACTGGATAGTATGAACTTGATTTTTCCGTGCTTGCACTTCAACTTAAGCTGCAAAGAGCTTTTTGTTCTTTCTGCATTTTCTGTTTTGCTTGGAAATTACTTTAATACGAACTGTAACAATCTTCTTCAAATCAGATTCTCCAAAAGCTAACTTATATCCCAATCTACGTTTGCTATCTGCGCTCCTGGCGTTACATATTCGCATCCCGACCAGCATTAATAATGGGAGAAGTTGGGGGCCGATACCGACAGAGCAACAGTCGGTCTGTGCTGTCACGTAATTCTGCCCGACTCTCACGGGACCATTAAGTTAACCACTTATAATAGTCCGGAGCTTTTCCGATAGATAGAAGACACATAGTTCCAGTCCAGTGCATGACTAGCTTATGAATACCACTTCTCTATCAATTCGATGAACTTTGGTGGGTCAACGATCGACTTGAACAGGTCACTATATTTTCTTAGACAGGGGTAAGCATTTATAACCTCTCCTATCTCTCTGAGAAGGGTATATACCTAGTATTAGCTCCGGCTGAGGTCAGCAGAATAAGAAAGAAGTGGTGGGATATATCTGTTGATCATGAGTGGAGGAGAAATACAAATAATACAAATATATTGCTGAAGGTGCTGTTGAGATTGGGGTGATATAATACAAAAAACTAAAATTGAACATTCTCAGCGCTCCAATCATCTTGGAGTGAAGAAAGTATTCCTTAGCAGTCAAAGTGTCCTTTGGATGGAGGTAATCCTAAAGATTCAAATCATGTTAAACATGGATGTTTGGAGGTGATCGTCGCGATGGAATTATGGAGGTAACCCCCTTCCCCCGTGGAATTATGGAGTTAAACATCGCAGTAGAATGATAGAGGAGATCCTCTCGGCTTAAAGCCATAATGATTTCTTCAAAGAGATGTTCTTCATGCCGAGTATCTTCGAGTTGCCTCTTCACGGTTTGACAAGAATTGGCAATTTCAATATATCTTAATGGAAACACACTTTACACTTAAAGTAAATAGAGAGATACTAAAAAAATATATATCAATCTTAAAAAACCTCTCATACTACGCAGATACCGGTTGGTTATATATTCAAAGCTTATCATCAATTATAAATGTGCTATAAAACAGTTAGAATTGAACATAAAAAACTTTTTGATATAAGCTCAAGGCAAATTATGGCAGTAATTTCAAATATCATGCTATAAGTATAAAAAATGTACTCTTATGATAGATTAGACTTATTGAAATCAATATTCCATATTTTGAGATGAATAACTGCAATCACATAAGCCGCTATTCAATGGCAGACTGCAAAAAGAATCAAAGTCTGAAATAGAAAATTATTAACAGAATTGGGCATGAAACTAAGCGAGAAAGTAGATTGTAGACGCTCTTACTTCTTATCCACATAACAATGTATTTTTGAATCCTACATAATGATATTATAAGAAATAAGCGTAGTTATTGCTTGATTATTTTCTTTATAACACTTTATCTTCCCATCAGAATAGTTCAAGTAGTTCTTAGGAATGACTCATGATGGTTGGGGTCCGTTTATTTTGCTTGATCTAACATTCCAGATGATTCTGTATCTACAATTCCAAAAGTAAACAATACCGTTCTAGCAACGGAATGTTCAAGACTCAATTAAACCTTTGACCAGATAAAGCTAGCTGAACAGTCTGCCCTTTAGTGAGCCTTCAGAGGCAAAATTCAAACGGTTTCTACAAACAGTGAATCCCTCAAAGAAAACCTTGTCGGTTTGCATTTAGTAGCGGCGGACATAAGAGACTACGCTTTCGGGGGCTGACCAGTAGCGTATCTAGACGGCAGACGAATTTTTATAAAAATCTTTTGCTTTTAGATTTTAAACAAATAGCGCAAGTAGGTTGACTATGTGCTTCTTAGGAATCAGTTTATAAATCATTATTTTGATCGAAATTTGAAACTGTTGGTCTTTTGGATTGAAATATAAGGAATATTGAAGCACTTAATATCTTTCATAATTTAACCAATTAACCAATGCATTCCCTACCCCCAATTTTTGACACAGCCCATATATATGTTATAATATGTCAAATAATATCTGTTGATTGAAAAGTCGATGAAAAATATTATTTTAGAAAAATTTTAAACAAAAGTTATTCACGTGTAACTGAAGAAAATAGCAAAGTTGAAAAAAAATTAAATTAGAAATTTACACATATTTTGATTTTATTAACCAGACTCTGGTGAAGCATACGAAAGTAAGGTTTGGATATTTAAAAAAAAATGAAAGTTTTGGAAACGATCAAGTTCACAAGGTACATAAGGAATGAGTACCGATAAGTGTTGGTTTTTTCTTCTATAACTCCTCAAACAGTGCAACGATTTCTAAAAATGTTACCCTATCACGTACAATTAGCCTAAAACATTTCTCAAATTTAATCAAAAATCGATGCAGTGGTTACCGATATTAAACGGAGATGAGAACATCGACAGACAGACCGACCGTTCAAAAAACTTGCCAGGTTCGAAAATTTGCGTGGGACGTCAACACCAATCAAGAAATGCGTTACTTATTCGATACGCCCCTGAATAAGTGCCGGTTTGATGTTAAGAGCGAGCAGAAGAGAGAAAAAATGGAATGAACCGCTTCCTTCTCCCTTTGATTCCATCCGGCGTTTCTATTACCCAGCATGCGCCTCCAACGTCGTCGTCGTCCTCCAGTTCAATCGGTTTTTGTGTATACAAACTTTATCTAAAGTCAATCGGCGGGAAGCGCCATTTAGAGGAGGGGGGAAGGGGGATCGAACCAAGGCGAGGACTACTGCGATTATTCACGAGCTGGTGCCTTCAGGAAAGAGATGTCGGTAACAGTGGCGCAGCGAGGAGCGGGCATTTAAGGGTCAAACGCCCACCCACACGCACAATGCAGACCCAGGCGATTTTCGAATGGAAAATGTTATTCTTGGTTAATAAATGTATCTTAAAAACAGTAGGCACATTTCCCCAATATGTCATATTCTGCCACCACTGCATCGATTACTGAAAACTATAACCTTTATTGTTATTCCACTTTTGCTAGTTTTATGATGTTTACTCTCCCGCCATTAGATTCGATTCCAAGATTTTGAGATCTTTCTCAGTTATAGGACGAAAAAGGGTTAACAAACAGACTCCAGACATTAGACCGATAGACCAATGAAAATGGGTGACATAGTTTCCACTTATGTATATATTATGAAGCATCAAGAAAACACAATTTATCAAATTCGAAATATTTTCCGATTACTTGGGAAGCAAGAGGGAAGTAACACATCACGTAAGGGTTAGTTAGCACAATAGTAATAGCAAAACTACGCCCTACACCATTACAATACCTCCCTCACATGGTGTAGTTAGAAGTGGAAACTCTGTTATTATGAATTTGACATATTGACAATCTACCTATACAATTTATTCAGGACTTTATGTCAGATTTCTCATCTCAATAAAAAGTTTGTTAAGTCTACGAACTCCACGTTTATGAAGTAAGTATCGATATCTATGATAAATGAAATCATTTCCAATATGTGGAAATAACCTGGTCCTACACCTTTGTGTAAACCACGTGAAATCGAAGAGCATCGGCAAGCTATACGGAGATTTAGAACACTAGCTCTTTCATTAACTATCAGAATTAAATGGAAAAACTTTCAAACATAAATCTGTAGTTTACGAAAACAGAATCGGGAGTTTCTCATTATTTCCCTATTTTCGAGCTGATTCAATTAACTTTGTCGTTTATCGACTGGAAAGATCTTGAACATGTTGGAGTTTAGAGTTGATTAGATGCTCTGATTAGACGAAATGGCTAATGTAGTCCATTAGGGAGCTCAAATACGATCGACGTCTCTCTTTTATCGCTTCGTCTTCTTTATCTGTTGAACTATGTTATCAACTGAAGATACATTATGTTTGTGTTACCTAAACAATTATATTTAGCAAAAAAATATCTCTATCAAAAACACGGCGTCAAGTAGATTGACACTGTACTTTTCACGCAATGGTATCAGTTTAGAGATAACAACTTGAGTCGAACTTTGGAACGAACATTGAATTTCAAAAATAATGAAAAACTAAGTTACATCAACTTATCTAAGTGTCGCCCTCTATGGGGATGTCCATTGATATCTTACGAAGCCAAAGATCCCTCCCTTTTAGTATATTTCGTTTTTTAACTATAACTCCGCCCTCCTGAACCGATTTTCAAAAACTACAGAGCTTTTTGTAGTAATAACCAGTGTAGACGTTTCATCAATTTCCGAAAAGTATTTTCAGAAATATAGAGAGGCCAAGGATTACCGGACAGAGCAGGGCAGAGGCATATGCTTGCTCCCTTGCACTCGTCCAACTTTTCAATGTTCTGTTTCATAGTTTCGCTTGGAAATTTTCAGATGACCAATTCCAAATCTTTCCCATCTGTATGTCTGATAGACCTAAAGGTTAAAGTCTTCTTCCCATAATTAGCTACCTTGATAACTGCCCTTTATTAGTCGTTGATTGCCTTTACCTAATTGCCTCTCTTCGCCCGACAATTTTATCTACAATGGAGGTGACCCGACTGACTGAATTGAACTGAATTCTTACCTGGCTAGAATATTAAATGGCCTTTCTTTTTAATCGTGGATATAGTGTGTTTAATGTTACTTCTAAAACTTATCACGTGATTATCTATTTAATAATTCTTATTCTTGCCTTCGATTAAAAGCCCCATATTAATACTGAAGTACATGTTACCATCAGTCACTGACTAACAACTATCCTGACATAGACATCGCGTCATATGTGGCTTCAATAATTGTAATCGTAAACTGTAAAAGGTTTAGTAATTATTAACATTAGTTAGGGCTAAGTTTAGCTATAGCTATTCTGCTAACTAACTCTTATGTGATGTGCATGATTTTACTTCCTACGCTCATTGGTGAGGAAGTATTGTAATCGTGAAGGATTTTCAAGTCTTTATGTTGTGTTTCATAGAACATACATAAATAGAAACCATGTCACCCATTTCTGTCAGTCTGTCTGTCTCTCTATAGGTATGTCCTCTATAACTGGGAAGGTTGAAATCTCAAAGATATTTTGAACGTTGATATAAAACGTTCCATAAAGTTGTAGATTATAGATTTTCTTACTCTTCCATCATGCAGATAAAAAGATTGTGTAATTGATACAAAGTTCCACAAATAAAACTCTTTTTATTTCAGTGACGCGTTTGGTTGCATATTTAAATCATAGTCGAACTGTCAGATCTGAATGCTAACAAGGCTACCCAGATTACTTGCCAACTAACTAATTAGATCCTATCATGAATAAGTTTGCGTCCGGCCAACAAAGAGGTAGCTATATGAGGACGTTTTTTTTACTACCCCGGTACCGTCCGCTGACGAATATGCTACCGCCGTGCTACCATAGAGTTACAGGCGACCACGTAGTAACTGAAGGGTCGAGAACGTTGTTGCGCCTGTACTGCGACCTTGGATATGTTCCCCATTTTGGAAACAATTACGTAGCAAAAAGGTTGCTAATAAGTCCCAACGGTTAGTCGCCTTACACTCAAAAGTTTTCTTGGATGTAGCAAAAATACATGGCAGTCACTAAAAATGCCTCTTGGGATATATCAATATAATACACGTAGACGCGCCCGGCTTTTGTCAGGTTGCCAGTTTTATGTTGGAACAGAATTTTTCTATTCCAATAGCCAAACGTTCAATGATCATTCTTTTTATATGCTGTATGAGAATTATAGCAGAATAATAGCTAAATGTACAGTCATTTCATAAAGGGGATAATTTATTCTGTTTCTGTTTTAAATCCTTTTACTACATATGTATTTTAATTGAATAGGGATATCAAATAATGAGAAATATGCTATTTAGTCTCTTAAATCATGGCGTCAAGTAAGTTGACTCTACATTTCAGGTATATTGTATCACTTTATTGAAACTAGTGATCGGATTTCAGAGCTTCTGATCCTCTTGAACTGAATATTGGAAATATCAAAAATCAGAGAAATTTTCATCAAACTTAAAATTTTATGCTTCGTGAATCTATATGATATAGTCTTATCATTATTTTTAAACTTAAATCCATTTAACTATTACTCTAAATCTATACCCTTATCTGTTGACCAGCGAGCTGCACTGACCAGAGTCTAGTCTTACCTTGAACATGCATATTTGAAGCAAGCTAAGTAGTTGATGGATAGTACGCACTTAGTGTCTTTGGAGGAAACTTTGTCTCCAAAATCACGATGTAATTAACATGATAGGACTTTTATTCTCCAGTTTCCTAAATGCGATGATTGACGAACAAATAATTGATGCATGGCATAGCCGAGTGCGCTGCCCGCGTGTGTAAGCCGATATTTCATCGGCTTTCCCCGGATTACTGGTAACCGCGTTCAGCGGACACGTGTAACTCTGGCAACAGCGCATATCTCTCATTTTTAAGCCAGGATTATCGCGCCTCGCTAGCATTCGCCCGCTCTTTTTTTCTCCGAACGGTATTTGTCAAGTTAGTCGCCTAAGCTCGGGGGTGGTTGCTGACAAATAGGTGCCCCCCTCCTCGGTGCCCTTTTTATTCACAAGAAAATTTTACGTGCCTGAACTACGGAAACCTCGCTAATGTCAGATTAGAATACGGCGTGAAAAATTAGATAATTTTTTTTGCATTATATTTCATAGAGAATCAGAAACTAGAGAGGTGTCAGGGTCGCGAAAAATTTCGATACTAGGTAAACAAGTTTTTCTGGATGCTTTATTATACCTGAATTTGGAGAAATCGTATTTTTCATGTCCGTTTGTCGTTATTTTTGTCATCGCCTCATCTCAGTAGCATCTGCACCGATTTTGGTAGAATTTGGGAAGAAGTATGATATGGGTACGTGGTAGGCAATGTGGCTTTTTTTGAAATTCAAAACATAGTTTCAACACGATAAAAAGCCACGTCTAAAAGAAATTTTGTTATAAAGGAATGCTGGAATTTTAGAAACAATCAATACAGAGCCACTGTAGCTCTTTCAGCTTATATGAAACTTCCAAATTTTCTGATGCCATAAATAAACCGAATACCAGTATTTTGTGCCCGTTGTATCCCTATTCATCCTGATCAGAGAAAGGTGCACATACAGCAGAACAATTAATGAACTGTAATAGAACCAAAGCCTCACACAATCTTCTTTTATTGTCAATTGCCAGTTAGATTTCTTAGGATTAAGAATAAGTGATATCAGCCAATCGTTGTAGATCATGATTTATCTTACTGTTTGCATCTTCTATGCAAAACGAGTGACAAATGTGTGTGTCATCAACGTACTTGTGTATATTACAGTATTTCAGAGATTTGGTAAAGTGACTTGTATATATATTATAGAGTAAAGGTCCTAGTACTGACCCCTGAGGAACACCTGACTTTACTGTTCTTGATTGAGAACCTATCGTCCTAATTTCTGAGTCTGTGTATGTCCTACTAAGTATGATTTGAGAAGTTACAATGATCATGAAATTTTAACGTGTCGAAAAACACACCTAGATTCTTAATTCGTTGCTAATGATTCAGAATCTCACCTCCAATATACAAGTTAATCAAACTTCTGTCAAAATTGATATTCTTAGATTTAAAAGTGATAGCTGTGATTTTCTTGGATTTACGTTCAATACTCAGTTATACAAGACTTGGTTTGCAGCTTGTCTTCAGATAGTAAAAAAGTGGCTTGCTAAATGTTTTAAGGAAATGTCCTGGTTACGATCCTGCGAGTCTGCACTCCATATCGCCCAATATGAAACTGGCCACTCAAGACTTTTCCATTATATTCCATAACCTCCGATGACACTCTCCAACAAGAACAATAACTCCCACTTTGGGCCACCCTCTCACCAAGACAAACACCTCTCCCCATTCTCCTTAAGAAAATAATTTATCCTGGCGAGCGGGCTGAGGGTCAGACGACGAGCTGTGGACCTTTCCGTCGCGGCAACTCCGCCAACTCCGGGAGCACAGACCGTAAGGAATAATGGTGCGGCCATAAACGCTAATAAACTTACGAGGAGTTCGGAAAGAGCAAACAGAAGAAAATGAAAGTTTGTCGTCGCCTGAGGGACCGTTTGTTAATTATGCCGGTCAGGTAGTGGCCGAGTATGTGAGTTTTGTTGTCTTCAGCGAAATTGCTTGCATTCGGTGTGGCCGGACAGAGGAAACTGTACTGGGCAGAGATCGATGAAAGCTTGAAAAATGCTCGTATTACTTGAAGACAAAAAAAGAGGTTTTGCAGGCCAAATAATTGGGTATTTAACACACAGTTTCACAAATAACAATCTCTTTCTTACAACGACGCGCTTCGATTTATATTTAAATCATTAGTGTTGAGAGAAAACCCTAAAGAACCTTGACCATCGCCGTCAAGATGTCCTCAAGATAACTGTTGTTTGAAACTTGTCGAAACGAGACATATTCATTCTTTTGGAGAATAACATCTTTGAGGAATAAGCTGACAGGAGTTCAACAAGATCATTGTGTATAAACATTTATCCTCCGACAACGCTTTTAGAGCACGATAGGCTATTCTTCAGAATTGAAGGTCCATTAAAACATTCTTGCCCATACTGGGACGACACTGAACTAACATTAATTCTCCCTCCAGAAAGTGAAGGAAACTTAGAGCTAACACTGCATTTATCTTGGTTTATTAAGATAAATGCGTTGTGCTTTAATGCTATTAAACAATGACAGCAAATATTCAGAGGATGCAATTTCTAAGGCAGGGCCATAATTTCATTATTAGACAGGAAAAATTGATTATCTTCAAATGTCGTGAGACTGAGATTGCAGTTGATAATAACAAGTGAGGAGAATACATAGATTGGTATAATTGTGCTGGTCGAGGGATAATCCATAAATGAGAAAAAACCAAATCAAAACAGCTTCAAAAGCTTATTTATGTTTCACGAGCTTCCAATCGTGTACAGGCGCAACAACAAAAAATTTGAGGTGGTAAATATCCAAATATTTAATATCTTTTCTGAGACGTCCGAAAAGCTAGATCTCTCAATTCTGGAGTTAACCTTCTCTTGTGACCTAAGAACGATTCATGCAAGTATAGTCCAATGAACAATTTTTCAACACAAAATGACAGATTTACTCTGCTTGCGAATAATTTCGCCGTCATTTAGGGGAACGTGACCCGCGAACCAACTGCAAAGGGTTGAACAACCCCCTGCTGACTATATGGTAATTAAATTGCACCTATACTGGGAATGCCAGCTCGAAAATTCATATATCGTAATTAGAGAGCTAAGAAATTAGTAATTAGAGGAAATGCGAATCGAGTCACGCGAACTGCGAAGCCCGAAGGAACGACGTGGGCACAAATTGATGCACGCACCTAGAGAGACAGGCAGATAGATGGCTCTGAATTATAACTACAAATAAAAGTTTATTGTCATTTCTAACCGTCAGTATCAAAGTCGGCCGCCTTGGAGGTCAAACGTGTAGTGCATATTGTCGCTCTTGTTGTTTACCTCTACTTCGAGAAAATATTTAGAGAAGCACTAGAAGACTCCACATTACGGTATATGGTGAGCTGATGAGCAACATTAGATTCGCCGATGACACTGCTTCACTAGGTGACAGCTTATAAGGGCTTCATGACCTGGTCAGAACGATTACACGCACAAGTAAGCAGTAAGGGCTGGAACTAGATGTTATAACGCATATAAGCATGACGTTCATATTGATGAGGACATGTGGAATGAGAAACTACAAATGGAGCTCAGTTCAACAGGCAGAAGTCTCAGACAATTGTATTCTCCAGACCAGCTACTGGTACTGCTCTACAATGCCCAGATCTGGCCATCGACTGCTCGCATGTGATTCGCTCTGAAGCACCCATTTAAGCTTCTGGACACAATCCAGAAACAAGCAATAGGTCTAGTGCATGTACCTGACCTTACAAAGGACCTCGACAGTCTAAAACATCGAAAAAGGGTGGCTGATCTATCTTTATTCTATAGATATTATTATGGTAAGACCTCAACGGGCGCATCAACACCAGGTCGAGCTCACAACGCCTCAAATAAACCCCTTCCAAGAGTCGTCCTATTGAAAAACCTCATGACCTACCAGAGATCTTGTTCCCCGATTATTACATTCTACAGCATTTTAAGGTCAATTTATCCTCTCACAGCGCTTATAAAAAATTTGTGTAATTAACACAGTTTCTCAAATAAAATTATTTTTCTTTCAACGATTTTATTTGTGTAATTGTGTTAATTACACAACTTTTTATCGGCGTGATGGACGAGTTTCACCAAGTGAGAGCATCTACAATCTACATATAAGAAAGTCTTCTAATGAACACAGGGTGCTATACAGCAAAAAGTTCTGGAGAGAATCAGCAGTTTTACGTACCTTGGTTGAACATCAACGGATCTTCCGCTCCAGAGAAATATAGTGAGAATAGAAAAGACTAGAGCAATGTCGATACAAATGAAGCTCTTCTATATGTCTAGAAGTAGCAAAGTTCAAGTATACTAAGAAAGCTTCTTAATTAATGGTGCCTTTTACTCTGTACAGCACTTGCAAATGTTCATAGAGGCCAAACGTTTAATTTTGTGTATTCTTTTTTTATATTATATTTATTCATATTTTAGAATCATATTTCTAATTATCGTTTGAATATTTACTAGTACATCATGCCGAATTTTGTGTTCAATATGACAGAAGAGTGTATAGATCACCTGAATTAATAAATGAAATTTAATTTTTTTAATTTAAAACATATTATTATAGCATAATAAATCAGTTTTCTACTATAATACCTCACTAAGTAAGCTCCAAACAAATAAAAACTCATCAACTTCCCATGTTCCAGATATAAGCAAGATCCTTAGAGAAAAGCTCGTACATGCGGTGATTCGCGATTTTATGAGAACGTTTACTTTGTGTAAGAAATTGGTTATAATACCTTGTTATTGTAGATACTCGTCTCTCAGAGAGGTGGAATTTGAAATGCAAATTCAAACGTAAGCACATTTTGTTGCTCTCAATTATACCGGCTCAAGATGAATATGTAAAAGTCTTTGGAGCTCGAGATACAGCGTTGTTCAGGAAAGAATATAAATTATAATACAGAGTGCGTTCTAGATAAATTTTAAAGGGATTAAGATGATATTGAGGAAACAGCTGTTAAGAGCATGATCTGGATCATCCAATGTAGAGCTTTTATCTTTATAGCTGCTGCTGCGTAGCTTCTTGGCATAACAAATACCTACTGTGGTACCTGGGTATAACGTCAGCGACTTGAAAAGTAGCGGAAATCAAAATTTTGTTTTAAACTTTTTCGATCTGTCGATCTGTTTATCTGTTAGGACAATTGTTAAAACATTTTTATCTGGGCTCAAAATCTATCCAACTCCCTCATTGCAACGTCTCAGTGACCCTTTTACCAGTTTTGATAAAATCTAGCGATAGATAACACTGCTTTTGAGATCAGATGAAATTTCTCATGAGTCGACTATTCTCCAAAAAAATCTTATATCGGATATTAAAACCCATAAAATTTATAGTACATGCATTATCATGGACAATAACCGCTCAATTAGCAAAATGCGTTCTATAACGAAACATGTATGAGAAGTACTAAGTCAATCTACTTGACACCATTTTTTGTCTGCTGACCCTTGCTGGCCTGTGTAGTTTAGAGTTCGGCTCCCCTCTGTAAAAAGCGTCTCTGTTGATACAAATCCAAGCGTTGTAATGACAGTGTTAATAAATTATTCAGTCACTGTTCCAGTATTTAATGAACATATTAATTCTCTGTTCATGTATAATTAATATAAACACAGTCTGATATTTGTGCATTGAACTAACAAACCAGCCTCAGAACTACCCTTGTGCATGATTATTCATAACGTGCAATGAGAATTACAAGAATAAATTAATAGGTTTACTACATACAGATTGTAATTAGATTGGAGAAAAACTAATTATACGCTTGCAATAATATGGTCTCTACTTCTTGTAACCTCTTCCAAAATTGTTTCAGACGCTATGTTTCAATGAAATCCTGAAAACCTCACTCAAAAATTTACAATGTATACACACATCTGAATCGCTTGCATACAACTTATACTTAGTTCCAATTCGTTGGTTTGAGCCAATCAAATAATGATCAAGTCAAAACGAGAACAACCTAAGGAAAAACACGATACGTTCTTGGTGTCGCTGAATCCGGACTTTTGGACCATGTTAGATCACAGTCAAGGTCACTTAAAGGTTAATTTGTAAGAACCACAAAGACTCAAAAAATCTAATGATTTGACTGCAATATACTGAATTAGTGTATCTATATCTTTATGACGTCGTTGAATCCAGCTCTGTAAATTAATAAAAAATTGCAATAAGCTGCTACTGGGGCATGGAAAAAGACTTTGTTGCATTTTAAAGAACCAATTATGTGCAGTGGTCTGATAATTAAGCAGATGTACGCCTCGTGGAAAATATAATAATGGAGCTGGCTGCTCGTCCTCCAATTACATCATAGGAGTTGTGAAGTTTCGCAACAAAATTCTGATTTCAGTCTTCAGATGACTCCATTGAGTCAGACGCGATGACTCTACACACAGAGCAAAAGCCCACCGACACGACGAAAAGCAGCCGTATACGAATTATGATGCTTGCTATTTCGATTGACATGTCTAATGCTTGTCAAAGCCAGACCGGATTAAGTGAACAAATAAAAATGAAAAAATATACCAAAGCATGTTTTCCTCAACCATAACTGCCTTGACGATGACAACTCTTCCAATCATCTCCTTTGAGCCCCAGGTAGCCATTCGTAATAGTAAAAAGAACATGAAAAATATGGCAATCTGGCACAGCGACGGAAGAGAAAATATGCTACGTTCAGATTGTGCATATTTGCCTTAGTCGAGACATCAAAGGACTAATTTATATCCATTTTTATTTCCAGAGTTGCTCGCCGTTAGCTGGGAGGAGTGGTGGACTTATGACGGGATATCTGGTAAGTTGATTCGCTCTCTTTCGCTCTGTTTACATTTTATTATTTTTTTGCGTTTGGCGGAAAGTCTGATTAGTTTGTGGCAACAGCATTTCCCACCAGAGCATCGTATTTCGTTGGTTTTTTCCATTTAGGATGGGTATGCAACGCGCGGAATTGGAGATGGCAATGAGATGTCAAAGCTGAATAACAATGGTAGGATAATATACTCAAATGAAAATGTAGGTATTGAGTAATTGAGAAAAATTCTAGATATGATTTTTTTCGAATGCAAATCGTAGTAACTGGCCGTAAAAATTCAGAGAGGTTAGTTTCAAGTGTTGGCAAGGCAGATACAAAACAGCACTGCAGTTTTGTGCTTGACAACGCCTATTTTGATTTATTGGTTGATACTCTTTCAATTTCATTTATTATTCTTGAAACGATGAGATGGTGAAATTTCAACCTTGCCATGTTTATAGCCCTACTGTCGACCAGTGCCCTACTGTCGACCAGTTTGAGAATTTCTCCAAGTGTCAAACTGTCTTATGAACTTAGACCGCCTAAGATCGGTCGCCAACTAATTAGTAGATTAGCTTAGACAACCGCATAAACATAGACAGTAAGTAGTTATTGTAGCAGGGACTAAAAACCCTTGTCTGTTTATTTAAATACGATTTAGAGGCAGTGGTGTAATGAAAAAACTTAAACTTCAGATTCATAATCATTTATCATAATTTTATTGAGTTGTCAACTTTTGACGGGAGGTAGTAAAAGCAATTGTAACAAACATACAACCTTATTCTGTAAAATGTCTTGCTACATACTGTGGACTCGTCTTTATAACCCGCAACTTTTTAAAAATACAATTGAAAAACTTTGTTATCTACTTTAAGGAAACAAGTACAATATTAGTATGTCCCAAAGGAATACTTTGTCTACGCAGTCAGCCGAATATCTGATTAGCCAACACAAACGCAAAAACGAAAGTGAAAAAAGTTAAATGTCCCACGATATGGAGATAAATCATACAAAGTTGTACATAGAAGCGACCGTATGTACATTATATTTAAATGTTCTAACCACCTGTTTTTGTTGGAAGAACTTTGTGTGTTTGTGAAATAAAATAATAACGGTTTCTTATACGTGGTGGAAGAGTATGAGTTATAGTCTCTGAATATTAGCATTTACTTGGTCATTCTTTCGGGTTGATAGTGGTATGGCTATTCCCATGCAGGTTATAAAGATCTGTCATATGTGAAGCTGAAGATTGGATTGAATGTTATTCTTAATAATCCTTTGATGTGTTGCATGAGCAGCGTTCTTTGCTCCATCAGAAAACTATTTCAATAGTCTCGCTGGCAACCCATAGACAACAAGCTTGATCAAAAGCCCTTAATACCATTCCCGATCGAAAGCTCTTGAAATATCGAGTGCGAGGATTTGAGACTACCCATGAAGCTCTTCTGCTCTACTCCACATGTAGATGATGTAAGCCAGAAGATGTACAGTGGATATATTAAAATGAGGAGTAAAAATCAAAACAAATATATTTCTCCTAAATACTCGTAGTCCATACTTGTATACTGGCATTATTATAAAACTTTATATTTCATATTTCGTACCAAGCTCGTACTAAGTTCATCTAACCTCTGTATTCCAGAAGAGATACACTGGTACCTAGGTTAAGCTACCCAGCTATAAAAAATATAACAGCTCTGTATATGCCCCTATAATTACACTCTTCTCGAAAATATATATTCTGGCTGTAAGAGAAACACAAAGGCTGTGGTGGACTCCTAACGTATAACCCTACCGTGAAAGATAAAAGTTTTATTTGACTTATATTGCCCCTATTTCAGGAATGTGTTCGAAATAAAAGACGTCGGCGTAGCCGTAGAAACAGGCGTGAATTGACGGCGTCTTTGGCAACAAGTGAGACATGGGGACGAATTAGAGAAATTGTATGCCTATCGATCCAGCGTTTTGTATTCTTTTAGGATGCAATGTGCAATTTGAAGTACCAGTTTTCAAAGATGGAAGGAATGTCCATTCTAATATTTTCTTACACCATTATTCATTTGTCATTCTCTTCCCATGTCCAAACCCACTCGATTCTCTTCTTTATATTTTTCTCTTATTGGTCGTCTTATTATTCATGTATATCCCTATGATGTGACCATCCACTGCTTCTTCTAAGAAAATCAATTTCTGTTACGATTAATTTTTTTTTGTAAACGTTAGGTACGTTCAAACGTCTGAGACTTATAAAGTGACACTTTATACCATGCTTTCATAGATATGCTTTTCTGTCTTCTTTTTATGTACTTGTCCCACAACAGAGCGTTTAACGTGCAAGTGACAGTTCGTCTCTAATTTATCCGTTCTCTAATTGCGTTCTTACTGATTCCATGTTTATTAAGAATCACTCTTGGATATTTGCTCTTCTCTACTCCTCTCAGACTTTCATTTTAAATCGACTGAAGATATGGTAATATAGTCAAACTGATGGAGCGTCTGACCGGCAAACAGAAGCTATGTGATCCATACTTTTGCGAATTTCCCCAATGCCTGTTTGTATAACAGCCTCGCATCAGAGCCTGAGATCTGGCAAGTCTCACTCACAACAATTTCCATTTCCGATAAAATTAGCTTATCTCTATTTATCCACATCTTTCATTTTTTGCCGAATAATAATAACAATAACACATGCACGAAGATATATCAAAAAGTAAAGATAAAAGGACGGCGAGGCAACCAATATGACTTTACAGTCGCAGAAACGAGGAATATTTTTGTTTCTCCCAGGATGCATCCAGACGGGTTCGATTCCTTCCGTTCTTTATATTACAGGGAATGGTAGGCTATTACGTTTTATGAATGGACGTGCAACAGATTAAATTCTACCTCCAGGCCAGTAGAATCGATACACGTTGCGCTCCACCGGCTTTTATCAAAAATGTTGCGGTAGGTATGTGTGTTTCTACCTCGGTAGCGGTTGTTTTTCTGCCCTCTCGGTATTCTTTTATGAATATATGTACTGCTATGAAGAAATATCTTACAGGAAAATGCTTCGAGATGCACAGTATATGGAAATTCTCTTATTGGATTCCACTACCATCCATGAGAGGAACTATTCTCAGTATTGTTAAAGATAGAAAAAATTATCGCTAGATGTCTAGAGGTCAGTGACGGTTACTTTCTTCGGTGGAACACTACTGTATTGTCCCCCTTCTTTATATTTTCGTTCTTCCGATTCCCCTTATTCTTGGCCTCCATCTTCCTCTTCCTCTTCCTCTTCCTCTTCCTCTTCCTCTTCCTCTTCCTCTTCCTCTTCCTCTTCCTCTTCCTCTTCCTCTTCCTCTTCCTCTTCCTCTTCCTCTTCCTCTTCCTCTTCCTCTTCCTCTTCCTCTTCCTCTTCCTCTTCCTCTTCCTCTTCCTCTTCCTCTTCCTCTTCCTCTTCCTCTTCCTCTTCCTCTTCCTCTTCCTCTTCCTCTTCCTCTTCCTCTTCCTCTTCCTCTTCCTCTTCCTCTTCCTCTTCCTCTTCCTCTTCCTCTTCCTCTTCCTCTTCCTCTTCCTCTTCCTCTTCCTCTTCCTCTTCCTCTTCCTCTTCCTCTTCCTCTTCCTCTTCCTCTTCCTCTTCCTCTTCCTCTTCCTCTTCCTCTTCCTCTTCCTCTTCCTCTTCCTCTTCCTCTTCCTCTTCCTCTTCCTCTTCCTCTTCCTCTTCCTCTTCCTCTTCCTCTTCCTCTTCCTCTTCCTCTTCCTCTTCCTCTTCCTCTTCCTCTTCCTCTTCCTCTTCCTCTTCCTCTTCCTCTTCCTCTTCTTCTCCTCTCCCTCTTCCTCTTCCTCTCCCTCTTCCTCTTCCTCTTCCTCTTCCTCTTCCTCTTCCTCTTCCTCTTCCTCTTCCTCTTCCTCTTCCTCTTCCTCTTCCTCTTCCTCTTCCTCTTCCTCTTCCTCTTCCTCTTCCTCTTCCTCTTCCTCTTCCTCTTCCTCTTCCTCTTCCTCTTCCTCTTCCTCTTCCTCTTCCTCTTCCTCTTCCTCTTCCTCTTCCTCTTCCTCTTCCTCTTCCTCTTCCTCTTCCTCTTCCTCTTCCTCTTCCTCTTCCTCTTCCTCTTCCTCTTCCTCTTCCTCTTCCTCTTCCTCTTCCTCTTCCTCTTCCTCTTCCTCTTCCTCTTCCTCTTCCTCTTCCTCTTCCTCTTCCTCTTCCTCTTCCTCTTCCTCTTCCTCTTCCTCTTCCTCTTCCTCTTCCTCTTCCTCTTCCTCTTCCTCTTCCTCTTCCTCTTCCTCTTCCTCTTCCTCTTCCTCTTCCTCTTCCTCTTCCTCTTCCTCTTCCTCTTCCTCTTCCTCTTCCTCTTCCTCTTCCTCTTCCTCTTCCTCTTCCTCTTCCTCTTCCTCTTCCTCTTCCTCTTCCTCTTCCTCTTCCTCTTCCTCTTCCTCTTCCTCTTCCTCTTCCTCTTCCTCTTCCTCTTCCTCTTCCTCTTCCTCTTCCTCTTCCTCTTCCTCTTCCTCTTCCTCTTCCTCTTCCTCTTCCTCTTCCTCTTCCTCTTCCTCTTCCTCTTCCTCTTCCTCTTCCTCTTCCTCTTCCTCTTCCTCTTCCTCTTCCTCTTCCTCTTCCTCTTCCTCTTCCTCTTCCTCTTCCTCTTCCTCTTCCTCTTCCTCTTCCTCTTCCTCTTCCTCTTCCTCTTCCTCTTCCGGTAATCTATCCACTTCAGCGAGCTCATACATGCCTATAAAATTCATGTCGTGTCTATGATAACAAAAGTAGATTCGAACATAGGTATTAACTCAATATCGGTATTATCCGATATAAATCATCGTTAATTGCAATATGACCCAGGACACATTTCAATGGCATATGTACAACATTAATTGCTCCATGGTCTATCGAAATCAGGTTCGATGCCTAATAACAAATGTAAACGCATATATCCTAATATTATGATATTGTTTTCCGCTGTTTCATTGCTGCAGCGACACTATAAACATAGCCCAGTATTGGAGGGTTTTAACTTCAAATTAAAAAAATTGCGTCACGTAGGTTGACGCTATATTTACCATGAAGTGGTATCAGTTTGGACATCGACACTTGGATCGGATTTTGGAGCAATTGATCTTAAAATTCAATTAAGCAGTTTTCAGAACGCATAAGATTATTTAGTAACAGAAACCCAATGGAAGGTGACTCGTGTTTTGGGCGTTCCTCCTTCTCTACAGACCACCATGTAATTTTCTTTGTGTGTCTTCTGGACTATATTTTTATTTCTCTATTACATATGTTTCTACTATCCTCATATATCGGGATTCCTTCAGCAAAAAAAATTGAATTGGATATTTCAGAGTAATCTATTGATGAACTAAGAAATTCTGAGCTAGGACAACCTTTCAATGTTACTTGTTATATTCCAGACCATTTTCACCGAATCATCTATTTCTAGACAAGTAGGAAATCTGCTAGTAGAATTCAGAGCGCAGCTCGACGTTTTATTAAAATGAACAGAGACATCTGCACGTTGCAGCACTGATGATGATGACCACCATATCCGACGGATATATGGGAAAATTTTATTTGGCCGGGAGTTTTTACGAAGTATGCGCAGCTTGAATCTATTGCTTCAACTCATTTCTACCAGCTGGAGAATATTCGCATATTTTCATTTGAAATATGGCGTAGCAATGTTATTATTGAGTTCCATATTGACTGTAAGGCCTACAGTGAGGCAAAACATACTGAATGAGTCCAGATTGATGGAAGTTGCACTAATTTATAAGAATATGGATCGAGCTTTGGACTGCGATTCACATATGCAGTTATATTTTCCAGATCTGTGATCTGCAATCATCTGCATGACTTGTGGAAAAAGAAAAACTGAGAAAACTGCTATGTATTACCAGCATTGTAGTACAATTTATTCCGAATTTCATGAGCCACGTTCGAAAATATAAATTAGGAAAAATCCTGGAACTAGGATAGAGATAATAAATAATTATTTAAATACAGTACGCAATTGGCCATTGTGGTAAAAACTGATTGTCTACACCCTATAAGGCTCCATAGTGCTTTCGCTCCCCATTCCTATAGACTGCCACCTAGTTTCACAGGCCTAAAACAGGACCCACCCTTCTACAATTATCTAGGATATTCACTAAGGTTTCATAATGTTCCACCATCCCACTATTGACAAGACATTAGTTGACTGTACATTAGCACCAAATTGCACTGAGCTATCACAGATCTCGCCCTTGTCTAATAATCTAGGGTAGTTTTCAATACGCGCTGACGGCCTTGCGACTTCGGACTAAGTTGTCGATGTCCGATAAGGGTTGTGGGAGGGAGAGCGTCAGCCTGTCAGACCGTTTAGCCTCGGACAGCCGGAAGTTCGACTGGATAATGATTTTTGTCTGGTGACGACTCACTTTGCTACGTAGATGAAATTTTGTGCGTTTAGGATATGAAAGATATGCTTCCGAGGCAGCAGATGACCTGACATTTCAGAGTCGTTTCACTGTGGCTGGTTGAAGTTGATGGACAACGTGTTTGTTACTTTGGACTTCAATTGCATGCATAATACTCTGTTTGACGACGTTTCGAGTTTGTGATGCTGTGCCGGTTATTTTCTTGCTAATTCGCAATATGGAGACTATATACAAATTCGTATTTATAATTTCGGGAGAAAATGGAGTTTACCTAATGGCAAGCAGAAGGTGGACGGAGAGAAACGAGGATGACTGTTTTCTCCATAAATGTTTGCCGATGCACGACATGGCGGTATAGATTATAGAGCAGAGAGGAGCTATTTTCCATCCCACCTAAGGATCCAGTAACCATAACTAGCAGACTAAGCTGTGTGGCCAAGCCAAAGCCTGCGTAGCTGGCTGACAAGCTCCTGGTACTTGGTCCGTTACTCCTTCTCCTTCGGCAGAAGCCGAGAAGTCTATAACGAGCACCTGTTGGTGGTCGAGGAGGACTATCTCGGATTAACTCAAGCGTGGGAAACGAACAGTTCTGGCATCTTTACTTCTCCATCGCTACTTCTCACTATCCCCTGGAGCGAAGGACAGGAGAGGTGTCTCATCTATATTATTATTATTGTCATTATTGTTATTGGAAGAATAACTTAATAACAATAATAATAATAATGTCCTTATTAATGGAGTATGGAGAAATATATACATTATAATCATAGTTGGGACGACCAAGGTTTAGTCTTTATTAAACAACAGAATTCTTTACTCTTCTATAAAATGCAATACTCAATTAGTTGAATATACATTATTGTAACTAATTAAATCAATCATTTTAATGACATTCCGGCTACCTCAACAACTTTTACTGATGTACAAAACATGAAACATCAAATGAAAATTATGATGACATTAACATCTAGTATTCCCCAGGAAGACATTTTAATTTGTAAATAAGAAAGTACTACTCATTTCCATATCACGATGATCAAGATGATGTATTTGCACTTTTGTTAAATCTAAAATGAACGTCATATTAAAATCACAACGGTCATCTGGACAAGCCTAGAAGTCTCACCACTATATATCTTTGCCAAACTTTTACTTCTTCTTTATTTTCCTTGTCCAGCCTCCCTGCATTCATTTTGGCAAATTTTTCTCGAATATTCGCTAGTTTAATTAGTTGGTCGACACTGCGAATACCTGTCCGGTCGCGAATATTCTTCAACAATGCTTTTCCCCTCCTTCTACGAGTATCATGTCTTTTATTATAAGTTGCAAGTTACGATTCTGGTTACCTCCGAAAATGTGATCTAGAGTTACATTTTATGGTTCTTAGGAGTTCTCGAATAATTTCAATCTTTTGTAGAATTTCTTCCTTTGATCGTTTTGTAGCCTATTCGTACCATCCTTTGTAGCATCTTATCACCCTCTGTCGTAGCTTCAGATTGACGTTAATATTTCAGAGATTTGATTTTTATGAAGGTTGAAGGGTCCAGCTGAATTCTATGTCTGATTTCTCTATATGGGTTCGTCTGCTCCGTGACATAACCACCCAAATACTTAAAAAAGTTCGCTCTTTCCATTGATTGGCAATTGAAGTTTTGCATCAGAATATGGTATTCGTATCAAGATCATAAATTTGATTTGATTCACATTTATATTCGAATCCATTTTTTTCTCCTACTTCGCTGACAAAGTTCGGTAGATTGTGCAGATTACAGCCATTCGATTTTACATATTGAGATGTTTGTATCAGCATTTTTTTCCGGCTTTATGTGATAAAGGAAAGGCTTTATGCATGATCCAGTTACCTATAAATCTGCCAATAAAACAATAGCACCTTAAACTCAATATCCTTCCATATTAGGTAATAAGAGATTCCTGTAATTATGCTAACGTCAAGCAATAAGCCCTTATGTACACAACGAGAACCTAATATTCTTGATGCAGATGCAACGGCGATTCAGCGTCCGGAGACATGCAGGTACATAAGGGAGACAGGGTTGCTTACCCTACTGCCCAAATATGTACTTAATCCCTGTCCAGCGGCTCAGAAACGCCGACTACCATAACATTTGTATATCGTCATGGGCGTATGCTTCACTTCAAAATCCTATCTAAGAATTGATCAACGGTCCAGCAGCTCACTAAGCATTTTCATTACCCACGCTCCCACATCGACAGGCGGTGAAGTATTGTAATCGCGAAAAATTTCGAACTTGAGGTATTGTGTTTTCTTGATCTCTCTTGACATATGTATCAGGAAAAACCATGTCATTTACTTCCATCAGTTTGTCTGTCAGTCTGTACTTGGTTCCCTCTATGATCCGAAAAATACTTATTTGTACTTTTTGAAAATCGGTCCAGTGGCGGCGAAGTTTTGAAATAAATAATTTAAAAAACGAAAAAATGCCCCTGACAATTTTTTTGAGAGGATCAAAAATAGGGACTGAGGTGCTAGGAGCGGAAGATGTTAAATAAATTAGGTCCTATTTTATCTATAAAATGTTGACCTTCATTATATTGCGTACTTGTTCGACACATAGTATTGTTCATACATTTCTATTCAAACTACAAAGATGATAGGTTCTTGTCAATAGCTGTGAACTTTGAATTCTACGACAATATTTGCATGTTTCAGACAAATATAAATCATATAAATTTCGTGCATTAACGGCGAAGCTGTTACCAGAAATCAAAAAATATCAATGAATCTCCAAACTTTTCGTATGTTTCTTATGTTACAGATAATTTTGAGTATTTACATTTCAAACTGACTATGATTGGACATTACAGTGGGCCTTAACAGAATCATGCAAATGCGGGTTCGAATCCCACTTACACCAATTATTTCCAGTTGCCTCAAACTGTCAAATTCAAAGGTATACGATCATTGTCGAATATTAGCTTTCTTCAATTTTATATAGTTTTTGCCACAATCAGTGTGGTAACCTTCCACTTTCATCGTTGTCTTTGGTGTAAACCATCAAGAAATTCTAAGCTAGTTGACACACCCCAGAGATGGTTTCCAGCCCTGGTATTCAACTGTTTACAACGTCTCTGTCAACTCCCCATACGTAACTAGATAGTTTCACGAAACCGTGCATCAATGACAACTATGAAAGATAGGAAATGAACATTGAACAAACTTAGCACGTTTACGTATATGTTTATGCTTAGCTTCAGATAGATATTACTCCATGGATATTAATATAGGAGTCGCTTTATACGATGTTAGACGGTTTTGCACTAGATGTAAATTCATAACCAGCAATTCTCTCTTTGTTTATGAATTTATCCAAAATAAAATGATTGCCATGGAGACAGTAGGCGAGTTTTCGCAGCAATATTCATAGAGCTAGGTCTTATTCTAGTGGTTTCCTCATGTTGTTCGAGGTCAAAGTGGAAGTCCACAGAAAATTTACAATTGTTAAAAGCTAAAAGTACTGGTTATACTAAATAGGTTGCCGAAATGTTTTCTGCAAGACTCAAATTTCACATTGACGGTTGGCATAAAAACATACCCCCCAGGTTCTCGACATCTTGGGTCTACAATGCCCGCAAAAACTTCCAACATTACTAGCTTTTTATAAGGTAACAATTTATTAGGCGGTTATAGCGCAAAGAGGGCCAAAATGTCGATGACATTTCAGGATGTAATTATTTTTGTTTCGGTTGTAATTCATATGGAAAAATATAATCACCTTTTCGGATAAAATTTCAAGTATTAAGGGCGATCTATGTACACGATTGGCCAGCAGGGGGTGTTGAAATTATATGGCCTTGTTGTATGCAACGACCATATCATTACCTGAAGATCATCTTGACTTGGACCGAAATGCAGATGGCGAAACAGATATTACTCAAACTATTAAATATAATTGCCAGTATCTTTCGAGGTACTCAGTCTCAGTAAGTACTGTTGCGATTTTGATGAGTTTCGAATGAATTAACAAACAAAAAATATATGATGAATGCCTTCTTATCTCAGTTGGCTAGACATTTGACAAAAGGTATAGGTATAGCTTTTCCGAGTTTCTAATGAAATTTTCAAATTAACATATTTCGCCCATTGTCCGGATGTACTTTGAGTACGTATTTTTCTTTGATGGTACTCACCACTGAAACCAGACTTCTTGATTTCCTTACCCAACACAAATTGCACGTCGTGTCGCCTTCAGTGTTGCATGCTGGTCAATCAACAGCCGTGGTCGAGAGAAGGTGGGTACGGAACAGGGTAGTAGTGAGAGGGTGACGTAGAGGTTTGTTCATTTCCTATCTTTCAAGCGGTGATTGATGCACGCGGTCGTGGAATACCGGCACGGTGGAGCGGTTTTAGTGGGACTAGTTAAATGCCTGGTGCCGGATTGTACCGCTGTGATCCAATGTAGCACCAGTGGCGTACTGGTGAAGGAGACGCCGACTTGAATCAAAGCCAACTTTCTTCTTTTTCTGCTTTCTCCTGTCGGAGAAGACAGGCAGAAGATCAGAAAACAGGTGAAACCAAAATCGATATTGATCTCAATAATGTTATTGATTATGCAGCTAGTAACAATATGAATCAATCCGGTCCTCTTTTCCAGCAAATTAAATCAGGAGGCTCTAAATTCTAGTCTAAAGCTCAAAGTAGGCAACATAAATTTGAAATTTTCTGATGTATGCAAAAGTTTGGGGCACCTGCCAAATATGAGCATAACATGTAATTTCAGGCAGATATTTTTGTATTCCAAAAGCCAAATTCACAATTTCCAATCAAACAAAAATATATGTGAGTTTGTCATCACATGTTACAATTGGCTAGACCGAATTTCAGCTAACAAACTACAAAATATTCAAAGTTCATGTAATCTTGGAAAATATACTCGTATACAACATATATAAGTTGGGTGCGCTTAAAATCAATCAATCAATGTTACTAATTTTTGAAGTTTATAACTGCCACTCCGTCTGAATTTTAATGATTTAATAATAAATAATAAACGTTTCCAAACCATGTAATACTTACATCAATTTTTTATATATCATAGGTTAGTTTATCAAACCTATGGCTTGATTAGATTGGCCATGAGCCTAGACTCAATAAAGACATATTATTATTATTGACTGAAACACACAAAACAAGTTGCGACATAAATCAGTTTGCACACCTGCAATGTCCATTCTGATTGCGTACATTGCATGATGTTTCTGCCGATCAGTATATGGTGGAACACAATATGACAGTATCGCAACAATATTGAAATCGGGCAATTGCCGCAGGCTAACAAGCCATATTTTGTATACATGATGTTTCGTTAGGCATGTGCTCGTGTAGATAACACAAATACTGCAATAGTACGGTCATCCAGGGAGGACATTCGGAGAACTTCATTTTCACTACTTCATTCGGAACTAAGAGCTCGTATTTTCAGTATTTGAGGATCGTTTATCCTAATGAATTGATAGAATTTGTTTAGACTTTCTATAAAACTATGTCGCATGATGATGAAGACCAAATAATTCTTGGTTAAACATAGGATTTGGTACCATTTCTTTATATCTAGGCAACCACATTCAGTTGCAAATGTAAAACTCATCGTATTCTATTTCAATAACAATATATTATTATATCTACAAGTTTAGAGTACATTTTTATTTGTTTCTTTTCTTGGTGGCTACCATTCTTACTTAAGAAAAAATATCAAAGCATGTAATTAAAAAAATGGAACACTCTATCTCTCAATCCGGCACCTGATTAGCCTTTAAATAGTTCTTCATTATGACTTATTTTATATATTTTTTTGCGTATCTTTTAGTTCTTCCTCTGCTGAGTTTTTAATTAAATGGGGAGCATTCAAATTTTTTATCGACAGGACACATTTTATTAGTTTCATCATTATGACATTATCTTTTTTATAATGTTTATTTATTAGTGCAAACTTTTTCTTGATTTCGCAGAACTTGCAACTTTTTTAAATTAAAAATGGGGTATTTGAATTCTTAATATTACCATTTAGTTACCCCATCATTGTAATGTTATGATTTTTTGTTTTACTTATATTTCAGAGCTTGCTCTGCTAACATTTACATAAGTTTAAAGATGAGGCGATTGTTTTTAATTAAAATTGCACTCAATCAGAATTCATTTAGCTCTCCATCATGACGTTATGATATTTTGTTTTGCTTATTTCTTAGTGCACTGTGTGCTAACTTTCTATTAAATTAAATTAGCAGAACATGTATTTTTTTAATAAAAGGTTGGCATTCAAATTCTAAATAGGGCACTTAGTTGCAATTTAAAACTAACACGGTGATTCCTCGATGTCTAACCTATAGGACCATTCCATGAATATTATTATGTCAGACTATTCCGCTGTGTACATATTTCTTCCCTGTCAAATTCCATTGTGCCAAGCATCTGAGCTCTAAAGTCGAGGTATACAGCACAACTTCCCAGGAAGTAGAAATAGGTGCCGGCTTCAATCTGCAGCGGCTTACGAGGATCCTTACAAACAGATGGAGTGATTTCCTTTCCTTGTTCTTATCTGGCCTCCCACCTACTCTTGCCTAGTGGGAAAAGCGAGTGAGAATTTTCTGTCGTAGCTTATGGTGCTATTGGTCTTAGGAGACTTTTCGCTGCCTCCCCAATCCTGACGCGGCCACCCGGAGCTGTCTCAGTCCACGTAACCCCATCAAGCATGCTCAGGAAGGCCGCCATGGACACTCGCTCAATCCAAGGTGACCAACTCAAGGCCACTGGCGGCGTAGTCCTCATGTCTCCTGTAATCCCCAACGCTGCCATTCTCTGAATCTTACTATCAAGACTTTACAGCTCTAGTGTCTCGTCATTATACATGTTAAACCACCCCCAGTAAGATGGCCGTCCCTGTTTGTGACTGTCACCATGGAACAATGCATACGCTCGTATGTGGAGCACAGAACGTATTGAAAGAGATCTGGTTCATTTCAAGTGTCAGCGGCATGTGATATCGTTTGTTTTGGGGTGGAATATGCCCGCGGGCTCGCAGAGCAATACCGCTTTGCGGTGATATTTATGCTCATGAATGAATAAAATTCGTTCAGCTAAAACGAGCTGGTCTAGTTTAGTTGCTTGCCGGTTTACAACTATTGTTTCGATGGAGAGAGAAGTTTCTGTGTCATGCTCAGCATAATGCGGTTTGGACAGTGAAGTTTGTGTGATACGGTGCACTCGGAGGTGATTGTTATTTCGAAGGATGTTTTGAAAGGTAGAGCGTGTTTAGACGACGCAAATGTAGCAACGTGACTTGACAATAAATTGCTATTTGCTTTGTAGGCTGAGATTATTTGCTGATTATGGGCAGTAGTTGCAATAGACTACATGTTATGGAGTGAAGCGAGTTGAGAGAGTAAAGTGTTTGTTTTTCATAGATACTCTCTCGCAAAGAAAAATAGAAAGCCGATCGCACTCCAGAAGCGCTACGAGAAGATACAGTCTATGGAAATTGCAGCCTTTCCACAACTCTGAGATTCTTCACATAAGTGACTCTTAGAGAAGCTCGACCTGATGAGGATGCAGCTGTCTGCTCACTATAGTGGTTTTGGTACTGATGGCTCTTGGTGATATTACGCGGTGGAGAATATGCCATAGTAGTGTGTATAGAATGTTCCAGGCTGTGGAGATCCTCTGTCGGCACAGGCGCGTTCAAAAAACGTAGTTCCTTTTTCTGGATTAGATCCAGAAGCCTCAGAGAACGTTTTGGAGTGCATCTCCATAGCCCTGCAGCGATGAATACAACTTTCTGAAGCAGAAGAGAGCACTTAGCTTCTCGGATGCTATTCTATGAAAGCCTGCTACATGATCGTGGTAAGGCATGTTATTGTTGATGTGAATCCTCAAAAATTGCACGGAGTATTGGGAGACCCTCCATCCCCACGGCTGATGAACCAGACATGTGTTCTATGCCGATTTCCCATTATAACCATTCCTCAAATTAGGGCAACATGACAGTATGGTTATTAAGTTTTCACGTAAATATGTAATTTCAGAATATGTCTCGAATTCAGAGCTTTTGAGTAAATATTTGTGTGAGGTATGTTTTAGCTTCTAATCGTTACATGTTTGAACATTGCTCATTTCCGTCGGTCTGTGTGTCGTCTGTATTCGTTTCTGTACGCGCGTAATCTCAGTCACGACTGAATCGACTGCTACTATATTGTTTTATTCAGTACATACACATATACTAAGTAATGATCAAAAAACAAATAAATCGGAACTTCACGTTTATGTTTTCGAGTTTCTAGTCTCTTTGAGTATAATAAATAAATGTATATTCTGCCATAATGATAGAAAGATTGATCATACGCATATATCCAAACAACAGGGGAAATACGATAAAATTGTCAGTGTAAACATAGCCTCGCTGTTCTATTTGCAGTAAGAAGTAAAGATAAAATATTTAGACATAAGTAATGTGTAAACAAAGCTAAAACCAGTGCAAACTCAGTTTTCCCTGAAATACAGCCGGTAAACCAAATATTCGTAATCTTCTAAGGGGGAAAACAAAAAGGACCTCGAGATTAAAGAGAATAACTGTGTTTATGCTGATGTTTGTTTTCTGGGAACGGAAAATTATGTCTGCTGCTAATTTATGTCGTCATTAAGGTCTATTTAATATGAGAACTAATGACATTATAAATACGCCGAACTATATAAAGGGATCTGATTCTTATTCCAATTTACGTGTACAAAAATCATTGTTTACATAATTTTGAGATATCATCATCCATTTTTTCGTTAGAACGATCCCGATTAGTAAATATCTGATGGATCCATTGTCGATCAATCTAAGTAAAAGACTAGCACCATTTTTTTTTGCTTTACGTTACATGGATTTACTTTTTCTGACTTTCTTACGCTACAAACAAAAGCTTCGATTTGAAAAAATATGTATTGTGTATAATTATGTCATGAGATCATTTGACTTACTCAAAATTATTCTTAAGAATCTCTATTTTAGGGCTTTGATTGATTAATTCTTGGTACCCCTGAATCAAAAACACAATTAAGCATTCGTTTTCATGCTAGTTATCATCAAATTTAACCCATTCATCAGAATATCATATAAAAGTGATGGAAACACACTGACAAATCTGCAATTAATTGAAAACATCTGTCTATGACAAATCCATAAATCACACAACTCATAATTTACTGAAAATAGTGATTGATGAGTTTCAACTAATAAAAGCCATGCGCTATATGAATTTCCTTATTAAAACGTTATATTTGTCGACTACATGAGCATCGCAACTATTCTTTATGATGAATACAGAGTGGAAATTATAACGTCTTACAAATTTATGATAATAATGATGTTAATGATCGTCCTCATCGATTAAAATAATATAATAATGAAAAGGCAGAAAAAACAACAAAAAAAGAATGTACTGATATAAATGCAAGCATAAAATATTGTATGTGCTCTACAAAATAATTCACAAACATAATTTGCATTACAATACAAGAAATCCAATGTGAAGGAAAGACAGAGGAAAAAGAACAGTTATCCTGAAGCATAAGTGACTTAACAAATATCCTAAACATTAAACATTTGATGTGGGCCATCCTCATAAACTTTTTATTTATACAGCGATTTTTGTGATGTAGATGGCGAACGTTATATTTTGAGTCCGAGCCTTGTTAAATTTTTTTCAAAAACCAAGGCTAACTAGATCACATTCAGAGACTGATAAATCCAAAATCCACTTTATCGATTTGTTTTAGAAAAAATCCGCGTACGTCACTGTAATCGCTGTTCTGTAAAATAGATCTGTACCAAGTTTGATACAAAACATTACCGATTCTATGAATTAATTAAATAGTTGAATACATAGCTGAACTTACTTAAATTAAAGACAAAACGAGGACAGTTATTTTGAACCCTTGTATATTGCAATATGTAAAAAGTAGTACACAGTATTTTCCTTAACATTGGATAATGATTCGTTTGCATACAATAGTCTTAGTCGTAAGTAGCTCTTTTTTGAGATGAGGAGCATGCTTATGGAATCTTAGTATTTTATCAACTAAGACCACAAGGCATTTTGCATTTTCCAAGTAATTTCATGGTTGAATAATGACGTCCAGTTTCAAATTTTCTTTGATAACTTACCGGTTGATATCATGAAAGATTAGCACTATCGTTAATTTCCGACTGTTAATGATTGAATTACTCCGATGAACAATATAATGGGGTTTGTTTTTATTATGGAAAATCTACTGAAGTATAATAGGAAGGCTATGAGAGCCATAGTAGCCTTGTTAAGCAGGCCTTGTCGGTTGTAGGAGAAGCCACATGCAGGTTCTGCAACGAACTTAAGGAAACCTCTGCGCAATTCGTTTGCCACTATGAAGGGACAGAGGGTTCAAATATTCAGTAATACAAATTCCGTAGCAGAAGGCTACACATAGGGCTGTGGAATCTTGTTAGAGGATCAGGGTTGGACGTAGTGGTGTGGCTGCAGTTGTCGGGGAAACTACAATAGATCTCTCTGGGTGTTTTTTAGATAATTATGAATCTTTAATACTGGGTTATTAGTGTAACCAAAGCTTTGTAGTTCTTGAAAATGGGTTCACTCACAGGTTTGGGAGTTATTCTAAATCATAAAAAAATTAGTCTTCCTGAAGCTTCAAAAATGTTTTAAAGGAAGTTCAAAAGATCAACAATCCTATTCATATGTCCATTCCCATTGCGTAGGAAGGCCGGCGTCTATCCACAAAACGTAATTTTTTATTATTGTTCAACCTAAAAATGAAATCGATCAAATTTCTGCAGATTAAAAGCTTTCGTCCCGATTAATTTATTTTACAGATGCATACACATAAAACCAAGCTCTAATGCTCGGGCTTAAACAGCTTATAGCATTTATGCCATTTCGGCGGGCGCGAAACAAAGACGAAACGCGTCGTCGGCGTCGGAAGTCAAACGTCCCCGGGGTCGCGACATCCCCATAATTCCTAAAACAAACACGCAGCGCGGCTGGAATAGCACACTTAACAAGCAATAAAGGGTGAACGGGCGCCGTAAAGTGATCTCTGGCTGAGAATTAGCTTAGCGTTTGACGGTTTTTCCTGTCGGGAAATCCTTTCGAGGGAGTCTGCTATGATAATCCCCTTTGACGTTTATAGCTTCCGGAATTCATCGGCGAATGACGGATAGGGATTAGCATTGAGTCGTTTCGCCTGGTTTGAATGGGGAGGAGAATTTTCGCTGGTTTGGTATTTTTATCAAAAGACCGATGAACATAGAAAGGACTGACCGCATCTAAAGCATCAGCCCCATCAAACATAAAAACTGCTCAGTGTTCCATCTATACATCTTTGATCGATACATTTTAGACCCCGGTAATTTACCGTACTTGTTAAACAGATATAATTATTTACACATTTACTTTCAAAAGCTATATGCATTTCATTCTAACATCCATCTCCAAGCGTCGCGCACTATGACGTTAACCATTGGCGACTTAGGAAGTCAAAGGTCCTAACACCTGGACTGCCTTTGGGCAGCGCCATAGTGCGCGGCATTTGGGAATAAATGTCGATATCACATCCTTACCTTTATTACTTGTATACTACCAAATTGCACAGACCGTCAGGGCAGGTCTAGGCTAAAGACGAAACATGCATGTCTATAAACGTACATACACTTAAATTTTTTTTTCGTGTTTTCATATAATTTTCTAGACGTAGTTTGCTTTTTAGCTTAAGTAATCAAATCTCCTCCATTTCAGTGGTATCGTCGAAAATTGTATGCGGCTACAACAGGTAGAAGTATAAGAACCACCCGCAGAGGTCATTCTGTCAATCTGAATGCCGAAAAGGGGTTCGTTATTCCCTTATAAACGATGATTTCACACGGCAGTCCAGCCGTGACCGTACCGTCGACTGTTTGCGTCCCTATCCGGATCCGAAATGCCCCTACGCAGGAATCAATTTGACTCATTAAGGGAAGTGGGTGAATGATGGTGGCATACGCGGCCATATCGATCCGTTTCATGTACTGGGCACTAGGGGTATATTATCCACTCTATTCGTGAGTGGGTTGTGTGCACCACTTATGTCATTATTGTGATTTACCACTGCTATTACGTTTCTTCCATTCGAATGTGTCTTTTGTTATACGCAGTATAACATTATTTATAGGATATGAATACCTCATTCTCCCTCTTAGCAGATTAATTTTTGATGATTAAGGTTGTAGAGGCTCTCACTCTGTGAAGTCCTCTACAAAGATGCTTGAATTCAAATGCGATTTGACCTAAACAGGGACATGAGGACGATCTTAATGTTTTTGATCCTTGAAGTAGCAAGGCAATGTGTTTTCGAAAAACATAAACTCTCACTCCACTATTTTTCAAGAAATCTGCTGACATCGCTAGCAGCAACGTGTGTAGCAGACCCAGCATGGAAAACAAACCTATATGATGGCTAATAACCAGCAAGATCGATAGACTGTATTTAAGCCGAATAGATTCAGTTGCGCATACACATCAGTATAGCAGTGTGAGTCATCACCATCTGACCTGTTATTTTCACCTTAAGACGATTTAAGATACCCCATTGATCAAAATGTTGTGAAACACAATTTCTCATGACAATGAAAGTTCAACGTAGTGTTATTAAGACATCAACAGTGTATATAAACTAAAAGCAAAGAGAGTTATTATTGAACTGAGTCTATCAGTATAAACGATGGATAACTGTAAATATCTTATTACGTTACTGTTGATTCATCCAATCGGTTAAAATATCTTACAGTGACGGAACTAATATGAAAGCAGCATCGTGTATGAGTATACGGCAGTAACATGTCAACGAACTTATGGCCGCTCCACGATACACAAAGGCCTCTATTCAGTCTATTTACCAATTACTAAAATCATAAAAGCTTCTAAAGCTTTTCTAGGAAGTGTCGGCGTGTAAACGCCAGACACAAAGGGCCAAGAAAGGCCCTCGACTCAAACAGTGTCAACTTTGTACTGGTTTTCTTTTAGAGGTGCTTTTATACCTAAAAAATTTCAACTACGTACAGTCATGCCAGTGAGGCTGTTGTGATCAAAGACTTGCAAACATGTCATTAAAGGAGATAAGATTCAAAGAATAAAATAATTTGGTAAAATCAACAAGGAGCTGTTTTTAATTTTTTTTGCAATTACTCATATATTTTTTCTTCGAATGTGATATTTGATGTATTCTTTTTTTTGTGGTGCCTATTCAGTTCAGATATTATCGAATATTATATCGAAATTCGAACCTTATCGGTAGCTGCTTTGAATGTACCAATTATTGTTAACCACGCTCTGAGGTTCCCCAACCATTCTTTTTCTACGGGTTCCACGCTTTCATCGATCTTTTCCTGGATAACCAACTGCAACAACTCATATCTTTGGCGATTCCTCAAAATATATCTCAAAAACACTGCACGATTTTATCTTTGACATTAGACTCTCCAATTCGAAAATTTTGAGATACAGCCACACTTTGTATGTTTCTAGTTTTTTGCATGAAGCTTAAGCTTATATTCAAGATTTCATCTCATACAGCAACAAGAAAAGTACAGCATTTCAAGTGCGGGATTTTGTTTTTCAGTGACAGACTATGACATTTAAACATTTTCAGGAATTCAGTCCTCAGTACCGCATTTTATTCCATATTATTTCTGCTGAATGATCCCAACTGCCCGCAAAGGTTGTTGCTCATCATGGTTACTGTATACATTTCACGTTAACTTGTACAAATATGATATTTATTATCAAAAAGAACCGAAAACATCCTACAGATTAATTTCATTGCAGTGAAGCATCGGGCACTAATGGCACTGCCCATTGGCAACCTACGAAGTCAAAGGTCCTAACACTTGGACTGCCTTGAAGCACCGCCAGATGTCCATCATGACACCTGTCAACAAGGGTGGACAGATTTACAGCGACATCGCTTGTGTTTCGTAAACACTGTTTACAAAAAGTCAATGATCGTTCAAACGTTCCGCCACTCGCCTATAAAAGTAAGCAGTGACATCAAGTCAACGCCAACGTAGGTTAAAAAGGATCGTTAATGTTTTCCCATGGCATGCGAACTTTATTATCCCTTTGCCTTTGGCCGTACTTTATACTTAACTATTACGCAGGAGGCAGGAGACTGGCATTCCAAGCGTCGACTTGAGCGTATCAAATTTGGGAGGCGAGTATCGTCGCGCGGCAAATCCCTATTCTCCCATTACAAGTACATCTACTCAGACTTCATGGCACTTTTTGCGTTTCGTTCGCCATTCCTTGGGGAAGGCATAAAAAGCAAGCGTAGTCTGGTAGCTTCGGGGAATTTAGGGTTGTACGACCATCACCGTGATCAGTGGACACTAACAATCATAAACAGGCAAGGATACAGTGAGCAGTTTGATGACGGGAGAGGAAACGGGGGGAATCCAGGAAGTAGGGTTGATATTCAACAGTATAAGAGCTGTCATCTTCTGTCTCAACTTATTTAGTAGGTTATGAAATTTCTGCAACAGATTATGTCTGACATTTCAATCTTATTGTTCACAAGTTTAGTTAGTGACTGTTGCCCAGAAGCCGATACAAGGGGGCGGGCGACAGGAGTAATCACCCACCCCCAAGATTTTTTACCAAGAATTTAATTTGATGATTTTTTCCCGATTAATTAGCAGTTCATATCTACGTTTCAGTTGCTTAATTTTTATAAAAACGTAGTCTTAATTCGGTATCTATTCCTATACATTGCATTGCAAATAACAAATCAATACAGTATGTCTTTCTATTTTAGCATGTATTTCGTGCACGGACTCCATTTTCTTTATATTTTAGAAGAACTTTGCTTTTCTAAATGAATATTATGAGTCTGGTATCATTTAATGATCCTCAACATCTAATTCCTTCGTATCTCTCACTGTCCGGACTATCACAAGTACATCTCCGATTTTATCTTCTTGTGTTGCCTGACATACAAGTTGGGGTATGGCGTAAAAAAGTTTTATTTGGTCGGCACATCCGAGACGAAGTCAGATTGCCAAAATATGCGATCGGAATAACTAAGCGGCCTGTAACCCATTTCGCTGCCAGGAGTTTAGTTAAAAGCGAGTTTTAGTGAGCTGATACTTTCTATGTGTCAAGGTTTGTTGGTTGGGAAGATAAATCCGAATCAGAAGTAAGGTAGGTGGTAGTCGTTTTAACTGAATGAAACGATATGTATTCAAAAATACTATGGGTATAACTCTACCTCATTGATAGGAACAACAGAACGCTTTTACTCATTTTTCATCTTGAGCCTACGGCAATAAAATCGATCGTCAAAAAATATAAGGAACAGCATCATTCGAGTTTTCTAAGTTGTGTAATTAACTGTGTTTTAATTGCACAACTTTTCATCTACATTAAACGCATTGTGATGAAAGCGAGGGGTGCTCTGTATCAATTGTTATAATTTGTCTTTTTTCTGTTTTTTAAACTATCATTTATTATCCAAAAGATCATACTACAACCTCCAAAACTTCATTTGTCGGTGTGAAGACGAGTCATTTGAATAGAATTCCGAACGTACTTTCAACATACAGTCGGAAATTGTGGGCAGCAATTGCAGCAAGCGACTGGGGCCCCAGACAGCCGTATAAACCGCACCTAGGGCGGTTTGTCCTACACTGCCGGCCAACCAAGCTGGCATTAATTACGGCGGTTGCGAGATGCTAGGAAATGAATGCATCTCGGTTTCCTTTATCTGTGCGCAGCTATCTGCCAGCATTATTGTGTTCCAGAGAGGCGGAGCAGAGAGCAGTCAGGCTCTTGTGCTGTGGCTCACTTCAAGGAGGTGCTGATGGATACTTACCCAGCAAACAGTGATTCGAAGGTCGCTTGTTATAAGAAGCCACGGCTCTAGCTGATTTATTTTCAAATCAAATAATATATATTTAAGAATATAGTTCAGTAGCCAAAGTGGCTACAAGTAAAAGTATCTGGCAACACTGTTTGGTTGGAGGGGTCAATATCCGCTCGGCTCCACGAATGCAATGAGTGAGGGAAAAAGTGGCTTTCAGCCAGAGAGCTTCTGGCTAAGCAATTAATCGATTAGTGTTTCTAGCGTGCGACGCGTGCATTTGTGTTCGACTTGCGAAATTGTGCTCAGTGCTTAGCGCTTTGTTTGTAAAATATTACTCTTTAATTTTGCAAGTCTGTTTATTTTGTGGATTAATTTGCAAGTTGCATGCTCGTCAACAACCAACAATATCTTTTTTCAAATACTTTCATTGCGTGACGATTTAAAAAAATCCGAAAGCACTCTTATATCCTTCACTACTTCAAGTATAAAAAATATCCTGAAAACGTCCATCCTTAGACTAAATCGCATTCAAAATCTACCATGTATCTTAAGCTTGCGATTTACATCTGTATCGTTTAACTCTAGTTAACTCTAGTGAAGAATTCCTTAGGCTTGGAGATCAGTGTTAACAAGATGTATGTTCACCAACGCGACTTCTTCAAAATCTCAAAAATCTCAAAAATCTCAAGTCATCTCACATTCACTCAGTGTATCTCTTCCAGGTGGCACATTCCATCCCGGTTTCTGTAAACATTCTCGTTAGGAATTCAATATGAACATCTGTCGGTAATTATTCCCCCATTAGGAGGGGAGTGAGATTTTATGATACCAGAGCGGTTCCCCTAACAAGCAATAAACGTAAGCGTTTTCATAAAATGATCCTTCTGACGCCACCACCACTCTCGACGGGAGCTCGAAATTAGCTTAACGTGAATCCCTTCAGCCTGCCTCATGTTAACGTTTGAAGAAGGATTTAAGTCACCTCGAGATGATAGTAGATGATAATTAGTTTTCATTCTGTGTAACTCCTGTACTTCTTATAAATGCTTTCGATCAACCGAAATATTAGGAAATTCCTTTTGGTAGTTATACGTGGTTTTAATTAACAGCCAGGTCAAGTAAGGATGAATCTCATACTTAAATAATAAAATCGAAAAGAGGGGTATTAAAAAAATGTATGATGTGCAGTAGACAAAAATCATCCAGCAGGTTGACTCAGTGCTCCGCATCCTGGCATGATCATCTCATACTGCCACGAGTCGCCACTGCTTATATATGTTACCGTGAAAGACCGAAATTAGTGAATGTCGACATACACCGGTTAATGTCGACAGACACCAAATGTGTTGGTGAAAGACCGAACATTTATTAGTTTTATTAAAAAATTCGGACCTTCACCGGTGTATATCGACAAGCGCACAAAGGCTTCGGTCGATGTCAGAAATGACAGGTTAGAAGTGGCTTTTTGCGATTTCTTCGGTTCCCTTCCGTTTGGGCTTGTCGTCAGTTTTACGCAAGGTTTCACTGACAGTGTGTGTGCATTCCTACTAATTTAATTTTAATATATATGAGTTAGGTGTTATAATTTGTGTTCAATAGCTAATACAGTAAATACTGATCAATTTCTTGAGAAGTTACATATCCTAATTAGAAGTAAACGAGAAGACAATTGTATTTATTTTTCTCAAAAAAGGCACTCTAAAATCGTCTCTGAAGTAATTTCAGCTAAAAGTGACTGCAGTTCACCTTTGGACTATAGGCGTTTAAAACGTTTTGACATTTTGAAAGTTAGTGACGAACAAAAGTTGATTGTGCCATTAAAACCAGGAGAAACGAATATTCAATATTATTTTACAAATGAAGAGTTTTTTAATACACTTTCCGAAACTCACATACGAACAGGCCTTGGAGGAAGAACACGAATGCTTAAAGAATTGCAAGTTAAATACAAAAATATTACTTATGAAGTCGTAATGTTGTATTTTATAAATAAATGATAACCTATAATGTTTAATTTTGTTTTCATTTAGAAAAAATGTTTCTTTTGAACATACACCATGAGTGCATGATGAATGTTGACATTCGCCGGTGTAAGTTAGAAATAATTATTTTTGATCAATATATCGGACATACGCCAAGTAACTTGGTAAATGTTGATATTCACCGATATATCTCGACATTCACCGGATTTCGGTCTTTCACAGTAACATATATACTTCTTATACCTATATTTTGTTGTCGATTTAATTTTTTGAATGAGTTCTATTATTTTGATTTGTTAAGCATAGGCATAGGTACAATTAACTATGAAACTACCTTCACAAGGATAATTGTTCTACAAATTTGCCTTCCTGTGATTTCTATTGGCTTCTTTTGAATATCAAAAGGTACCCCCGCAAGAATAATATTCGACTTTTCCGAAGGCTGCTTGCAAATTCCCGGATTTTTTCCGCCTTCCGGCTCTTAAAGATCGCAGAGAACTTTTCCTGAGAAGACTTAAGTCCTCGAAAAATATTAGTACGAATCTGGGGACCGTATTTCAAAAATTACACCGACCTTAATTAAGGCATTTGCCAGGGAATGAAACAGGAAATTTTAATCCGGAGTCTTTTAAAAAGTTTTTCTTTGACGCGCTTCTGTTATTTCTTCTTTCATTTCAAGCTTAGAAGGATATAATTCGAGTTTCGTTAAATTTGATTTCTGTAATCCAAAGGCTCGATAGTCTTTCTATTAGCAAAAGAGGTCACATCATTTTCAATTCAATACAAGGTTGTAGTTCGAAAAGTATCGCTAAATTTAGTAACGTGATGGAATAATTAAAAAAAGGTCCTATTAATGAATAAATTTCACTTTCCATGAATATCAGGAACTCGAGAAAGATACAAAATGAAGCTTAGAGATGTTCTAATATTTTTTTTGTTTTTTTTTTAATCCGCCACCATGCAATCATTGAAAAAATAGATTCAAGTAGATCGACTCAGTACTTCCAACGCCTTCAGGTTCCTTTATATTCATTTTATTCATTTGCTACAAAATGAAGCACAAAGTATTGTGGACAATGAATTATAAAATATATACAAAACAGACAACAAAATACACACTAAAAAACTGAAATAAAGGAAATTGACCCAATATATCAAATTTATCAAATATATTTTTTATAAAGGTTGAGACATATTGGAGGTGTTTTTCTTGCAATAAATTCTAGTACATGATTCTCATGTAGTGTCTCTGTTCAAAGAATGACTTAGTATGTCTGCTGCTCTTGATAAACTTGCCATTTGTAGTAGGATATCTATCAGAATTCTTATTCCTATTATATTGACTCTGGCGAACAATACACATTCATAGATACAGAGGCAGGGAATTGTCACTGTCTGGAGTATAGTCTGCATAGTTTCCTAAACTATAAGTCACATATAACACGAATAACCGGCTTTTTACAACCAACATCACATTTGCAACAGAAGAAATCCTACAAAGTGTAATAGTCTAGGACGGGGGTCACCAATTAGAAATGAAAATATAAATCAATCTCTTTTGCAAAAGAATAATAATGTAAAATGTGTGAGTTATTCAAACAGTTCATATGGTTTACATTTGTTTCAAATATCCAAAATGTATGGAAAATTTATTATATTCATGAGTCGGATGTATCGCTATTGAGAAGAATCTATAATTTTTGTGTTTGAACGCAAATCTGTCAAAAATAATGAGTCTAACAAGTATAGAATATAACCGGTATCAAAATTTAATTAATGATGGCACCTAAACTACCGGCACCTAACTTTTTTTTTATTCGAAAACTTTAGAAAACAACAACTGTGTTTTCTATACGATAAGTTCGTCGCCCCCGAACCTATTTTCATAATCTTTCTCATCCTCGTCGCAATAGTAACCCAATATTAAATTTTCATCAACATCACTAAAGAACTTTACAAACTTTGACGCATCCAAGGATCACCGGACAGACAGACAGACCGACAGAATAAATGAGTGACATGATTTTTCGTGGTGCATATATATATATAAAAAAAGAAGCTCCAGTCAGAATGTCAGCGCTCCTGCATATATGCAGCCTGAAGGTTCCATATCGTTGAGCAATAATCCGAATTTCCGCAGGTCCCACGGGCCTACGATGGAAATTTATAGACAATGAAAATGGGAAATCTTCGAGGAAAATAAGGTAAGGCCGGAGAGTGCAGTGTGTATAGGTGCGCCACAACACCGCTCGCCGTGGTGCGGTGAAGCTTGCAGCGTTCTGTTCGTTCTGTTGCTGCCGATTCTTTTTATTCGGCTACCCCATTAGTCCAGTCAGCCTGGGACTAGGGTGGTCGAAAATTCGAAATTAGAAAGTATAGACCTTTTTACGATCTGAGAAGGTATATTGGTTGATTACTTCTCATACTTTTTTCTTGCTAGGTTTGAATGCCACAATCAATATTCTTATAAGTTAATATCACTTCTAAATCGTCCTGTGGTTGTTTTTTTATTCATATTACTTTTACTAGTCGATAGTCAAAATCTTATCAAATCATCATCAAATCGTAGAATCAAAGTTGCGTAGAAAATCAACTCCACCGGCCTGAGGTATTCACTGGTGATTTTAGCAAAGCATTATTCGGGCTGGAAAGCTTATTGCATAATTTTAAGCAAAAAAATATAAAGATGAGGTTTAAAAAACAGTTTATTTGTATATATTTGTTATTCGTGGAGACATTCCACCAAAGTATATCGTTTAATTTATTAATGAAAATTGCAATCTCCAAATAATCAAATTAACACCTTGTAGCACTATTCAGTAGACTCTGCATCATAAACGGTAGAATTAATCTAGATGACGCTACACGCGTATCGCACTATGAGTAAGACAGAGACATATACTATTGTTTCAAGGTTGCCAGCATGATAGTATATGAATCAAGTTAATTTAAAGGTCTGAAAAAGTGATTATCTATTTTCTCTCTCTTGACATATGACAACAATCGTACAGGACAAACTATTTAAGTGACCCTTTAGATATAGAATGTATAAGTATAAGAATCGGGCGAAATGATGCTAAGCGGAGTATCTGTACGTATAGGCAAACTTCTCATGTACTTTCCCGGAAAATACATACCAGTTGCAGACATCAACGGCTCTTGAAGAACATTGCCAGCTTTTTTACCAAAAATTGGCAAAAAAGTTCTTTGTAGATTACAGATTTTGATACTTTTTTCACAGAGATCGAAACCGGCAACCTCTTAATAAAAAGTAAAACGCTCTCAAGACAATATCTGGTCAGTGTTATTGAAATATTGTCTACAAATTCTACCGTGGTGAATATTTGACTCTGTCTAGTATAATACCATAATAACAACAAATAATCAGTACAACCAACACTAAAGGAGCTCAACAACGCGAAAGATTCTCTTTCAAAAGTCATTCTTTTAAAGGATCTCAGCGTTACGGGATGGGCTACTATATTTCCCGATTGTTACAATTTCCAATGTTCCAAGGTCACTGTGACTAGATATTCATACTCCGGCACCGTTTCTGGAGTGCAATAAGTTCTAGCGAAAAAAATATCTACAAAAAAGTGTCGAGAAGACCTCATCTTACTATTCATTGTTACCTAATATGATGGTACTATAACATCCACTCCGTCGTTGTTTCATTCAAAATAAAGGCGGAATAATCCAATATCGTAATTTGTTCCCTCAGCCTCGAGTTTGTTTCGTATATGTAACGTTGGTAGTTACAGCGGCAGTCTGGCCACGGTGGAGGTCGTTTCCAGACATACATTATACATATCATGACTAGACAGAGGTTGGTTGCTTCCCTTTGTATGATCCTGTACCGATGTTACAGATAAAACGTATCAGGTAGAGTTCTGAGTGTTTGAGCCAGAGATCTCTCAATTTCTGCTAGAGAAAGAAGCACCGAATGAAGTAAACCAAGTCGTTACATTTTTCACGAGGGTCGGGGGTTTTCCTTTTGCACTGTTGACTTGCTTCAATACTTGAAAAACAGTGTGCTTCATTCCTCTCAGACTGTAATTCCGTTAACGTCGGATCATGAATATAGCCAAAGTATGGCATTCAACTACAAAACTGGTTATCAAATCTACCTATCAAGAAGCATAATGATGAGGTTAACACAGATTATGCATAAAAATGGCTCAACAGTATTTATTGTTGAAAATCTGACAACACTGCTTCATTCATATGACAAATCGTTCCTAAAACTAAGCTTTAAGTACTAACATTAAATCACTAAGAAATGAAAACGGGATTATCAAACAATTGAACCCTTAGTTCGGTTGATGGAGAAAATTACTCTACATGGTATTTTTAAATCATGATGATGAATAATCCTGTATAATTAGTCAAATACCAACGGTTAGCAATACTTTTGATATGCGAGTCAATCAGCATTTCACCAATCGCACCCTTTGAATTTTAACAGAAGCAAAGGTAAATTAATTATAATTACAAAAAGTTAAAATACTCGCAATAAAATCAAACCCCACTGATAATGAAACAATAATTTCCAATAATTAAGATTTTGTTGATTTGAAAAAGCGTGTTTTTTTATATATCATCACACCAATTCTATTCTTACCAATAAAATATTTATACCAGTTGACATCAGAGATCTTACGCCTTTTTACAATGAGGTCAACAACAAAATCTTGATTTTTTCACGACCTTCTATTGACTTATATGGTTTTTTGTTCTGTAATGATCATAGCCCATAATCACGTATAGAAAATGTGTGTAATCAAACTACTTTTCTCACTAATGTGCCTAAGATTATTTTGTCTGATGTGACATCACCCCTTAAGTACGACCGCCCCTGGTGGTTGCAATTCCTCCGCTGCAACACTTTTATATTTGAGAAATACACGGCTGGAAAGTTTCCGGATAAATCTTTAACTTTGGCATTTGCCACAAGGTGACGATAACGATCTATACGCCGCTAAACCATTACTTTCTTTAAATACTTCACCGGAAGTTGCACTTTTATTACCGCCCCGGCTCGGAATTTAATATGCTTTGTTTTCGACTTCCAATCTGGTACTTTACATTAGTGTCGGATGCGGACTGTATCGGAAAAAGTTGTTTTATGTTTGTGCAAAATTAATGATAGCATGACAGTAAAGCTGGATTCATAGCTCACGTAAGTTCAAACCATAAACCGTTAGCTGTAATGACGTATAGTAAATAATTTAACAATCTTGATTCGTCTCATCTCCAAGTGTCGCCTCTGTGGGGACGCCCATCGGCAAAACACGAAGTCAAAGGTCACCTTGAAAACACTATTTACTGTAAGTCAGTTCATCCTTATTGAAAGATGTCGTAAGGGACTGTTTCTGCTTCAAGGTAGTCCAGGTGTTAGGACCTTTGACTACATAAGTTTCCAATGGGCTTCCCCGTAGAGGTCTTCCAATAGATCTTTTAATACAGGTACCGTCCCATCCTATCCACGTTCTTGATCCATATATTTTTTCTTGTCTTTATCGAGCTTGATCATGTCTACATAATTTTTTCTGTTCTATTCTCATTGTATCTGCTGCCCTGTATATGTCGATTTTACTCCATTTTGTCAAAAATTTGTTCTCTCTCAGGGATTTACTGCCTTTGGTAAATTTGTGTCACTCATTACCTCTGTTCGTACGTTGAATTTATTGAAAATATCCGAAAAATATCGAAAAATAACTATATTCATTAGTCGGATGTATCATAAGATCAAGATTAGGTCAAAGGTTTCTGAATTATATAACGTAGTTAGTTCGTATAATAACAGCACGCCTCTGATAGATGGTTATTTTACCTACCATCTACTTTAATTCCCGCTACAAACATCGTCTATAATTACAATGAATATCGAGCGAATACCCACTTTACTGTGCATCAAATCCCTGGTAAGGGTTGATTATGCACAAACAGCCATGTGAAAACATCTCTACTTGTGAGCACTATTTAAAAATTCCAGGATCAGTGCTGAAATAGCAGCAATGGGAAAAACTCTCAAATGCCTTCACGTTCAAATAATATTTGTAGAGGCGATGAGCTCCTACACTGTTGTCAAATTGTTTGCTGATTGTGATTTGAAATTGAATTATCAATTTCTCATCTGATTCATGCATACCAAACCGTTAATAATGATAAGATAAATAATAAAAAAGTTAACAAGAAAAGAGGAAAAATTGCTTTCTACAATGAGTCGGTGACAGCCAAAATCAACCAACGAAAATAAATGCGTTCATTACTATGTTGTTACAGTTGAACGTTTTTCAAACTGCATTCTGGATTTCATGAAAAAGCATTCAAATTAGCTTACCACGTATCAACCGTTTACAGCTGTCTTGAAAAGTGTTATTTCAAACACTTTGAGTCAGCCTATTAAATTCTCACTACGTTACCAACTTGATCAAACCTAACGTCTCATATATTTCATCAGTTTGGCAACTATGCTCGTTTCATCGCTCTACCAGCTGCTACATTTTAATTTTCCAGAGCGGTGTCCCAATTATTAACCTTCTGGGGTGCAATCCAAGCCGAGTAAACACCTGTTTGTATGCTGTACGTGCTATTATTGTCACTTCGCAAATCTTGCTCTTGTGTTACTTGCCGATCTGAGAATCGTGGTAGTTCAGTTTCGACTTATTATTGGTTCAATATACCGAATTTTATTGAGTTACAGTGATTTACTTGTTAACCCAAAGTTGGGGACAATACACAAATTTCATTCAGGGACGGGAAGAAATTCCCCACGGCGGGATTTGAGCATCTTCAGCTTGCCGGTCAGACTCTCTACTCATTGAGCTACAAATTGTACTTACATAAGTAGCTCTTCCATCAGGCAGCCTAGGGTTCTGTACCCAGATATTTTTTTGAAAGCTTCACGCTACGCTATTTAATTACAGATTTCGATATTACTAGGTAACCAAAATAGTTCAGTTAGATAAATAAAAAATGTGTCAGAATATAGAGTTGCACAAATAAAACTCACTTTCATTCAGTGACGCGTTTTGAGTTTTAATTCAAAACATCGTCAAACTGTCAGATTTGACTGTGTACAAAGGCTACCCAAGTTACTTTCAACTAGCTAACTTCGTCCTATCATTATTACAAAACTAGAATTCTCAAATCTAGTATTTTGCATATCCTGTCTACCTATTGTTCGATTTGATTCTATTTCGTTTTCATCCGTCTTGAGGGAAATATTTTTTGAGCGACTGTATTTGCACTGGTGTTGAAGAAAACCCCCTGGAAAACCTCAACCATTGTCGTCAAAATATCCTCAAGGTATTTAATGCCTAGCTAGTTGACAAGTAACCAGTCAAATTAAATATAAATCGAAATGCTCACTGAAACAAAACAAGAGTTTTATTTGAATCCTAATACAGAATTTTTGATCTCGGTGGTGGCAGAGTTTCACCATCCAAGAGCATCTATATAACAAATAATAATGCAAAGGAAAAAATTGTGTATTCGAACACACACTTCCACAAATAAAACTGTTTTTATTTCTAATACACCATTTATTTGGATGATGGATGATGATGATGATTTAGAATCTACAATCTATAATCTATATGAAACAAAGTTATTTTCCTCTAAATAAAAATGTATAACTCCATGTTGATTGCATTTTGTGTTATTTTCACAACCTTAAAGTCACAGTATACGTAATTAACGGAGTTAAATGTAATAACATGAAAAAAAAATTAAAAAAATAACAATTTGTCGAACTACTAATGCGAAAAGTCAATTGCTATCTGAATAGACATGAGGGGGCATCCTCGTATGCCGTATTCCCCAAACTGCTCCTTCAAACACAGTGTATTGGAGGGCTTATTAATGACACCCTGCCACGACACACCCCCCAGGGTGTATCAGAGTAATCGCGATCTAAACAGTTATAATACAATTAAGGTCGCTTGGCTGGTGCTGTATAACGAAGTGGAGTGGTAAGTGTTAGGTACAAAGGGCCTATTTAGCAATTATGAAAATCGGGAGTGAGAGCGCGGCAAAACCACAGAGAGGTTGACGCCTAGTGTAGCCCTTGATTTAGATTCCTTGTGAAGAGGAGGAGGAGGACAGGAGATGGGGAAAGTCCAATACTTGAGTTATCTTCTATCAAGGTTTTGCGTACAAAAAAATTAATTTTCGATTCAAGAAATGCGATATTCTTGTAAAGATATACTGCCTACAAAGACGTCTGATCTCACTATAATATAATTCACTCGATAAGAAAATTTTTATTGATTTATATTTTCCAACTTTACTTCAATTAAGAATTCGGACACCTTGCGATTCGCCCCAAGTGATTCATCTACTTATTTGGCATCACCTTCTTCGTCAACGGCATTTCAGGGGTACGCGTTTCCACTCCAGTTATTTTCCATTCGATTCAATTTTTAACAACCCTCTCTCAGATTGAATGAGCTGTTAGAAAGTTGGGTTTGTGACAGTTGTGACGATATCATACAAGGGTACAAGGGTTGATGTGATGAGTGTGATATGGCAGTTTTGAATAAGCTCTATTATGGTGAACTTATATCTTCTAGCTGTACAGGTATATAAATATATTTCATCATCTGTTTATCTGTACCATAGCTTTCAAATATGAATTATGAAAAATACCATATGACACAGAAAAAAGGTAAGAAATGAATCACATTGCTAAGGTTTTGGAGTTTTGATTGCTGAAGTTTTGAACTTGAACTATTCGCGGCAAGATTATGAAACCCTTCAGTCAAAATTATAGAATTCTTATAGGTTAGAGTTTTTCTATAGATTATAATATGCTCAATTTGAGATTTTGGTATTCTCACTTCCAAGGTTTTCCCACAAAGTCAATTGCGCTCCAATAGCGCTATGAGGTGATAAATGCTAATTACACACGTGTTGTTAGTGTGACGTAACCTTTGATCTTCAACCCAGCAGCATATTCTTGATTCATATTCACACTGTTATCCCGTAAGGCATTCCGCCGCAATAGCATCTCTTAGAGAAAAAGTGCGCTTTATCCGGTCCTCTTTATGAGAAATAACTGCAACCCTTTCCCGCGGATCAGGCGCAATCTCCGCACTCCGTAATTACATTCTTTGGATAAAAAGCCGCCGGAGCCGAAAAGACCTTGAACTTTTCCGGGCAGACCGGCCATGTCGTTCATATCACTATGTTGGTGTATCCTGTTTTCAATCAGCCTCTCTCTTTTGATCTCCCTGCCTTGCGCCTTTTGATTGTACTTAACTCAATTTAACTTTTAGACTAACGTACTGAAAGGCGTGTAAAAGATACGAAAAAAATACATGTAGATTTTAAATCCTCTATTTGCACTCTGCAAAAATATTTGGGTGATCCAAAATTGGAGGTGGGGGTTAGAATATCTCTTGCTGGCACTTTGAAGGTTTCGAGCAAATTTTCATACAAGTTTTACTGTAGATGGGGGACTAAGTTGATCTGCTATTCTGTTCCAGCAGCTACTACTACACATTATTTAAATTTCAGTTTTTTTTAATTTCATGAATTAAGTATTAACTATTTGTTTAATTTTTTTATATAATATTTTAATGCAGCTCTGAAATTTGATCCATATAATTATTTCTAGGCTCATACAATTGCGTGGAGAATACAGCGTCAACCGACGAAATTTTTTTGTATGGTCTTTTTAGTCATCATGCCTCTGATATCCATGCCACTGTCACTCTATAAATACTGTGTTCCAACATTCCCGTCTTTTACAAGTTGTACAGCATTGATTTGTTTAAAGGGGCCTAATTTAATTCACTTTTTTGTTTCAGCAACTATTACTACTACAGATGACTGCATTTCAACTGATGATCGTAAATAATCACATAACAGCTATTTACCACCTAAAAAAAAATTGCTACTGAAAATATTGAAATATCCGATATTCTAGATCATGATCCAAAGCATTTAGGGTGGGGTCAAAAATTTGGGGTATGGAGGGGGGAAAGAAAATATAGGTGTTGGTAGAAAACATTCTATCATCTACAAAATTTTATACTGATAAATAATCCGTACTTGTTAGACACATATTATTGTTCATACATTTGAATTCATATCACACAAATGATAGGTTTCTCTCAATAGATGTGGATTTTTACGACATTACATTTGACTTTCAGCATCATTCGCTACATTTCGAATGTTTCAAACAAAATGTAAGCCGCATCAATTTCTATTGAAAAATAGTGAAGCATTTTAGGACGTAATTAACTTTCTTTCTGAAGGAGGCTTTTTTTCTGTTTTAGCGATTTGTACTGCAAATTATATCTAACATTTTTATTGAGTAGAGATCATAAATTGTCACAAAATGTGATTTAGTGATTCAGAAATTGTTTCAAATAGGTTGACTTTGTACTTTATACTTTATAGATTATGATCGGATTTTAGAATTGCTGACACACTTGAAGTAAGTTTTAAAAATACTGTGTATTATGAAAATTATAAAAAAATAAGCTTTGTGATATCTTTGATGCAATATTTTACTACCAACAGCTCCTAATATCCATTCCAAATCTTATCTCCCAACTGATACCATTGCGAGTGAAGTACAGAGTCAATCTACTTGACGCCCTTCTTCAGTCAACCAACCTCCTGATATCCACGCCACTGTCACTCTGTAAATACTCTAGAACAAGCGAATCAAGTGCGACACCAACGGGGTTAAATTGGCATCGCGGTAACAAGCAATAAGCGGTAAAGTTCAGTCGCTTCTCGTAGAGGGAGAGAATGTGATCCGACCGTTCTACGCTTAGGAAAAGGAGTTCGGCCTGGAATTAGGTAAAACGTGAACATCGCAAACACCACCGAATATTTCGAGAGTTTCGTAAACTTTCAATGCCTCTCTAACTGTGAGATGAAAGTTGAGCAACCGTATACTGAGAGAAATCAAATGCTATTTGGTATCTTGCCACTACACAATGTATCCAAAATAAGCACATCTGGAACTGACGCTTAGATCATGTAAATTAATCTATAATATTGTCAACGGTTTTCGGTCTTCAACCACAAGTTCTAGTGATGACATTTTCAGTGGCGTACAGCCTGTAGGAGAGGCGACCCCACTTACTCTCAAAGAATCTTCGAAATTCAGCTTCCCTAATTACTAATAACCTCGCTGTTAAGGTAGATAATTAAAATCCACACTGTGTCAGCAATTATACATGCACAGTGATTTCACCTCCCAAGCCACTGGCCGGGAAAGTATTGTAATATCGAGTCTACTAGACGTCAATGGATAGAGAAACCTTGGACTGTAATCCTGCGATTCTCTTCAGGTTTCTATTTCTTATCTCAACGTTTTCCCAAGACTAAATACACATAAATTAATGATGCTTTTTCTTCTTTCAATCGCCCTAGATTTCATACCAAACTGCAGCAAGTTGCCTTTTTTCTCTGATTACTCGGTCCCTCTATTGTCTTTACCTGGGTACAGCTTGTAATCTCACAACGAGGACCTGAGTCGCCATGAGTATGGAACCAAATAAGAAGAAACATCAGTGGCGTTCATAACTTTCAGTCTCTCTCTTTTGATTTGTGATGAAAGCAAGGTATTTTACCTACCATTCTCAATAGTTAGCACCAATATAAGTGGAAGGTGTTATGTAAGTAATAATATAATATTTTGAGAAGATGAATCACAAAAATGCTGTCCTGTGCAAAACTTCTAGGATTTTTAGTAACACTGCTTCCAACTTCCATTGTCTTGATTTTTTTTTGTATTTCACAACGTTCAGATTGATGAGGTATCCTCAATCGTGTTCAGGTGAAAGACCTAAAGACCAACTCCATTTGTTTTCTCATAATATAGGCAAAAAAAAATCATGTATAATTATACATTATGGATTATTCAACATTGCATAAATTTTTATTTAACAATCACATAATAGTTTATACTCAGTTCTTAACCGAAAACAATACACTGTATTTGAGGAGATGGTTGAAGCAATTATTGTCAAAGTCATTACAACATTTACATGCAACATTTATTCTTTGTCATTTTTCATTGGGCTGAAGGACTCGTCAGGCAGCTGAATTTTGAGTAAAGTTCGTTTATTAATAATCTGCTAATATAGGTAAGAACATTTGTTGTGTCTTGCGGTTTAGCAACTTAATAACCTTTAAGTATGAACGAAGAGTTGCAACTTTATCCGTTAAGCCAAAACTAATAGTGGACGATGACATCTCGTCCTACTAGAGACTCATCAGTACATTCGTAAAGTTGGTTGCTTCTACTTCATATATAAAATATGATATATTAAATAATATGTAAAGTATATGTCTCCTGATTTCTTCTGTCTATCAATTGCTTCCATCCAGTGTATCTTTGTATGGCCTGCAATTGAGAATCCTTTTCGCTGAGAGGCCTGTAGTACCTGAAAATTACTGAAAAAATAATTGACTGTAAATTGCTAATATATTTAAATATATAAAACCTACTCGCACCCTGCTTATGTTAACCTTCTCCCGATCATAGTCGGATGAGATGTGAAATGTTGACCCGACTACCATGTGTAAGTCAACAATGAATGAAAAACACAGCTTGTTGCGTTAGGAACCCTTAAAAATGGATCTTTGTTTATTCCATCCACATCCCCACCACTGGTTCAGCGAACACTGTTATCTGCCTCACCGTAATTGTCTGTCTGAGGGCTCATTAGATTGCATTTAAAATCAGATTCGGTCCAGACATTCCAGCGCACAGGATTCGTTCAAAAGGTAAATGTGGGCATAATCTGACGGTTTGAGCCGAACCGAATGGAGAGAGTGCTCGATTCACAAAGAACATCAAAAAGCCCCGCTCGCTCTGATTGAAAACCGGATATGCAAACAATAATATGAATTATCTGAAAGCGGTTTAATAGCCTTTTAGTTACGGGGTAATTACAGGATAAAGTCGGGCCGATTGGAAGTACTTTATTCAAACTGGAAGATCTTTAAGTCGGATTATCGAAAGCTCCGGGCCTTTATGGTGTAATTACCATGAAACCGCCGAAAAGCTTAGTGCCAGATCCGTTTTTATTTCTCACGCCAATAGGCGAGGAAGCTGTTTGACGATGTGCTACCGACCTAATGGCATTAGCCTATAAATAAATATTTGGATGGAACTGTTGGTTCTTTTATGATTCCAAACAGTCATATTTAACATATAGCCTTTTTTGTACTTCAAAACAACGCTGCCGAAAACTATTCGAATAACAACATATTATTTTAAACTGGTCCTGCTAATACCAATTCATAAAAGCAACGATTATGCCAAACTATAGAGGCATACTATCTAGTGTATATAAAATTTTGGACCTTAACTTGAAAAGACAGTTAGTAGATTTCTGTAGCAGGAACAATATTATATCACAGAATCAACATGGGTTTATATCCAAGAGAAGCACTGAGACTGCATTGTACACATTTTCAGAGTACAGACTGAGCGCGCTTCAAAGGAAATACCATGTATGCAGTATTTTTTACTCCTTGTAAAATCACATCAATACGGTATACTAGGCTTACCTTCGCAGGTTTCCAAATCATACGTGTCTGAGAGAAAGAAGTATGTCTTTGTAAATGGAAAAAACATCAACATATCTGAGTTGAAAAGAGATCTCTCAGGGATCAACTTTAGGCACCTTCTTGTTGTCATTATTTGCGAATGGTTTGATTCATTCAATATGTAACGCTTTCCCAGAGTATAAAGTCATATGTTATGCAGATGATACAAACATTTCAATAACAAGTCCGAGTGTCCTTAGACTAACGGTTATGACCAAACATGCTGACAGCATGGTTCTTAGATGGTCAGAAAATAACCATCTCTTATCAAATAGTGAGAAAACAGTGATAGTGAAATTTTTATTGAAAGATGAGCGGACTCCCTTCAGTATTTCTACCAACAATATTATAATTTTTCAAACATGGGAATCACATATTGAAATTTTATGTTTTAAATTATGAATAGATTGCTATGGATTGAAATTTTTATCTAGTCATTGTAGTAAGCACATATTGATGACCCTGTACTATGCCAGTTTTCAGTGTCACATACGATGTGATATTTTAAACGAGGATGTATTTCACATACTAGGAGAGTATTCATGCTACACCAATATGCTATCAGGATCATGAATAATCATCATTGGCGACGAGCATGTAGAGACTATTTCAAACATCTAAAAATGTTGAAAGTTGTTTCTCATAAAACTAAATTTTCTGTAAATAACTATACCTATCAAACTAGATCCAAGGGTCTTTTAATATCATCCAAGCATCGCACTGCATCATATCAGAAATCTTATAGTTACATGGGCTGTAAATTGTTCAATAAACAAGACGAAAACCTGCAGAAAGCACCCACAATTGGCATTTTCAAAAAACAGTTGAAGAGCTCCTTAGTGGAAAAAGCCTTCTACCAACTCCTCTCCAAGTATCGTCCTCTATGGGATCGCCCATTGGTAACTTAAGAAGTCAAAGGTCCTAACATCTGAACTGCCTTGAAGCGCCAACAGATGTCCCTTACGATATATCTCAACAAGGGTGAACTGACTTACAGCGACATCTATTGTTCTTCGTAAACACTATTTACGATTACTGCTATCACACCCTTGACTAGGTTACGTATATACCATTCGATTGATCTCTGCAGCTAGACCGCCTGGCTATACTGACGAGTCTAGGCTAAAGACGAAACGTGCATGTCAGATGCAGAGTGGAGAGTATACCCATAATACATCAAGCTATTATTGTAATGATGATCACTTTGTTTATTGACTATTTTGTTTGTAGTGTTGTGTACTTACATCATTTAACAAAGAAATAAACTTTACTATTATTAATAATGCTAACACAGACTAACTAGATACCCCATTGCAACATAACTTTGTCCAAATACACAGTTCTTTTTCCTATTTATGCTCCGACAGACCCTTCTAAATCAGCACAAACGATCTCACCTGTTTTCTACCCTCCACTTGCTTTCTTTGCAGCCAGTTTAATTCGCGCCTCGAAGCGGAATCGTACACGTCACTCAAGTTAATTCATTAGAAAATGCAGAGAACTCCTCGATTTGACGGTAGAGCGGTGATGTAGGAGGGTTGAAGATCGGAAGGCAATTTCTGAAGCCTCTTAAGGCCGTTACACACACAAAAAGAACTATGAAGAATAAACCTGAACATCAATGATAAATAATTACTTTTTTTTATACATAAATTCGCATTTAGAAATCCGAAAAGAAGACCCAGTGCGGGATTCGAACCTGCATCTTCCGATTTCATGTCGGACACTCTAACCAACTGAATATCAATGTGCCGTTTTAAATACCACTAGAAGAAGACGTCATCGTGAAGAAGTTCAACGATGCGAATATAGTTTTTGTTTGAAAAACCTGTTGAATTTTACGTTCTTCATACTGACATCAACAGATATATATATATAAACATTAGTAGGATTTGAGACCAAAAGGTCTTTTCAGCGCATTCGCGATATGCTTCAGCTCAAGAATGGGTTCAGATTCATCAGGAGAGAAGAACTTAATGGTAGGTGTTACCATATCCAATAACCTCACTTTCTATACAGGTACTACTAATTGACTGAATGAGCTCATACAGAATAATTCCTCTCGTAGTTTTGAAACCTACACTCCGGAATATATTTGTCTTTCACTTTAAGAAAAATGTTTAGTGTGCCTGAATTGAAAAAATACTAACCACCAGAAGGTACTATATTCGTACTTTTATTGTCATCCCTCAACTATGTAGTGATGTTTCCTTTAGAATGTCTTTTACATTTGCAAGAACGCATTAACAATTTTTGATTTTGGTTAACGCTAAAGCACTCTCACCTGTATATTATTCTCCCAGTTCGATATTAATTGAGTGATCGTCCATTAATGTGCTTACCAAAATAGTCAACCTGATGTATATCATCGTATAGATGGATGCTGTTTAGTGGTTACCGCTGCGGGTAACGCATTCTGCACAATATTGCTTCCCGCATGTCAATCTATATCCGAGGGTGAGAGAGAGAGAGCAAGTACGTTATAGTACAGTTGAACTAGATGATTTTATCGCACAATGAACCTGGTCCTCAGTTTCACGTATGATAGTATTTTGTTGCCAGCCATTCACAGTAGTAAATCGCAGGTGTATTGGAGAACACAAAACTAAACTCTAACTACCTCTTTGTTGAAGAATTTGTATGTCATTATTACCTGGTAACATAAGAATGTGGATGCAGTGCAATACTTTCAGCCATTACAACCTCTAACATTATGTAAGGCGCAGAGCTTCTAAAAGAACCACCCTGCCTAGTTTTCACGGTATAGTTTTGTTATTGAACGCTCAAAGATTCAGTAAAAGCTCCTCCGGAGACATTATTCCAAATTCTTGATATCTTAAGAACAGTGAAACAGTTATACTTGTAGGTTCTTGGTTTATAGAAAACGAGTTGGAATGGACAGCGCCACTGTTTAGGGTCTCAGGGAACAAAGAACGGTTTGAGACTGTGTATTGAAAAGGAGTCATCAATAAATCGAATTGTTCACCTATCATCTGCATCAAATATCGACAGGTAAAGTACCTCAGATATATTCTAGGCCTAGTCTCATCTGGACTTCAGACAATTCAAAGAGATTAGACAGCTACAACTGCTTTACTCTGAACCTATGTCCTGAACAACTGTTACAGTCGACGGTACGTGATTGTACAAATCGCGTCTTCAGTAATTTTGACCCCACTACATCGCGTACGGACAACGGGGCTAAGGAGCAGCTCCTCAGATATCCAGGAATTTAGTATCTGGGTTCTTTTATAGAGAACCTCTCGTAAAAGCAGGAAAGCCTATCAGGCTCCAAAAACGTTGCGAGAGGATAAACGTCTCTTCAGATTTGAAGACAGCTCGGTCCAACATTCACCATGGTCGGATCCAGAGGACTGGGACAAATCTTTCACTATTCTTCGATGTACCAGGCTATGGAGGTTCTTTGTTAGGTCAGGCACATCCGTTAGATACATCGCTGTTTTCTGGATTTTGTCCAGGAGCTTCAAGGAGTGCTTTGGACCGCATCCCCGTAGATGTAAGCAGTATTCCATAGATAGTCTGATCTAGAAAGACTGGATATTGAAAGTGCTTCCTTGCTCTGGACTAGACTAAACGGATATTCTTATTTTTCTCTATTATCTGTTGCTATTGGCGATGTCACCAAACTTGAAAAAGCACTGAATCTTACACTGTGCGAATTTTGCAGTTTAATTAGTTTCAAGATACTGTATTAATACTTCAATCTAACTGGTCTATTAATATCTCTCAAATCTGGGCATCAAGTCGATTAGACGTAGGTTCAGAATCCAATGTTCAGTATTATACATAATATAACACATGGATTTGCGGCATACTCGAGTAATATGCCGTTTACGTTGCCTTTAATGCAATTGCAAAATAAGAAGCGTCTATGTTATACCGTGTATGAATATATGTTTCCCACAATGGAATCAAAAACTACTGTGAATATTGTAATGATTAGCTTGGCATCAATAAGCTCATATTTTAAGAAAGAACAAAACAAGTTTAGATAATATTTTTCCAATTTTGTACTTCGTGTGTTACGTTTAGAGTTCTGTATATAAAAATCTTGATTGAATAAATCAACAATGATCAAGGGATTTCTGGTCAGGAGTTGCTTTCCAGATTGACGCACGCGTTGAAGTGAGAGCGACTCAAAGTGATGGATTGCGTTGACGACAGCGTACCTTACAAGAATACAAGACACCTCAGATCTTATAGTCACCGCGCTACTTTGTCCAGACGACTGGGATATCAGCATGGATAGCTGGGGAAGCGGAGTTCGAGTTCCGTTTATACCAATAACAGATCTAGATATTAATTTGTCTTTACTACGACTAAAGGACCTTTGTATCTAGATTCAACATATCGAAGTCAGTATAAGACACTCACACGAGACAACGACAAAATATGGAATTTAAGATAATGTAGTATCAGCAATACTTTTTATAGAAGCTGTTCGTCATTTTAGCGCACAATTGAGAGTTCTTTTCAATTTGTTCAACTTTTGTTGTTACAATTGCTACTACTGCAGATTTTTGGATTTTTACTGAATAAGGATACTAAATTATTGCGGAAGTCATAACATGGTGTCAAGAAGATTGACTCTGTATTCCACGATGAGCAGTATCAGTTTATTGATGATTTTGATCAGATTTCACAGCGGTTGATGCTGTTGAAACAAATTTATAAAATATTGAGGATTCTAGATAATTTCTAAAAGTCCAATTTAAGGTTTTCCAATTGAAGATTTTTTTATTCCGGAAGTTCAATAATTCGAGAATTTAACCTAAATCTTTGTCTGCAAACTGATGCTGTACCCTGGGAAAAGATGCATCAACTTACTTGATGTATTTATTTATTTTATTTGGTTAAACTATGTTAGCATGATGCGAATGATCAACCTAAACGAAATTGAATGCTTACTATTGAATTGGTAGAGATAATTTAAAAAAATTCGACTGCAAATTTCTTGATTAATGAAACGAGAGCGTCAGGACTAAACAGTGGAGCAAATTTAAATGTTTGGCAACTGCACCAGCTTATGAAGTGCATACAAAGTTAAAGAATCTGTCAGACAAACAAGAGATTCAAGGATCATTTCACGCAAAGCAGAACATAACCGGAATGAGACACTGTCCAGCGAGTAGTCTAGAAGCAGCGAAGCAGCTTTACATTTCTCACGAACTGACGTGGACGACACAGCGTCAGCAACGGATTAATGTTAAGAGTTTGGGCAACATAGGGACGTGAGAGCAGGAAATTGTAATGCTAGATAACTGAACCGTAAACAATCCAAACAGTTCTACAGACTGTATTATGGGTTCTAATGGAACTCGTATTGTTGAATATGCTGTGAGGAATTGTTTCTTGGATAACTTATACTATTCGCACTACTGAAAAATGTGAAATTCAGAGAGCTTATATTATGACGGAAAATTCTACCCTACTCTTATCAACGGTTCTTCCGAAGCCAATTGGCAAGAAAGTATTGTAATCGCGACAAGTTTCTAATAATATAGGTATAGAAATAGATTCTCCCCGCTTTTGCCAGGTTGCCATATTTTCTCTAACGTCTCTAACCCTTTGTCATCCCTCTGTTTGAATAACTGCTGCCAAATTAGCCCATTTATACCTAAATAGGAATAAAAGTGATTTCTTTTCTGTGTTTTGTGTAGCATAGAAACTTGTTCCCATTATACGTATGATCCGTGTCCCAAGCATGTTCATTACATGATTATTTTGATCTTACACTTAGTTACAGGTATATACATTTTATTTTATGTGGTTCGACACCCCGTAGATGTAGAAGAATCAACATTACGAGTAAAAGTTTTGAAAACTCTCAATCCTTCAGATAATTCCATTTTGATACATTTCATGTGGGTAGAGGTTGGTAGTAGTTTTTTCAATTATGCAGAGATATGTCTTTTATCTGTCAAACGTTTTGATATATATAAATATATATAAGGGCTTTTAGTAATGTTTATATACATCAATTGGAATAGCATGAGTACAAGTTATATGAATATTTTGGTATAATAAATTAATAACACATGGTACATTGTGGTAGTATAATATTCAATTAGATTAGCAGATAATTGTGTCACGACTGATATTGGAATTGGCAAAACATACTCATTGTACTCATATATAACTCTGTACAACATCAACTATGTAAAGGACTGAAATTGATTGTTTTGGTATGAAACAAAACAGGTGTGAATGATTTAGTTTACCCTTAAGTCTCAATAGTGACTTCAAAGTCCTAGGAAATCCTCAAGAAAACCGGTAATGAATATAATTTCTATTGATTAATAAAAACTAGTTGAGGTAACCTAAAAGGAAGCTAGTTAGAAGGCTCGCCTTCCAAACTCTATAAGTACCACTTTTTTATTTGAGCCATAATTTTTCATTTGTTCAATTTCTGAAGTATCTTTACCCTCAGTCATTTACAGCAATTGCAAGGAAATTGCTTATTGAAGTTTAGATTCCTAACATGGCATTCGTTAATGGTTTAAGTTTCTGTCGGTGCAAAATGTTGGAAAGGAAACCTATCTAGAAAATGGTATTGGAAATGCAAATGGTAAATGATACTGATAGTAAAACTCGGTGCCAGATGTTGGAAAATGCCAGAGTATTTTGTAGAAATTTAGGAAAGAACAATTTCCAAAGGAGAGCAGAAAATGAGTGTTAATAACAAGGTAATCAAATTAGATAATATTATGTCAGATTTGTAAGGATAACTTTAATTTAGTCCAGAATGACTCGAGCTATACATTGTCGTGGAAAGTAGCTATTCAATAACTGTT